>JAKFHU010001268.1:10035000-10635000 GCA_023783475.1 Daubentonia madagascariensis | reverse complement strand
ACAGAGGTCTTAGTAATGAAATGGACATGGTTGATGACAAAGAAGGGGAGAATACAAGGTGATTCGGTTTTGAGGCTGGGGACAAGAAGATGGCAGTTTAGTTGACACAGACTTGGCTCCTTGAATTCTCAGACAGCCCAGCAATTCTCTGAAAGCATTTCCGGTGCTAGAGGAACACAGGGCTGGAGGGTAGTTACATAGCAGGAGTTTTCTGGCTTGTGTATAATCACCAAGTTAATTCGATGAGGTGTGCTAACAAATAAGAGATAGGGAGACTACAAACCTGATGAGTGGTTTTTCTCTCAGTGACGTTTACAGTGTTGAGTACATTTCTCTGCTACAAGAACAGTGGCACCGAACCACTGTATCCAGTTTTCTGCCTTGTTTGGTGACAGTGTTTCTTAAGCTGTGGCATAAGACAGGTAGAGGCTAGAGTTCTTTAATAACAAGATTTCCATTGTGAGGATGTGTAAAGTTTTCAATCACTTTACAGAAAAGTAGATATATTAAATAACTGTTGTGACAGTTTGTACTGCTCTGGTTTCCCCTGACTAGCACAGTTTCTGAATGTACCTTTAAAACATTACTGCTATTATAGTAATGTGAGGTTTGACCAAGACAGTGATAACAGAGAACTTTGAATACAAGGATGTCCTAAGCAGATTTCAATATAATTATAATAGTACCTCTGGAAATAATTATATTCTCATGTTCTAGAGTTTTTCTTCTGTCAATAATAAGGAATATTATGTAAAAGGAATAATATATAACCATATTTTACAGATTTTGGTGAATAAGGGAGAGAAAGCAAGGTTGGACATCTTTCAGCAATATACAATAATGGGAATTTTAAAATAGCCTTTTAATTTACCTGAGTCTCTGTGTATAAGGTGAGAAAGCAAAGTGTTAATAGGAGTTTTTAAATCCATTTGTTCCAAATATTTTTTGAGTAGATACCAGTAGCTGAGCCAATAGCTGTAGTCAGTGGCTTCCATATGCCAACTCTTTGATCTGAAATGAAAAAAAGGAGTGTGACCAATGACCTGCCAGTGTCTGGGGCAGAAGAGAAGCCAAGAGCTCTTTCTTTCTCCTCCACACACCTCCTCCTGGTTACGTGGAATGTATCCTGCATTCTAACTTTGCTAAGTTATCTATGCAGACTTTCTACTCTGGAAATTATTATATATTGTGTCCTTAGTACGCCAGGTTCTATAGAGAAATTTGGCAGGTATTTGCTGAAAACCTACTATATGTCCTGTGCTAGTTCCTATGCAAAAACTATTAATATTATCCGTGTTGACTAAGCCTGGCTTTCTGTCTCTATGGAAACCTTGATAGAATACTAAGTAACACTTATAGCTAGCATACCATCAGTTTGGGATTCAGACAATGCTGGGGCAAGAGTTCCTTAGTGAATTAGTATCATATGTTGCCGAGGCTTCTTAATGCTGACTTCCTTTTAACAAGTGTGAACCTTCTTGTGTGTGTGTGTGTGCGTGTGTGTTTGTGTCTAATCTCAGAGCTACAGTTAAAGAGACAGAGACAGGATGTAGTAAAAAGAGACCTGAACTGAGGATTTCAACTGGGATTTTCCCAATCTGCTGTGTGGCTTTGTCTTGGTTGTCTGGCTTTGCGCAAATCCTTTGGTTTTTCTATACCTCAGTTTTCCCATCTGTAAATAAACAGTTGGGCTAGAGGCTGCTTATAATCTATGCATTTTCCCCTAGTTCTAACATTCTGTTTACTTTTTCAAGGAAAAAGTGGTACCTCCTATACCTTCAGAGTGCTCAGTAAACTTATGTCAAGTATATTTTTATTATGATTTTCTTTTATTCTTTTTCTTTTTTGAGATGGAGGTCTCACTATGTTGGCCCGGCTGGTCTCGAACTCCTGGGCTCAAGCAATCCTGCTGACTCACCCTCCCAGGTAGCTGGGATTACAGGTGCAAGCCTTGTAAATTATATTAAATTGATAATATTAGTAAAAGATACTTTGCTAGGCATTTGAAAACACACTTTTTTCCCTCATTGGAAAATAAATCAACTTGAATGGATTATTTGTATAATGTTATTGTCCTGCCTCTCTTGGGAGTTTCAAGTGTGGAGAATAAGTGTAACTTTTTTCAAAAGGGATAAAGCTCTAGAGTTTAAATGGACCGTTTTACTGTATCTGCTGTCTGGAGGCAATATTTTTTATTTTATGGAAAAATTGTGTCTTTTTTCAATAGATTAACATGGCACAAAATATTCCCATGGTGGGAATGGAGAGGTTAGGATGGGCAGTAGGGTTGGAGGAATACAGAGGAGAGAGAACCAGGTAGAAGCAAAATGGATCCTAATAAAGTCTGTGTTTCTTTTAGGAGGAAAAAACTGACACAGCTGCTCTTATGAATCCAAAATAAATAATAAAGATTTTTTGTTTAATTATTCAGCTACATACTCCCTATAAGTAATGAGAGTAAAGGGAACTGAATAATCTATCTATTAATAAATTAAACAGTCAGAGCACATTTTGGGGGGCCTTAGGTACTTTGCCTTGCCCTGGGAAGTTTACTTTCCGGATTGGCATCAGCCTAATCATGAGGCTGACATTGTCCTTGACAGCAGTGCACTTAAGGTGTGGGGAGTGAGTGCAAGACAGAGAAGCAGAGAGGCTTGAGACACCTGTGCATATCCTTCCAGACTCAACCAGGGAAGCACATGCCTTGTGAGAAGGCAAACCCAGGCCTTCCCCTGTGATATACTATACCCTGTAATTCTAGGGCAAAATCACCATTCCTTTGGTTGCTTTTGAGACTTGTTCTTTTGAACCAAAGTTGGACTCTTCCACAAGATTCCCTACCCAGAGTTTAAAGCTCTGTCTGATCTATGCCCAGTTCACTGCAATCTTTTGTCCCATTGCCTGGGTTCTGCAGCCCTCAGTTACAGGATGCAGATGCAATTTTGCTAGCAGCTAAATCTAGTCCCTTGATAACTACCAAAGGCAATGGCTTCCAACAGGGGCCGCATTGGCTTTGGGCTTGCTGTGTGGTCAGACTACTAATTGCTGCATTTGATGTTTGCCAGAAATGCCTAGGAATAAAGATATTCTAGTTTAAGATCACTTTTCTACCTCTCATGTGAACTTAAAGTTGCAAAAAAGGGGAACAAGTGAGCTGTGTGCCATTAACCAGGTCACAGTTCCTTCCTGAGTCTCACCTTTCTCATCTGATAAATGTCAGTGTCGTCTGAGGTCATTGCCAACTCTCATACACCACATATCACAATGTCCACATTTTTATAATTGTTTTCCTACCAAGTTCCTGCTCAAATCCCATCCATTCTATGAGGACTTTTTGGTCAGACTACTCTGCCTCCATCAAAATTAATTTCTCTCTTTGAGATATCATCATCTCACCGTATGTTTGATTATAACCCTTCCACAGCCTGCTTTGTATTTTAAGCCTTGGATCTGTGTCTGTCTCCCTGACTAGACTGTTAACTCCTGGGTATCAGGGCTGCTCATGTCTTATTTATCTTTTCATTTCTCATAGTGCTTTCTGCGTAGCAGGCAGGCAGTCAGGAAATGTCTGGGTTGAACAGAACTCCTCACTTGCAGCCATAAGGAAACGATCTGTAATCAAGTCCTTAGGAATACAACAGGTAGGATCTCAACTCCTGTTAACCTCTTTAAAAGCTTAGCAATTGAGGAGGTAGTTAGCTCCTTCTCCCAGACCAAAGTTAATTAAAAGGACAGCTGGCTCCAAGAATTCTAGCCTCCTAATGCATTCATAAGGTTCTGTAGCCAACAAGGTTATTTCAATTCCTGCCAGATTAATGACCCCATAGAGAAGCAGCCTATACAGATATTCCAGAGATGACAAGTCTTGGGATCCACAAGAACAGAGACCAGTCAGTATTCCTTTTCTACTCTGTTGAGACAGAAAATTCAAAACAGTATCATTTGGTTTATTCATTGAGTCTGTACCGTGTTCATGACGTTGCTGGACATACAAAGCTGAAGAGAACATAAGCCTCTGCTCTTGAGAAGCTTGTGGTTTTACAGAAGGTTATAAAAAATCACTTAAATGACTTTAATGTGAGGCTGAGTTTAACAAGTGCAGTTAGCAAGTAAAAAAATGCCAGTGATGGGGTTTAGAGGAGAGAGAGCTCACATCTGATGGGACAAATTCATAAAGCTTCTTGGACACTGTAGAATTTGAGAGTGGCATTGAAGGATAAACAAGAGTTTAGTATATAGAGGAACTGTATGAGCAAAGGTGAACAAATGGCAAAACTTGGAGCATAACAATAATAGTTCAGTTCATTCAGTATGGAGATTAACTATGTAGAGTAATGAGAAGTAAGAGGGTAGGTGGGTGGAACTTGTGCTATAGAGGATATGGGGTCCCGAACGGGTGGCTTGTCCTGAAATGTGTAGGTGATAGTGTGCTAGAAGAGGATTTTGACCAGGGAAGTGCATATTAAATATTTTAAGCCAGGGGTTGGTAAACCATAGCCTGTGGGCCTTGCCTATTCATTTATGTGTTGTCTGTGGCCATTTTTGGGTGACATGGGAGAGTTGAGTAGTTGTGACAGAGACACCTGGGCCATATCGCCTGCAAAGCCTTAACTATTTACTATCTGACTTTTGACAGACAATGTTTGCTGACCCCTGATATAAACATTATTCATTCATTCAGCTATTTATTCATTTGTTGATTAATTCAACAAATATTCAGCATTTAATAAGTGCTCTGGTGTTTTCCCCCTGTTATTTAATTTAAAGTTAGGTGTTTATTCATATTGTCCTTTATAATTGTTCAGAGGATTTAAATTTTTGTATAATTCATTATTAGACATGCAGCTTCTTCAAATGCTATGAAGAATATTCATTTTTCTAACACTCTTGGCTAGTCTTATCAGGGCTAAATCTCAAGTAACATTTACATCAATGATTCAGGTACAAAGTGATACTATAAGATTATAAATTATATAACGCAGGGGAGAAAGTACCTATATTGTAAGTTAAAGACAGGGAGGCCAATTGTACTGTATAAGTCAAAATTAATGTGGCCATTTTATCAGTAACTGCTGGTCTTAGCTTTCCTCTGAGGAAGGGTGGTGGCAGAAGAGAAGAGTGTGGTCCAGCCTCCCCACAGCCTCACCACCACCGCCTCTACTGCTGGCTCTATCCACCACCACCTCGGCACGGCTGCTGTTCTTGTGGTGAGCAGTTGTGGAACGTGAAAGTTGTCCTATGATGACTGTATTAGTTTATTGGGGCTGCCGTAATGAATGCTACAGATTGGGTGGCTTAAACAACAGAAACTTATTATCTCACAGTTCTGGAGGTTGGTAATCCTAGATTATGGTGTGGGCAGGGCTGGTCTCTCTCCTTGGCTTGAGATGGCCATCTTCTCCATGTGTCTTCACATGGCCTTTCCTCTGTGCATGCCTGTGTTCTAATCTTCTCTTTTAATAGGTACCCCAGTCAGATTGGATTAGGGCCCACCCATATGCTTGCATTTTACCTTAACTACCTCTTTAAAGGCTCTATCTCTCCAAACAGTCGCATTCTGAGGTTCTAGGGGTTAGGGCTTCAGCATATGAATTTCAGCAGGAGAGGTGCAGGTGGGGACAGAGTTCAGCCCATAACAATGAATAAATTTGTAGAAAATGTGCTTTGTTTTTATTTTTATATTTGACCTTAATTTAAATAACTTTGTAAGAACCTATCACATTTTAAGAACTACACTAATCTCAGTTCTATTTATGAGCAAAAAATTGTGGCTGTGGAACAGAGAGAAATCAGTCCACATGCATATGGAGCCAGGGCTTCCATCTGTTTACCACTGTCTCTTACCCAGCTCCTTCAATCTCCTCACACTAGTGCTGCTGGATTCATCTTTCTAAAGGGCAGCTCTTCATGTCTCTGTCACTGCTGTGGGCATTTTAAGGGGAGGGATTGTGTCTGATTTACCTATTAACCTTAGGAGCCTAGCTCATTGCCTGGTGAGTAGTTGAAACTCAGCAAATGCTTATGGAAATGAAAGTGAGATGCAAATGCTTAAAGTAGGTGTTGTTCCAGTTACGCATTTGTATAATAAATGACCTCACACTGTAGTTGATCAAAACAATAACTGTTTTTTTATTCATGGACTCTGTGGGTCAGAAATTCCAGCAAGGCACAGTCGAGATGGCTTGTATCTGCTGCATGTGTCCAGAAGCCTGGCTGAAAAGATTTGAAAGCTTGGAATGACTTGATAGCTGGAATTTCTTCACTCACATACCTTGCACCTGGCCAGTGCTGACTCAATAATGCCAACTGGAACACCTACTTGCAGGTTATGTATGTGGCGTGGTCCTCACAGCTGCAGGATAATCATATTTCTTACCTGCTGGCTCAGGGCTCCAAGCACAACCACTCCAATGAACAGGGCAGAAGCTTCATCACATTTTATTACCCAGCCTCAGACATCACACAGCGTTGTATCTACCATGTTCCATTGGTCGAGGTGTCATGGGCCTGCCCAAATCTGAGAAGAAAGGAATTAGATTCCTCCATCTGATGAGGAAGTGGCACTCTCACATGGCATTAAAAAAAAATGTGGGATTGGAGTTATCGTGGCCTTCTTTGGAGAATGAGAGCTGCTATTAAAAAAATATCAAACCAGTCCAATGAACAGATACTATACAGAATTCTTTTTAGTCAGCAAATATCAAAGAGGCTTGGGGATGAATACTGAATTCTTCATCTAGTGTCAACAATAGGGAAATGGTTAAATAAACCCTCTCATTGGTCTTATCCAGCCATCAAAAAAGCTATTTACAATGATGTGTAATAACATGGAAATGTCAGCTACATTACTGGTTAAGCTAGATCGGAGAAAGCAGCTTGACGTATGGCTACAATCAGGCTTCTTATTAATTCCTCTCCTGAATTAAACTCTTCCACCCAGAATTATAGGCCATTCTTTTCCATCAGGCTTTCTTCTTCATGGAGGAGCCAGAATATGTGCTTATGCAGACAAACACATCCCAGAGAAAGTACACTTGCGTGATAACCTGTTACCTTTACCTAAATGGGTATGGGGACCAATGGAACAAAGAATGTCATATTTGCCAGCTCGCAGGTCAGATGTGTCCCCCTTCCTGCCTTGGAGATGGAGAGTGAGGCCGGAAGTGTTTCTCCTACATTTCCCCCGTCAGGAAGAACTTCCTTCTTAAGTGACGTATGAGTGGTGGTGGGGCTGTTCCTCAGCTAACATTTATGTAATGAGTGAGAAGGCATATTACAAAAGTATGCAATTATAACTATACACACGTATGATACATACACACATGCACACACATTTAAAACCTATGAATAGAAAAAAGAGACTGGAAGAAAATATACCAAAATAATAATTCTAGTTATCTTTTGGTTGTGGGACTGTGGATAGCTTTTTTCTTTTCTCTATGTTTTAGTATTTATCCAATTGTCTGTAATTCATATGAATTGCCCTGTAGTGAAAAAACTAGTTACTGAAATTTTAAAAGTAAATTATTAAGTTATTCATCTATATACAAGTTATTCATAACAAAACAGTTGACACTTCCTACTCTCTCTTTTGGAATAAGCCCTACCATAGAATTACTACAAGATTTAGTGAAGCACTTTGAGAAGGAACATTCTAAGAAGAAAGTTATTTTGCGGAAACTAGAGGAAAAAAAGTCAAAATCTAAAATTTAACTAGCCTATGAATAAGTGAAAAAACTATGGTAATAAAAAAATCAAGATACAGAACTGGTTAAAAATTCAAAGTTCTAAACATAAATATATTTTAAACTTTATTACCAGAAGGATTATGTTAATATGGCAACATTGCTTGTCCTTGGGTCCTCTTGCTCTCTTATTAATACTTTGCTGTGTTTTCAGTCATGAGTGTGACTTTAAATTATGCGTGAATTACTTTCATAATCTGAAAAAAAAAAAGAGAGAACAGTGAATTCAAGAGCCAGTGAGACTAACAGAGAGGTCAAATCAATGTATTGACTTGGGTTTGGGCAGCATAATTTTTGCTAGCAAGATAAGGAAATTTCTTCTAATCAGAGAGGATTGAACTTCTTTCCCCAGATTTGAACTTTGTTCTGGCCTGGATTTGGACTCAACAATCTGGGGCTTCTTGAAAGTGGATGACAGCCATTGTCCCCACAAAGGCCTAAAGCAAGGTTTACCAGCAGATGTATATGGAATGCAGACAGTGGGCATGAGGCTGAATTCAGCCCACTTATGTTTTTTTTGGCATGGGTTTTCAGTCATGAAAGAAAACTGGGAGATGTAGAATAAAAATCTAGAATTTTGGCTTTTTAAAAATATGAAAACATTTAGTATTCATTCCATTAGGGAACACCAGATACTGGAAGGAGGTTGCAGCTGCTATCGGTCCCTGTTATTTGCTCATACTGGTATAGAGTTGTGGTTACAATTCATCGCCACACTTGTACTGCTCATTTGCATAGAAAGCTGTGTCATGAGCACCTTGTGCTTCAAGAAAAGGGAGTTTTCTTGAGAGGGAGGTGGGGAGTGAAGAAATGCTTGCTATGAAAGCGTTGGCCTGCTTATTCATTTAGGTCACCTGCCTGCACCTGTAGTTATTTGACATGGTAACCCTCCTAGGGACATTGGGAGAGTGGTGCTGAGAGTCTCTTCAGGGGTGACAGAACACAAAGGAAACAGATCTCACACCCCTGGACCAGGCTGGGTGAACCAAGCAGAGGGTGACATTGCAGGAGTATTATGTACCCCTCTGTCATCCTCCCAGAAGTCGTAGGGAGGTCTTTACCCTGGTAAAAATCTGAGTCAGTCAGAGAGGCTTAGTTATGCTATGGTTTCCACAGCAGGCTCTGAATCTCAGTGTCTTAAGGCAGTGGATTTTATTTCTTCCTTATACTACACACATGTCCATCATGTGTGAGCTAGGAGCTCTGCTTCATGTCATTATCACTCCAGCACCTCAGCTGACAAAGTAGGCATCACCTGGAACATTGCCAATAGCTGTAGTAAAAGGAAAAAGAGCTATGAAAAATTATTCACTGGCTCTTCAAACTTCTGCTTGGAAATACACATTATTTTTGCTCACATTTCATTGGCCAAAGCAAGTCACATGATCATGCCTAACTACAAAGATTATACTTCTTACAATCTTACCATGCTCAGAAATCAGAGAGTTGGAAAAGTTTGGTAGATAGCAGTAAGGACTGTGATATAAACCTTTAGAATCTCTCCTAATTTATAGGTCCTGCAGAAGGAGTTTGAATCAGTCCACCTTGAATTGAGCTTTTGATAGGAATGATTGATAAATAGTCACATGACTGGTCATGTGAACAGCTGTATAAATCGGGGTTCTCCAGAGAAACAGAGCCAACAACATCGCTAACTCAGTATACCTGACTGGTTTATATTTTCCTAAGGGGATGCATTGGTATTGTTCCCTGAAAGATTTTAGTGGGTGTACAGAGGTATTCAAACAGAAATTTTAATCTTTCAGGGGAACTTTAGCTACTGAAAAGTCATATCTATTGTCATCAAGATTTATGCTGCTTTTTATTTTTAAAGTATCTCCATATGATTTGTCTTTGTGGAGAGAAGATGGTCATTTATTAAAAATTTTCATACAGCCATGGGAGTATATTGCTCCAAAATGTGACCTGCATCTGGGAGTAGTCTGGTCTGACTGGACATTTATTTTCTTTTATCAAGGAGGTGTGATGAGGAATATTTCTATATATTAATTATTAATAAATAGAAGATATAGAAGATACAGATTACTCAAGTCCACATGTTGGGGAAACTAAATGCCAGAAAAGCTCTATATTGTTAATGTATTATTTGAAGTTCTTTTATTTTCATCAAGGAATCAAAAACCTTTTTGTGAGTCTCTTTGTAAAGTTTTACCTAGCCTGTTAAAAAGGAGAAATAAAAAATATTGTTAGAATTTCTTCTTATAAATACTTTCTCTTCAAATATATGTGATCTATAATGACATAATTATTTGATCTCCCCAAGTCAGGATCCATGAAAGACCCAGCCTCATGTCTCAGAAAGCAAGATCATAGCTTGATCTTCTTGGTCATCTCACAATACATGAAGGGTCATAGTCTAAGTTGTACATAACAATGGACTTCCAATGACTCGTTTTGTGTAAGTGTAAACTGTTTGGATTAAGAACAGGAAGAAAGATGCCCTCAACAAAAGAGACAGTAGAATCAACTGACCCTTTGAAAAAAATGCAATATAACCACCTTGAATGCCAAAAAATTCCCAAAGTCCTCCTCCAGCCTCCTGGCTTCCTACGGCTAGGCTGTTCTCAGCCTGCCTACTGCACAGCCAGCCCCTCAGTGGCCTTTACACAGGACAGCTGGCATTTTAGTTTCCCCCAGAGAAAAGCAATTCCATTCATCCCAGGCAGTAGGGGCTGCATTTCTTTTCCTAGCAATATGTGCCTTCTTTTCGTCTAAGAATCATGGAAGGGCTTTGCAAAGATTGAAGAAATACTTGGAGATCACAGAAAGCATGTTACCCCATTTTACAGATAGATAAGTCAAGCCAGAAAGGCTTAAAACAAACAAAAGGCCATTTCTCAAGTACAGCAGGTGATATTTTCAGGCAGAAGACAGAAGTCAGAACTATAATTCTAATGGAGTGATTTGATTAAATCACAATTCATAGGCACTTTTTTTTGGCGTCTTCAAAATTAGCCCTACAATTAAAACATAATTATACTTTGCTCTTTAGTGGTACCTTTCACCCAGGGAACAGAAAGTGTCTTATAAACATTAATTAAGCAGCACAACACCCCTGTGAGGAAGGTAGGAATTATCCTGCTCTTAGATGTGGTGACATGGAAACTAAAGAATTTAGTAATTTATACATGCTCACAATGGGAATTGTCATCCAAGATTCCATATGGTTGAAGTCTCTCTGTGGTCTTATTTAAAGGACTATTTGGAGAGTCCTTCAAATGCATCAATAACATTTTGTGAAAAGGATTTTCAACAACTTATCAGCATCTTATGTTATTTTTTATTTTTTACCTGTACTTTTGTGAATCCTTTTCGTTGTATATCTGTTACACATTTTCGGTCAGAGCTTAAATTATGGGGAACTTTTTGGTATTTTTATTGATTAGACTCCTCCAAATATCTAAGGTCTCATTGTTTTCTTTCAGTAAACTTTTTATTGAACTATATTAAAGTAATACATACATACAGAAAAGTACACAAATCATAAGCATAAGGCTTGGTGAATATTCAGAAAGTGAACACTACTACGTATCAGCACAGAGCACTACAAGCACCTAGAACCCCCTTGCCCAGTGTGGCCCTTCTAGTCACTGCCCTCACAAAGGTACCCAACAGCCTGCATTCTAACAGCATAGATTAGTTTTGCCTGCTGTTGTACTTTAGGTACATGGAATTATACTATAGGTACTCATTTGTGTTATCTTCTTGTATTGAGCTTTATGCTTCTGAGATTCATCCATGCTGTTGTCTGCAGTGATATTAAGTTCATGTTCATTGCTGTACTCAACTGTTTAAATATTCCCCAACTTCTTTATTCTACTGTTGATGAACAATTGGGTTGTTTTCAGTTTGGGGCAATTTAAGTATTATTTTTAACAGTGTGTTGCTGCACACACTCTTTTTCAAATAGGTTGAAGTAAATCAAAGTTATCCTTTTCACATGCATTACCATGCAGACAAATGTCTCAATTATTCATTGAGACAAATGAATGATGTACACTAAGGAGTTGCTAGATGTTATTTTGCATCTTACAGAGAGGATTAAGAGTCTTAAGAACCTGTTTCCTAATTGCAGGGGTGGGAATGACCATAAATTTTTTCTCTAAACCTAAAAATATCACCTGGGTGTTAATTCCAGCTTCAATACCTATTAACTGTGTGATCTTGGCCAACTCAGCCTCACCCAACTCTACTTTTCTCAATTACCAAATGGTCTCTAGGGTTATTGAAACACATGAAGTTATTAATAAATACATAGCACTAAATCGGCACTCAGTGCATAGTATATATTATTAGATATTTTCTGACCCAGTATGGCTCTAAGTCCTACCAAGTGGTAGTCTGACTGACCTGGATTATAGTTTTAGATTGTTAAGAATATTTATTTGAAAAATTCAATAAATGTACATTAAGTGTAGAAACATTAATATTCAAAGAGACCTCCAACACTAAAGGGACCTCCAACATTATGGATTTCTTTATTTCTGTGAGATATGTTAATGATGGACATATAGTTGTCAATTCAATCTTGGCCTTTCTGAAGGAGTTTATCATAGATGTAATAAAAACACAGATCAAATGTCATTACAGACATGCTCTTTAGACAGCTTGATTTAATGTATGGGTTAGCTTGGAAAATTGTTGGCTTTAAGCTCAGAATTCTATGGAAGTGGAAGTTCGGGCAGAAAATTGCTATAGGAATTTGCATTTGTTGGATCCTAGATCAACAGCCTCATGTCAAATGATATTTTTAAAGATGATAATAATTGGGATGAACTGAGTGAGAAGGGTGGATATTCTTTTGCCTGATTCTCCTGTAGCTCCTTACCAATTAAATATATTTTACGTACTCCTGAATTGCCATTGGAATGTCTTGTCTACATACATGATCGCTTTGCCACCACCTTGTCCTATTCTACCTTTTCCTATCTCGGGAAATGGTACACAGTTGCTCAAGCTGGAAGCCTGAGTGTTCTTGACTCCTCATTCTCCCCCCATCCAATCAATCCAACAGTTCCTGCCAATTCTACCTCCTAAATATCACGTGAATCCACCCACTTCTCTTCATCCCATTGCCACTGTCGGAGTCAGATCTGCCAATGTCATCCGCTGGATCACTTCAGGAGCTTTTAACCTGATCTCCCAGCATCCATTTTTACCCTCTTACAATTCTATCATTATGTTGCAGCTGGAAGTGATCTTCTAAAACACAAAGCAGATCAGTTTTGTTTCTGTTTAAAACCCCTCAATGGTTTCACAATGAATTTAGGGTAAAGCCCATAATCCTTAGCCTCAAAGAAGGCCATTGTTTCCTTTGCTTCTCTGCCTCGGTGGTTTCATGCTTCAGCCATACAGGCCTCCCTTTTTTCGCTTTACCCTCTCTTTTACTAGCAAACTCCTACTAATTCTTCAGGTCTCAGAGTTAACATGTTTCTTTGGGAAAACATGCTCTCAAGATTTCATGCATTAAATGGTTGGATCCCTTTACTGTATATTCTCATAGCACCTTCTACTTGTATTTATGATACTGTTCACACTTCAAATCTTGCATTTAATGCTTACTTTCCCTACAAGTCTATAAGCTTTATGAGAGCAGTGATTCTATTTTGTTTACTTATATATGTCTATTGCTAAGTGATCAATAAACATTATTGACTGATTGAGTCATATATTTCTATAAGATAGGATTAGGTTGTTAATATATCTCCAAAAGAAACAGTATACAAATTTCATCTCTTGATAAATGTTGAAATGATATTTTGAAACAGTGATGTCAGTGAAGAAAATTGCCAGTGTTGTTTGTGAAACTAAGGACAGCAAACCCTTCAAAAGAGATTATAAAAGTTTTATGCTGATACTTATTTTTACCAGTTTTTCTTAATTTATTTTGTTATCAATAAATAGGACTTAACTTCACAATATAATTTAAGCAAAAGCAACAGCAAAATATGTGTATGGTCCTTGATAACTCAGTAATAACTGGCAGCAGAAAAATATACCCCAAAGGATCTCCTTTTCCAGACTACCTATTCTAACCTCTTAATGACTTTTCTTATGCATATATTGAGCATCTGCAGCAAGGCCATCTGCGAGCTGAGAAATGATGCCTCCTTCTCTCCTCTGCTACATCAGCCAAGTGCAGTGTTTGTTCCTCAGAGTGGTGCACAGGAACCACCTCATATAGACTCACCTGGGGTTTTTAGTACAAGTGCAGATTCCTGCTTTCGTCAAAAACTTAGTGAATTATAATATCTGAGGAATGAGAACTAGAGAACTACATGTTTAGCAAGAACCTGATATTTGAAAGCTTTCAGTCTAGTGCCTAGTCATTACAGTGTTAGCAACTGACAACAGGCATATGTGATATTAACTTTGGGGAATACAGAATTACAACTTATGCATATCTTTATCAGCAAGGTCTCTCTGTCAGACCTAACCTTGAAATAAGCCTGGATCTCTAGTACAGTAGGAGTCATAGAAACACAATACTAAAAGGACCTTAAAAGATCATTTGGTTAAGCTTTGTGCTTCAGACATATACCCAAACCATATGACCGTTAATGGTCTGTTTCCTTACTGGAAACTAAATGTCTCACATAGGACAGAGAACCCATTAATATATCTGGGTTTTATCACCGACACAGATAATCTTAGGTGATCTTCTTTCAACTCAACTAAAACCTTTTGGCTTTACTTAGGGTCTATTTCTTTTGTTTGGTACTTTGTAAATGTGGAGGATAACTAATAAATCACCATCTTATAATATTTACTTATAGACATCCCGTCACCCCTGAAGACTGATGCTGAACAGTACCTTCAAACTCAGACTCATTGTGTTGAAAGAAACCTTAGATGCTACTTAAGTTGACCCTCCTCATTCTACAGACAAGTGAACAAATGCAGGGATTAGGTACCCTTCAGTTATAAATCTGACAGATTTATGGGTATATTTCAACACTCCAAATTAATTTTTATCCTGGGTTATAATTTTTCCATCATGCAGTTGGAAAGCATCTGGTCCATCTTAACTCAGAACTGGTTCAAATCCCTCTCTCTTACTTACTGCCTGTGTGATTGAAGCACACGATTGGACACACCTGAGCTTCATTTTCACCATATGGTAGGTAAAGGTAAAATCTATTTGGCACAATTATATTGAGAATTAAATGAGATACAGCACAGTGCCTGGCACATAGTAGGAGCTCAGTTGAAATATTTATGTGTTTGTTGTTGGTACAATATTTTGGAAGGCAATTTGGCAGCATGTATCAAAATGTAAGATATGTGTACCCTGTGACTTGGCAATTTTTCTTATTGTGTTGAAGCCAGGCCTCACATGCAAAGTTCAGAAACTTCCTATAAAGTAGCTTACTATTAGTTATGTGCGGACAAGAATTTACTTCCTCAAACAAGAACTCAGAGTAAAGTCTTGATATACCCCAAATAGTGTAGAACAGTGATACTATCCTTTGACAACCTTCCAGGAGAATTTAACTGCACCTATTTTAGTCATAAGAAGAAGAAAAATAGCAATGATAAATAATGAGGTAATAGTTATTGAATGCATATGATGTGCCAACCCTAAGCTTATTCACTTAATCTTTGCAATAACTCTTTGATGTATATAAAATGTTATCCCTATTTTAGAGAGATTGAGTAACTTGTGCTTCTTGTGGGGAACAGTGGAGTGGCAGGAATTGTCACATAATTAATGACTGAATCAGAATTTGAACAGAAGTTGGTTTGATTCTGCAGCCAAGTGCTCAAATCCGTAACTCATATCTGTGCAGATTAAAAAAATATATATTCGTGCTAGGGCCCCATCCCAGACTTTCTGAGCTACAAAGGTGAAAGACAGGCAGGGTTGAGAACAACTGGCATAATCCTTATGCTTTCCTGTCTCTTTATGCCCCTTGATATAGTCTGCTTATTAAAAAGAAAATATGGTCAGCCCTCCATATTCATGGGTTCTGCATCTATAGATTCAACCAACCTCAGATGAAAAGATTCAGAATAAAAAATGCCATTAAATTCCAAAGCTTGGATTTGCCCTGTGCTGAGTGCTATGTTGAATCCATGAAAATAAAGTGATGTGTATAGGCATTGTATTAGTTATTATAAGTAATCCAGAGATGATTTAAAGTATACAGGAGGATGTGCATAGGTTATATGCAAATACTACACTATTTTATACAAGATACTTGAGCAGCTGCAGATTTTGGTATCCAAGAGGGGTCCTGGAATCAATGTCACATGGATACCAAGGGATGACTGTATGTTACTAAACACATGATGACTTTAATCAATTATTGTTGCCCTATTTTCACCCACCAAACTCTTTATACAGCATCTTTGAATTGCCTCAGGGAGTGGGGTCCCTATTTGAAAGACCCTGATGAAGAAACCTAATTAGGTACAGATGCTCTGGAATATTTGTTTTATTTACTAATGGTTGGGTGTAGGTTTCCTTTTTTCCCTTCTTCAACGAAGCTGGGGTTCTGAGGCA
The DNA here is from genome assembly GCA_023783475.1 of Daubentonia madagascariensis. Classification (NCBI taxonomy): domain Eukaryota; kingdom Metazoa; phylum Chordata; class Mammalia; order Primates; family Daubentoniidae; genus Daubentonia; species Daubentonia madagascariensis. The sequence goes on along the minus strand of JAKFHU010001268.1, from coordinate 10,618,728 downwards.
GCCACAAGCTGCAATACAAATACGGGGAGGAAGGGAGGGAAAATCTTGGAAAACTCAAAGGTCTGATATTTCCCAGACATGCCATAATCTGCTTTTGACCTTGAGCCAAAAGGAGTGGTTTCCATAACAGAATGTGTGTAACGTAATGTGACCCTACTGGAGCAGTTCTCCATTAGGCGTTAGCCTTTCCTTTCTTGTAGCCTAGCATTGAATTTGTCGGTTCTACGTTGCTGACTGCTAAACAGGCAGTGGTGCTTGGGCCTTGCGGTCTCAGCACACTGCCTTTCTTCATGGCAGCTCTGCATCTCAATGCTGCTTCCTTCTCCACCATCATCACCAGATTCGGTGGAAATAATCTGTGCCCCAGGTTATATGTGTAGTTTACAAATGTTCATTAATTATATCTTCCTCCTTCTAACCAGTTCTGCCTGGAAGTAATCAGGGAGCTAAAACAGTTTCTCTTTACATTTGGTGGCAGAAAAGATTGAGCAAGATTTGGGAGGTGAAAGAATCACCCAAAGCAGCATGGGGATGCTCGCAGAGCTAGACAGAATTCAGCTTTTAGTGTTTCCAATCTATTAGGCAAGATCACCTCCAAGTTTGGCCTGTGGGTCATCTTACTCCCCTTTTGTCTTCTGACTCGAGCTTCCCTTCTGAGACAGACAGAAAGGTTGGAAGAGGGGTCAGCTGTCTGGGTGACTTGGCGATGGCTTCTATTAGGACTGCTTCTTTCTCCATAATGATGAAATTCAATCTCACAGTTTAAATGCTTGTCCCAAAATATTTCAAAATGTGAAATACATACGAGCCAAATGACAAAAATGTTTTTTTAAAAAACAAAAACATGGGCTTCTTGTCATCCACCACACTAGCTGTTTCAATGTCTGTTCAGTCAGTAAATTATTCTTTCTGTTCTTCATTTCTGATGATATCCAGATGGTCTAAAAGTCAATCTTTTCTGTGAGAGAGAAATTCTCTGTGAAGTTAAAAGTGAGTAGCCGTCATGTTCAGATGGTGTGGGTAGGAATCAAGTAGAATGACAGAGGATTGTCTGTACCCGATTAATGGTAATAGATATTTAAATAATTACAGTGACTATATATTCAACTTGGAGTTGGACTTCATTATTAATGTTCTTAACTCTTAAACAGAGACTATGTCTTTCTTCTTAAATCCTAGGACACTTGTAAAAGCCAAAATTGCTAATGTTAACTTTTCTTCCTTTCTATGTCCCCCAAATCTTGTAGAATTTAAATACTGTTCTGATAGGTTTGGAGACGTTCTGTAGTCAGCCTACCACAAGTGGATTCTGAGAGCTTGAATTGGGTCATCTGGTAGGTTATGATGTTTAAGGTTTATTTGTTTCTTTTTAAATGTAACCTTAAAATGACTAATTAATAATAACATAATGTTCATATAATTTTTATTTGTCACCATTGCTTATCAGACTTTTTAAAAGAAAATAATAATTTTCTTTTTCAAATGAAAATAGCAATATTAGCCTTTATCCATTCTGTGTCTGTGCTGTGCTAAGCAGGATATAGTAGATGCTTTCGTTTGTCATCTCATTTAGTTCTTTTTAGAACCTGTAAGATGGAACATGATTATCTGTATTTTATAGATGTAGAACAGAGGCTTAAAGAGTTTCAGTAATTTTCCCAAAGTTGTACAAATTGTAAGGATAGGAACCCAGGAGTATGGGACTCAAAATCCAGGTTCCTTCCACTTTGCTGGAGAGTTTACCAGATTAAAAACCTCCATAGACTATGTTCATACACAATGAATGAAAGATAAGCTTTTTTATACTGGTTTCTTGTTTACTGCTAGAAACCAGATAGAAATAGGTGATACTGCACTTCCCCTTCCCACGCACAGTTGCGTTCATACCAGCTTCTAGAAAACAGGAGTTAAATAAAATTATGAGGCCATTGTTTTTGACTGAGCTCCTGTACCAGGCCCCGACAGACCACACCAAAATGGAGTCACTCAACCTAAGTGCAACATAATTAAACTGAAACGTCAAGGAAGCAGAAAAATCCTTAAACAGACCAGGTTTTCCTGAAAATAGGAGATTCACAGCAACCAATTGGAAAGGGCCCAGTCAACCTGAGCCAGTGTAATAAGGAAGTCCCCTCTACTTTAGCCCTCGCAAGGAAAATAATCAACCAATCTGCTTTTTGTATTATTCTGTTTCCTTGTTTTTGTCAAGCTGCCTTATAAAAACCAATTGTTTTGTTGTGCGCAATAAAGTACCTTTCTATTTTTTATGGATGAAGTGTTACCCAATTCATGAATCATTAATAAAAACCAGTTATATCTTTAAACTCGGTTGGTTGAAATTTTGTCTTTTGACACAGGTTAGTAGTTGATTTTCTTACTGGCTGGGGTTAGGAGAGAGAACCCTACACAATTACACATTGTATGGCAGATACTTAGACACAGAATTTCAGAAATGCATTTAGTTGTGAAAATAAAAGTATAATGATTTGAAAAAATACTCTGGGGGAAGGAAATTGCAAAGACTGACTATTCATACAAAGACTGACTATGCAAAGAATGTCAAAGGTCTAAAAACTCCCATTTTTCCTTTTCTTCCTCCCTCCTTTTCTCTTTCTGTCTCCTTTGCTTCATTTCTCCTTTCCTTCTGTTTTTTATTCTCATTCCAACTCTCTGCCTTTCTGATCATAATCAATTTTCTTCTCTAAGTCACCAGAAGGTTTTAACACACTCCCACCCAGTATGAGAACTTATGACTGCAGTAAATGCTGGTAGCTTTGGGCAGTAATGTGTGGTTTGAAGTTGCTCCTTGGATCCTTGCTACTCAGAGTGTGGTCTGTGAAGCAGAAGCATTTGGCATTACTTGGGAGCCTGTTAGAAACGCAAGATCTCAGGCACCATCTTAGACCTAAAGAATCAGAATCTGCCTTTTCATAAGCTCAACATGGAATTTATATGCATAGTAAGCAAGAGAAGCACTGCCCTAACTGAGCCTAATGGGTCTTTCCCTCCAGAGCAGAATCACTGTTCTAAAGGCAGAAGGGGTTTGTCTGACAACATTAGTTCCAGGGTCCTTTTATAGTTAGCTACAGTTAAAACTAGGCCTGTTCTCTGTGGGTGGGGAGACACGTTACTGCAGGTAATAGAATAGGACAACACTGCCCAGGAAAAGTCTGATGGAAATTCTGGTTACCATTTTATTACCACCACTGATAGGGTTGCCACCAAGCAGGTACTTTGGGGCCTGGGCTCTTAGGGTAACCATGTCCTCCATTCCTTGTCAACAGATACATATACATACACATATGCATGCACACATGCTGCCACCCACATCAAAAATAGTCATGTGTGCACCTAAGCGACAGGGAAGAGAGAAACCCAAATCTATGATGTGTCTACTATGTGCCAGGATTACAGTAGGTGCTTTCACCCTAAAACTAGACAGAAAACAGAAGGTGATTGTGCTCATGCATTCAATTACTAGCCAAACTTCATTAACCAGAACCTCTGCGTATTTAATAGTTCTGTAACTGGTGTTTTTAATGACGACCTCATTAAGTGATTAAATTAAATGATTAGATCCTAAAAATCTAAGTGATAAAAGAGTAATTAAATTATATTAATTAGAATTCTCTTGTTTATAATATCATCTTAAAAGTCAGTTCCTAAGCAACTTAGAGTGCAAAAAATATACTCTAGTCTAAACATTATACATTTAACCCCAATGTTAGTGGCTTGAAAGGGATCCTTTTACCCAAGAGTGGTTTCCTGGAGTTGGAGACTATGCTTTTAGTACTTTAAACAGTTTTTCCCTTACCATTCTCTAGGAAGCCTGTCTTTTATGATACGTCTTTCTTTCATAGCAAGTAAAAAGTTTCCCAGAGCTTACCCTCTACAAGGACCAGTGTTCCTAGCATGGGATTGTATAATTCTAGTGTTCTAGTCCTGTTACTGCCCTGACTGGCTGGGTGACTTGGGGCTGTCACTGAATCTCTTTGGGTCTCAATTTTGCCCTCTCTGAAATGTTAAAGTAGTGAGCTTGACTGGGCTCAAAGTTCCTTTCCAGCCCACACTAATATTCTAGAGTCTACAAACAGAGTATTTTTAAATAGAATGTGCCAACAAGGATTTAAATGGATTCAGCTGGGTCTTACCACATGCTCCCAGACTTCCACGCATCCAAAGTCTGCATTTCCTGTGCCACTTCCCTTCCCAGAGGCTTGGCTTGTGTCGGCTGTCAGCTCGGCTACTGAGCAGGAGGCGAACAGCTAGCCAGTGGTGAGGTACCCACTGGTGATCACTGAGAAAAGAATCCTGTTCTCCCGATGACACCATGGCTTCACACAAAGATTTGAGTCTCTATAGTCAATTCATAGGTTGCATGTTTAACATTTTCTTTTGTTTTTGAAGTGTTCACCATGTATTCAAGACAATGCAAAATATAGTGTGTTCTAATTATTTGAAAATTATAAACCCGTTAATGGTATAGGAGGTAATTCTCTACAGAACCAAATTTTTGATTGGCAACATATATGCAAGAGAAAGAACATAAGCTTTGAAGTCAGAAGGATTTGTGTTTGTATAGTGTCCCTTACTAGCTGGATGACTCTGGGCATGATAATTAAATTCTCTGAAACTCAAATTCCTAATCTCTCCAATGGAGGTAATGATAGCTACTTTATAGAGTTATAAAGATTCAAGATAATGTATACAAAGTTCCCGGCATGTAGTTGCTCAGTAAATGTCAGCTATTATTTGCAACCAGAACCAGGGTTGCCAAATGCCAGTTTGTGAACCAGTGTGATCTTTGACATCATTTTCATCATTCTACAAGAAATAGTATAAAATAATTACAGTGTAAGTAGTTTTCCACAAATTTAAATTTATATCATGTTTCTTTTTTGAAAATGATATTGAGAGTAGTCGGTAATTATTGTTTTTAACTTATTTACCAAAAATAAAAAGAAGAAGAAATGGTAATTCTCAAATAGCCCACCCATATTTTGCTTGTCTAATTTTTCTGATCTATGAATCCATAATAATAAGACTCACTGGATTAAGACATCCTAATCATACTGAATATTAGGGTCTATTGAATCAGATGATTTTGACTATCGAATCATTTTAATTAGGGCAATAGGATTCCCTAGCTACTTCATGCCATGGCCAGTTATTTTCTCCTGAATTCCTGTTATACCTATCATCAGGATAACTCAGTTCACAATTTGTGTGTGTGTGTGTGTGTGTGTGTGTGTTCTTAGCAGCAGTGCTCAGTGTGGTCTCAGTATCTTGTATCTCCACCAAAAAATTTTGGAGTCAGACACAACAATGCAGAAAGGTCATATACTGTGTGATAGAGTCTGGGCCTTGCAGTCAGACTGCCTGGGTTCAAGTCCTAGATCCACCACTGGTCAGCTGTGTGACCTCCAGTAAGTCACTTACCTTTTCTGTGCTTCAATTTAATTATCTATCAAATTCTAAAATTAACAATACCTACCTGATGGAATTGTTGTGAAGATTTACTAAGATAATCCATGTAAACATTTAGTATAATGCCTGATACATAGTAAGGGCTCAATAAATAATAGCACAAACAAAAAACAGACAAACAAAAAATAATCAAACATAAAACTTGGGAGTCAGGCTTGAGATCTGACACACCCACCTTCATCATCATCCCCTCCTCCTTGATTTCATTATGTGACTAGGTGGTTAGCATCTCTGCATCTGATTTTCCTCATCTATAAAATACCTACCTCATACATTTATGGCCAGCATCAAATAAGTTATTATATGAAAATTACTTAATATTGTGCTTGACTCATAGTTGCACAATATATGTTTTATCTACTCCTTCCTTTTTTACAAATCTGTCTTCCACACAGCCCTGCCTCTGTACCTCGTGCATAATAATAGTTAATAGGTATTTATTGTAGCACTGTGCCCATCTCTTTGTCTCACTGCCACTCACCTGCATCCTCAGTAACTCCATGGGGAGATCAGAGCCTGACACTTGTTGGGACCAAGGTAACTAGACCTGTTGGCTACTCCTCCACTATTGCCTCTGGATAGACTTTGCTGATGACGAGAGAGCTTCTCAGGAAGGACACTGGATTGGGACCATTTGTGGTATCTTGTCACAGTTGGGAGAGTTATGGGCCCAACACATTCTTTTAAAGACGTGATATATTTTAAGAAGCTTATGTTTGATGTCTCTCTCTTTCCCTAGAGCGCCAACCTCCACCTCTCCCTTAATGTGATTGTCCCATTATCAGCTCATGAGGCCAAAGTGGACTGCCTTGTTGGACTTTATCACAAATCCTGGCATACATGGGGAAAACTTATGAGACATAATTTTGGGTTTATACTGATATATCCTTAGAGTTAAATAAATTTCATGTTCTTTAAAAAAAAAAAGAAACTCCCTTTTAAGAGCCATTGTGGAGTAAGATAATGTTTTATTTTCACTGCTGGAATTGAGGGAATGAAGGAATGAGTGGATGCAGAATAAATCATTAAAACAGTTTGAAATATATATGTATATATAAAGAAAACTCTGTCTTCACATAATGTTCTAACGTGTAACAATGCAGCACTCCTTGCATAAACCCTGTTCCTGTGTGTTTTCCTTTTCTCATCCTTTTGTAGCCTGGAACCTGTTTGTTTTCCTTTTTCTTTTTTTGATCAATGAATGAAGCATTTTAGGAGAGATCCCCTCAAAATGTAAGAATTTAGAAGGAACAGTTAAAACCCTGACTCTTTATGACTTGAAGCTTTACTCTAGAAAGCACGGGGTGATGAAGTGGAAAGTGTGTTCTGTGAAGAGGCCAAGCAGCGGTGGGCTTCCAGTCAGGCGGCAGGTGGCACCTGGCCAGGAACAGGAAAGCAAAGAGCACTTGTGACTCACATGTTCACGCTGGGCACATCTACTGCAATGTGTTGCTCCTCAGGTGCACTACTCAGAATATAACTTAGGGAGACAAAGAGGAGCAAGAGAACAAACATTTGTTCATATCAGCCAGACTAGATTAGCTTTTCCCAAATGTAAGATATTCAAAGACTGTTTGTGGGTTTTTTTTTTTTTTGGCCATATCTGTACACCACCTTCTCTATTACTTTAAGGATTTCTCCTTTAAATCAATGCACTTTTTAAAACATAGTTTTGTCCTAAGAAAGTACAGCTAAGAAATGATGGGTTTTATGTTCTAATTTCCTAATGTGTAAAAAAGAAACCCATGACAACCAAAATTCAGTTTTAAAATGTGTGTATTAATGAAAATCCTCTTGTGTGACACCTAGTGATAAGCGTACTAAACTTTGGGAAACATTGAACTGGGTTGTCCCGCTGGAGAAGCTGCAATCAGGAATCAAGACTGCGTTCCTAACATGGGATTGGGGAGATAATTTGCAAAGCTGAGGTTGGTAGAAAACCTGTGGGTGTGCCCAGACATTTAAGGCCTCCTTTCCTTTCCGTCTGTTCTCAACTCCTCCATTCTAACCAGACAGGCCTGAATGTCAGGGCTGCTTCTCTTCTGTCTTTTGTATTCTTGGCCTCCATTCTGGACCACTTCTGCTTCACCACTGACTGTGGCCTGTGGGTTGCCAACCTCAGACTAGTGATGCCCACACGTAGAGGTTCCCTTTGCGTTGCTTTCCTTTTGGCATTTTTGACTGTGGGCTTTACCTAATTTCTATTATTATGGAGCTAGTAACAGTAAATTCATACAAAAGGGCTAAAATAGCTCTGAAAAGAACCTGGTCTGGAAGGACTGTGTGTGACCAGGAATAGGGCTATTAAAAGTTAAAAAAGAAACCTTGTGAGAAGAGAACTTGTGAGAAGCTTGAAAGAAAACAATGTGTCTGCCCGTATCTCTCATAAACATTTGATATCTTAAATGTGCAAAATGTGGGCCACCCTCACTGGTCTTCTCATTATCTCGTGAGACAAAATAGTGTTCAGTGCTGTAAGTGTTCTTAAACATGACTTCACCATTCCTCACACACACCCCCAGAGACCTTGGACAGCTTTAGGGCTGGAAAAATGCAGGTTCAAAGATGCTGAGGAAATTCACTAGCCTGTAGCTCAATCTCCTGCCTCCTGGTTTAGGACTCTTTTCATTGATCTGTTTTTCCTCATTGTTTTTGAGCTGAAAATATACATAATTTGGCACAAAATACAAATACCTAAGTTCTAAGGAGACAATATGAGGACCAGTCATACTGGTCCACCTTTACCAAAACATTCTCTGAATGAGATGTGGATTTTTTAAGGGACAAAATTTGTAAAATATCACTGGTAAGTAATAATACTACTGTTGTTGATTTACAACATTCACAAGAATTCCATTGATTAAAATATCAACCAAATGTTATATTTCTAGTAAATAGGATCAATCTGGGGCCCTGAGGCTGTACTGTCTACATTAATAGTTTTCACCTAGAGTCTTATTTGTACTAATGCAACTTTTCAAGTCACCTGTTGGGCGAAGAAAGGTCACACCATCTGCTGATACACCGAAATGGAGGAACATGCAGAGACCCCAATACTTTTGGATTCTTCTTCCTCTAAAATGTCTGAATTTTGAGTAGGCTTTGGAAATATGAAATTCCTGAGTCATACTTACCCACATAAGCAAGTTTCCCATCAAACTGGCACATCCAAAAGAGGCCTATTGCCAAGGGTGGAGGTAGAAAACATGTCAGTGTCTCCGAGGCCAGGACAGGATATTATTCACGTTGTGTGGGCAGCCCTTACACTGGGACTCCTCCGAGAGATAGTAGAATGTGCTGTGCCTGCAATACTGACTCCTTTTCTGTCCCAACCACATAGTTGCAAGCTCTTTACGATGATATCTAAAAATTATTGCTCTTGGTTTGCTGGACGCATGGAACTGGTCCCTCTTCATCAATACATGAATGTCTTAAAACCTAAAACAGGCTTCAAAACGTGTTTAAGGAGAAGCAGAAATAGTAATGTCTCACCAAATGTTTCTAATGATTGTTTGAGAATTGTTGGCAATATTGAAAGTGTTTACTAACATAGCAGAATCAAAGCTGACATTTAGATTAAGAATAACAGGATAATAGAGGCTTGTGCCTGGCTGATAAGACCCACCCAAAAATGAACAAAAAGAATATTTCCAAGGAAAACAAGAGCAAATTTCCCTCTTTACTAGTCTGCATTTCTATTCTGTAATATTTCTTCCAAATTCCCCACACATCTACTTCTTGTCTTCACAGTTTGTAAGGCAAGGATGAGGCCCTTTAAGATTAAAATGATTTATTTATTCATAATTCAATTCATAGCTCTACTTAAGTAAATACACTGATAAATAATTGCAGAGTTCCTTAATCCTAGAGCTCTATCTTTGGCCCATTTAATTTCCTCATGTGACTTTAATGCCATAAACACTGATAATTCATGTATAGAAAGAAAAGGATATCGTTTAATGTTTTTTACTGAGCAGCAACTCATTACCAGTTCCACCCACCGGATGTCTGTCAGTGCTTTTCAGAAAGAGTCTGCCCTGGTGTTATCCATCAATCGGATCCTTAGACCTGTAAGTGGGAATTCAGGTTGCATCAGCCCACAGACCAAACCTTCTGGTTTAAGTAAGGCAGTGTATCACAATTGAAATAGCACTGCAAACCTGGTTTCAAATCTCAGTTTTGCCACTCTGACTTGAAGCAAGTTATTTAACTTCTCTGGCCCTCATTTTCAATTAAATAAAAATGTTGGGTCAGATCTGGACTTGTCTCAAGTGCCATTTCAGATTCATTGGTGGTGGTATGCTGGAGAGTGTACAGAAAGATTATAAGACTGCATCCAGACAGATGGGAATAAGGAGCCCCATTGATTGATTCAGATCCAGGCTTATCCTGATTGATTCGCTATGTCTGTCCTGGACAGGTAATGGTAAGAGTGCCACATTAACCCTAGCTAGAAATACACTCTAAGGTACATTTCATCTCTGTTTTAGAGAGGTATAACACATTTCCTTGAAGAAGCAACATGATTATTCTGTAATTTTCAGAACCAGAAATAGAAAATTCTCTTGACTAAGATAGGTTTTTAGAGACTCAATTCTTTCAAATGTCTTGGCCAAGCCCCTCATATTCTCCTTTTGACTATTAATAACCAGTTGGAACAAATAGCCAGATGATGCACTCTGTCTGCAGAATGAATGGAAGTCCCCAGACATTCCTTCCTCACTCACTCTCATGATACAGGATTTGGGAGGTTTACTTTGTTTACCAATCAACTCATAATGTGTTGGTATGAAGTGCTTAAAGCTAGTTGTAAACTAGAGACTTTATAATTTTCAGTTGATTGGATCAGCTCTGAGAGTTCTTTAAATAAGGCAGAAGTCATAAAAATATTCAAGCCTATGCAATCTTAAGGAGAAAGTTTGCCATATAATTGTAATGTTGACTTCTATGCTTTGGCATTTATCGTAAGTGCCCTGAAGAGCTTCGAATACACAAATCTGTCTTTGTTTGCTTGTTTAATAAAGATTTTCCTATCTCCTAAGAACCTCAGAAATTTGAAGGAGATCTAGACCACTGTTTATTTATCCATAAGAGTAATTTGCTAGAATTAAAGCAGAGGCTTTGGAACCATCATTCATTACCATCCTACAGTATACTTTATATTTGAGTAGGAGTCAGTATTCGAGGGGTTGGTTCTATTTTTTTTAACTGGATGTATTCCTAAACTTAGGAAAATGATTGAAGGACAGTGTAACTGCTTTCCTCCCCAAACAATGGGATATTTTCTTCTGCTCCTTGACTGTACCTCAAGAATATTTGAGGAATCATAGGAGAAGTTCCAATAGATCCTTCGAGACCCTCTGGTGAAACTCACTCATGCTATTACCATTGTCTTTGTCAGCTAGGTTTTTATATACCCTGTACTTTCATGTTAAAGAACCTATTAAGCACAGAGATGCCACCTAGAATCTGTAGAGGCTCTGAAGAAATAATTTTGGATGTGAAATACTAATATGATTTCTACCTTAATCCACAAAACAAGTTCATCCTCTTTGGGATTTCTCAAATGTCTGGGAGAACTTATGCAACAAAGGCTACTACCAGGGCATAAGGGTGTGTTGGCAGATGTATGTCCTAAGCAGGATTTATAGCCTTCAGACTCCTGCAGTCCCTTCTCTGACATTCACTTGTTTTGTTAAAGGCATTAAAAACAACAACAAAAACAAAACAGGAGTCATGTATCATGGTTTCAGTGTCCTTAAAATCTACTAACTTTTAGAGGCCAGATCCATACATCTTCAGAGAGATTACAATTTTATTTTAACTGATCCTCTCCTAGACTTGAATTTTAGTGAACTTTCTTCATATTATTAGAACTGGTTTACTGTTTTTCTGTCATTATCTGTTCTTTCTCCTTCCCAACCAATTTCCCCATTCTTTATTCCATATGAGCAGTGGTGTGAGGGTCAGAAGTTAACGACTACATCTCTGAAGAAGAAAAGAGCCCTGATTTATAGAGTTTGCCAGTTTTTGTGGGGTAAATACTCCCATTGTGGCCATTTTCCAGCTACCAACATGACATCCTTAAACACAAGGTTGGAAAGAGATGCATGATAGCACACCATTTTATAGTATCACCATCACATAAAACAATATATGTAAATAACTTAAGAACATAGATAATAGTAAAATACAGTAAAATAACTAGGAAGTGATGAATTTTGAGTATATGTTACCTTTGTTTTACACATAATTCATTTTTTCATACAGTTTAATTTTTAATAACAGCTGTGTTTAACAACTGGATCACAAAATTTCTGAAAATTTAATAGTTGGTTCTTGTGTACTGGTGTGGATGGGTCTAGCACACCATTCATTGCACAAGATATTCAGAGACTAAACTTTGTCAATTCCCTGGAATGCCTGAAAAACTGGGCAGGGAAATGTAAGTGATTCTAAACTCCCATCCTAGGCAAAGTAAATTAAAGAGCGGGGATGTGTCCATTTACTGTGCTTTATTTGGTACCAGTACAAAGCCCTGGCATCTGTGCACTTAATGCATAGATCATATCAATAGCAAAGAGTGAGGAGAACACACTTGCCAGGTAGGCCACTTCTAAAAACATCAAAAAAGACTCTTTAAAATTTTGAAAAGAAAATAAACACAACTGAACATAAGAGCAGAAGAATTTGGAGAGATACATTTTTACAAAGTTAGTTTAATCTAGACAATATAAACACAGGGAGATAGTATTAAATATGTCTGGCAAGACAGTACTGTAGGTATCATTGTTCATTGTGTACGAAATGAAGGAAGTAAAGAAGAAAGGCCAAAAGGAAACAGAGCCTTAGGGTTTGATGTATGTAGGTAGATTAAGAAAGTATAATTTGTATTTACCTTGGCTACAAGAGAATGGATCTGAGACCACCATAAGTCAGTCTTCAAAGGTTGGCTGCTTGGTTAGAACAGCTCAAAGTGCCAGGGAGGAATATGAATTCTACCATGTTTAGCAACAGTGGGATAAGAAACTGAAAACATCTTTCTATCGTACAGATCTTTCTTCTCCTTCTCCAGAAATTGCCTCCAGTCAACATACTCCCTTACTCCCCACAGCCTGTTGATTCTGCCTTCTCCACAATCACCAAGCATTTATCTACAAGTTTCTTTCTCCATTTCCCGCATGGTCCCCCTCACTGTCTCCTCTCAATGTCAGCTGTCCTTGGAATTACAGCTTGAGGACCAGTTCCAGGAAGCCTTCTTTGACCCCAAGTCCTAGCTGGAAGACAAGCGGAGTTGAAATTACTTGCTTACTAGTTCATCTCTCCCAGTAGACTTAAACTTATTGGGGGTGGAAATGTGTCTTATTCTGTTATATTCTCCCTGCCTAGAGCAAATCCTGATTATGTAATAGGACCTCAATAAATGCTTTTTCTGAAAGAGTAAAATAAATGAATTCATGTCCACAGAAGAGACAAAACTCAAAGGAACCTGAGAGGTTTCCCATTGCTTGGAAATTAAATAGCAACTCTCTGTTGAATTAAATAACCAATTCTCTGTTGAATTAAATAGCAACTTTTGTAACTGGTAATAATTTAAAGCCTTGAGACTACAAAAGATATTTATATTCAACTTTTTTTCAAAAGATCAAAAATATTAACTCTCTCTCCTATTTTACTTAATGTAGAACTTTGTCTCTGTCAATCCTTTTTTAAATTCCACTGAGAAGTTCAGAAGAGTTTACACATATTATCTCACATATTATATCCACTTAAATCTCAGGAATATTGGTTCAAAATATTTTATCTGCATGAAAGTCATTAGGAAAACCTATGGCAATTATTTTCAATACAGTCTTTTTTTTCCTTTTATTTCAGAATATTATGGGGGTACAACACTTTGGTTATATATATTGCCCATGTACTGCCCATGTCAGAGCTACAATCATGGACATCCCCCAAACTGTGCACCCCACACCCATTAGGTGTGAGTTTTCCCATCCCCTCCACCCCCCTCCTACGTGCCCACCCCCTGATAAATATTATTGCCATGTGTGACATAAGTATTGATCAGTTAGTACCAATTTGATGGTAAGTACCAGTGGTGCTTGTTTTTCCATTCTTGTAATACTTCACTTCGAAGAATGGGCTCTAGCTCCATGCAGGATAAGACCAGATGTGTTAATTCACTGTTGTTTTTTGTTGCTGAGTAATACTCCATGGTATACATATACCACATTTTATTAATCCACTCGTGTATTGATGGGCACCTGGGTTGTTTCCACATCTTTGCAATTGTGAACTGTGCTGCTATAAACATTCACATGCAGATGTCTTTATTATAGAATGTCTTTTTTTCCTTTTGGTAAATACCCAGTAGTGGGATTGCTGGATCAAATGGTAGTTCTTCTTTTAGCTCTTTGAGGTATCAATCCCATTAAAAAATAGGCAAAGGACATGAACAGAAATTTTTCAAAGGAAGACAGAATAATGGCCAGCAAACATATAAAAAATTGCTCAACTTCTCTAATCATCAGGGAAATGCAAATCAAAACCACAATGAGATATCACTTAACTCCAGTGAGATTGGCTCATATAAAAAGTCCCAAAACAACAAGTGTTAGCAGGGATGCGGACAGATAGGAACACTCATACACTGCTGGTGGGACTACAAATTAGTACAACCTCTATGGAAAGTAATATGGAGATACCTCAAAGAACTAAAAAAAAATCAATACAGTCTTTAAAACATTGTGTCTCAAAGCGTGGACCAATCTTCTTGCATCTTACCTGGAGAGCTTGCTTAAAATGTAGATCCCTGTGCCCCACGCTAGATATTCTGAATTAAATATCTAGTGGGTGGGACCTAGGAATTTTCATATTTAACAGGTTCCTAGATGACACTGATATACTTTGTAGAATAAGGACCATGAATGTAGAGCATTAAAAAAATAAATAAAATGCAAGAAACACCCTGTCACTTCTCTTTAAACACAATGGAAACAGAGCTTTCCCCATTGCTGTTGTGAGTTGATAAAAGTGTATCATTGGGCAGCCATATAGGTGGGTGTTATGGCAGAACCTGGGCTGTGGGGCTAGAAGTTTGGGGTAAGCCCTAAAAAATTGGTAACCTTATAAATCAATAGCAGAATGCCCTACAAGTGAACATTTTATATTATACAGGAAATAACCTATGGTAGAACAGTCTGACTCAATAATACTGGTAGGATTGAAGAAGTAAGTTTCCTGGGTCCCAGGTAATATGTACATTTCTCCTCATGATGTATATAGATTAGGTGATATAAGGGCAAGGATTTCTTAGGCCCATTCATTCATTCATTCATTCAACAGATAGTTATTGGACACTTACTTTGTCTCAGGCACTATGCTAGATTTTGGGAATATAGATGTGAACAAAACAGATGTGGTCCCTGCCCTTATGGGGCTTATAGCAGCATGAGGCAGAAGATATTAAATACATAATCTTAGAATTACAGAATAAGTACATAGTGACAACTTGCAGTAGATGCTATGAAGGAAAACTACATGGTGCCAAGAGAGTATGACAACAGGATCTAATACAAACCAAGATAGAACATTTAAATTTATAGTACAGTGGATAACTTAGCAGAACAAACTGTGTGCTTCTCCTACATCTCCTTGTTTTATATATTATAAATATCATCAAAATAATAGCTACCATTATATTGAGTGCTAAGTACCTGTCATGGTACTATGGTAGATTTTGACAAATGTTTTCTCATTTACCTTTCGAAATGAGCTTATGAGGCTCCCAGAGCTATTGAATGCCTCAACTGGGATTCAAATCCTGGTCTATCCAATTCCAATGCCTATATTCTATTCACTGCACTACGTTAGACACCATAGATTTATACAGCATTAAAGCTGTAAATGACACATTAAAAGTCATCTAGCCCACTACTCAACTCCCCATTTTATAGTTGAAAAAACAGGGGTTAAGCACCTGCCAAAATTCATGTCCAAACTAGCTGATAGCACAGCTGGATCTGGAACTCAGGTCTTGAGCCCCAATCCAAAGCTCTTCTCACTTTACCTTGTTGCCTCTATATATCTTATTTGTGCCCTGCTGGGAATTGAGCATTTAATTGATTCTCTATGCTAGATTTTAAAAACTGGTTTAGGCTGTAGAAATAATTCCCTGTTACATCAAAATTTTCACTCTACTGTTCTTATTTATCATTTTCTCTGTAGTTACCTTTTAAATATTCAAAATCCACCTTATGATTATTAATAGTAATGTGCTGCCCTTTAGGTGTAATTAATACATTGTTGGCACACTTTTTGTAAGGAATGTTCTCTTCTCAGTTGTATTTTCAGTAATAGAAATGATTTATTTTTTTCTTCTGTTCACCCCAGGGTACAGTAATCCCAAGGGCAATGGCCAGTTGCCTAGGACCCAGATTAGCAGGATAAACATGGTACATCTTCCTAGAGAATTAATTTAGTCAATGGCAAGTATTTTTAACCCTTTTCTTTAACATTACAGCAAACATGAGTATATTATGAGGTAGGATGCGAGATTAAAATAAAATTTTTAAGATGAATAGAAGTCTTCAAAGAAATTATGTGCATCCAACAGAATACTTCAGATTAATATCCTTAAAAGCACACCGTATCTCCTACCCCTCCAACATATGCATACACCCACCCACACACATTCACTTTTCTCTGCCATTAGAGAAAATGTGCCCCAAGTTCATTACATTCTCGGGCCTTTGTCTATTCCTAAAAGTGTCATGTAGAGGGAAAATCTTGGGCTTTGGAATCAGTAAGATTTGAATTTGAATCTTGAAACCAAAATTCCCTGCCTGTGTGACTTCTATACTCTGAGCCTCAGGTTCTTTAGTTGTGTAATGGAGATGTTATTACACAACATAAGCCTATTTTGGTGATTAAATGAGATACATGTAAAGTGCCAGGTACAGTGTTTGGGACATAGAAGGCACTCAAGAAATGACAGTTGATAATGATCACATAGATCATAATTACATATTTGTCAGATGGCAGGCAGAGTTTAGGGGCATGGAGTGTGGCCAGGGAAAAGAAAGCTACTGGCCCAAGAAGGGTTGACACCATGTCTTGGCTTCTGGAGTATTGAAATTAGATGTAAGAGTGAAGTACACATACACACACATATGCACATATGCATGTGCACACATACATGCATGCACCACAATCATGCCCACACACATGCTGCACACATGCACAGACATGCCACACATACACACATGCACACATACATACACACACATGCACACACACATTCACATGCCTGCACTTCTGAGAAGATGGGAAAAGCAAATAATAGGTGGGAAAGACTGGGTCATGGGGGAGAGGCTTGAGAAGCTGGAAGCTTTGAGACATGAGGAGTATGAATCAAACTGGCATAAGAAGACCAAGAGTCACTCTTGCATCTTGTTGCTTCCCCTCAAACACTAGTTTATATATAAAAAGTTAAGAAAAGAATTGGGATATGCTATTTTCTCTCACAGACATTTTATTTTAAGTCTAGTCTTTATTTCTTCTCAAAACAACTGCTGAGAGACTGATATTATTTGTAATGTTAGGATCAGAAAATACATTGTACCAGAATTTTTGTGACTCTTAGATTTTGCCCTAAATTTGAACTTTTTTATTTTCCAGTTTGTTTTCCACACTTCCTGTTTCCAAGGCCAAGAGCTTTAAAAAGATCAGAAAATAATTATCACACAATATTAAGCTCACAGGAAAAATGATTTTATGAGTCAAGTGCTAATTAATCAGAATTATGTCTTAAAATATTTTCAGAAGGCTGTATATAAGTTTTTATAGGCAAAGATATTTGGATTCAGTTCATCCAAGCTGTGAAAACTCTACTGTCAGTTGATGAAACCAGCCAACAAATTCCTATATTCTTTATGCATTGTGTTTGAAGTGCTCTCCCACACCCACCCACAGTGCATGGTGGCCCAAACAACAGTTCTGTGTAGATCCCCCTTCAGTGTGGTGCTTCCAGGGAAGGACTGGAGAGCGGCCAATTGCTCCGAAGATCAGAAGAGGATTGAGCTTGGCTGCTGGCCTGGGGAGGTAGATAGAATGAATTTCATACCCTCCCCCAGGGAAGATATTGTACCACCCACCTCTGTTCAGCTGCCACCTGTAGCTCATGCCACTGAATCTCGCCACACTTTGGGAATAAGAAGATACGGTCCCAGTATCACCTTCTCTAGCTATGGAGAAGACAACTTCATGGTCTCTGTCTTCAGACCAGCAGCATCTCCATGTGTTTCTTGATTGCGCCTATAAGGAATTTTAACATCTTTATACATTTAAAATGTAGTTTAATGTTATTTTTAAAAATAAAAATATCTAAGAGAAATAAGAATCTCCCTGAACCACATTCCCTCATGGTTCTGTCATACTTCTTGCTCAGATATACTTCTCAGGGCCTCTCCTCATTATGCCTTTTGAGGCTATTCAGAGATACCTGTCCCTTTAAGGAAGTGGAACTGGGTGGAGGTGACAAAGCTCTCAGAAATGCTTGCTTTTTTTTTTCTTTCCTGACAAACATCTCTGAACATTGCATCACACCCAGATCTGCCATGGTACATTCTTACCTGGCTGGAAGGCATCACTGGCAGGGCCGCCTCGGAGAGAAGATCCACTGATCATCTCAATAGTGTGTGACTAAAGCACAGAGTAAGGAGCATGCTGACAGTTGTGATCAAAGACAGGAATGGCCTACACCGGATACAGGCAATTGTCAGGACTAAAAGCTTAGGCTCAATGAATCATGCTTGCTTCAAAGAGAAGTCATGAGGCATGGAGCCCTTAGGAGCTTATTCTGCTTTGTGGCACCAAGATAAGGTGAAAAGAGAAGAGGCCCTTATAGTACCTTTTTCGCATTAGCTTCTAAAGAAACCGTGGGTATTCGATTTTGCATAGTAAAGAGTTTAGATAAATTTTCTTCTCTACTGAATTGACTGTCATTTTATAGACACAACCATTATTAGGAACATTTGTTTTCATAATATGTACTTTCAGATGATAATTGTTGGTGCAGAGGGTCAATACTGTGAGTTGACTGAGGTCAAGAGCACTTGGCATGTGGAATGAATCATTGGTGTCTATCTCCCTTTTAGCAGGAGAAGGAAGTTTAGAATATGAGGCTAAGTGCGGGATTTCCTAAGACTTTTACCAGCCGTGAGCAGTGGCCTACAGAATGTGATATGCAGAGCATTTCCTCATTCAACAAATATTTATTGAGGTGGGCACTGTGCTAGATGCTGGGAGTAAACAGAGAGACAAATCCCTGACCTCACGGAGTCTATAGATCAGCAGGATGGAGGCACATCAAATATTTACACTGGCAGCTGGAACCCTCCCCACCAACCTCTCCTCAGCCCCCAGCAGCTCACCAACTCTGGTTTCTCAACTGTCTGTCAAGAGTGTCCTCAAAATCTGGCCCAGTGACTTGCTGCGTCATTGTCTCCTGGGTAGCTTATTTACAATGCACATTTCTAGGACTCATCCAGTTTTATAGAATAAAAATCTCCGGCCTTTTGACAGGATTCCCAAAATATTTCTGATGCCATAAATTCTATCTTTGCGTATTTTAACTGTGATAAGGCTTTACAATGTTTCTGCAAGAGGGAGCATGTGAGAAAGCATGTTGGTTTGAAGTGAACACTGGATTTGTGGGTTTTGGACACAACTTTGAATGTTGGTTCTTTCAGTTACAACTTTGCTTTTGAGTC
The DNA here is from genome assembly GCA_023783475.1 of Daubentonia madagascariensis. Classification (NCBI taxonomy): domain Eukaryota; kingdom Metazoa; phylum Chordata; class Mammalia; order Primates; family Daubentoniidae; genus Daubentonia; species Daubentonia madagascariensis. The sequence goes on along the minus strand of JAKFHU010001268.1, from coordinate 10,599,466 downwards.
TGTTTTTTTATCCTTCAGCTAGTGAAGGATTGCATATGATGGGGCCAAGTCCAGGGTCTGTGCTTACTTCTTTTGGCTTCTCTAATTAGTAATAAGTTACTCATAAATAATGTTAAAACAGAAGCCATGGGCAAGGAGAAGAAATTTGTAATAATTTTAAGTAAGAGATCAAGTACTATTGTTCAGATATGTTTAAAAAGAATTCCTACAGATCAGTAGGCAAAAGAGAAATAACTGCACAGAAAAATGGGCAAAGAATATGAACAGGAAAGTCACAGAGAAGGAAATCTGAACCAGAAAAACCTCAATAATTTACAAGAAGATGCAAATTAAAACAATATGAAACACCTTTTATTGTAATCTGTCATACTGGTAAAAATTAAGAAGTCTGACAATATCAGGAGTTGTCAGGATGTGGGTGAAATGGTATACTTTTGCATTACTCTTGGGAGTGTAATTTGATATACCCATTATCAAGATGTATTGGCATCATCTGGTAAAACTCAAGATATAATACTTAGGTCTTAATAATTCCACTTCTGTGTACATATCCAACAAACTCTGGTGTATTTGCACAGTCATGTAATAGAATGGGCATTGCAGCTTTGTGTGTAAGAGTAAAAAAGAGGAAACAATCTCAGTGTTCACTAACAGAGGAATGGGTAAATAAAATGAGCAGTTGAAAGTGATGATCTAAATCAACTGGTTATATTTCAAAAACATTATATTGAATGAAAATAAAGAGAAGAATAAAACAGCATGAATTGTTTATATAAACAAAAAGAACAAAACCAATATTATGTATTTTTTATGATGCACATTACATAGTAAAATTTCAAAGAATGAAATAAAAGGACTTAAACAAAATTTATGGTATTTGTGGTCTAAGAAGGATAATGGGAAAGGGATAGGTAGCTAAAAAGATGTTTAACTATATCTGTCATTTAATTCCATAGAAAGAAAATATTAAAACCTGGAAGAAGTATGATCAAATGTTAACAGTTATTATAGCTAGATCATAAGAGTGTAAATGTTATATTATTTTTTGTCATTTTCTATACCATTAATGTTTCTGAAAATTTTTAAAAAAAGAAACCAATTACTCATCATTGTCCAATATTGGAAGAAACTCTATTTGCCTGGTTGAGAGGTGGTTGCTAGGCTGGAATGCAATGGGGGACACTGTTATACCTACTGGCTGGAGGGTCTGGGGTTGGCTGGGGAGTGTTGGAGGTCCCCAAAAGACTTTCAGAACTCACCCATGGAGAGAGACCCCAAGAATAGGAGCCCTGTTTGTAGTATAATTGTATTTGTTTTTAATGCTCTCAGCTACTGTTTATATAGACAGTGAAATTAACAGTCAGAGACTCAGAGAATAAATAGCTCTCTTTCTTCTCTTCCACGTCCCCCCTTCTCACCCTACGCCCGCCTGTGGTTTGGCAGCCACACTTGACTGCTTTACAATTGGCTGCTCCTCTCGGTTTCTATTTTATCTTCCTGTCTGGTAGGTGGTTGCTGTGGGAGTATGAAGGAGGCAAGGAGAGGAAGAAAGAAAGAGGAATAATATAATTGACTCTTGATAAAGAAAGGGCATCTCTTGGTTTTTCATCTGAAAGATCAGGTTTCATAACCTAAAGGAAACATGATTTTAAAGATGAAAGTACTGGGAATTTTAATTTCCAAGCACATGAGCACTTTTGTAGTAACCCTTAAGTTCCTTGCAGCCTGTGCTCCAGAAATGCTGCACATGCGTGCACACACACACAGACACATGTGCAAACCCCACTCCCACCTCCTACATTTTAGTAAAACTCCTAGCTTATTTGGGCAGCATCCACACCTGCAAATAGAAACAAGTGTGTTCAAGAGAGTAAGTAGAAGGCACTACGTTCATTTTAAAGTGTTTCTTCATATGTGCATTTAACTTCCAAGATCCAAATGATACAACTCAAAGAAAAAGAGGGTTTAATTATTTGTCTTGGCAATTAATGTGTTGTCAAAAGAACTTTGGCTTTAATATATCACTTAGGTTTTTCTCTTCTTGGAAAGAGGGTAGGTATTTGTTGATTCTGTCCTGCAAGGAATGAACTGCTTTGGTATAGTATAAAGCAGTGGTTTCTAGAAAATGTGGTCCCAGGACTAGCAGCTTCAGCATTACTTGGGAACTTGTAAGAAATGCATATTCTTGGGCCATATCTCAGACTACTACTGGTTGAAAGTATAACAATCTGTGTTTTTAGCAAGCCCTGAAGGTGATTCTGATGCATGTTGAAGTTTGAGAACCTCTGTTATAAAGAACCAGCACTAAACCAGAAACCAGAAGAGAAAAATTCAGGTCTCAACTCCCATACTTACCATCTGTGCCACCCAGGGCAAATAACTTGTTAGAATTATTTTATGTAGTGTAAGCCTAGCAACTGTTTACTGAATGAGTAATGTCTATGAAAGTTCTCTGAAAACTATGAAGGACTATATAATTGAAGTTGTTATTATTGCTGTTATCTCATCTAGGGAGTGGTTTTGTTTGCTAAATCAGATGTTCTGATTGAATCATCTATTCTGCTTCTCTTAGAAGGTGTGTATTACTATCCATGAAGAGTTCCCAGATTTAGCAAATACAAATAGAGGATACTCAATTAAATTTGTATGTCAGATAAATCACAAGTATTTTAAAATATAAATATGTCCCAAATATTGAATGTACATAGTTGTACTAAAAAAATCACCTGTTGTTTTTGACAAGTCCTGTATTTAATCTGGTGTCCCATATTTAATCTGGCAACCCTGTGTCTTTGCGGTCTTTTTCTAAGGTTAGAGACCAGGTTTTATTGATTTCAAAATGTTCGTGTATAAGAAGCAATGCTTTAAGCTGCAAGTAACAGGAAATCTCACAGTGGTTTTAACAAATGGAGTTCATTTGTCTTACACAGCAGGTAGTCTTGGAGAGAGGTGACTCTAGAAAGGGTTCAGTGGCTCAAAGACATCAAGGAGCTTGTTCTGCATTCCTGTGATTTTCTTGGTCTTTCCCTTATTGTCACAAAATGGCTGCGGTAGCTCTAAGCATCAGGTCTGTACAGAGATTTCTTGTCAGACATTTTATAATGTCAGAAAGAGGAATTACTTTCCCAGAATCTTTCCAGCAAACTACAAAAAATACCTAGTTTTCACAGTGTGTAGATTGGAGTTAACCAAGGCAGGGAAAGGCTTGGGAAGCATTTGGGGTAGCTAATTGAAAAGGGGATGCCAATGTAGAACAAACATTTATTGAGTGCCTACTGTATACCAACCTCTGGGCCTAATATTACAGATACGGAGATGTGTAAGACAAGTTCCTGCCCTCCTCCTGCTCTACTTAGGGAGGCAAATATGAGTCAGATAAAATGATACTATTAACCATATACTTTGTCAGAGATATGCACCAGTGCAATGGGAGTGCTCAGGAGGGGCAATTCTCTCAGACCAGAAATTCAGAAAAGACCCCTTGAAGAGATGCCACCTAGCGTGTAGTAGATGTTTGGGATTCCAAGAGGATTAAATCATTTTTATGTAGTTTCTGGCACATAATAAGGAACAAGAGATGTTAGCTCTTATAATGATTATTATCCTTGTGGGAGCCAGTGGTTGACGTGCCAAATGAGTATACATCTTTTATTGGCTGATCTAAATTAGAGGATGTGACCTGCACTACCTGTTACAAGGTTAAGAAGTTGAATAAGAAGTGGTGAAAATGAGTAGAATATGAGCAGATGGCAGAACCAGGGAAATTAAAATTTGTAGATCCAAAGAGCTACCCAATCAGTATTTCTCAACATTTTTACAGCCCATGCTCCTATATGTGTGTGATCCACTTATGCCTACTAATTTATTAATGCTAATTGAAATTTAAAATAAATTCAAGACTCTATCTAAAAACAAATCAAAACAATGGGACAATCTACTGCTTTATTTTCAAGCTGTATCACATCTCCCTTCACTTTACGAAATCCATTCAGATACCCTCTCTTCTGCCTACCCTGTTAAGAAATTATTGCTTTGGAGATCATATGGATTAGTGCTTTTTCATTCTGTGATTCCCCCAGTCCCTGAAGGGTGCCATAAAGACTACCTGAGGGACTGAAGAGAAGGCTAAGTTTTCTGGACTCTGCTGGCTAAACAACCTCATGTGCCCAATCCCCAGTACGCACACACCCACACACCCACACACCCACATACCCTGAACAGGACTTCCATTTATCCCAGAGGTTAAGAGCCAAGATAAGAGAGTTAGACTATCTGCTCTCTACTAGTTGTGTGGTCCTGGGCAAGTTTCTTAACTTTTCTGTGCCTCAGTTTCCTCATCTGTAAAACAGAAATGACAATAAAATTTCCTATTTTGTAGTATTATTAAGAATGAGAATTAAATGAGGTAATCTACCTATAGCACTTAGCACAAAGGCTGGCAGAGTCTAATTATGTAATAATTGTGAATTATTATTAGCACCATTTATATTATTAGACATTAGGGGATTGAATATGATTTATCTCAACAACAAAGAGTTCTGCTGGGGGGAAAAAAGGCCACTGTTGTAGTCAAATTCTACATTCTATTGCTTGTATTGCTGAAGCCACTGGAGCTCAGAGAAGTTAAGTGACTTGTCTAAGGTCATTTGGTTGGTAGTAGATTTAGGTACAGACATCAGGTCCCAGACTATCGCTGCAAAGCTTGTTTAAACTCATACTTCATACAGTTTCACAGCTTAAAGGAATTTTACTTAAATTATTATAAAACTGGCACCAGATAGCATCATCCGATATACATATGTTCACAGCCCCGGTTTCCATGCTTTGAGGTCTGATGTAAGCAGTGGATATACCTACTTAAACAACAGGCATTAACACCTACCCAAGAGGCCTGCTGACAGGATTCCCTTCCAAGTCTCTTTTCAATTGCTACCCATGCTAAGTTCCACTCTCAGCGGTCTTAGAGAACAATCTCTTCCCCTAGCAGGCTAAACCATCACTAATCTACTAAATAAACTCAGAGGGATGGGCTTGGAAAACTAATAAATTCTCTCATCCAGAGGAGAAGGTCATCATGCTCCTCATAGGTATTTCCATTCTCTTGGGCTCCCAGTTTAGAAACCCAGAATTTATCTTGAACTCTTCTTTCTCTTACCCACATTCCTATATCACTTCCTACAAAATGTTCAAAGGCCTTTTTCTAAAACCTGGATCTATTTGGTTTCACTAACCTAATCTCTTCCATTAGCCAGGTGATTCTCCTCACCGGACCCAGCAGGTAAAAAATCCATCTAAACTGGGCTTAGACAATAGGAGTTATTGTCTCACCTGACAAGAAATCCAAGGAAAGCAGTTACAGAGTTGGTTCAGTGGCTCAATATTGTCAAGGGCACTGGGGCAGCTTCTCTGTAATTTTCTCGTGTCCCCTCATGGTACAAGGTGACCACAACTCCAAGGACAGGGACCTCCACCTGTATGTCTCTCCTTGTTTATGATAGAGGAAAACCTTTTCCAGAATCCCTCAGTAGACTTGCTCTTTTGTGCTAAAATGGGATCAGTTGTCCATGCCCTAGGGGAGACTCTGTGGTGGGAGATGGGCTCCGCCAGGTGGGAAAAAGGAGGGAGGAATGGTTGTTTGGCGGATGTATTAGTCTGCTCATGTTGCCCTAACAAAATGCCACAGACTGAGTGGCTTAAACACAGTTCTGGAAGCTGGAAGTCCAAGATCAAGGTATCTACAGGGTTGGTTTCTTCTAAGACTTCTCTGCTTGGCTTGTAGATGTTCGTCTTCTCACTGTGTCTTCATATGGTCTTCCCTTCGTGTGTGCAAATTCCTGGTGTCTTTTTATAAGGATACCAGTCAGATTGGATTAGGGCCCACCCTAATAGGCTCATCTTAATTTAATCATCCCTTTCAAGGCAATATCTTCACATACAGTCACATTCTGAGGTACTGAGGGTTAGAGTTTCAGTGTATGAATTTTGAGGGGGGGACACAATTGAGCCCATAACAATAGGTGACCAACTCTGCTTGTGGTACACAGTGACAGGTTTCTTTCTACCTACCCCTGAGCCTTTGCGTGTGCCATCCTTCCGATTTGGAATAACTTTCTCCTCTATGGATTTAAAATGCATTCATTTTCCAAAACAAATCCAAATGGGACTCTCCCAGGAGTCCTGTTCTCCACTTTTCCTCGTCTCACCAGCCCAATCGTTTGAACTCTGCCTCAATTCCTATGCGTGCATCTTTCTCATTGAAGACTTGTCAGCCTGGGAAAACTTGATTAGAGCTGAAGAAATGTTATAGACAAGTCAAGACAAATCACACAGTATGAATGCTTGTTTAGACAAAACTTAGGTTTTAATTTTAATGAACTTGCTGAAGTGGAGGAATACTTCATCATGCTGAGATGGGAATGTGATCTGAAATCTCTTCTGAAATCTGTTTGTTAGTTCATTAATGTGACATGTTGAAGTGGGAATTTGAGGGGAGCTTAGAATTTAGTCTGGGATCATTTAAAGGAACTTTAGAACGTGAAACTGTAAAATGAGTTTTTAGTTACAAAGGGGGAGTTGGTTGGGCATCTTTTTATGTAATGTTGAATTCTTGATCAGGAGATTCTCAACAGAGTTAGTGTCTCATGCTATATGCTTTCTCCTCTCTACCTATCATCCTTATTATAATATGTTAGTATGAACATGGGAGAATGGCAATTTCAAGATTAAAAAACTCAGCTCATTGACTTTTATAGCAGCAACCATGCCTCAATTTGATTTTGAACTGTGCAATTAACTTCTTAGTCCTGTATAAAAAGAGTATCATTCTCAGAGAAGGGATCTGGAGTCCCTTATTGATAAGATCCTCCTGAGTGTGGTATTCTTATTTGTCGCAGCTTCTCTTGGTAACTTTATAAAATGGACTATTACAAGGTTACTTTGAATCTGGAATTTTAAAAAAAGAAACTGTGACTATGTGGGCCTGCTTAAGGCATCACGCTTTCAAGTCTTCTCTATCAATGCAAAGGTCTTTTTATCTCTGATCAGTGATGGACTTCAAAGAGAGGGACACATTTTGCACATCTTGCCTTCCTACTAGTTCCTTTCTATGTGGCTTTTATCGAAAGGAAGCTGGAATACACCTACACACGCTACATGCACCACAGAATAACAGGTGTCCTGGTCAAGACCTTCCAAAGGCCAGCCCCCTATTCCAGAGATGTTATGGGCCGTGAAAATGGTCTTTCATGTCAACAGCACTTTGTTGTCAGGCTCATAAAGAAAACACAGCATCAGAAGTTTTGCTTTATGTTTGAGTGATCACTATTTTATAACATGCACATTTACCATGCCGTCTTATTTAAAATCAGAAGAGGCCTACCAACTCTAATACACTGTGATAAGCTCTAAATGACCGGTATAAATAAGGTACCATAGGAACATGAAGACAGACACCATTAGTTCTGTCTGACAAGGGAAGAATCATAAACAAGTTAAGAAAGAAGGAAGCCTGGAAAGATGCACAGAGTAGAATTTTACCAGATTGGAGGGTAAAGAATTCTGGGCAAAGACAACCGCATACAGGAATGAAAAAGGAAGGGCCTATTGAAAGAATGAACGGTAGTAGCAGAAAAGTGCCAGGACAAGGGTGAGTCAATAAAATTTCAGAAAGAAGAAACAAATGCACAAGTTATGTTTTAAAGGATGCAAGGTACTGAGAAATAGAAAAAGGAACATTGATGGAATAACAAAGTGTACAGGAAAAGATCTTGGCACTAATATTTTACATGAATGGAGGGACCCTAGACCAATATTTGTGAAGCAGTGAGAGATCAAGGAAAAGTATTGGGTTATCATGTGCTCAGCTAAATTGTCTGAACTGTAAGTGCATATTTACATACAGGGTTTGTTCAGAGGTCAGCACATTTATGGAAGTCTTCCTGGAGTGAGTGGAGATGGGGCAAGGTTTGACAGGTTAGGGGACTTGCACTATCAGAGGAAAGGAGAAAGACATTCTCCTTGAGCATATTCTTAGCAGCAGGATTGTGATAGTGGGAACAGAGGTGGTAGACATGAAGGGCAACAGAGAGATTTGCCCAGTAATTAGGAGGGAGGTTTAAGTTGTAGAGTCAATCGGTTTATTTCAGTGCTTCTCAATCTTGACTACACATTGGAATCACCCAGGGAAGTTTAAAAAATACTAATAATGCCTGGTTTCCACCCCTGCAGATTCTGACTGAATTGGTCTGGAGTGTGGCCTGACAACAGGATTTTTAAAAGTTCCCCGGGTGATTCTAGTGTACAGCCAGGTTTAGAGAGCATATTAGAGAGACCCACGTATTCCAAGCTGAGGAATTTGGATTTGGTTCCGCAGGCATTGCGTGTTCTTAAGTGATGGAGGACTGGGCGTGGTATGTTAGCAAGAGAGAGGCGCTGGTGAGTGAAAGGGGATTGGAGAGAGGATAAAGCTCGTGGAAATGAGTCTCACCAGAAATTCCCAGGGAAGTCCTGGCATGAGCTCTTTATCAGAGCATCAGGAAGGCACTATGTCCACAAAAAAGGGAAGAGGAGGGAAGATCCCAGAGAATCATTAAAGAATCACTGCCAAGAACTGGTAACAAAGACAGCAAGACATAGAAGAAAGAGTGGGGATTCTGGAGGTGGATAGACCTGGGCTCAAATTCCAGCTCTGCCCGATTTCCAGCATTATGACCTGGGCAAGCACTTTAACTTCTCCTTTAAATCATATCTCCCCTGTAGAGACAGAGATAATAAGACCAACCTTGCAGAGGTGTGGTGAGGAACAAGTGAGATCATGTATAAAAAGTACCTGGCATGGAGCAGGTGTTCAGTAAAAGCAATCTATGTTATCATTCCTATAGGGAATAAAAAAACTGACTGGTTAAAAGCATCCACTTTGGAGACAGACCAGTGATAACTGTGGACTTTGCATAAGGGACACAATCTCTCTAAACATAACTTCCCATCTGTAAAATGGGAGTGATTTTCCTGTATCATGAGGCTCCTAGGATAGTGTTTGGTACATAATACACGCTCCTTGAATGTTTTTCAAATATAATATTTAATGAATCAGTAGTTTTGAGAATTAATAACAGAAAACACACAGAGCTTATTTTGTGCTAGTCACTGTTCTCAGTGTTTTATATACATTAACTCATTTAATCTTCACAAACCCATTAGTATAGTACTCCAACTGTCCCTATTTCATAGGTAGAGAAACTGAGTTCAGTAACTTTCTCAAGGTCACACAGCTGGTCTTTGGTGGGCCAAGGCCATCTGGCTTCTGAGTTCCTACTGTTAACTACTGCTGCACACATAGTGCCTAGATTATGGTAAGCACAAAATACTTTATTCACACATTTCATACACATAATTAATATTATTGGTGTTTAGGGAACAAAAAGGAGGAACCAGGAGGATGGTGCTACCATCTGTAGAAATAGGAGAAAGAGGTGAGAGGACAGAAAATCTTCGTCATTCTTGGGGAAACTCTCCCACATTATGCCAAGATCATTCATTGCCCAATCTTCTTATTTCCCATTACGATAATTAAGTCCACCCTAGAACCAGACTTCTAAGGAAAGAAGTCCCTAAGCTAGAACCCCCCTGAGAATCTGACTTAACCTTGGACATAGAGTCACCGAGACAGGGCTGTTGTGTATAGCTGTTCACGTTGTTCGCTATGCAATTCCAGGCACTATCCACACCATGATCTGTGGCACCCCTGGGAGTTGTGCTGTGCACAGACTGCAAAATCATACTCTCCCTGAGCAGGGCCAACTACATAATTTGCCGGGCCCAGTGCAAAATGAAAATACAAGAGCCCCATATTCAAAGAGCAGGAAAAAAGTGCCAGTAAAGGTACTAATGTTTTAAGTGTTTAAAACATTTTTGTTTCTTCCATGTTCTCTCTCTCTCGTCACAGTGTTTTTATCATTACCGTTATTTAATGTCACAGTCCCTTGGGCAGGGGAATGAGGGGCAAGTACAGACCCTCACAGGTGTCCAAGTGTTCCACCCTGCAACTCAGCCCACCAACTGCCAGGTTCCCTCTCCCACCAGATGCCAGACCCACCAACAGGCTGTGCCCTGGCAGGGCCTGGGGACTAGGGGTGGGAGGAGTCAATCTTCCTTTCCCATGGGCCTGCTGCCCCAACTCACAGTGACTGGTGGCTCCAAAGGTCTTGCAACCTCCAAACCAGGATGTGCTGGGTACCTGGCTCAGGTGGGTGAAAGACTCATCTATCCTCCCTCCTCCTTGCTCGCCACCCCACCCCCTTCCCACCAAACACACATGGTGCTGCCAGTCTGGAGTGAGGGTGGTGCTTACCACCTGTTCTGAGATGCCGGGGTCTGCATGCTGGATCCTGATCTGCCTGTACACATGCCAGTCCCTGATAATGGCAGAGATGGGCAGCCGGCAGAGCTTGGGCAGTGATAGACATTGGCAGTCAGTCTGAAGTCACTTTAAAATAACAAGTACATTTACAGCCAACCTGTATGCTTTCCCAACATAAATTTACTATAGATGTATTCAAGTTTACATATATTTTCAAGCTAAGACCCCAGACCCATTGGAAATCACTTCCCATTTCACCAACAGTCTCCCCTAACCCCAGCCCTAGGAAACCAGGAATCTACTTTCTGTTTGTATGGATTTGCCTATTCTAGACACTTTATATAAATGGAATTATACAGTATGTGACCTTTTGTGTCTGACTTCTTTTACTTAGCATAATGTTTTGAGGGTTCATCCATGATATAGCATGTATCAGTACTCTCTTCATTTTTATAATTAAATATAATAGTATTCCATTGAATGAATATACTACATTTAATTTATCTATTTCTCAGCTGACATCTGAGTTGCTTCCACTTTTTGGCTATTACAAATAATACTGATATGAACATTTGTGTACAAGTTTTTGTGTGGAATTTGTCAATTAAATAATTGATTAATTTTTATGATAGAGCTACTTGTTCACTACATTGAAGTTTTGGTGTGGACATATGTTTTTATATCTCTAGGAGTGGAATTGCTTGGTCATATAGTAACTCTGTGTTTAATGTTTTGTTTTCCGCAGCTTCTGTACTACTTTACATTTTTACCACCCATGTATGAGGGTCTCAATTTCTCTACATCTTTGCTAACATTTATTATTATCTGTGTTTTTGATTATAGCCATCCTAGTAGGTATGATATTGTACCTTGTTGTGGTTTTGATTTGCATTTTTCTAATAGCTAATAATGTGGAACATCTTTTCATGTCCTTGTTGGGCATTTGTAAATTTTCTTTGGAGAAGTGTCCATTCAAGTCCTCAGCCTGTTTTTTGATTGGGTTACCTGTCTTTTTATTATTGAGTTGTAACAGTTCTGTGTATATTCTGAATGCAAATACATTATCAGACATGCAATATGCAAATATTTATTCCCATTTTGGGGTTCATCTTTTCATTTTCTTCATGGTGTCCTTTGAAGCACAAAAATTTTTAATTTTGATGCAGTGCAATTTATCTATTTTATTTCTTTTATTGCTTGTGCTTTTGGTGTTGTATCTAAGAAGATTTTGCTTAACCCAAGGTCATTGAAGATTTACTCCTATGCTTTCTTCTAAGAGCTATAGTTTAGTTCTTACATTTAGGTCTATGATCCATTTGGAGTTGATTTTTGTTTATCATGTGAGAAAAGGGCCCAACTCCATTTTTTTTGCATATAAATATGGACCATTTGTTGACAAAAAACCATTCTTTCCCCCATTGAATTGTTTTGGTGCCCTTGTCAAGAATTTATATGTCTAGCCTTATGCTACCTTCTCTTTTGAATGAGAAAATAATCCATGTTTGGGAAATCTATTGTCCTTTGTCAGATTTATTTTATGTCATTAAAACATTTTAAATTATCTACCATTACCTTTTCAAAAACTGAGTGATCTGGTTTAGTCTTTATTCTATATTTTACATAGAACAATTTGTGGTAAGAAAAATTATTACCAATTTTTTTTTTTTTCACTCTTCTAAAAAAGGAAATCAAACCATGGAGACCTGCTTTGAGGTCACAGATGCACCTGCCCACACTGCTTACTGCCACACATTTTCCCAAATGTCTCTTTCCCCTGGCATTCTTTCCTTAGTGCATAACCCAGCTGGACTGGTCATAGGTTTTGTGGCTAGTAACCATGCCTAATTCTTTATAGTCATCACTGGGTATTTTTGATACATCTCTAGCAGTCTTTTTTATCTACCCTTAATATCTTGAAATCCTTTTCAAAGTGTACATCGTTTCTCTGCCCTGAAGGTAAAACACAGCAACCTTTTTGAACAGCAAACCTCACTTGGCTAGTGGTTGAGGAATAGAAGGATTGATCATCCTGCCCCAGGTCTTGTCCTTGCCTGTTCAGCTAAGGGATGAGGAGTGGAAGCTGAAAAGGGCGAGCAGACTGGCTATCAGAGCCGCTGACTGCTGGAAGGTAAGGCAGCATATGGGGCTGCCTTTCGTGGAGGTTCTGCCTGCAGAGAGTGCGGGAGAGGCAGGCAATGGTAGCAGAGGGACCCACGTGATTCCAGGTGTCCAACCTGCCCTGGTTGTGGTCTGGGGATGCTGGCCTAACAGAGCAGAGGGTGATTTAGACCCAAAGAGGGCAGTAGAAAATGATTCTGGAATGGAACTTGGTGTCTACCATTCCGTCATCTCATTTTTGTGAGATGATGTAAGGAATTAACTCAAGGTTTTGTTTTCTGTGAAGCTAGGCCTGGATAACTCTTTAAAATAGCCTGAGAAATTAATTTGCTGATATTTCTGAAAGACACCTATAATTATGCTATTTACATAATTTGCGCCAACTTCTGCTTCATTCTGTGTGTGTGTGTGTGCCAGAGCTATAGAATTGGTCCATTCCTGCATCAGGAATGAGGCCTTACTATCCTTACTGAGGTTACTTCTTTTCAGAAAAATTTAGGATAGAAAGGTACAAGTAGCATGAATATCACTTATTTAATTTGGATTTTCCTTTGAAAAACTGTGTGTTTATCAATTTGAATTTATAACATGGACGTATTCTGGAGCACTTACCTTCACTGGAGCCTACTACTTCAAATTTCTACATCCCTCTCTAAACTTTCTGCTAGGCTAAGAGTTTCCAGCCTTCCTTTACTGAAAGATGCTTTCAAATTCAAAATATCTGTGGCTAATGAGCTGGTGCTGTGGTTCCTAATGATGAGCAATATTACACCTGGAGGATGTTTAGAAAAGTGTTGGCTGTCACAAAGACTGAGGGGTCTGCTGGAATACAGTGGATGGGGCAAGAAAGGCTAAATGTCCTGCAGGGTGAGACACTGCACAATTAAGAATTTTCCCACCCAGAATGTGAATAGGACTCTGCATTGAGAAACAGGGCTCTGTCCACCAAGCCTGAGTTGAGACTCATCTGTGTCTTGAGTGGACTGACACGCGCATGTCTATACATCCTGGGTCTGATAACCCATAATGAGGATCCCAGGATGGTCTGATGCAGTCATAGCATCACCTGGATCTATGGTGCTTATTTCCCTTCCTGCTTCCCTTGTGATGTAGACTCAGCTGAGCTCTGTCTCTAGGTACCGTCTTCCCTCCACAGCCTCATTCCTGCCAGCTGAACCTAATGTTCATCTTGCTGTTATTATTAATAAACAATAACTAACATTTACTGAATGTTTCCTTGGTGGCAAGGAAGATGACAGATGATTTTTACACATTATTATACATAGTTTCATTTGTCCCATAGTAATTCCAACAGGCAAACACTATAATAGCCTTCACAGAGGTGAAACTGAGGTTTTGCTGGAAGTCGTACAGAGGGAGCAGAGAAGGTTGTGGATCTGGAATTTGATCTAAGGTCTGTCCAACTACAAAACCACTTCCTCAGATCCGCTGTGCCACACTGCTGCCCAGCCTTTGTGCCTTGGCTGACAGACTCTGCATTGATTCTGCAGCCAGCTTGCTCACCATACATGCTGTCCCCAACCTGCCCTCCTTTGCCTGGCTAAGCCCTGCTGAGACTTCAACACCACTCCCTTGGGGAACCCATTCTGGGTCAGGAGACTCATCTCTGTGTGCCCTCTATTTCCCCAATCCCTAGGAATAACGACAGTGTCTTAAGTGCGTTCATGTGTCTATGCCCCTTACAGGACACTAAGGGATTATGACTTATTGACCACCATGTCCCTGATGCCTAGCTGTGGGCCTGGCACAGATCAGGTGCTACACAGATGTTTGTGGATGTGGAGAAGGCCATCTGGCTTCTCCCTTCTGGCTCCTCCTATTCCAAGCGTGGCTCGTGTGGGTACCTCTCCCTAGCCCCAACCTTCTGGAAACAGCTAGCCTTCTTGATTGGGACCCTGTGCCATGCTAGCTCTAAGTGGGGAACTTGAACAGAGCCTGGGTGGGGAGATCAGCAGCAGCGTAGAATGTGGGCAGGAGTTTTCATGACAAAGCAGGCAGGGAATTTGTAGTCCTACGGCAGGACTTAGGGGGCAAGTAGGACAAACTGTGGTGGTGTAGACTTCCTGGCCACGTAAGGAATTAGAAATGGCTTCCTGATCTATTAATTTCTTCTAACCTTAATGTGATTAAACTAGAACAAAACCTGGGTCTAGGGGTCTTCATCCCCCAAAACCCTTCAGCTGACTTGATAGGGAAAAAAAGTTGTGGATTTTATGGGAAAACCATAGAGAAACAACATTTCTTGAGTAATGCTTTTGGAATTTAACATTATAGAAAATTAATTCATTACTTTGAAGTCAATGACTCAGCCACATTGTTATAAAATTGTATGGATCGTCCACATAATTATTACATTGTAATGGTGCCTATAACATGCCAGGGACTTTAAACATGTGCATGTCTGGGTCCATTTATTTGCTTATTTATTTTTCTTTTTAATTCTTACCACAGTCTTAAGAAATGAATACTCTTTTCCCTATTTACACATAAGAAAACAAAGGTTATATCACTTGCCCAAGGTTATGTACCTTGTGAGCAGGGAGATGGAATTTGAACTCAGGTCCACCTGAATCCAAAGCCTGGCACATTGGTGTTTGCCTCCTGCAAATGTACCACCACCCTTGCAATGCAGCAGCTCTTCTCCCTCGCGGCCCTTTCACTTCCTCATCCTTACAGAGGCTGTGTTCTCTGTCATCAGGGGTGAGCCAATTGGCTGAAGAAGCATCAGGAAAAGGAGACGTGGGTATGGCAGGTGGGTATGTGGGGAGGAGGATTCTTGGCCTATCTTTGCCAAAAAATGAGATTAAAAACCTCTGCCAAGTTGCAGGTGTAAATGATCTGTGATGTAAATGGAAGCCTTTCTTCACCCTTAACACTACTCTTCATTAAGCAGAAATGATTGAACATACTCTGGGTCAAAGAATTTACCTAACTGTGTTTATTTTTATCCAAATTTTGTTTTATATCCAGAAAAATATTCAGTCTGACTCAAGTAGGAAACCTGTACTCATAAATAGATTCTCCTGAACATAATCAAAATGATAATTTCCTCCTCTGGGCTAGACCAGCCCTGGTCGCCCGACTGCAATTATCGTCTATCTGCCAGTCTGCTGTGCTATTTCATTTTGTCAATCCATACTAATTTTCAGGCAGCTCAAAGAGTTGGGTATTTTTTTCTGCAGCTCAAATCCTCCCAGTCTCCAGAGGCAAGCATGACTGCTGTAAGTCAAATCGAATTTGCAATTCCCATGGTAGCCTTTATCACTGTTGTGCAAACACCATCCTCCTGAAAACCTGTCTGAGGAGCAGCATTTGATACCTGTGCATCGCCTGGCTCCATGAGGCCAGAGTTGAAGAGCTCACTTTCCTTTTAGTCAAGCCAGCACGGTTATGGCCTCATCATGTCATGAAATGGCTGTTCTTTTCCGTACATGTGCAGCTCCATCAACAGGAGAGGGTCATCACTAAACAAAAGAAATGAGAGGGCGGAGGTGGGGGGGGTTGTAAGTGTTCCCTGGAGGTTAAACATTTTAAGTGTGTACATACGTGCGCCCAGTTATGATGACAGAGTCATTTCCTGCCCTGGATCCCCTCTGCAAGCACAGGACAGTGTCATGAGGTATATGATGTTATAATTATGTGGCGTGCCGCAGCGACACACTTAAAGCTTGTCATCAGGAGGACTTTTGACAGTAGGCAGGTGAGGACTCTATTTCCAACGTTCAGAGAGAGCGGATGAGAGTGTGATTCCGGCATCATAGCCTATGTGCCGTCAACACAGATGTAACCAACATGTGATAATTTGCAGGCTGTTTTTCTGCTCAGGGAATGATTTAGGGCCTTTTATCCTGTGATTGCCGGCACTTCTCTCACGAGGCAGGCAGGCGAGGGGAATGAGAGAGAACCCAGACAGGACGTCTCCAGCGCATTTTCAGCTTTGCTCAAGAACTTCCTGTGGGGTGCGGAGTATAACCCCGATGGCCGTGATGCCTCGGGTTGATTTTTGGAGAAAGGTATTTTTAATTTAGCGGTAACACCCTATTCCTTCAAAGTTGACACAGATGAATTTTTTTTTTTTTAAATATGAGGTTGAAACTCCCATTCCTGTGCCCTAGCTATAAGATATAATAACAACATTCAGGTCACTGTGATTAAAGAGCTCACAAAGCATTTGACACCGTAGTCCACGCCCTGCTTGGTGAGGCTAGCTCTTCTTATTTCCCTTAGTCTGCACTCTTCCCGCTTCCCTCCTACCTCTCTGACACATCCTCAGCCTCCTTCGCTAATTCCTCATTTTCCCCCTCAGCTCCGTGGTGGGAGAGCTACCTTAGGAGCTATAGTCACCCCCCTTCTCTGCTCCATTCTCTTCCCCAGCACCATCCCGTCCATGCCTTTGTCCTCACTCACGCTTACGTCTCTAGTGCCCGAGCTGAACAGCTCCCTGCCTGCTGGGTGTCAACACATAGACATTCAGCAGGCATCTTAGACTTAACTAGTTGAAAATCAAACTAAATATCATTCCTTTCCTTCCCCTGCTCCACCCAGGCCCCCAATTCTCACTGTTGCTCATCATCTGTAAGAATTTCCATTTATTACATAAATTGCTTCACCCTCTTTGAAAAGAACTCTGGAAAACTCAGTTATAACTGAAAATATACCTTTTAATCGAGCAATCCCACTTTTGGACTTTTATTTTTTCTTTTTTTTTTTCTTTTAGAGACAGGGTCTCACTCTGTCACCCAGGCTAGGGTGTGGTGGCATGATCATAGCTCACTGAAACCTTGAACTCGTGGGCTCAAGAGATCCTCCTGCCTCAGCCTCCCCAGTAGCTGGGAGTACAGGGATGTGCCACCATGCCCAGCTAATTGTTTACAATTTTTTTATAGAGATGGCTTGTGTCTCACTATGTTGCCCAGGCCGGTCTTGAACTCCTGGCCTCCAGTGCTCCTCCAGCCTCAGCCTTCCAAAGTGCTGGGATTACAGGCATGAGCCAAGCCCTGGGACTCTACCATATTGAAATCCAAGCATCTGTCAATATAACGATATATGTGTAAAGATGTTTATTGTTTGTAGTGGTAGAAAACTGGGAACAGGGCATAAGGGCAGAATAGATGACAATGAATTATGGCCATTTTGCACCTCTTTGATGTGAAAACACATCTATGATATATTCTGAAGTGAAAAAACAGCTTGTGAATTATATGACTATTACTCCATTATTATAAAAACAAAAATAACAAAAAGCTCTGTGTATGTGTGCTTGTGTGCTTGGATGGACATGGTGAAAGGAGTGGAAGGGTATTGGGCAGACTTAGTGTTGTTTCCCTGGGTGGGGCAGTGGTGGGGAGGAGTGAGCACATGTTGCCATTGTAATATATGAAAAAATACTTAATTGCTCATCCTTCTTGGAGCTAGAGCCCATTCTTCAAAGCAAAGTATCACAAGAATGGAAAAACAAGCACCACGGGTACTCACCATCAAATTGGTATTAACGGATCAATACTTATGTGCACACATGGAAATAATATTCATCAGGGGTCGGGCAGGTGGGGGGGTGGAGGGGATGGGAAAACTCTCACCTAATGGGTGCAGGGTGCACTGTTTGGGGGATGTTCACGATTGTAGCTCTGACTTGGGCAGTGCATAGGCAATATATATATAACCACAGTGTTTGTACCCCCATAATATTCTGAAATAAAATTAAATAAAATAATTGCTCATCCTTCCATATTTCTTGCTATCTACTCAAGTAGGAATCTTAGCATCATCTTAAACTCCTCCTTCCCCCTTCCTTTTGCAGTGATTCATTGTTTTGTGTCTGTATCTTCCATTAGACGGCAAAGTCATTGGGGGCAAGGACTGTGTTATATTTGTCTTGTCTTCTGCATGATACCTTGCACATATCTTTCAACATATAGTTATTGACTTGAAGATTTTAGTGTGTAATTGCTCCATGTTTCTGTTAAATGGATATCTCCCAGCTTTTATTTCTAATTCAGAGGGATACCAATGCTTTTACCAAGACCCTCAAATTACACACTGCCCTCCCCCACCTGCTTTGGAAAATGTGGCCTTGGAATATACAATATTACATCATGTACTCTTCCATCCCAGGTGTAGTTATTTAGTCTTCTCCTATACGTATTTTTACCCAACTCTGCACCCTGCTTTCAGTATCATTTAGAGTCCCTTGGCTAGGAGGTAGGCAAATGTATGTAACCAAATATATGTAACCTGCCCTCTGTAGGGCTATGCCTTCTGAAGGGGTAAACTGCCCTCTGAAGGGCTATGTGCATATTTGCACTGAAATAAACAAAGAAAAGCACTTGTGTCAAACAAAATGATGAAGAAGTTGGTCAAACATCCAGGTGTCTCCTGATGTCAAATATTTGGCAATATGAAACAACATTTAGACATCTTAAAACCAATCATTATCTCTATATTAAAGACTGGGTAAGGAACCCCATCTGTGGAACATTTTGCCACACCCAGGGGAAACTTTCACCACGCCCATAGCCTTTTTCATACACCCACACCCACACCCAGGCACAGACACATTGCACTGAACTTTACCTGAACCCCAACTTGCTGAATCATGACTTCACTGGCTTCGTGCCAGTGGCTTTCCATGACTGACGGTTAGTGTCTAAGTCGCCTGAAGGGGAGTGGCAGATGTTTTGGTCAGAATTGATGGGTGAATTGCTCCACCAATCTTTCAACCAGTTCTGCATGTACTATTCCATCTTGCATTCCAGAGCCTTGACCAAATTCTGATACAAAGATCCCTGATTGGCCATCCTCACAGTTTGTTGGATTGCACAGCACATTGAATAACCAAGCATGATGTCATTTTCCTGCAAAGTAACAGCAACACAAGATCTCTTAAAGCAGATCGAGTTGAATCATCGAAGTTCTATTTATATCCCTAACACTTCTCAGGCTGAGAGTTCAGCAGCGTAACAGCAGGTATCAATTACAGGTCCTCATCTGTTCTTGGAAGTCACCATATACCACCATTGCCGTTGTACTAATAGGGCAAGTAAGACACCGGACTTACCCACAAAAACACTGCTGTTCATAAGAGACAGAATTTGGCATTCCATTAAAGAATATATACTCTACAAACAGTAAGAACTAAGTGGTTAAAAATAATTGACTTGGAACATACTGTGGTTCCTAAAGAATGCTACCCTTTGTGTTAATATCTTTACAGAGTTATGAGATTCTGGGCTGAACATAGTCAACAGATAGAATTTCATGCAGAAGTTATGTTTCTTGAATCCTACTCTCTGTGTATTTTACATTTTTTAAGAGTTGATGTCAAGCTAGTAACTATTAAGGGGCTCCCTTTTTCTATATTGGTAGTGAATTCTGAATATGGCCTGCTCGCTCCAATCAGTTGGCTATTCTGATTGAGTTAAAACCGTTGGAAAGATATTCTTAGACATTTTGGCTCTTTATTGGGCCCTCCTCCCTTGCCACCCTTCTTCCCAAATAAACAGGAAATGCAGCCCCCAGCAGCAAAATATCTTTTGAATGAGCATAATCTCCTAGCATCAGAAGTTAGTGGGAGCTTTGCCCAGGGAGAGGAATTAGAAATCAGCCCATAAAAATAAATGAATCTGTTTCCATAGTGATGGGAATCTTCCTCTCCATAGTTTTTATCCTGTGTTCCCCCATAGATCCCTTAGGCAGAATAACAATAAACTCAAAGAAACATTTTATTATCTTAATGGATTCTTAATTTAAAGCCAAACGCCTTTAAATTATCTTCCCAAGGATACCGTTGGCCATAACTTGGATTTGAATACCTGAATAGAGTTGGTGGAAGACTATCATCTCCTAGAACCCAGCCAAGTGGGAATAGCAGAGTGGGGAAGACCTTGTGGGTTACACATGCATTTTGTATGCAGCCTCTCCTGATGGGTAACACACCTGTCATGTTTAATATTTCATTGGTGAAGAAAATGCGCATCTGTCTGTGTTCCTCTGCTGAGTGAAATTTTGTGCTGATGAAGCCTGCATGTGGTGAACACGACAGGGCTCCCTCATTACTCCCCTAAATCATATTCCACAGCAAAGGGGATGAATGCATATCAGCAGCAAAGCCTGAGCCACTGCTCTTTCCCTACTAGCCGGCTCCAGGGGGCCCTTTACCTTTATTTCTGCAGCTGCGACTGGGCCTGCTCCTGCCATCACACTAAGGAGGCTTAGGCAGGCCCAGTAGCTGTAGTTCCAGAAGCATGGATACAGAGATAAAGGACCCAGGAGGACAAATACCTGAGCAGAAATGTTCTAGGGTGCGGGTGAGGAACTCAGAGGCCACCAGAAAGGCAGAGCAGGTGGAAATGTCCTGTGTTGTATACATGGCAAACTCATGAGACAGGTGGTCCATGTGTGGAATGGTGCAAATAACATGAATGGGGATTATTTCAGTATTGTTGCAAAACTGAATGTGAACAGCCAGAGTAAATATCCTTGATTTTCCCTGAGAAGTCATCTCAATGGAAAAAAGTCTTGCCTTTCTTCCTTAATCCCTTATGGGCATGAACATATGTCTCAGTTTTCTTGGAAGGATTAGGGTGTCGTATCTGTTGTCCCAGAATAACTATTAATGCTACTATCCCTTTCTGTTCTCAAAAGTATCTCAAAGATTTGAACAATAAATGCTAAGGTCACCTTACTTATAGTCCACAATTGTGCATCTAGTCTTCCTCCATGGATATTTTCTCTCTTAATTTCTTTCTGTAACTATACATGCTGTTTCTAGATAGATTTATGTGACTTTCCCATAAGGTAGTAGCTGCAAGGTGTAGACTTTTTCAAACTAAAGTGCAGCCATGAAGACATTTTTCTCAAGATGAAAAGTAGAGAATGAAGGAGTTGTTTCTTCCTTGCATTGTAATACTAAAGTTGAGTCGTAGTAACCCATTAAGTAGTTTTTTACCCTAGATGCAAGGTTCTTGAGGACAAAGGAAAAGTATTATTTATCTTTCTATTGCCATGGGTAACTTACAGGTATTCAACAGAAGTGTGTAGCTGTAATTATAAGTGAATGAACATAGCAATACAGTAAAGGGAGAGTATTTGGGACCTAAAACTGAATAAACTTTGGAGGAGTGGGGTTGGATACCAATACACAGCAGTGGGGTAGATGAGGCAGGAAAAAGGGATTTTGGAGACTGCCACTTTTTCTCACTGTTTAGCTTTTTCCTAATTACAAAATATTACATGTTCATTGTGGGAAATTTAGAAAGAGAAATAGACGAGGAAGAAAAAAGAAGGGGAGGAGGAGGAGGAGAAAGAGGAGGGGGAGAGAGGGAGAGGAAGAAGAAGGAGGGGAGCAAGAAGAAAAAAGCTGTTCACTTCCCAGAATGATGATGATTAACGTTGGGAGTATAGACATCTTGCGTTTCTCGCTCATATTCACGTATGTGTAAATGCGTGTCTGTATAATCCTGTTATCTTTTGGAATACAGTATCTTATCAGGGTCTCTGCTCTCAGAGGGCCTGCACTTGGTCATTAGCAAGCCTTCTCGTGAAGTGCAGCCTGCCCTACTCATTCAGGTGGCAAATGACAGCTTAGAATCATGCGGAGAATTTACGTGGGTGGCCCAAGTGGTGGGGGAGAAACTTGAAGAAATAGTGGGGAATGTTTTTAATATTTTGTTTGGGCTCAAGAATATTCTTTCCAAGGATATACTGCCTTTGCCAGAGTCTTCTGTCACTAGGATCAAGTGAGTACAGTTGGGAACACTGGACTTGGAATCAGAAAATTGGTACATTTATTCTGAATTAATCACTTAATTGTTGTCTGACTCAAAACCTCAGTTTTATCACCATGGAAGTATTTATTCTCATCATATAACATCAATATGAGGGTCAAATGAAATCTGAAACATACTTGGCAGTATCTAGAACACAGTCAGTGATCAATAGATGGTGGCTGATATACAGAAGTCAATATGTCCTTTATATAGTTCCTTATGGAATGACGTTGGTGGGAAAAACACAGGATTTGGGACATGAAGATGGTTTGAGATTGGGCTTAGCCACAATGACTGTGATTATAAGTTAATACATTTAACTTTTTTGAGCCAAGTTTCCTTATCAATCATCTGAAATCATTTATATAATGAAGTATTAATTTAACAAATTTTATATAATAATGATGATGATGATAATAATAGTTTCCCTATTGGTAAAGTTGGGAGGAGAAGGAAGGAAAGAAGGAAGCAGGATCTCTATTCTATAATGCTATTCTACAGACAGATGAGAGAGTGACATTTTATTATTATTTCTCTGATCTTTATGCCTTCAAATTGAGGCTGTATTTCAGTTATTTTCAACCATGGCTGTACATTAGAATCACTGAAAGAGTTTAAAAAAACAAAAAAAACCCCACAATGCCTGAGATCCAGTTGAATGAGAATCCTGATATCATGTTTTTAAAAGCACCCTAGACCATCTTCCTCAGCTGCCAGGGTTGAGAACTACTGCTATGTGTCCATGTCTCCACAAGGAAGCTATTGTTTAGAAGCATGGCTGATTTTTATAACTCAGGGGCCTTGGACAGGAAACTTGTTGATACCCAGTAACCTGTGTTGGCAGGAAGATGGGAAAGCTAGAAATGGACTGATTAGAGCTGGCATAGCCAACCTGTCTGTGAATGTAGCTCCCTCCAAAGTTACTAGGTACTTTAAAGCATGGAGTTCAAAGGCAGTGGTGTGCTCTGCTCAGCAGGGAAGGCCTCTGTGAATTTCAGATGCGTGGGATCATTGCAATTCTGGGCATTTCTCCCATGTCTGGATGACTGCAGCAACCCCCTCCCTGTCTCCCTGTCTCTAGTCTTAACCCTCTGCAAGCTGTTTTCCACACAATTTAGCAGAAGCCTGTATTCATTTTCTATTCCAGCAAAACAAATTACTACAAACACAGTGGCATAAAACAATACCCATTTATTAGCTCACATTTCTGTAGGCACAGAGTAGCTGGATTCTCTGCTCAGTGTCTCACCAGGCTGAAATCATGGTGTTGCTTGACTGTGTTCCCACCTGGAAATTGGGGTCCACTTCCAAGCTCAGTCAAGTTGCTAGCAGAATTTGGTTCCTTTCCCTGGCAGGACTGAGATTCCTGTTTCCTTGCTGGCTGTTAGCCAAGGGCTGCTCTCAGTTCCTATAAGCCACTCCCATTCCTTGTCGCAGGGCCCCTTCAGCAGTGGAGAATCATCCTCACGTCCAGTTTATCTCATGCTTTGAATCTCTTTGACAGGAAGAGCTCAGTCTCTTTTAAGACCTCACCTGATTAGGTCAGGCTCACCCAGGACAGTCTCCCTATCTTAAAGTCAACTGATTTGGGACTTGAATTACATCTGCAAAAATCCCTTCACAGAAATATATAAATAAGTATTTAAGTCAATAACTGAGAGAAGGTATGTGTACACATTGGGCTGGGAATTTGGGGGACTATCTTAGAATTCTGCCAAATATATGCTTAAAACTTTTCAATGGATACTCATTTCACCTACTGAATTAAGTCCATGTTCCTTAGCATGGCATCTAAGACTATGGCCTATCTATGCAGACTTGCCTGTAATTACTCTGTGCCCTGCATCTTACTCCAGCTACATTATATCTGCACCAGTTTGTTCATACTTTTGTGGCTTTGTATACTATTTTGTTTCTTGCTTCTGAGCTATAGCTAATGCTATTCCCTGTGCTTAGAATGCCTTTCCTATCTACATGCACATGAAAAACCCTTCATGGCCCAGCACAGGCTTCATCTCCTCTAGGAGGTCTTTCTCTGGATTCATTCATTCATTAACTAAACAAACATTTATTAAGCAAACACTATGTACTCTCCCAGGCACTAGAAATACAGTAGAGAATCTGACAATGTCTCTCTCTCTTGCAGAGCTCACCTTCTAGTCAGAGAGACAGGAAAAACACAAAAATAACTATAAAATTTTTCAGACAGTGGTAGTGCTATGAAAAAGAATAAAACAAAATAGAGACAGAGAGTGATGGGCGAGTTGTCATTTTATATACTATCAACCCATAATGCTTCTGTCACAGGTGACATCTAAGCAGAAACCTGAAAGGGGTAAACAATGCAGAAATATGAGGGAAGAGCCTCCAGGTCTTTGCCCTTGTTATTTCTTTTGTCTCCATTATTTGCTGAATGGATGAATAGGGAAAAAAAAAACTGTTTCAGGGAGAAGGAACAGCAAGTGCAAAGACTCTGAAGTAGGAAGTCCTTCAGTGCTCAGTTAATATTTTCTAGACCTGATGTGAGCAATTAGACTTTTCAGGGAAGAACTCTAGTCATTGGAAACTGAGGGGGAGGAGGAAAAATAGAAGTCAAGATCCAGTTCCTGGGCTCGGACACTGGTGAACAAGCCAGAGTATCAAGTACCAACTAAGTAGATTGGGTTCATGGTAGAGTACTAAACCCCACATGGTCTCTGGGCCCAAAACAGGGAAACTGAGGCTAGACCCTAGTCACAGGGACAGGTTCAACACCCTGAGGTTAAGGAACTTAGTGCCAGTGAGTAGCCTAAGCTGCTGCCTGGCTGTGGCTGCTGGCTTCAGTTGTCACTCTCAGTGCTTTCTTTGCACTTGGGAATCTATACTGCTATTCATCTCATCTCATTGAAAGTAGTGGTTTCCAGGCCTGCCTCTTGGCCTCTGGAGGTAGGATTTAACAATGATCTCCCTTGCGTCCTTGGTATCCAGCACAGTTACCATCAAATAGAGCCTTCTCTGGCATGTCCAAGGAGCCAAACTGGATGGAGTGAAGCATGAGAAGAGAAAGGACCAATAAAGTCCTTTGACTTGGCTTTGACTTGGCTTTTCTGATTGTAGAGAAGAGGGAACTTGGGGAAAATCATATTTGCTGTAGGGATATATATTGATTTAGCACTGTAATTAGAACTAAATCTATAATAGAAAGTTCTCATGGTACAACCCTAGGGAATAATAAAGTGCACTTGTTCGCCTTCTTTCTCTCTTTCCTTCTCTTTCTGGGCCCACCTCCAAGTGTCAGCTTTGTTTTCCTTTCTTTGCTATGAGGCTTGTTCTGCTTACTCATAGTTTTCTATAGCCTCATAATTTTGGATTGCATGTGCTTGCTGTGAACCCAACTCTGCTTCATGGTGTTTTTGTTTTTGTTTTTGTTTTTCAGCTTCAATTCACACCACCAGCTGGTATAGTCTGTCTGCATAACTTAATTCAAATTTAGGAGATGGAGAACTTAGTTGTCCCAGCTCATCTTTTTTTTTAATACCAGCAAGCCAAAGGATTAGCTTGGCTCAGATGGTGACATTGGCGTAATTACCTGAAGCCTGGATGAGGGTAAGAGGAGGGAAGAAAAGAAAAGGGGTTGTGGGGTTTAAAATGTAAAATTAGCTAAGAGTGTGAAAAGCTCTCTCAAAAGACAGTTTGGGTGAGCAGACACCAATTGACATCTCTAATTCAGAAAATGAGACGTGTCCTTGAGGGGGATTGAAAATTAACTGGGGAGTTTAACTATCAGCACTAAGTACCAAGAGTCAAGAGGAGCTTCTAAGGAAAAAATGGAACCAACACTCAGGAGCCCAACTAAGACAAGTTTGGAATAGGAGAAGGCAGTAAGCAGTGAGGGGAGTCTAAGGAGCATCTCTAATGGAAGCTGATCTATGTCTTTACAGAGGCTAGCACCTGCCATTCCTACTTTATGGGGCAATGGAGGAAATAGGACAAGTCCTCAAGGCCATATACATTTAAAGAGATGTATTAGAATAATCCAAGACAAGAACTGAAGGGGAGCTGATAGTTCATATAGTGACAGTATGCTCCAATGCTATGGTCCTCATTCATTGAAGGCTTACTTGATGCCAGGCACTGTCACAGATACCAGGAATATGGCAACCCTTCCCCACCCTGGACACTCCCTGTCCTCCTTCCCCGATTTATTTTTGTTCATAGCACTTTTAACTTTCTGAAATACTACCTATTTCAATTACTCATTTCTAATTTTACCCCTAGAATCTAAGTTTAATGGAATCTAAGCTCCATGAGGGCAGGATGTTCTCTGTTTTGTTCAGTGTTGTATTTAGACACACAATCAGAAAATGCCTTGTTCAGTAATTACTTGTTTAATAAAGGAATGAATTCCATTATTTATCTGAGTTACTTGCAAAGAAATGAAGAGAGATCACATTCATAAGTCAAAATCTATCTGACTGTTCCCTGGACACATTGAAGAGGCATGAATACACTTCTGGATTGAGAATTTTCTTCTCTTACTAGGCGTAAATATGTTTTCAGCATGTTTATCAGTATATTAGACAGTATAGGTGACATTATGCTGTGGTAACAAATTAGTACCTAAAATCTCAGTGTCTTAACTTAATACAACATAGGCAATGCTGGGTTGCAGGAGGTTCTCTACCACATAGTCACTCAACAACCTAGGCTGACAAAATCTCTACCATCCTCTGACACCATCACCTCACTTAACATGATATTAATGCTTTAGTGTTTGCTGCTACAAAAGACAAGAGATAACAAGAATAACTTAAAATTCTTTTTATGTTTGCTCAGAGCTTGTTTACCAGAACCACATCTTGCTCCAAGAGGGCCTTAAAGGAGGCTGGGAAGTCCTTGAATGTATCCAGGAGGGAGAGGAGAACCAGGTGTAGTAAGCACACTGATCTACCATAGCCAGTGACCAATGCTGTGGAACTGTTACTAATATTTCACAC
Source organism: Daubentonia madagascariensis (assembly GCA_023783475.1). Taxonomy (NCBI): domain Eukaryota; kingdom Metazoa; phylum Chordata; class Mammalia; order Primates; family Daubentoniidae; genus Daubentonia; species Daubentonia madagascariensis. Next base: position 10,572,227 of record JAKFHU010001268.1, on the reverse strand, counting down.
AAAAAGCTCTTGGACAGCACAGAATTTGGTTTAAAAGATTTGAAAAACAGGGTTAGAACTAAATAATGATAGTTACATGAACGTTATTGTACATGTATGAGCAACACTTAAGGCAAATTTTTTTTTTCAGTAAATTAAAGGAAAAAATAGCACTAGAATGTCCAGAAGTAGTCATTGGCCTACTCAAGTGATTCAGTCAAGACTCACTGGCCTGCCATGAAAATCTGTACCTGAACCAGCACCTTTCAGTACTCATTCCCTTTTCCCTCATTGCAAGGGAATTTGGTTTTACCTCCTGTTACTGTGAAGTTGCTCCAGCAGAGTCCACCTTTCTGAATAGAGATGTCCACATGGACCTGACCCCTAAGGCCCGTTAAGCAGGGAAAGCAAGCACTCCTATCTTCTAAAGACAATAGATTCTGGCTTTTTTATCTTATTGTGAAGGAAATTCCATCATATCAGCTCAGCCACTGACCTTGAACACTCAGGCTTGGCAGGAGGAGTTGTGCATGGTGTCAACAGGCCCAGTTTTCATAAATCCACCTTGCTTCTCGTGGGAAATATCTGCAGAAAGTGGTTGTACAGGCAGGCAGTGCAAGGAAACTATTAGGTATATCCTATTCCTCTCGAATTTTTAAAATTTTAATTTCTGGATAGACTAATTGACAAGATGGCTCATATAAGTAAAATAAGTAGAATATTAAGCATTATAAAAATAACATTCTTTTTCATTATTATAAATATATTGTCATTATAAAAATGTATAGAAAATACAGAAATGCACCAGAACACAATGCAGCAATAAGGACTCAAAAATATATGAATTGTCATTTGTTTTGTGCAAGGCAGAATAATAGGTGCTAGGGATGCAACAGTGAATAAAACATAGTATCTTTGCCCCCCTGGAGTACTAATCAGAGATAATCACTGTTAAACATTTACATGTAAAACCGAAATCATAGTCCTTTGACTATAAGCTTCTGATTGTAAAGAAGAGGGACCTTCTTTTATTTGTGTACACACACATGCACAAATACACACACATTTAACTTTAGGAGACTGAAGCAAATGGGTACAGACACAGCTTACAACTGCTTTGGGCATAGCCTGTTCTCAAAGTCATTCTCAGAGTACACCAGACCCTCCAAATCAGGACACATGCATTGGGCTGATATAGATTACAAACAGTAAACATCTGCATCTGCAACGTTATTTTTACCAAATTAACATAATTCATAGCTACATTTCAAATGTATGGATGGCACCTATAAAAAATAAGCAAGCAAATATATCCTCTCAGTTTATTGCAAAGTTTAATATTAAGCTGAATTCTTAGTTAATGATAAAACTAATGCTGACATTAGCTAGATTCCAAATTTCAGCCAAAACAAATAGTTTTCACAGAGATCAGAGTTCAAGTTCAGCAAAAGAACAGGGGGAGTCCCCTGGATAAAAGTTGGTAAAACAATTCTTTCTTACTCTATGAATTCTGCATAATGCTTTCTGTTACATTCTTTTTTATTTGGCGGTCAGTACTAGAAGTTCTGAGTTCTTATCACGCCAGGTCAAGTAGAGTCCAGATATAGAACAGATGTAACAATAAATTAAGGTGGATCAACTTCTGTTTCTCTTTCTTTTTCTTCTTCTTCTTTTTTTTTAATTTTTTACCATTTATATACATACACTAATATTAAAAGATAAGTCTTAAAGTTAAAAAGAGAATGCTAATAACAGTATAATGTCTGTGTCGCCATGTTATATTTGTATTTTTAGCTTCCTCTAGGAGTTTAAGTCATGAAAAGCCATTAAAATCTACATTGGGAAACAGGAGATTAGAGGGAGGGTGACTCGGGGAAACTAAATACCAGCTTGGAGACACCTTTGACAGGTGAAGACACCTAAATACCAGGTTCCAAACCAGCAGTGGTGGCTCATCCTCTGAGTTTCCTAGCTGGGTTTTTAAAAAATTTCAAAGCCTAAATTGATTGTTTTCCATCAAGAGCCTAATTCTACCTCAATCTGTCTTTAGCTATCAAGTTCATTTTCATGGTTCCAAAGTCGTCTTTTTAAAAGTATGATTATAAATTAAATGGTAGTGACACTCAAAAAGAATAAACTATTCATTCAGAGTATTGAAGACTGGGAAGAGTGTTACTTGAATTACTGGGTATGCATTCTCCTGGTGCTGTGTAAGTAGGCTGTGCATCTGCTTAGTGTCTGCCCTTCTCCAGTCAGTGGGAAGGCATTTCCCTGCATATGAATATGACTGAGGGTGAAGTATATTAAGGTGTTTAGGCTTACCTGGTGTCATTCATGAAGGAGTCAGCTGCCCACATTCTGAAGGCTGAAGTGGCGCTACTGGGAGTAGCAGGTGGTATGCGTGTGGCTGCTAAACACTCACATCAGCCCAAGCTGCAAAAATAGAAAGTACCAACACCAAAAATTAGCTTTGCATTTGGATGGAGGGCACAGCTATCACTTCTCTTTAAGGCTGATTAATTATACAATTTACATCTAGCAATCACTTTTTAAATTACAAGCAGCAGGCAACAGATGATACTATAACTGCTCAATAGTAATTTTTAGAGAGAGGTTTTCAAAATAGAATTGGTTTATGAAACAATGTAATTAAATAAGCTTCAAAGAGAAAATATTTCAACTCTTCTTATTGCCCTACTTTTACCCTTTTCTATTTGATCAAGGGAAGTCCTTTCTTAGGGGTTGATTTTTACTACTGATTTCCAAGTAGATTCCAATGTGTCCTTTTGATGTGACATGACTTTATAGGTACAGCTACATGATATGCAAAAATGACCTTAGTGTGTGCCAAAAGTAGTCAGTTTTTAAAACTTTCTTTTTATGTTATCTATGTTTTAGAAGCAGAAACTTAAAACAAGAATTGAGGTTTGGAATTCTATCCAAGGATGAGATCCTCTTTATTTGAATAAAATGTCCCTGATCATGTATCAGGGGCCATGAACCAGTAACAATTTATGCCAATCAAACATCAAAAAACCACCACCAACATAATGACAGGAACAAGGCCAAACACCTTGCCACACTAACCAACCAATGAAAATACATCAATCTTACAATCTGTAAAATTCTTACAGGTTAAATTCGTATAGTATTTTGATAAGCTGACTCAAATTTAGTATTTATCTATAAGAATGAAATAAAACAAATCATAACAGCAAACAAAATTATATTCCCTCTCTAGTCTGCACTCACCTTGAAAAAAAGGCATCTTTTAAAGAAAGACTTGAGTATAGATGATAAAGAAATATGTCACTCTTTGTGACCTGGCAGCATTCTGACCTGTAATGTTTTAGGGATGCAATATATTTTATAATTATGAGTTACCATTGTTCCCTAAGACTCTGTTTTTAGCTGAGTTGGAATGCAGCATCAGTAGCCGCCAGTAAATAAAGAATATTCACAAATGATTTGTCATGCTCTCCCCTCCCTGGAATGTTCTGTCTTTCTCATGACACATCTACCATCTTGCCTAGGATGATCTACACAGATGATGGAAAAAATAAAGAACCCTGGAACATGGTTGCTGCTGTTTGATATTATGTAGAGTTAACAGAATCTGCTCTAAATACCCTTTATAAATTAGTTAACTCTTTTCTTGGCTTTAAAAAGAGTTGATATCAATGTGTTATATTGGTGAATAGTACAGCCATTGGAGCCAGACAATCTTGGGTTTAAATTCTTGTTTTGTCATTATTTATATTTGATCTTAATCATGTTATCTCAACTTAATAAATTCCAGTTTTCTAATCTAAATAAATATTAATCATACTTATTTCATAGAGTTTTGCCTAACACAGTGCCTTGCATACAATTGGCAAGTAAGAATGATTAACTGAGATTATTTCTGGCTTTATCTACCTACCTATCTATCCATCTATATCTATTTATCTATCTAGATGTGTGTGTGAGTAAACATGTGGGAACAGTATCTGCTTAGTAAGTAGTCAATACAAGGTAGTTATATAATGGCCTCAGGGCCTTTCTTCTTGCTATTCTCAACCTGTAATACTCCTGTCCAGGTTTTTCACATGTCTTGTGAAGTTCTTACTTTCAAGCAACAGAATCCAGCTTTGGCTAATATAAGAAAGAAAAGAAATGTGTTAAAAGATACTGCTGGAGGTAGTATAAATTTGATGGTGTGCATGTTGGTACTTGGAAAACTATTGGAATTGTCTACTAAAATTGAATATAGGCAGAATCTATGATCTGGCAATTCTATTCCCATTTGTATACCCCATAGGGTAAAATGTACATATGTGTACCCAAAGGCATGGATAAGGATGTTCATAGCAGCATTATTTGTAATAGCCCCAAACCAAAAGCAATACAAATGTCCATCAACAAGGAAATGGATAAATTGCCATATAGTCACAGAATGGAATACTACACAACAATGAAAGTGAATGAATGATAGCCACACGCCATGGCATGATGAATCTCAAGAACATAATGTCAAGGAAAAGAATACAGATCCAAAAGAATACATTCTGTATTATTTCATTTATATGAAGTTCAAGAACAGGGGGGATAAAACTAAGATTTTAGAAATCAACATAGTGGCCTCCTTTGGAGTAATGACTGCGAGGTGGTAAAAGAGTTTCCACCAGGGTGGGGTCTTAATTGGCATTCAGGTTGCTGAGCAGGAGACTGCTCACCCCAGGGAGGTAGAGATAACTTCTGTCCTCTTGGCCTGAGAGGTCTGGGAAGCTGCACAATGCCTAGCTTAGAGATACGATAGGAAAGTCAGGTCCACTAAGGGACATGGGGCAGAGATGACTCCGTGTTGTGAAACATGCCCTGTGTCTGCTTTTTTATTTTTACCTTTCATAATGAAATTTCAAATAAAAATGTTATTGGATGCATCCTCTCTACTAAAATAAATATTACTGTAAAATTTTTTTTTTTGAGAGAGAGAGAGAGAAACTAACATCTGTGTGGTACCTACCATATGTTCTAGTTTGTAAGTCATGTTCATATGCTTTATCTCGTGGACTATTGCTTTGAAAATGAACGATAATGTCAAGAATGCCTCTATCTCAGTTTCTGACCAGGGTGGCCTTTCACAACAAAACTATAAAGTGGATAGGGCAGGTAAGAGAAATGGTAGTAGTGTCTTTACTTCCTTTCTGAGGAATAAGTCTTCTGATGCTAAATTCTGTGTTCTTCAATCTGAATGGAGTTTGGATAAGGGATCACACTTCCTAATAATGAAAATGAAACAGCTGGTTTAACAATTGAAAAGTAAAATGAGCAGCACACGATGCTGAGCCATGAACCCTATATCCAACTCCCAAATAGGAGTCACCTCTAGTCTTGGTCTAAAGTCTAGCCCAGGAAGAGCTCTCCTGTTATCAGGAGGAGTGCCTCTATTGATGGATCAATAACTGCTTTTATAAAGCACAATTCCTGTTCCTGAGAAGTATAATCATCATCACAATTAAATACCTAAAATAATGTAGATTGCATAGTGTAGAGTCTGCAACGTAGACAATATTGTTAGGAACATCTGCTTTTTTGCCCCATTAAATTGGAGATTAAAATGGCGAGGGTGGCTTTTGGCTCATAAATCACTGTGGTGTACAACATGCAATCAAGGAGGGCCAAAACCCAGTCATAGGGCAGATACAATCTTTGGTGCCTCACTGTACCCCTCTCTCAGTTGTAGGCACCGTTACTCCTCTGTGCTCTATTTCCTACCAAAACCTGATTTTAACAGATTATTCTCCCTCAGCCACTTTCCTCCTTATTGTGAATTAAAACCAATGTGCCATCTCTCCCAGGGAATTTTATACATTAAGCCTGTTGCTAATTGTTAATGACAGAATGAATGTTGTTTCTCTGGAAAAGAAAGTTCCAGTGCAGGCAATCAATGGATGGGGCATCTTTAACCTTTGCACTTGAAATTGTACCACCTGTCTATTTTCTGGGAATTATGCCTGTGGATTATCACTCCATTTGGCATGTCATATGCCAACTAACCCCACTTAATTTCTAGTAACACAGAAATTTTTAGGAATACTAGTTAGGCCTATATTGTTTGGAAATGTTATTACTATATATATGTTAATACTTCTTAGAAATACTAGAGTAATTCTGAGAAATCTTTTAGCTTCAAGGAGAGGAGGTTGATTAAGGTATCTTCTACATTACTATGTTCAGAGCTGTTTGTCTTACAGGAGTTAGTAAAAAATGGATCCAAGAGTCACTATAAGGAAGATGTGAGAGTTTCAGCCACAGCGCATCTGCTTGCGAGACAGAGAAAGCCCTGGTAAATGTGAGAACAAAGGCTTATTCCCTTTTCCTTAAAAGTTGCATTCAAGTATAAAGAATGCATGGATATTTTTGGGTTTTTATTATTTTAGCATTACATGAACTTATGTTAATATTAATTGATTTCATCTTTGAGAACAGAAATTTTGTCTGTCTATATAGTCTCAGAATCCAAAGTTTAGCTTGACCCTGGGCCACATAAAGCTCGTAAGTTTTTGACAGATTGTTTGTGGTGATTTTGGAATCCAATTTGTCTGTGTATTTTACCTGAGCTCCTGATTTGGGAAAAGTGATGCAATGTATCAAGTACAGTTTATCATAGTACTTTAATATTGTATTAAGATAAATTTGCTTACGAGTATAAGTTTCACCTATTAGGCCATAAATGCCACAGCAGTTTATATAGACAAATCAGTTTTTAAAATTGAATTTTGTCAGTTATTTTTTTTAGCTGCTTACAGACAGGATTGGTGATTGTCCTGGCTGTGCTTTGGTACCTGGACGTGCTTTCCTTTGCAGCAAGGGTGGCTTCATTACTTGCAGGGTCCCTTATAAAATGTAAATAGAGGGTCCTTTGTCCAAAAAGTAGGGAAAAACTGCTGTTCAACATGCTAAAACATAAAGTGTTTTCCTTTCTTTTGTAGTCTCTCTCTCAACTTGTCATGGTGTTTTTTATTTTCTATTTGTTGTTCTAAATAAAGAAAAATTAGATTTTAAATTATTAGTGTGAATTTTATCCCTCATCTTTATATTGTGCAATGTCAGCTTTAAATCTAAAGTAAGAGCATTTAATTCAAATGCAGAATCACTGAGATCTTATAATTTATATTTAGTAGCTTGTACATGCATATGTATTTCATTCTTAACAGTAGACACACTGCAAAACTGACTCAACAGCTTTTATTCAACTTCTTGATACACATATATTCTACCAACACTTTCTACTTTTGGCTTATTGATGAATAAGGAAGGACTAAAAGGAAAAGGACTATGGATTGCCCTATCTCTTCTTTTTCTATGACCTTCTATGTCATTGTTTTCAGCAGAAGTGGTTGTCTAATAGGAAAGTAACATGAATAAAATGTACATGATAGGGTTCCTTGATTGTGTTTCTTAAAACACCATTGCTTTCATGGTGCATTTGAAGCAAGTTCTGGTTCAAATGGAAAGCATGATCTCTCAGGGCTGTCTGCATCCTTGTTTACTCAGTTTAAGACACAACATTCTCATCTTGTACTTGCTTTGAATGTCTCTCTGAACTCCCACATATTGTGGTTCTACTAGAATTCTGTGCTCATGGGTCACTGCAAACACTATATGCAAATGGGGTGGTAAGGAGAAACAGACATGTATATTGTGCTTATCTCTTCTGCTTGTGTGCCTCCTCTATTGTCCTATCTGACTTCACTTATAAAACAGAGTTTAAAGATAAAGTAATTAAAAATTTAAAAATGGCAACAATATAGCATTATACCAAGCATGGGTTCCTTCTTAGTGCCAAGTTCTGTGTACTGTGCAGGTCATACACCCACAGAGCTGGCCCTGAATGAGCTATCACAAAAGTAATTTGTTGCCAAAGTGTCATCCAGAAGGGTACCTACTATAATTAATTTATATCTTGATTATTTATTCACACTACCTGTGCACATTTTGTTCCTTTGCCATGGAACAAAAGCAGTGCACCTAATTCTAAAAGTTAAGATGAGACCCAGCATCTCTAATCAATGCTCAGGTTTTTATGCCTTTGATTGACACCTTTCCTTTCCCATTCCCCACTCAAACTCTAGAGGCACCTCCACTCTGTTCTTCTTTTATTTGGGACCACAAAGGCACAACACTAATTCAACATGGATCTGGATACATGTAGAAGATGAAGTGAGGGCATTCACCAAGCACAGGCACAGAGAAAGAAGACTATAATATCATTCTACCGTTAGCTGTGATGAGGGAAACAGATTGAATCTCATGAATCTGACCTCTTCTCCATATCCCCAAATGCCACTGGCTTATTTTAGTTCCCAGGATCCTGTCTGATCTCTGGGCCTCCAGCCTCAGGCTCCTCTGATACATTCTTTACCATGACATCAAAGTGATTTTTGTAGAGCACATAGCCAATCCAGATGTTTCTTGCCTAAAATATTTTCCTTGCTCTCCCATATCTTCATAATTATGGTCCTTCATGGTTTGGCCCTGCCCAGCTCTCCAAGCCTCCTGCACACCTGATGACCTTTCAGACAAGTTGCAATTACTCAAATATGTTTGCTCTCTCATCTGTCTATATATGTGCCTAGAAAACTCTACCCCATTTTCTTTGCCTACCCCTCTCTTACTTGAATTTGAAGAATTGTCTTAGGAATTCATCCATTTGTTTACTTAACTATTCATTTTTTTACTTGAGAAATATTTGTTGCTTGCCTATGATATCCCAGGTGCTATGCTAGAGTTTGGGGATACAGTGATGGACAAGAACAGAGAAGACCCTGACTCTCGGGGAGCTTAGAGTCATGGGGAGTAGTGACAAATAATATGTACTCTCCCATTAAAAGCCACACAAATACATGTGCAAAAAAGAAATGACCAAATCAATTGCAATTACAATAGGGGTCACAAAGGGGAAACATTTTGTGGAATTACAGCCTAGAGAGAGGTGACTATAACCCAGTGGAAATTACAGTTGAGCTGCATACTGAAGGGACGATTGGATTAACTTAGAAAGAAAAGTGAGGAGTGGGGTGCTGGGAGGTACGAGAGTTTTTTCTGGAAGAGAGAAGAGTAGAAAGAAAGGTTCTGTGGCAGGAGAAAACCTGACATTCAGATGCTAAAGGAAGGAGGAGAGTGGTGCAAAATGAGTCGGGAGAGGTAGAAGAGGCCTGGCCAAGATGAAATTTCAGTCTGCATCTAAGAGCAGCAGGAAACTCTGAAGTGTTTGGTTTGAGGGAGAAGACAGTAGAGAGGGAGCATCAACAATTCAGTTTATTTTTAAAAAGATCTCTCAGATGTAGTGCAGAGAACAGATCTGAGGGGAGCAAGAATGGAGAATCTTCCAGAAGTCCAAGGAAGAGACATTTACGAGTGAAAGTAGATGGACGTGGGGGTTGCCACTTCTGTGAAGATTTCTTGGTTTTCCTAACCCTCACCCCTGTCCACTTCCAAGTCTGGGTTAGAGCTTTCTTCCTGTGTTCCTGCGGAACCCTGTGTTTATTTCATTTAGTCTGCACAACAACTTTGCTTGATGGGCATTAGCATTATCCTCATTTGGGGTATGAGGAAGTTGGAGGCTTGGAAAGATGTAGCAACTTGCCCAAGTTCCCACATGTAGTAGAGAGTGGAGCCAGGCTCAATGAGAATAGGAGACAAAAGTGTGAGAAGGAACTGAGGAATAAATAAGCTTAGTGTATGCATGGGAGATGGCAGAAAGTTTTAGCCATAGCAAAAAGTTCAAGTTGAGATAGGAAGGCAGGTTAAGGCCAAAATGTAGTGCAAAATTTACATCAAAAAATAATATGTTTAAAACCAGAGTTCCAAAGTAGTGAATGCGCTTTGTGCTTTTTGATGTCGAGGCATACCCTAACCCAAACAAACTGTCCCTCCTTGCATCTCACCTGCACGCTTACCATGTCCTTCCCTTCTCTTGTAATCCTAGCACGAGTCTGGACTCCTTGTCTCCACTTCCTTTCTCCTCTACTTCCTAGAAACCTGCCAGTAATCATTTCTGGCTCAACCTCCACTTCCAGACAATGGATAAGTTCTGATGATTTTAATTCCATACTATTCCTTCAGTCTGTCATCTCTTCTCTAGCCATTCTGCTACTTCACTAGTGCAGATATCCAGGCATTAGCCTGTCTTTCCTGGCTGTGGCACCAGCAGCCTAAATAGTTGCCTAGCTTACACTCTTTCCTCCCCTCAAATGCATCCTCCTCTCTACTCGCCAAGCAATCCTTGCAAATATTGTTATAAAAGAATCCTGTGATTCCTGCCTATCTTTCCTGCACCATCTCTCACCATCCCAGTCTCACTGTGTTAGATCAAACAGCACCAAATTATTTATGGTTCACAAAAAAGCTCAACATTCTTTTTATACATTATTTGTTTACCTCTCTCCCCCATTAGACTTGAGGGAGCTTCAAGGGTAAGACTCCGTCTTATTTACCTGGTACCCCTAGTGCCTGCACAGTACTGACACGGAGAACTCCATCCATTCAAAATTCTACATCTTTGTCACTGGTCAGTGCAGCACCCTCTCCCCAGTTCATCTGGAAACCTTTCCTACACTGACTGCCTTCTGCCTGAAAATTCCCTCCCACTGACATTGGGGCTTGGATTTTTTGTTTGTTTGTTTGTTTGCTAGGATGCCTTGTATTAGTTTTCTAGGGCTGCCATAATACAGTACAACAGACTAAGTGGCTTAAACAACAGAAAATTATTTCCTGCCATGAAGGCTTGAAGGCTTGAAGTTCAAGATCAAAGCATGGGAATCATTGATTCCTTCTGAGGTCTTGTAGATGGCTACCTTTTCCTTATGTCTTTCCTCTGTTCATATCTCTATCTTAATCTCCTCTTCTTATGAGGATACCAGTCAGATTGGATTAGGGCCCACCCTAATGACCTCATTTTAACTTAATTACCTATTTAAAGACCCTACCTCCAAAGACAGTCATATGCTGAGGCACTGAGGGTTAAGACGTCAACATGTGAATTTTGTGGGGGAGGTGTAATTCAACATATGAAATCTGGGGGGACATAACATGTCTCTTACCTATTATTATGTTTCCCTGAATTTGCTGCAGCCGCCCCTGCCAAGATGCAGGTTACAGCATCCCTGGCTCCCTCTCTTCCTCCTGTTGAAAACACTGTTATGGTCAATGTAGACTTAGCCTCCTTGGAGCTCATTACTTCTGAGATCTTTTAGGGCATGACCTCCAGTGATGTGGGAACTGTGGAGAATTATTTCTTCTCCTGTGTGAAGTTTTCTCATGTTTGAATAGATGACTTCTTGTTTTCGTTTCCCTTCTCATCTTTCCTGAACTCCTAGAGAATTTAGAGTTCACATCGTACAAGTGGATGGACTGTTTTATGGTGTAACTATCATGTCTTGGTTTTGACATTCAAAAGAGATGTATAAAAGATTGTTGATTGAGCATTTTCAGATATATTGCCTTGTTGGATCTTCTTTAAAAAAAAAAGCAGCAAATTATATGCTGTATACTCTTTATTGCTGATGAAACGGAGCCCCCAAAAGGTTACATGTCAAGTAGATGTCAAAGCCAATTTTCATATTCAGGTCTTCAGACTAGCAGGCCAATGTAATTTCCACTCAATATCTTATTTACAAGTTCTTTAGAAGCAGACATAAACATATTTTATAAGCACTTTATAAACCTATGCTTATTTTATTAACTCATAATTGATTACTTTTTAAAATATTTAAAATATTTCCTTGTTTTAGAAACTTTAATTGTATAAGTTTTATTTTAAATGAATTTAAAATTTATATTTATAATTATAATTTATAATGTGTTGAATATGTTTAAAATTTTAAAATAAACATATCTATTTATGCTTATTTAATAAACATCTAAATATTCTGTAACTTTTGTAATTTTTATAATTCTTATAATTTTATTTAAATACTTTCATAAACTTAATATTACTTATAAATATTATTATATAAAAATTTTTATAAACTTAGCACAGAGCTAAGTTATAGTACTTATAGAATAATTTGCTGATTGACCATATGGGAGGGTATGTATTTATTAAATTATAATAGAAATTCATAGACACCTGCTATTTCACTCTGAAGAGGGCACTCAGGAAGCATAACAATAAAAGATTTTTTATTAAAGTGAAAAATAATAGTAGCACTTATTAGGTAAGTTTCTTTGCAGAGCTGAACTTCAATTTCAATCCTCCAAACAAGCCTATGATATAGGAATCGTCCCATTTTACATTTGGGGAAACTGAGGCTTTGCAAGGTTCATTAACTTACTCAAGGTCTCAAACCTGGTAAGTTATGACACTGACATGTTTCTGACTCCATGCTCATTGTTTCGCTCTGACACAAGCTGAAGAAATTACAGGATAGAGATACAGTCAGCAATTACTCATTGAAACCAGGAACATATTGGGAACAGGCATTTGAAGGCAATGAAGCTCATAAAAGGGACATTGGTCAGCTGACACTGAGTTACTTAACCTCTGTGACCCTTAGTGTCTTCATCTATAAATATGAGGTTAATTATGGCATTTTCCTCAGGGGTTTGCTGTTAAGAAAATATGTTGGGGAGTGTGCAGTGTATGTGTGTGTGTGTGTGTGTATATATATATATATATATATATATATATAAGAGATAGCTGTGTAAACCAGTCTAATCCTTTTGAAAAGCAATAATAAGATAGTAAATAGATAGAGCCATAAAAATGTCTATATGTTTGGCCCAGGAATCCTCCTTTTGGAAGTGTATTCTAAAGAAATGATTCAAAAGACAAAAAAATTATATTTAATTACAGAGGAAAATGGAAATAGTAAAAATACATATCAAGATATCAAATACATTATACTTTAGAATGTTGGTGGAACACTGGGTAGTTACTAAATATTATAAATCCAGAAACTGTAATGACACAAAATATGTAACATATGATGCTAAGTAGATACAAGAGTATGATACAAACTGGTGTTCTAGCTAAATAGACATGCATTTGGATAAAGGCAGGCAGAAAACTCAAACATTTGAGTATGGTGAAGGGAATGTGTCTCCTTCTTTCAGAAGTCCAATTAATGTGGAGTGTTTCAACAGTACTTGTTTTAATGTTCTTTGTAATGGTAGCTTTGCGGTAGGTACAGGTGGTACTGAAGATGCATAAAACTTAGGGAAGGAAAGTAAACACACAAGGGACATTTTTAAACTCACACGTAAAACAACCAGGAAATGGAAATTTAAATGCAAAAATTTAGCAAAGCATTTAAGAGAAATGGGTACTGAGGGAGGTGCTAAAGAATGTATTAACAGGTCAGGCTCTAACAGGATCCTGCTTAGAAAACTTAAAAACCAGAAAGCTTGTGAGTTTGTTCTCCCCTGTGACACTCTCTCTACTGGCAAGTCTGTGATAATAGCCCAAAAGGAAGGAGGAAAATGTAGCAGTATGCATAGTTTACTTAAGTTCACCAAAAACTGTACTTGAGTGTAGAAAAAGGGAGGAAGTCTGGTCAAGCCTGAGTGAGTCAACATTTAATTGCCCTCCACCCAGTTCTCCTCCCTTCCCAAGGCCACCTCACCTCTGTCTGTGTGCTTGACCCTTCCAAGGAAGGAACTCCAGCTGGGGTGGGTGGGGTGAGGCCAGATCCCTACTGCTTGGCCTCAACAGCCAGGTTGGGGGGCCAGAGACCAGGCAATGGCGATTATCTACATCACATCCTGGTTCAGGAACTTTCTCCTTCCTCTGTTCCCATTGAGTGTTTGAAAGGTCCCACTTCCTTCAAAATCCTATGTCCCAGAAACAGCTTGTGGCTTTTGAGCAGTGTGAGGAACAACCACAGTGCTTTGTTAACAGTTTTTGAAAGTACTCTACAGATGCAAAGTGCGGTTATTTTTGTTCCTGATAAATAGTGACAGGGTGAGGTTGGAGGAGGAATGACAATCTTTAAGGTAGAATCTGCTTCCACCTCAAAACAGAGTGCACTGTTCCTAGCCTTGAGGTGTGGGAAGAAGGGGCGGGCAGTGGATGGACATGAACATCCATGTTTTATATGGAGTATAAAATCAAGATTTCTGTGGGAGGATGCATTCTTTCCTTTAGAGATATTAGGATCGCTTGGGCTGCCCAGTGACACAGCCTTGAGCAGATGCCACTGGGAATGATCCCACTGCTCAGTCAACTAGCTGAGCCTGCCAGATGATCCCCATGCCTTCACTCCTTAAAAACCTAGATTATCTCTTTCCTTTTGTACCAGGAGTTGCTCTTATATTTCAGGCACCAGGATAAACACTAAAAGTTGTAATTATACTTCAAGGCCTTAGCAACTTCTTTGGTCTCCTTTTAGGAGTCCCATCTTAGAGAATAACACCAGGTGCCTTTCATGTGGAAATCTCTGAGAAGTTCTGTAGCTTTTTGGAGTGCTCTGACTTTATTATGAGAAGAAGAAAAGGGAGCAATAATTGCCCTCATTTTGCAGAGATCTGGAAAAGATGGCTGATTTGCCTGAGGCTTCAACAATTTTTCTCTCATCCTCTGCTACTTTCCTTATTTCAAGTCTATTCTCAGCACCCACACCCCCACATTCAGCAAATGGTGAGTTAGTGTGGAACAACAGTAAACACCAGTCACCCAAACAACAACAAAATCCTGAAGGGGGGGAAAACCTGAAATGAGGATGAGGGATAGGGAAAGGGAAATGCTATCTGATAATAACTATATGCCCATCACTACCCTGTGTTTTGCATATGAACCCATTAGTTTAGAAATTCCCTTTTATGTGTGGCCCAGAATCATATTTTCCCACCAAACAAATAATTTATAGGTAAGAAATCTATGTTTTTGCAACTGCTGAGTTGTTTTATTCTTAAGTATACCCAATGTAAATGTATCAAGGGAATGTTTGGCCTAAAGAAAATCAGGCTGCATAACACCCTAAGAAAGCTAGTTACATGTTGCCATAGTAACTGGGCCAGACACAGTGAAGGGCAGAGTTCCTCAGATTCATCTACTGCATCTGCAGAATGACTTCCTAGAAACAGAATCATATTTCCCAATCATCAACACTGAAAATGTTATTTTTGCTAAAAAAAAAAAAAAAGTTGCAGTTTCAAGTTGATATGGTTTGGCCTTTTCCCTGGTGCCATTCAATGTCCTTTTATCTCTGGAAGGTGGGAGTTGGTAATGGGATCCTTTGGAACTTTCATTCATGCATTCACTAATATGGTTGGAACCTGCGCCAGTGGGGTTTGATGGTAATTACACTTTGATGGCTGGGACATGACCTGTGAAATGAGTTGCTGGTTTCACTTTAACTCCTAATGGACAGAAATCCACCTCTCTCAGAATCCAACTATTACCCCCTGTTTTCAGACCCTGGGAAGAAATCAGAAGTTTGAATGGCTTCTCCTGAGGGTAAACTATAGGGCTTCTTCCCCAGGAATTATGCTTTGCCTTTCTAGACCACAGATATCATTGCAATTACTCTCAAAATGCCCTGCAAGATGTGTGTAAATAATACAAATCACATATGCAGACAGGGCCACCTTGGTGGAAAGTATAAGTAATTTGCCTCGGGGGAGAGGGTACAATAATTAGTAACAGCAGGGGTAGAGATTCCAGAGGGTCATACTCCATTCCTTGGTAAGATCACTGAAAAATCTTCCTCCTACTCAAGAAACACAGCCAATTAATGGACAGCAGGAGGTGGGGATGGGTCAATACTTGCTGAATCATTTTTAAAGTTCATTTTTATTTTATGGGCTTTAAGGGTACCTACAGTTAAAGTTTTTGCAATAAGTCTATTGATGTCTCTTTCTAACAAGATTGAAAAGAGAGGGTGAAAAATGCATGTAGTGAGAATGGGGCTGGGGGTAGGAGAGAGCTGGATCTACGGGGGTGTATTGGAAATTAGTAAAGACATAAAGAAAAAAATTGAGCCGACAAAAGGAAAATTTACTCTAATTGAAAAAAAAGAGCACCTACATTATATAAGACCTGTGCTAGATTGTGAAGGATACAAGATAACTAAGACATGAGTCCTGTTCTCAGGAGATCACATTCCCAGCAGGTAGTGACAAGTACTCTATCTTAGTCCATTTTCTGCTGCTCTAACACAATTTCACAGAATGGGTAATTTATAAAGAAAAGAGATTTATTTGGCTCATGGTTCTGGAGGCTGGGAAGTCCAAGAGCATAGCATTGGTACCTGGCGAGGATCATACCATGGCAGAAGGAGAGAAGGTAAGCAACCACATGAGACAGAGAGAAAATGGAGGCTGCATATATCTTTTTATCCAGAGCCCACTCCCAATATAACTAACCCACTCCTGTGATAATAGCATTAATCCAATCATAAGGATGGAGCCCTCATGGCCTGGTTACCTCTTAAAAGCCCCACCTCTTAATACTGTTATAATGGTAATTAAGTTTCCAACACATGAACTTAAGGGGGCCACATTCAATGATAGCATGCTCTGATAATAGTACCATGGGACTCTGTGGTAGGGAGAAATTGATTCTGACTCTAGTCAGAAGTAGAGGAAAATAGTGAAATGTTTCCTAGGGAGTTTGGGCTGGGCTTTATAGGACAGGCAGGAATTCACAGGCAGATATTGAAGAAAGGCTATTTTAGGAATCAGGAACAGCATAAGGAAAGGCATAAATTGGAGACTGTTTGCAAAAGAAACACTGACCAATGTTGCTTGAGATTTAGGATAAATTGTGGGACAGAGTTGGAGCTGAAGCTGAAAAAGTAAGGAAGGACTCTTTGGGAGGGTTCTGAATAGCAGGTAGAGAACTTTAGAAATTATCCCATATGGATTCAGAGATTTGAAAACCAGAGGTTTACATGTGGTCATTGTTTTTATGCAATGAGATATTAGTGAAGTTAATTTTTTTAAAAATGATTCACATAGTCTGATCTATGATCTAGGAAGATGCTTTAACAGATGAAACTGAAAATATTCTAAATTTATGTGAACATATGTGTATGAATTCCTTCAGACTGTCATAAATGGTGTCCTTGCACAAGGTTAAATGGGTTTGCACAGGCTGCAAACTGAAGCAGCCATGCAAAAATGCTGACTCAGGTATTTCAAGTGACAACTGTCAAGTGTAAGTGCTTGAGGCACTGTTGTGAGTAGCAGGGAAATGGCTCCATGTAGCAGGAAAGCCAGCCAAGTCCCTGAAATCTCTCTGTCTCTGTGTTTCCTTTCTTACAGGAACAGCAATGGAAACCTTCTGTGTACAGCAGCATAACTCCAGTTTGCTTTCCAAGCCCTCTGATTGAGAAGCCACTAGGCAAAGTAAGAATGAATCCATTTCTTGTTGAACAGTATGATTTGAGCTGATTTGCTGTTATTTCTTTTCGTCTTGAGCTATTTGGGTGAAATAAATTGATCTCATTAAAGGTGGCTGATAAAATCCAAAATTTGAAGTATTTGGTTGGCCCTAGTGGGACTTGCCTTAGGCAAAATGTTGAGATTCCCTGGCCTTAGCACCTGCCTCCACTCCCATCCTGATGACGTCCTCCCCACCTTCCTTCAGTCTTCCGGTCTCTCAGCTCTTTGATTCACCTTCCCCTGCCTATGAGAACTTGTTAGACAGAAAGAGAGTGCTTTTAGTCATGGACATCTTAGTGTTACATTCAGCCACAATACTAACTTTAAAATATTTTTTATTTAAGCTTTCTTGTGGAATTAAAGACTTTGCCTCTAGAAATTGCAAATTTATGCCTGAACTGCTGATGTTCTGGACCTGCAGTCACAGCCATCAGTCCCACCAGGAAGTACAGAGTTCCATGGGGAGAGTGTGGGCTCTCTAGAGCCAGCCTGCCTGGGTTCAAATCCCAGCTCCACCATTCACTCACTGTGTGATTTGAGCAAGTCCCCTGTAAGAAGGACATCATAATTGTACCTGTCTTATGGGGCTGTCACAAGGATTAAATAATTTAATATAAATCCACAAGAGCAAGGATTTTTTTTTTACCTATTTTGTTCACTATGTATCCAAGCACTCAAGGAGTTATGCAAGTGGATGGAATAAATGAATAAATAAAAAGCTAACTAGTAAACAGAGAGAAACCACATCCCCTATTTGCTTAGTTCAAGAAATGGGAGAAGAAGGTGTTGTATTTCAGAATGAGAAGCAAAACTCTGGTGAGTAGATCAAGCACACTTTCCAGGCACATCTTAACAGAAGGACCACAGTGTTCCTGGGGTCCCCACTGCCTTCCTGTTCTTTGCTACTGTGGTGCATCTCAGGACCACACACAATCCAACATCTAGGATGAAACATAGTCACTGCCAGGAAAAGCCAAAAACAAACAAATAAAAATTCTTTAAATAGGGTTCTCTCCAACTTTCAGATATATGTAGGCAGAACTAGAGTTTTTTACAGTTTTTAAAGGAAATGAATCTGTTTTCCTGGCTAATTCTTGGTTATCTTGCCTTGGCTGCAAGTCCTGCCAAGGCAGCTGTATGCAGAGTGTGAAATCCCCGCTGAAGTCAACCCTCCTGCCTGCGCTGTCAGCAGGGCTGACATTTTGCAGGCGTAGCAGGGGAGCAACCCAAGCTTCTTGAGATTGTGTTTCTGTACTTTGTGTTCAGTAAGGTCTGCACTTCCCCTCTGCTGGCTTCAGTTCAAAGTGACAGGAGTAAAATTTGGCCCAAAGATTAAACCAACCAACCAACAAAACACACCCGAGATGTCACAAAGTGTGTTGGCAACTGTCTTACCATTCACTGCCTTGCCCGCACCAGTGCCCCTTCTAGCTCCTCAAGTTTGACTTTGTTTATATAGGCTCTAAAAAGACCACCACTTTGTGGAGACTGAGAGAAGCCATTTCAAAGGCTGAGGTCAGAAGTCAATGAACCCTTGAGGGGTCTCTTGACTAAATTTCATTTCAACTGATGGTCCTGAGTTTACTCACAAGTTGCTAGCCCTGATGAGAGACAGGAACAGCAGTATAAAATTGTTAGGAAGTGACTTTTTGGAATGCTTTTCAGAGAGTGGAAGTGAATCTAGTGCAGTACGACCATTCTTGGTTTACTAATATTGTCTCTCTGTGTGATTCTTGGGTCTTTCTCCCCCACGGGGGCAGAGTCAGCAGGTAGGTCTTCTGCACGGTGTCACTAGGACTGTCTTGGGTTGAGTGAGATCACTCCCAAAGGATGCTCTTGCTCTCTTTTCTCTTTTTTCATAGCTGTGGCTTCTGGGTTTAATATACTTGCTGTGAATTACTGTAATGAATTCATTTTGCAGTCACCTCTGATATCCATCCACCTGGAAGAAGAGAAATGGCACAGGAAATATAAGCAGAGTCAACCTTCAATTATAGGGGCCCCTAGAAGGCAGCATTTAGGGTGGATGGTTGAAACCTGTGGTTAAGCTGCCCAGAATCCAAACTTTCTTCCTCGCTACCAAGAAACTTTCTTTTGAGTGTAAGGCTGACCCAGATGGGATTTTTATCACCCAAACTATGATGCCCTGAAGTGAATCAGGGACCAGTGTTTCTTCCTTGCTATGGGGGAAGGGAGGACCATGTAAAAATTCCACATGGAAAACAGTATTCCAATGTGAGCTCATAATAGAAAAAAGAATATTTTGGAGCCAACTCAACTCTTACAGCTAAATAATAACTCCTTTACTTAATGTCTGTGATTAGAAGGTAGGAATAGAGGAGAGAAAGTCTTGGAGCAGAGAGGGAGAAACCAGAGCAATCACTCTGGGCATCAGGCAAGCAAGCTTAGAATATGTGGTTATCCACCCTCAGATAAAGAGGAATTGAGAGTTTTATTTTACATAGTTGGAGTCAGCACCTTTTGAATGGAACATATACATACAAATTTATGTAAATGAGAATGCAAATGTTTAAAATATGTATCTTGGGATTTCCTGGGGATAACCTGGCAGCTTTGTCTTCCTTTCCTTTGCAGCTGCTAAACATTGTGTTGTGAAAGTTCCAGCTGAATTTATCCTGTCAAATTCCACAATGTTACAACTGAAGGACGTTTCTTTCTAATTTTTAGGAGATACTCTGGAGGACGAATTAAGACAGAGTAACTTTACATATTTGACAGTAAACATGTTATTCCCAAAAGGTTGCACAGGCTAACGATAAATACAAAAAGAATTTCAGGACTTCAGTTAATTACTGAGAGATTCACAGTGGACTACTGAAAGGGAATTAGACAATGATGATGGAGACAAAAGCAGAGATTTAGGGAGATAGGCAACATTAGAAGATGACATAATATTCAACTATGACGCTTTTCCACAAAATTCTCATTGGTGCTATGGCAAGACATTGTGCAGGTTATGCCAGATTAAAATATCCTGGTAAAGTGCCATGACCTCAGCAAATTGTGCAGGATCCTCCAGATACACAAGCAGACGGAGATGTTTTGAATTAGGGGCTGTCCATGACCTTGACTAACGGGCTGCCTTTCTCAAAAGAATTTAGGTGACAGGTAGACTTGTCCTCACTTGAAAGAAATGGAACTTGAATGCGTTATTTTATTTGACCAGAAGGAAATGGAGAGATCAACTCCTGTGAAGGATGGCAGTGTTATTAAATGGAAGGGTGTTAAGAAAGTAAATAAACTCCCTAAGCCTTCTGTTCTGAGTGAGTGAAGGGGAAGCCGAAGGGGCCAGGTGGAAGTAACTGTTTAAACAACAGCTAGAAAGAGAGGAACTGGTAAACTCAGAATCAACAAAACAGAGCTGCTGTATTTCAAAGTTGGGAGGCATTCGTGGGAAGAAAAACACAGAGGTGTCCTTTTTACAGACTAATCTTTAGCTCCTTTTACCACTAGATAATTTTTCTTAGCAAAGGAACGTTTAGTTTAGCAAATGGGGGCTGTTTTAAGAGTAGTCTTCTAAGTCACAGCCCCTTCAAAATCACTGAACATCATATTATATTATATTATATTACATGACTAGATCTGGATGAACAGCACCAATTCTATAAGAAGTGCCTCAGGACTTAATATTCATTATTTACAGCTCTCAGTGACCCAAAAAGGTGGAGAAGCCAACCCAATAACTAGTCTGTGGCCTACTACTGCTTCCAAAATATACTGAAAATCATGAGTGGAATAATCAGAAGATAATTCTTCGCTAAGCAAGCCATTACAATTACTATATTGTAGATAAACATAATCTTAGTGTTTCTGTGTGTGATTACCCCTGATTAGACTGGGTCTCTTTATATATTTAGCTCCTGGTCACTGAGGGAAAATGCATTAAGTCAAGTATTTTACTTCTGGGGCTTTTTATGACAAGGTGAATGAAAGCTTGAGGTTAACGGGTCTATTAACTTCTTCTAAAATAATGGAGGTTTTGGTTGGGCATAAGTCCACCCAGCTAAAGATTACATTTCTCAGCCTCCCTTGCAGGTAGATGTGGCTATTGACTAGATCATGGCCAGTGGGACGTGGGTGGAAATTATGCGCGAGTGAAAACTTACATGTCATGCCCTTCATAGGAAAGTCTTGCTCTTCTTGCTGGCTGGAATATAGATGTGGTAGCAGACTAGCCACCTAAGACCAAGAGAGGATGGCACAGAAACAACATTGAAGAGCGAGAGTCTCTGACTCCATAGAACCCTTGGCTGCTTATGTTGCAACTAAAATTGCCTAAGACAGAAATCCATTTCCATCTTGTTTATACCACTCCTAATTTGGCCATTGTTAGTGCAGCTGCAATGATATCTTAGTGCACAATTACACAGAGCAGAGAGGTAGGCTACCTGCTCTGTGGGAAGTCACTGGCAGAGCCTAGTACAATAAATATCAGTTAAAGGAATGGAGCTGCTGACTTGTTAACCCCCGTCTCCCAAATCTAGCCTGGTTGAGAAGAAGAGACAAAGAAGCTAACTTCTGGCTCAGAGAACGAAGTGATGAGCAGGACTCTGCTTAGCAGAGAGCCCAGTCTTTGAGTTCTGAAGGAAGTAAACCTAGGTGTCTAGGTTCCACGAAATTCTCCTCAGGATGAGGCAAATAAATTTCTACTGAAAATACTCGAACTCAAGAGCTACAGTGGAGCCCATCGTCTGTCAGATAACATTTCTATTGATACTTATATGTAGAAGCTGTCATTAGTTTAGAAATATTGATAAATATCTTCATGTCTGTATTTGACATAATATTCTATTCTTTTATCATCTGAAGCAGGTTCGGATTCCCTGGGGTGAACATCTTGGGCTATGTTTGCTGTAACTTTATCACACAGGCGTTTTAGGGGAAAAGCGCATTGCTACCTCATCCCTCATTCTACGTACGTTCTCTTTTTACTTAACGCTAAATAACACTTATTATTTTGACAATAAATTAGCGCTCTAAAAAGTCAACTGTTAGCATTACCGCACATTAGAGTCCATGCCAATTTTTTCCACCCTGTCTTTCCTCAAAATACCTGACACCATGTGTGCACGTGGTAGGCAGATGGTGCCTGTCTGTTGATGGTTAAATGAAAACAGAATTTTAGTTTGTTATTCAGTCAGGTATTTTCATCTTATCCTCATTCATACTGGTTATTGAAGTAGTAGTCTATGTTTGTGGCTTACTGTATTTGACTAATGACAAAGAAATTTTAAAATCAGTATCATTAGTACTGTCCTGTAAATACTGAATAACCAGAGGTAGGAATATATATCCCCTAAATTTAGATTCCTGGATTCTCACTACCACCCAAGCACCACCTAGGCTGAAGTTTACTACATTTGTTCAATCCCTAGGAGTTCAACTGGGTAAAAAAAATACAGCCTGCTGCACAGAGGCAAGAAGCCTGTCCACCTCAACATTCCTAACAGGAAAGGTGCTCTATACATAGGCTTGATAAGCTCAAAAGAGTTGTAATAAAATTTAACAAGTATTATTAAACCAATGCCAGCTCCCAAAAGCCACAGAAAATAAATGTAATATAAACAATTAATATCTGTTGAATATATGTATTTATTAGGCTTATAAAATTCATTAATTTCAGAAGCATGTAGATGCCTCTTCACTATACAGATGGGAAACAATAAATATAAGCAACAAAAATCATTCTTGTTCTTCTGATCTTGCTTTACAGCTTATATCTGTAAAGGTTGATATATATGGTACAAGATGTATGGGCTAAATGCACACACACATCACAATATACTGATGTTTAAATATAAAATAAATGTCTTATTAACAGCATATGCCCACAGACACACACACACACAAACACCCGCTGCCACCACCACCACCACAATCCCCAGACCCTTGCTATCGTGGAATGTGCCACTACCAGAAGGCACGGAGTCATATTTGTATTTCAGCAATATTGCTTGTTTTTTCCTTGTCTCAGTGTGCTAATACTTTCCCATTAATACCACCCCAGTGTCTCTCCCAGAACCCAGCTGAAAAATATCAAGTGGAACTTCTGATGGAAAAACGCTAAGTAGACTGTCTGGTATATTATTGAGGAAAAAAGAAACTTTAATTTGTACTACCTAGGAGCAGGGAAAAAACATGACCTAAGGCTGCCGTAGGATACATATACTCTTTTTTCACGTAGATCAGAAAAAAAAATAATATCATTGAGCTCTGAGAAACCGCACTCCAGAATTATCAGCAGAATTAATACAGAATTAATGCAGTTTTGCTACCTTCCCAATACTCTGGGTACACTTGAGAAAGCCAAAGGAAGCACTCCTTGGAAATATTGCATTCTAAGCTAAAGGCCAGCCAAGCATCCACTAAGAAATAAACAGACATTGAATGCCTACCATGTATGAGGCAGTGTGCTATAAATAGTAATTCAGGGCAATTTGGTATAAACAATAACAGCAATAATAACTATTATAGTTACCATTGTTTGAGGACTCTGTGCCAAACACTAAATAAGTTCTTTATAAGCAGTATCTCATTTAATCATTTTACAGAGTAAGCCTAAGTGATAAGCAACTTGTTCCAGTCACAGAGCTAATAAATGGTAGAGTTGACATTCAGACCCAGGCTTGCTGACTCAAGAACCTATGCCTTAACCACCTGCTGGAGAGAATTTTTTTTTTTTTAATTTGGACAATCTCTTTCCTATTCCTGGCTGAAATATAATCAAAGTTTCCTGAGAGGACACAGAAGGTTGCCAAAAAAAATTATGACCTGGCTTATGTTATGGGTCACTCTGGCTACAGTTAACCAACCTTAGATTTTCATTTTCTAAAAGGCCTCAGTTATAAATAGCAACCCTGCACAAATGGGAAATAACATGTGAACATGCAGTGTTAGACTGATCCTTTAAAGGCAGTTGCTTTACAAAGAACTTTAAAGGGGGTATGAGCTGCAAAGATGTCACCGTGAGGTTACTCAGATCAAAATAGTATTCTTCAGAAGCCATTCCATATATTTAGGTGTCCCAGTTTATCTCTTCTGGGAGAAGGAGGCTTAGTGCTCACCTAATCCATGAGGCTATACATTTAATTTTAAGAACTTTAACACTCTCAATGAAAAGAGTCAAAGTGGTATTATTAAATGTCATTAAAGTTCAGTTTAGTGAAAGAATCTTAAAAGTCAAGGGTGGAGCTGAAATCTCTACTCACCACTAATGCCTAAGTTTTTGCATATAGGCAGTTTGGATGCCTGTTAAAATAAATGAGTACAAATGAGTTGAACAGAAAGCAGATCACATAAAAGTTTATGGTCTGAAGACTAGGGAGGTAATTAGTGGTGTGATGAACTCCCCCAATTCTGTCTGTGTTTTTAAAGGTCATTTCCTGTATTTCATAAAAGATGGGGAATTACATTTGGGCCCACATAGAACATTGTTTGTACCATTATGAACATTTATTTCAGCCCACCTTATTTTAAAGTTGGTTGATTGTGCATCTGTCTTTTGCACAGGCTTGTGATCTCCTTGACTAAGGGCTGGGGTAGGGAAGGATTGTGCCTTATTCATTATTTATGTTTCCAAAGCACCAAGCACAATTCTTTCCACATAGTAGCTGCTTGTTAAGGGGAGGGAATGGTAGAAAAAGGAAAGGAAAGAAATTTTCATATTGTTGAATCTGAGATCCATGTTTTCTGATTACCTGGGTTCAGGTTGCTTTTCATTAAATCCCTTCTAAAACCTCTCTAACGAATTCTTTAGTGGAAAATTCAACTTTAAACCTTAAAAGACAGTTGCTTACAGAATGATAACATTTAAAAGGCTCTATTCATTCGCAAATGTCAGAAAGGACAATTTTTACACTAAGGCCTTTCAAAGGGAATCAGCGATAAGAGACATATGCTGAGATTAAAACAAAGTAGAAGCCAGGTGTGGTGGTGCACATCTGTAGTCCCAGCTACTGGGGAGACTGAGGTGGGAGGATCACTTGAGCCCAGGAGTTTGAGGCTGCAGTGCATTAGGATTGTGCCTGTGAATAGCCACAAGCCTAGCCTGGGCAACATAGCAAGACCTCATCTCTTAAAAAAAAAAAAAAGAGAGAGAGAGAAAAAAAGAGAAAATATTGTTCTCATGCTTTGTGGCATGGAAGTTGTTTCCTTCCTTCACAACACCAATGAAAGCAATTTTGCCAAGATCAGTAGGAAAACCCGAACTGCCAAACGAAAGACTACATTCCAATTCTTATCTAACTTGATCTCCACAGCATTTGACTCAACTTCTTGAAAGTTGTTCCTCTCTTGGCTTTTATGACAGCAGACTATTCTAAGTCTCATCTGACCTTCTCAGTCTTTCTTACAACAATACCTCAACAATTTTGTGTTCCCCAGTGGGCACATTTTTAAAAAATCAACTCTCTTTAAGCAATGGTCTTTATTCTATTGGTTCATGTACTCAACATGTTCAAAACTAAACTAGTTAGCTTCTCTTTCCCTTCTGCTTCCTCTGCTGTACAAATGTTCCATTACTCCCTCTGTGAATGGTCCTACCTTCTACCCAACAATCCAAGCCAGATGCTTGTGCATCACCCATAATTCCTCCTCTCTCATCCATTCACTTAGCCACCGAATTCACGTGGTTCTAGGTCCTTAACATCTCTCTCTCTCCTTCCTCATTGTCATTGCTCTAATTAAGGCCCTCGTCATTTCTCATTTGGATATAGGATGTAAATTATAAATGTGATCAACTTCACTAAGAGGTGGGATGCTTTCCCATTGGCTACTGAGTTAGTCTGAATCTCTCTGACTGGCAGAGTGAGGCATGTGTGAGGTGTCTACCCGTCTGGCCTCAGCTGTACACTACTCTCTCCTTCACAACTTGATGCCACTGTTCATGCTGTTCCTTCTACTTTTTCCTGCCTAATTCCCTCCTCTTTTCCACAATGTATGTTATAATCCACTTCTGCTTCTTTTCCTCCCCTACAACAACCTCTATTCTGAGTTAAAACTGTACTTTGCATTTTCTTCTATTACAACATTGCTGTCACTTGGTTGAAACTGTTTGTATTTCTGTCTCCTCTTAGTAATGGAGCATGTTTCTTATTTTTGTATTGAGCATGTGGCACAATGTGTGACACAAAGTAGGCACTGAATGGTCCAGAAATCCTGTGTGTGGCTATGAAAACCTTGTCTATTCATTCTACCCCATACTCAGAATCCAGAGCTTGTTCAAACCTAGAATTCAGAACTCTTCTCTTCCCTCACATATTTTTGCATTTTCTTGGCCAGAGTATTAGACGCTCAACTTCATTAATGAGGAAAATAAAACACTTCTTTTCCTCACAGATGATTCATGGTTATTATTACCCTGGAACTCATCACAAGAAAAGGAAAGATTTGTATCAGAGACCATGAAGACAGGAGCTTTGGCCAATGTGAATTCCTCTCTATTAACTGATAACAATGAGATAATTGAGGAAGATAGGCATATTACCCAGTTTAGGTGATTCTACCAGATCTATTTTATTAAATAGAATTGAAATGGGAGTTAGAACTGCCTACTGTGCCTTTAGAAGACAAGAGTAATTGTGATTAGTGTTTCCAGATGCTGTATATATAAAGAGAAGGGAAAATGCTTACTGATTCCAGCTTGGCTTATTTTTTTTTTTTTTTAAGGCAGAGTCTTACTGTCACCCAGGCTGGAGTACAATGGCATGATCATAGCTGGCTGCAGCCTCAAACTCCTGGGCTCAAGCAACCTTCTTGCCTCAGACTCCTGAGTAGCTGGGATTACAGGTGCACACCACCATGCCCAGCTGATTTTTTTTTTTTTTTTTTTTTGTAGAGACAGGGTATCGATATGTTGCCCAGGCTGGTCTCAAACTCCTGGCCTCAAGCAATCATCCTGCCTTGGTCTCCCAAAGTGCTGGAATTATAGACATGAGCCACTGTGCTCAGCCAGCTTGGACTTTTGACATGAGATCAATCACGGAAGAGAGTTAGGCTTCTTGTACATTGAAAATATCTGACCTGTTTGAAGTTAGACATTCTGATAAGGAATGCCAAGTGTGAAAAGATAAGAGCTTTGTACATGCATTCAAACACTACACAAAAAGGAGCTTATAGCACTAAAATTTGCACTCTTTAGTTTTAGTCAAAACTGATAATTACAGAAACAAACTCTAATGATATATTTGTTTTAAAGGATATGAGATAACAAAAAAAAATCAAAATCTGGACACACCTTCATTTCAGCATGGAACAACTCTTACTATGAGGAAAGTGTCCATTTAATTATATAATCAAAAAAGTTTTATCAAATGTATTTGATGAATATCATTTGGTCAATAGTGCTAGATATTCTGAAAGATACTAAAGAAGTTATTCCAGTCTTAAGGAATACAGAAAGACATACTCAGTGTTGGAAGATAATTTAAATATCATCTACTCCAACTTCCCATCTGATGCTTAAATCTGTCCTACAAACATCTGCCAAGCCTC
Organism: Daubentonia madagascariensis; assembly: GCA_023783475.1. NCBI lineage: Eukaryota > Metazoa > Chordata > Mammalia > Primates > Daubentoniidae > Daubentonia > Daubentonia madagascariensis. Next base: position 10,544,366 of record JAKFHU010001268.1, on the reverse strand, counting down.
CCGTGAATATCTCCAGTGAGAGGGAGCTTTTTGCCTCCTGAGGCAGCTCATTTCATATTTATACAGCTCTTACTTATTATTAATGATAAGAAATAAAATTTATTGAATGCTTACTATGTGCCAGACCCTGAGCTAAGTATTTCATCTTCAAAAATCCTATTTAATCTTCATCACAACTTTATAAAATGGTATAGTTATTATTTCCATTTTACAGATGAAGAAACTGAGGCTTAGAAAGGTTGGGCAACTTGCCCAAAATCACATGGCTGGTAAGCAGAGAACCTAGCTTTGACTACATGGTTTGTTCCCTTAAACAGTGTACATATGCAGTCTCTCTAACTCAACTTTTTTCCTATTTTGGCCTGAAATCTACCTTTTTGTAGCTTCCATTCATGGGTCCTAAGTTTTAGTGGGTTGACACCAAACATGTCCATTCCCTCTTCCACATATTAACCCTCAAATAGTTGAAGATAGCTACTCAATCCATGCTACTCCTTCAGTCTTTCTACTGGATTTACAATTACATTACCTTACATTTTTCCTTGTGTGAGATGGTTTCTATGCCCTTCAGCATCATGGACAGTGTCCTCTAGACAAACTCTACTTTAGGCTCTTATACAAATAACACAATGTATAAAATTACATTTTACATAAAATTAGCTTTGTTGGAAGTATGGATGGTTGAGTCAGATATTTGTGGTTCATCAAAGCCACTAAGTGTTTTGCATATATGTTGGTAAGCTCTATTTCCCTATCCTGTATTTGCAAGTTGGTTTTTTGAATTTGAATTTAGAGCTTTGCAATTACCACAGTTATATTTTATCTTAATAGTATGCTTTATTATTCCAGAATGCTGAAATATTTTAGGATCAAGATTCTGCCCTCTGACATTTTTCATATTCCTTTTGTAGCCATTATCATTTGCCAAATATTAGGCCACCCTAGACTTAGTGTATTGAAATAACAATTTTGCACCTAATTCTGTGTGTCAACAGTTAGGTTGTGTTCAGTTCACTGGTTCTTTTGGACTTGACTTGGCTCACTCATACATCTGTGGTCAGTTGCTAGGTCAGGTGGGAGCTGGTTGGCTGAGAAGAACCTCAGCTGGGATATCTAATCTCAGCTCTACATGGTCTCTCATCCTCTACCAGGCTAGCCTGGGCTCATCTACATATGTGGTAGATGAAATCAAGAAAGACCCCCCTGAGTCCTAAGCACAGAATAGGCATACCATCACTTGCGTTGCATTCTGTTAGCCAAAATAAATTCCAAGGCCAGCAACATTCAAGACTGGAAAAACAGACTGTATCTCTTAATGGGAGGACATTCAAAGTTACTTTCAAAGGTCCTACTTATAGGAAGACATTAAAATTGTGGTCATTTTTGAAATCTACCACACTCTTATGATCATGTCATTTGTGGATTTGATAAGCACACCATCAAAATTATTATTTTAAAAATTTCATAGGAATTTCAATTGAATAAGATCTAAAAATAAAGTCCTATATAGCATACCATTTTTGCTCTTACAATCTAGTTAGGCAACCATAACACATACACTGTAAATAGTAAAAGAAAAAAAACCCTATAAGATCCTGTTTCTAAAGAGGCATAATTTAAAGCAAAGAAGGAAAATGCTTATAGATGAAATTAAACTTGATCTGGATTTTTTTTTAAAGAGAAAGGTATTTAGGTTAGGGATTAGCATGTGCAAAAGCACACAGGATCAGAGAATGGACTAGAGTGACAATATTGGAGAGTTAAGTCTGAAGAATGAGTGGGAAAAGTAAGGGTAGCTAGGTGATAGGGGATCTCCAGTGAAAGAACTTGAACTTGAATTTGATTTGGTAGGCAGCAGGGAATTATTTATGGTTCTTGAGCAAAAAAATAATGTGATTAAAATTTTTGCAAGACCAGTCTACCATTAATTTGAATGGGACACTTTTGGAGTCAGAGAAACCTTTCACAATATGTCTTACAGCTTTTTATTCCTGATTAAACCCAAGTATCTGATACCTTTTTTTCCTAATGTAGAAAAAAAAATGGCTTAAAGAATTACCCTGCCAATATGTTTCATTTCTGACAATTTAAGGAGCAGACATAAGGTGCCAACATTTGGAAAGAGGTGAATATGTTCTTTGTTTTAAAGAAGGGAGAAAGGAAATGTAACTACTTCTGCTTAAATTTGAGTCATTATGTCATGTGTATGGATTTTTCAAGGTTATTTCCCTCAATGGCAAAATGATGGTTTGCAGAAATAAAAAGCTGACATTTTCAAGATTCAGAAATTTAGGGATTGAACAAAACCCTGAGTCATCACAAAAGTCTTAGTTTTCCATTCTAGTATAGAAGGGCTACATACTGTAAGAAGATGCAACAGATACCCAGTCTTCTTGGATATTTTCTCAGACTGAGTCCTACCGTAGCATCTCTGTAAATAATGAAATCTCTGTAATCAACATTCCAATGCCAGGACACTGAGAGTATTGGGAAAATTACTGAATGTTTAGAAAACAGTTTAGGATCCCCCTTATGATATGATAAAGGCACCATTTTGACTACATGTCTTGAGTCCTTCTTGAAACACATACTTTCTAGAAGAAATCAGTTTAAATCTTCATTTCCCTTATACACTGAAGGGAATTCTAGATTGATCCAAGAATTGAATGTTAATAAATAAATACATAAATAAATCCTGGAAAAATACTGGCAATTATTTAATGATCTGATATTGAGTAAGACTTTCTTAGCTTAAAAGTATTGGCATTCTATTGTACTAATAGATCTAGGCAACCATTATCAATGCCTGTTAAAACCATTGGCTCATTGGGAATTTTATAAAGGATAGATCAGGTTGACAATACCTGAAACCACTAATTAATTTTTAACATCACTTAAAGTGGGATAGGACACTCAGACCTTGTGTGTCTCATGACATGATGCGATAGGAAGTTTACGGCACCACCTATGAAGTATTCTGCCTAAAAAAAAGTAAACCTAAATCTTGTCAAATCTATGGATCTAACTACGGAAAGCTTTCTTGATAGAAAATTCAGGGATAAAAGAATGTAGACAATGATATCACAGGGATGTAATCATCCAAACCCAAAAAGTGAGATATTCTTTAGGAAAAATGGCCCACTTTCTTCAACAGATAAATGGCATGGAATAGAAAAGGGAGGGGGAACTTAAATGACAGATCAACCAAATACAGCATATGGATCCTATTCAAATATGGATTCAAAAAACCAATGCTGAAATGGCATTTTTTTAAAAATCAAGAAAAACTTAGTCTGACTGGATATTAGATATGAAGGAATTATTGTTAATATTGATGCGTGTGTTGTTTGTTATTTTAAGAGCTCTTGTCAGCTAAAGACATAATCTGAAGTATTTACACTGTGACATGATATTATGTCTGAGATAATTTTAAAATGCTTCAGCAAAAGAACCATGGGGGAAGGGGAGAGAATTGATGAAACAGAATTTCAGAATGTTGATAATCATTGGGCTGGGTAGGACGTACATGTGGGTTTATTATCATATTGCTTCTACTTTTCTGTATGATTGGAAATGTGCATTTAAATTATTTGAAAGTCATTGGGAAAAATCACAAAGGAATAGGTCAATATAGTCTACTCCATAAATAAAATTAAGAACTTCTATACCTTCTTAAATGACAGACTGGGGAAAATATTAGTTACAAGTATGGCAGGTAAAGAACTAGCATCCATTTTTATACACACACGTGCATGTACATATACACACAGGTTGATAGGAAAAATACTAAGAAACCAATAGCTAAGTGATATAAACATAGACTTCAGAAGGGAAAATGTAAATTGTTTAAAATATTCTTTCAGAAATAATCATTTAAAAAGCAAGTTGAATTATTTTAAACTGCTAAAGCGAGCTATCCTCCAGAACATCTATGCATTTTATCCTGGAAAACAGTTATTTCCTATGATCAATAAGAAATTTTTGAAAGTAGTAGCAGCCTTTTTGTTAAATGCCAAAAGTGTCATGTGCTGTACAGTAAGGACTATTTTTGGAAAGTCTTTCTAACACTTCTCCAGTGCTGATAAAATCCCAGCCAAGAATCTCTGTTGGGACTGAAGATGGAGTCCGTCAAATGTACTCAGAGAATGGGTTGTGACAGGAGGGGCTTCACGGGGTGTTTCGAAGGGTGTTGACAATGTTCTTCTTAATTTGGTTGATAGCCATGGGGATGTTCCTTTATAATTATTTCTTAAACTGTACATATCGATTTTATACCCCTTCTGGTAAATGCATTATATATTATAATAAAATTTTTTTTTAAAGTAAACTCCAACAAGTCACCCAGGTCACCCAGATGCCTTGAGTTGCCTTATGTGGTGGTTGGCCTCAAATCACCCTGAGTGACCAAAAAGAACATAACTGCTTTAGAATGGAATCCAGCATAACAGTAGGCTTGGGGTTCTATAATGGTAGAAACTGTTTCCTAACAGGAACTCAACTAATGTTTGGTTATTAGGGTTTCACAGAGGTATCATTTGCTGTTGGGGTAGTGTTCAGTTCTGGAACTACCCTAAGATTAGACTACCTCAGGAGAACCCAAGAATCCCCTGAGAAGTTGTTTTTCCTTTTTTAGATCCCATCCAGATGGGATATTTTCAATGACCAGAAGAACTCCCTATATATGATATTAAATGTCATAATATATGAAGATACTGTCATCAGGGCAGACTCAGGGATGGCTTTCTAGTAGTGAAGATGGATTTATTTTTAATTATTTTTATCTTCCTACCTAGTTCCCCCAGGTGAAGGTAGAAGGCTTGGATAAAGGAGTGGATGATTTGATTAAGCTATGACCTTAAAAATGTCAACCAAGTTCATTCTTCAACATTAACTTTCAGATCTATGATGCTGTGTATGTAATTGATGTGTCCAGCAGGCTTGCGTGTTAAGCAATCATATCTGGTCATTATCAAATTCATTCTTAGTATCAGGTGCTCAACAATGATGATTTGTCCACAGTCATGCATTAAAAAAAGAAAAAAGATAAATGACAAATACAACCCAAAAATACCAAAGAAAGATGTAACTGTTGATAAAAATTGTAGAGATAATCTATTGAAAAGTGCTTTTTAAAAATCCTGTTAAGTGTCTCAGACAAATGGGAAAATATAAATACAATAATAATTAATCTTTAATGGCTTTTAATAATTAAATGCCTTCTTTATGATTTGGAATAACTAAGGCTTTTCCTGAATCCATACAACTCTCATTATGTTCTATAATTCTTTCTCCCTGTGTCTCTCCCTAATTTCTTCAAACTCTATCAAATTACCTAGAACCAGAGTACTATATTATATCCTCAAGAAAATCTCATACAGGGACAAGAGATTTAGTCTTTAAATTTCGTTCATGAGTTTGAAATGTTAATTAATGACATCTAGGAATGGCATTTGATTATTTACAATCGAATTTGGATGTCTTTTCTTGGTTTTAAAAAACCCCAAACTCTTTTTCTGGTTATGAAAGTAATACTTCTTTATTTTTTCTCATTATTGGAAATTTGGAAAAATCAGAGAAGGTCAAGAAGGAAACAAAAATTTCCACAATCCAAAGATAGCCACAGTTAATATTTTGGTATATTTTCTTCCCATAGGCAGGTACATTTGTGTTGTATAACTTAGATTATTCAACATGTGCAGCTTTCTACCTAATACGTTTTAACTTCCCATTATAGCGTGAACATTTTACATTGCCATTAAATAGATTTCAAAAAATCTGAATTTTAAAAACTAATATTTGAGTGTATTACCATAGCTTAAATTATTTTTACCAACAACCAATTCTGGACATTTTGGTTCTTTCTAACTTTTATCATTATTAATAATGCTAAAATAAATAATAAACATACTTATACATAGATATGTGTATGTTTCTATGATTACTTATAATTATTCCTAGAAATTAATGACAAAGTTTAGATACTTAAAATTTTACAGTATGTACTACCTAATTACATTTTGAAAAGGTTCAGTCTATATTTTTCCTAGCAATGTGTAAGAATGTCTATCTCACTATATCTTCATCAGCATTATTATAATTTTTAATCTTTGCTAGTTCAATAGGTTAAATCATGATATCTCATTGTTTTTATTGCTATTATTAATTTACTAGTGGTGTTGATTTTTTTCCTGTGTCCTTTTGTTTTTTATATTTCTGCTTCTGTATAGTGTATGTTCATATCCTTGATCCATTTTTCTATTGGAACTTTCGTATTTTTTTTACTGACTTTTTAAAATATATGCGACAGGGATAAAAGAAAAATATATGAAACTGTGTATTTGTTTAATTGTTGAATGGTTGTAATCCCTCTGCCTTTCCCCTTCTCTCTTTTCTATTCCACATTTCCTTACTCATATGGAAGAATGTTGAGCCTATAGCTCTGCTGATTGGAGGGAGGTGGAGTTGAGAGAGTGCAGGCTAACTTGATGTACCTAAGAAAAGGCATGGATATATATTTTTAAAAGTACAATGTAGAAATATAGAGATACCTGATTGGGGGGAAAAGGTTATAAAAATAGCAAGAAGTTGGAGACACTTGGCACTCTGGAGGGATGAGAGGGAGATAAGAAAAGAGCCAGAATGGGCTACAGTTTGGGGACAAGCAGATAAGAAATATGAGCAGCTACCCTGATTAATGAGGCTTTGATGAGAAGGATAGGCAAAGAGGATTTTTAGTAAATTTTACTGTGTTGTATGTAGTGAAACCCCATGTTTGCTGTTACCTCTGCCCCTCCAAACAAAACAAAACAATCTTGAATAACGTATCTACAGTGTTCTCCAAGGTCATGGAGTTGGATTTGTGTTTTGTTTGGATGTACCCTTAGGTTAGGATACGCCTTAAGAATGGTTAAGGAAGCTCAGATTTATTATTTAGGTTCAACTCACATAAAAAATACAAATAATTCTGTCATATTTTTAAACATATATTTTCCTCTATTGGCTGTTTAATTTTTTTAAAGCTTTCACAAAACTTTATAAAGATGATATACATGTGAATGTTTCTAACTTGGCACAAAAGATTAATTGGTTGAGATTTTAAAAACAGGATTTCTTTTATATTGCTTTAGAATCAGAATCAGAATTTGCATAAACATTTTAGGAGGTGGATATAGCAACTTATAAAACTTAAGACTGAAAAGCATTCCTCTCCTATCTGGAAAAGATATTTTCTTTAACCAAGTATGTAGCATTAGACACATATATAATGCAGTGAGGTTTGAGAGAACACCCCCCCAGCAAAGCAGGTAACTTGGGTCAACGCTGGCAAGCAGTTCTCACAACCAGAGTCTCTCCTCATATCAATTGTGTTATAATAGTCCCTCAGGATCCATGGGAATTTTGAACAGGACTCCTGCAGATTCTAAAAGCTGAGGATGCTTGAGTGCCTGATATAAAATGGTGTAGTACAATTGGCCCTCCATATCCGCAGTTCCGCATTGATGGATACGGAGGGTGACTATATTATGATACTTTTTGACATCTAAGTGTCTGTGTCAATATACTTATGTCTCTATATGGTTAAGTCTACAGAGGGGTGTGTGTGTGTGTGTGTGTGTGTGTGTGTGTGTATTGGAGGGACCCAGTATCTTTTCTGTGTGTGTGTTTATTGGAGTGACCTTTCTTTTCTTCCAGTTTTTCTGTGGTGTCAGTATTTGTATTTAATACTTAATTATGGGATGAATGACTTTTGATGTATAAGATGAGGTCAGGACCTAGGTTGGTCATTTTCTTCTCCAAAGTATTGGAGAAGAAATTATTTTTCTAATGTCATCATTGGAAAGTTAATTCCTTCCCTGTTAGTATATGATACATAAGACAACTTGTGAATTTTGAATATTCATATTGAATCTGGTCACCATACTGAACTTTAAAAAAATTAATTCTAATGTTTTATTAGTTTATTCTCCTGGGTTTTCTAAACAGAGATGTATACTCTCTATAACTAGAAATAAAATATCAGAAAAGAGATAAAATCAATTCCATTTCTTATATTTTGATTAGAAAATTTTCCAGGAAAATTTTTATAATATTAGAAAGCAATAGCCAGCCTCTAGCTCATTATGGAAAGCTAGAGACATTCCTATTTAACTATGAAACAAGACAAGGATGTCCAGGAAGACCACTTTTATTGCAGACACATTACAAATGTCATTTAATCTTTTCCTTAACTTAGTGAGGAAGGCATCATTAATACAGAATACATTTAATCTTGATTGCATACATAATGCATCAATGATGCTATATTATAGATGAGGAAACCAAATCACAGAGTGGTGAGGAACTTGCCAAGGGTCAAGTAGATAGAATTTGAACATAAGACTCTGATATTCTAGTTTGTTCTGTTCACTAGACATTGTTGCTTACTTGACCTTCCAGCAAAAGCAAAGCATTCCATTTGTAAGTAGCTTGAAATTTTATAAAATACTTTTACATACTTCACCTCACATTTTCTCAGAATTAACCTTTGAGTTAAGTAGGCCCATGATCGTTCCTAAATGATACTAAATAGACACTAAAACTTAAAGTCCCTTACCTCAGAGGTGGTTTTGCTACATCATAGGGTCTGTCATACGTTCCCTGAAAAGAGATAAGGCAAAGCACTGAAAGAAAAACTCCTGGTTTTTCTGGTGCTTTAATTGAAACTATGGATTGTCTCTCTCATGTATTTGATAAGATTGAGTTAGTGTAATTTTGTGAGAGAATTGGTGTGAATTTAGGGGTTTGGGAGAAAGCCAGACTGGAAGGACTAATTGTACAATATGTTGGAAAAGAAGAGCTACTGGAGAATTTTCAAGTTACCATGTGGATAAAATTTGTGTAAGGGAAGGTGATAGACATTTTTTCCCAAATAATTTCCAAACTCACAAAGGGGCAGCATTTGATATTATATAGGGTGTCCCCGTACATAGGGAAAATGGGAAATTGTAGCTAAATGTACCTTTATTTACAAAATATTCATTATAAAATGTTTCCTTTGTATGGAGACTTTTGGGACACCCTGTATTTTGAGTGGAGGCTAAATTCCTCATAGCTTGCTGGAGGTTTTACCAAGCATGGGTATCAATCTATGAGCTGATATCATTTCTACTTTTCTTATAAAGGACAATTATGGAATTTTATAGTCTTTCAGTCTTTCTATTAGAAAGAAAATGTAGATTTAGGTTTTAGGTGCCAGTGTTGTTCCTGTGTGCCTAACCTGCTCATCTGAACTTCACAGTGGCTTTTATCCCAGATTTTTTTTGTCTTATGACTAAGATCAGCTTAGGGTGGGGCAATGTCTGCTTCATTCTGAATTACAATGGCATGAAGAAGCTGGAAAATACCTACTGTGCTCTCATAGATACATTTGTAATGGGTTCAGTTAGGAAAACAGTACTCAAGAGATTTTTTGAAGGCAGGCTGAATTTCTCCATGCTAAATTCTACTGATGAAGCTCTGTGTGTGTGTGTGTGTGTGTGTGTGTGTGTGTGTTTTGCCCTTTCTGGTAGGTGAAAGGATTCTTGAAAAATGGCAGAGCTTTTCCAGAATCATTTGGGCAACTGCAGGTCTTAGATTTCTTAATATCTGGAGAATATTTTAACAGCATTAACTATAATCAACTTTCCTGTCACTTAGGTTTCTTATACAGTATATCCATACTTTGAAATATTATTTAGTCATTGAAAGCTATGTATTTAAAACATACGTAATAAGTTGGGAAAATATTTTATAATTGTCAATAAGAAATCTCAATTCAAATTTAAATTGTTTGAGTCAGGTCTCTTTTGGTTGCCAGTAACATTGACCCAGCTCAGATAAAAGAGCCTTTATTTTAAATATGTTTCCAAAGTCTCATTATTATAGAATCAAAGCATAGGAGTCAACAACAGGTAGACCTCTTGGAAATTGAATCTAGGAAATTACTCAGCTCAAGTCTCTTCTCTCAGGTTGCTAGATTTCCCCCAGTAGCCTTCTCCCTGCATGCCTGCTCCACATTTCTCTCTCTACTTTGTCAGCCTCCTCTCCTTAAACATAGTTTTTGCTGTCTCCTAATTTTAGCTTGCACGTTGTCCAAAATGTTTTCCTTAGCTTCTATTATATCTTGCTTCTGCTCATCTCAGACTTATACTAATTGATTTAATCTCTCAGACTCCCAGTTCTAAATTTCTAAACTGATTGGCTCAGTTCATCTTTTTGAGTCAAACCACAACTCCTAGGTCCTTAGTGTAAGAATGGGCTGCCATTGAGTCCAGTGGCCAGAGAGGTCAGGTCACTTTGGCATAAGGTATGTACACTCAGGCTGGAGGAGCCCTCGGTGAGCAAGCATCACAAGCGTGTCTAGTACTTAAATATTATGTGGAAATATATATGCATAGAAATTAGAATTAGGAAAGTAAACAAAAATATTAACAGCAGTTTTCTCTGGGTAGTGATATTACAAAGATTTCTTTTTCTTCATTTTGTATAATTTTTCCTTAATGAATTCATATTATTTCATAATCACAAACATAATAAACCAACATGCACAAAAACCATTTTTAAAAGAATGACAATGTTAAAACTAAAAGAGACCTCAGGATGATATAATTCAGCACCACCTCAATTTACAAAAGTGGAAACAAGCCCCCATAGACTAAGTGACTTGCCCAAAGTCACAGAGCAAGGGAGAGGCTAAGCTGTGGGTTTCCCGACTCTTACTCCTGAAGGATCTCAGCGACACACAATATTGTCTTGCCTGAACCAAATAAGACGAATGCCTCTGACTGCGAGTCAGAGCCTGTAGGTAGCGAGTCTTTGAGTGTGCCATCTCTCTGTAAATTGTGCTCTAAATCTTTAGAACTTGGAAGTTTATTAAAACAGCACCCTGTTGACGTAAAACAGAACCCCGGTCCCCAGATAGTTTCATTAAGCCATCATTTTTCTACGAGCTACATTTTGTTAAGGGATTCTACTACACACTCCAAATTGTCAGCTCTGCTTCGTGTTAAAATAATACCAACAGCAGAGAAGCCAGGGAGGAATGAGGGAATTTCCAGATGTGAAGTACAGTCGCGTTCTATACTTGTGTCTGTCTCTCCACTCGGGTGGTTTGGCTTCCTTCCCTCCAGTGTGTTTCCTCTTGATGGATTAACATGATCTCCTAAGAAGAGAATCAAGTCTTCTGGGGTCATGGTGAAATAGAGGCTGGGAGGGGCGTAAAATCAAATCTATGCTATGGGAGAAAAAGAAAGAAAAGTTAGAAGTCTCTTAAAGTTCCATTCAAAAACAGGACTCCAAGTTGAAATGAAATACCATCCCTGGCAGGAAAAGTTTCCCACACAATTTGAAACTGGCTTCTGCTGTGTTCCTGGAGGAAACAAAAGCCCTAAGGGATTTAGTCAGTTCTGAGCATCAAAATGCTCAAAGATAATCCTGGTTCTAAGGCACTTAGAGTGTATAAAGTTCCCCTGCATGGAGGCTCAGAGAGGCTGGAAATAGGATACAGATAGAAGTCCCTGGACTTTTCAGTTTATTTGGTATTTATTCCACTGCTGGCTTAGAAAAGAATGAGCTAATATGACATACGTTACATGAATGACGGACTCAAGATTCTAAAAGTCTCGATAGTCTGTAATGATAACATGAAACATCATGCCAAAAAAGGGACAAAAAATTTTAAATATAAATAATTTTAAAGTCATCCAACTCAGAAATAAGCAAACAAAAATTAGCCGCACAAATAAAGGATAGGTTAATATAACTTAATGGTAGTTGACATAAAGCATCTTTGGGGGTGTCAGTTAACTTCAAGCTTAATACGAGTCAAGTATGTCCAAGACAATGAATTCAGGAGAAAAAATGCCTGACAGTTTTTTTCAGGTTTTAGTATTTCCTGTTAGAAAAATGGCATAAGCAAGGCTGGGCTCACACCTGTAATCCTAGCATTCTGGGAGGCCGAGGCAGGAGGATTGCTTGAGGCCACAAGTTCAAGACCAGCCTGAGCAAGAGCAAGACCCTGTCTCTACCAAAAATAGAAAAAATTAGCCTGGCACAGTGGCGGGCACCTATAGTCCCAGCTACTCAGGAGGCTGAGGCAGGAGGATCACTTGAGCCCAGGAGGTTGAGGCTGCAGTGAGCTATGATGATGCCACTGAACTCTACCCAGGCTGATGGAGTGAGACCCTCTCAAAAAAAAAAAGAAAGAAAAAACAAAAATGGTATAATCAGACTGGAAGTAGCCCAAAGTAAGGAGGAGGGTCTGCAAACCATGGCATAGGAACTAGGAATGTTTGTCTCAAAGGAGGATAATCAGTTTGGGAGAACAGAGAGGAGGAACACTTAATAATGGTTTTCAAATGTTTGAAGGATCCTCATGGAGTTAGACGGCTTTGATATAGAAGCAAAGGGTTGAATATACAGGAGGCAGAATTCACTTCAAAATGAGGAGACTCTTTATATGATGATCAAAGCTATCCCCAAACCAGAATGAGTCGCTGTGCGAGATAGTGTGTTCTCTATTATTAGAACAGTTTAAACAGAGGTTAAAGAATGTACTAGATGATGGCAGGGTTTCTCTTAAGACTAATTATATGAATCTGTATATTAAAAACTTAACAGTTATTTTAATTGTTTTTTACTCTTATATACCATCTTTTTCAAGAACTTAGTGATATCACTGCCCTTGTTATTTAAAAGTAGATATTGGGAAAATTAGGATGTTAAAGATGTCTTAAAATAATAGCAAAACACCAGCAGTCAAGGCTGCCCCATGCATTCCTTAAGTAATACATTTGCCTACTCTTGTGGGAGTGCTATGAGACCTCTAAAATATTTTCTTACAATTCTCTCGATAAACATTTATCAAGCATCTGCCATGTGCTGGGCAGGCACTGTAGTGAGGTCCAAGATACAAATATGAAAAAGACATGGTTTCTCAGGATTCAGGTACATTTGGGGCTATAACCCAAATAATGTGCAGGATGATATGTTCTTAATGCTAAAATGAACTTCTGTTTTAAACTTTTCTTGATTTAATGTTCTATTTTGTTAGATGCTTTGACATCCTTAGATGAAAATTGTTCAAGTATACTAGTGAAAATTTTCTAACATTTTAGTGACTTTCAGGTGAAACTCTTTATTGTATGCCAGTTAAGGAAAATGGTTTTATTACATTTTTAGAAGTGAAATAGAAAACAAGTAAGTTGTACAGTATTTGTTATAAGCATCTTATTCTATGTTGCTGTTTTGGAATATCTAGCAGGTTTATTTAGTGCCTATAGCTAATATCTTTTTATCTTACTAGTTGAACTGGTGAAATTTAAGTTCTGAAGAAATCTCAGATAATTAGAGGCCCTTTGATCTAGAGTATTCCACAGTTAATGTGTGAGCAGATGTTGGCCTCCATTAAGCACTGAGATCAAAAAAGAGTTAAATAGGAGGTTAACTTTGCAGAAGGCTTCAGTGATATCCAACTGGTTCTTTGGACTTCTGCTTAGATATGAGGCAACTGGAAAATTAGGTTCCAATGTTATTTGCTACTTTTCAGCTAGCTGCTTTCTTTGTATTTTTTTGCAGATTACATCAAGTTGTTAAAAGCAAAAAAGCAACCTCTTAACTTGCATTCAGTTTTCTAAAACAACCACATTCCCACCTGAGTGTGTAGGTTCAGGGGGTGCAGCTAGGGGAGAAGTCCTTGACCAAGTCTGTGTTGCTATTTTGGGAGCTGAAATGTGATCCTTTTCAGCAAAAGAAAAGGCAGATTAATTCCCCTAGGGAGAACAGCAGGCTGCTTAGCAAGCTGGCCACATCTTCATCATTGCTTGTTGCTTAGAGTTGGCTATCTAATGAATTTGTATTCTGAGCACTCAAATATAAGAGTCATGTTCTTAGAAAGATTCATATCCACTTTTCTGAATACCCATCTCCTTAGGACAGCATAGTTGAGTGTAAGTTACTTTACTTCGGAATGTCTAACATGTATTTTTAAATAATAGTGATAACCAATTACTGTTTTTGTTTTAACGACATGTATCAGCACTAAAACAGAAGCCACGGTTAGTTAAAATCACACTCCATCATCAAAAGTACAAGTATAGGAAATCAGATAGAGTACACAGTGTCCCAGATTACATGACACTCCCCTTCCTGCTTAGCTAATGCAATCTTATAAAATGCAGGAAGGACCCCTTTTCAAAGTTTGTCTGTGTATATTAGTAAGAACAGAAATATTAGATGTCTTCAGCAGTTGCTGGGATCTGAGAAGAATCACTAATCTGTATCTTTCCAGTCCTAGTGATCCTCCGGTAGGGGTTGGCTGAAATATCCATGCCAAGTGGCGTTAGAGGAGTTCCTTCTAATGATTCTGCTCTTGCCTGGTGACCTTGTAAAGAGCACCTTCACAGTCCTCCCTGCTGTCACATTTGGACCCTGGCCCTTGTAGAAAACAGGAATGTGACTTCACTTATAGCAGCGGGAACTCACGTTGATCTGGTCATTTTTCCTTGCCATATTTAACAGTTGTGTCAAAATGAGTAGAGAATAAGAACAGACTCAAAAGAATCCATATTATCTTTGTTTTATTAGTTTTCATCTAAAGCAGGACAGAAAGGGTCCATGTAAATAAGTCTCCACGACTGACTCCTCTTTTTCAGCATATAATGGAACATGTTCAGTACTGATATCCCTACCAGGCTGTCCCATCCTTTCAGCTGAGCCATTACTCGTATCGTCCAGCATGATACTATCAACTCAGATAAGTTTCAATGCCATAGATTTCTGAAAGCCAACTAAGGGAACTACAAAAGTCATTGCCAGAAATTCCCAAGCACCACTTCTCTGTGTACAGAGCTGTGATTGTTAACATGAGCAAGAAGCACTGGTGTTATTTTGTATCATTATTAGAGAAGTTCTAAAGTCCTGCAAGAACAGTGTAGGTTCCTGCCTAAAGATTCTCAATCACTTTCTGAGGCTTTACTATAGTGCTACACCTTTATATTTTTCTCAAATTCTATTCCAGACTATTAGGCATCAATTCTGGCTAAAACTTTTCCTTTTTTTAAAAATAGTTTTTGGAAGTCCTGCATATAGTGTGGCCAAGATAAAATATGCATGTCTGAGGAATTAAAACTGTTCCCAAGCCATCAGCATAAATGTCTTGTTCATAAATGATGAATTTAAGGGAGGAAATCATGCTATTATTTCAAAAGGCTCTGACTGCACTCCTCTCCCAATTTGACATGGATCAATCTGAGCTCCTAAAAATTAAATGCACATTGTTATTACAATTACAAGATGAATCAGAGGCTTTCAAACATCAAAATATCAATTGGAGCTGGCATACAATAAACTAAGGTTCACCTTTATAGATGGCCCAGGATATCAACATTGGGTATAATAGCTCTTCCAGCCTCAATAAAGCATTCAACAAAAGACTCCAGCTTAGCATACTCGATGATGAATCTAAGAGGGACATTGATGATAACCCAAAGAAAAGGCACTAGCCTGTGAGACTACATTTAAACATGCAAATGAATTTACAGCCATTAGTGATGGTGTTACCTCTAAATTCAGGCCAGCCAAGGCCATAGGCCAGTGAGAGCCAAATGGATGTTGCATCAGGGCTGCTTCCTATCCCTGCCCATTCGCAAGTGGTACCTGGAAGCAGCATTTCCTCTACACCTCTGGGTGAACAGAAGCCTAGTGGCCAAGCCCTGAGCTGTGGCCTCCCTTAACCTTTATAAGCATGGGAACTCTGCTTGCCTGGCCCATCTCCTAGGTCCCTGGTGCCTGGTGCCTGGTTACCTCCTTTAACTCTTTAGCCCTAGATAACTTTCTTGCCTCATTTCTGTAGGACCATTTTCCACTGAGCAGGAACTTGCTTCTAGCCTCCCTCACTGGTCTCATCCTGGGCTTCCAGGGCTAACTGGACAATCCTCCCATGGCTAATGAGGGCAAATACCTGAAAATCCAGGCAGGATGACTTCTTGACATCCCTCAGATCTGTCTTCTCTTTGACTATGGAATCTGGCCCAGATTCGATGGGGTTTCTCACCCTCCCTCAACACTTGTTTTGATCTAGCAATGCTTCCCTACTGTCTAGTGAGCTTTTCCAAGGGCCCTGACTTGGTTCTACCTAGGTCTTTTCTCCCAGGCAAAAGTGTCTATCACAGCATGGCCTAGGCTAAACCATATATGAGACCTAGAAATGCATTTCATAACACAAAAGTAACAGGTGCTTTCCAAAAGCATCAGCAATCTGAAACATTTCAGATATTCTTACAGATAAGAGACTGCACAAGGCAATCACTAACATTCTGTTTGTAGATGCAAGAGCATGGCAAGCTTGAAAAATAATCCTTTCAAAATCCATTAAATTCTAAGCCAGAAGTGTGTTGTACAAGTCACATCACATTGATCTTTATTATTTTCTAATATAAAATATATGAATTGGATGTATTCAGCAATATATAGAGCAATAATAGATCTCCAAAGGAAAAAAAATCAGTAAGAGCCATTAAATGATTCTATTGCAATGAGTGCCAGAAGTTGATTCTAGCTATAATTTTTCAATAATGAGAAAAATAATGTACCCCAAGGTTTTGCTAAAGTTGAGAGACTATGTAACCACAATTGGCATTGCTGAAACTGCAGTGTTGAACATATAAAATTGGCTTTTTTCACAGAAAAACTTCCACTTAACCTTGTGAAGGTCCTGGGAAAGTTTCTTGGAAAGGGAACCAGTTCAAAGGGAGAATGAATGGTCATTTTAATCATTAGAAGAGACCAACTGTACAAAGTCATCAACAGATATACTACCTGGTTATTACCTAAGAAAATTAGAGCTTACAAGTAGGATCTGTGCTATTACTTTTGAACCCTACTAATTCAATACTTCATTTGAATATTAGAAAAATATCTTTTATTTGAAGAAATAATTGGTGGCTGAACTCTGGAGGTGGTATAATTTAAAGCAGTGGTCCTCAAGTGTTCCAGTGTATGGGAATCACTTAGGGCTTATTGCAAGGGCAGATTTCCAGATCCTACAGTGAGAGATTCTGGGTCATTAGGCTTGGAGTGAGGCTCCATAACTTGCATTCAAAATAAGCACCAAGGTCATTTTGATGCTGGTGCCATAAAACACACTTTGAAAAACTGAGGAAAGGACATGGGTTTTGAAAGTAGACAGAAGACTTTAAATCCTAATTTAACCACTTATTTGTGGCCATAGGCAAGTTATTACATTCTGTGAGTCTCAGTTTCTTCATCTATAAAATGAGGATATAATATTCCCCTAGGGTTGTTGTAAATATAGAATAAAATTTGTATAGAAAGCTCATGGAGCATCTAGTAGGTGTTCAATAAATGTTAGTTTTCTTCCAAAGGCTCTTGGTAGAAATAAATGTAAAAAGTCTAATAATAAGGTGAGCCTTGGAGGGAAACTGTAAGTTCACTGTTAGTACATGACCATGTCATTTATTATCCAAACTGAGACTTTTTTGAGAATGAAAGGCAGTGCTATTAATAATTACACTAAGGCAGTCAGTGTAAACCCAGAACTATATAGTCACCTTAATTATTTGTAAGATGAGAGATCACATATTTGGACTGCCTAAGCCCAATCTACTGTACATGATTCTTAAACTGAAAGAGGTGGATTTGGTCTTTACACTTGACTTTGCAAAATCTTTTCAACCACTCTTGGTAAGCTCCTGGTAGTCAGAATCTGTCCCTAATGCACTTTTACTGTCTCTGCAATGCCTAGTATTAGTACTGTGTACTGAACATAGTAAGTTCCTAAGAAAGTCATTTGAATGACTAAATGGATAATCATCAGTAATTTAGTTTCTGCATTAATCCAATTATTCTCAAATAAAAGGCATTCTAAATCAATAACTTCAATTTTCTGTTGTGTCTGAAAATTTCCAAAGAACCAAAATGATGAGGATCATATCACAACTATGTTCAAGTTCATCTATTTTTTTCCCTCTATAAAGAATTATATAGAACAAAACCCTTTCCATTCCATTTTTGAATGCAGGTCAACTGACATCTTCATATACCCAAGGGTGCTACTTTAACAAGTAGAGCTGGTTGGTCTTTCCTTGAACAGGATGTCATAGTTGCTGTTAACAGATACTTTGGTTATCATTAGAAGAAAGACAGAAAATAATGGGTTTTTAGTTACTTTGATACCCTTGAAGCTGAAATTATTTAACACATAGAGAAAATAGAATATCAAAAATGTTGATTTAACACATAGAGAAAATAGAATATCAAAAATGTTGATTTAAACATATTTATTATAGAAAAGTTTGTATTAGCAAAAGACCAGAAACAATCTGTGTTCAACAGGTGGGACTGGTGAAATAAGTAATGGTAGCAATTCTCAAAATGTGGTCCACAGACCCCTGGGGTTGACTGTGAGCTGTTTTCTTAGTTACACTGAGACATTATTCACGTTCTTCATTGTTGGGACATTTCCACTGATAGTGCAAAAGCAATGGCGGGTAAAACTTCTGCTGCCTTAGGATGAATCAAGGCGGTGATCCCAAGCTATGCTACGAGTCATTACATTCCTCACCACCATGCAGTTTCATTTTTTAAAAAAAAGCCAGTTTTACTTAAGAATGTCCTTGATAAAGCAGTACAGATGACCAATTTCATTAAATTTTGACCCTTGAGTAGTTGTTTTTTAATATTCTGTGTGACAAAATGGGAAGCATGCAAAAAGCTTTTCTGGGTCATATTGAAGTGTGGGGTTATCTTGAGAAAAAGCACTTCTTCAATTGTTTAAGTCGCAAACTAAACTCTAATGGAATAACATTTTTCTTGAAAAAAAAATGACAGACAAACGGACATACAAAATGAGAGAATTCTGTATTTGAAAGATACTTTCTCAAAAATAAATGAAGTGAACTTGTCACTTCAAGGAAAACAATGGACCACATTTCTTGTCAATGGTAAAATTTGATCTTTCAAAGGAAAATTAGAATTTTGGAATGCTTATATCTGCCCCAGTGAACTTAACAAGATCTTAGTATTTGAAAACTTTCTGAGAAGATTGGTGATGATATTAATGAATAAAATTTTGTGATATGATATCATAAAATATGTCAACATTTGGGAGATCTGTATAACTCAATGAACCCTATTTTCCAAATTATTAATGCATAATGCTACAAAATCACACATGAGTAAATGATTCATTCAAAGTATAAGATAGACCAGTAGATTTTTATGGAACAAAGTAGGAAAAGTTTATTGAGGTGGTTTCAGATTCTATATTGCAACTGACCTTTGAGAAACTACTACTTTGCTGAGTTTTAGTGTAATCAGAGAAGAATGTCCACAATTATCTGAAAAGGTTATTAAAATACTCCTCCCTTTTCCACATCTGTGTAAGGCCAGATTTTCCTCATATACTGCAACTAAAACAACATTTTGCAACAGATTGTATGGAAGCAAATATGAGAATCCAGTTGTCTTCAATTAATCCAAACATTAAATTTACAAGTTTTATAAGGTAATGCCATTTTTTTCTCATTTAAAACTTTTTATTTTGGAAAACATTAACATTAGTTAATTTTAATTTTCTCAAAATGTATCATTCATGTTAATATGCAATGGGCTTATAAATAAATTGACATATAATTAAAATATTTTAAAAATGTATCAGGATTAATTTCTAATAGACATTTATATTGATATGTAAGTATCAATATAAATAAGAAGAACTCTTTAGGTCTTTAGTAATTCTTGAGACAGTAAAGTTTTCAGACACAAAAAAATTTTAGAATTGCTCAGTTATGGTATATTAATATCTATATATGGAGTTCTGTGCAACAGTGGAAAAGAATGAAGTAGAATTATAAGGGCTTATCTGGAATTCACTCTGTTTTATATTGTTAAGTGAATGAAGCAAGTTACATTATGACATGTACAGTATTCCATTTGTATAAAAAGGAAGGAATAAACATACGGAAATATATATATGCGTATATATTATTTAAGTATGTGTTATATATACACACATATACACATTATTATTAGGAATAAATTGTGGTTACAGTTGGGAAAGTGGACTGGGATTTGGGCAGATGGGAGAATCACTATTCGTGGTATGTCCTTTTGTATTTTTAAATTTTTTTTGCAATAGATTTATGCGATTAAAAATTATTTAATGGTTTTAAAAAACAAAAATTATACAAAGAAGTGATAAATTGTCCAATATTAGATAAAAATACTCAATAGGACAGAATTAATAATAATTCTGAATAGTAACACTGAGTTTCCTGACTTTGGCTCTTAATAGATATATTAAGAAAAAGTCTCCTTTTGAGTTCACAGTTTCAAATTTTAACCTCAACCGTGGCAAATAAGTACTTTTTGTCCTGCTTCCTATCTTTCTGCAAACATTTATTTTTCATTAGTGTTAAGCAATGTTACTGGCAGTGCTTATTTTTGTTCAAGTGGAATGGCAAAATTTCACAGGCAGGAAGTGTCTTGTCTTTTCACTGGATTCAGTTTATGGGAAGAAGGAAAGACAAACAGAACATGAAGGACAGAAAAGATAAGGATCGCAGTGGGGGATGGGGGCAGAAATTACCAAAAAGAATAAGGGAAAAAGTTAGGGTGATGAAGGGATGGGTGACAATGGGAGGGGAGGGAGGCAGGGAGAAGGGGAATGGGAAAGGGTTAAGAACAATCTGGAAAGAAACCAGGAGAGGAGGAGGCCGAATTAGTGCAGGATCAGAGAGCAAGTGGCTAGAGATGAGTGGATGAGGGGAGGAAAAATAGAAACTGAAACAAGGGGAAACTGAGTTGGGAAAAAAACAGAGAAACAGCCCCCTCAGCACGTAGCTGAGGGAATGCTGATTTTGGCTGTAAGAATAATGGGAATGAAACTCCCTAGACAGAAATTCAGTGGAAATTGAGAAATTGAGTGGGACGTGACGCTTGACAAGAGGGCAAGTATTTCGATTTAGATGAGACTCTTTCTTTTTAGACATAAATTCTGGATAGAGAGTGGCCAGGTGCAAATGATGGGTCTTCCTAACTTTCCGTCCCTTGTGTTCCATCTGGAAAGTGGAATGCATAGGGAAGGGGACACAGAGCTGTGCAGGGTGGGCAAAGGGCAGAAACGGAGAAAGAAACTTCTGTGATCCCTCATCCTGTGAAGAAGAGAAAGAGGGGGTGCTGAAAGAGTCCTCTATCCACCGGCCGTGCAGCTGGAGCCTGTGTGTCTGTCCCTCCACTGCGCATCCACTCAGCCACTTCTGACCCAGACAGGCCCTGACAAACAGTGTTCCACCCACCAGCCTCAGACTGCGGCCAAGGAGCTGTGGGAGGCAGGGAGTAAGCAGAACAACCTCCAGACTAGAATATTAGGGAAATGGAAATTTTGAGAGAGAAGGGAAAAGGGGATTGGCCTTAGCAAAAGTGAAACTTTCATAATAGAAAAACTTGAGTACCTAAATTGGGGAACAAGGGTAGGAAGAGGAGCCCTCTCTCAAACAAACAAGTCAAGAATCCACCCAACTGGATTTTGGCTTAAGGGTTTGCTTATTATTCATTTTAAAGAGCATTATTTATTCTGAGATAATATAGAATTTGGGGGTTCTGTATCAGCAATTTGTCAGTGTTGTTATATCATCACCTGGATGCTAGATCCCCCAATTTTATCTTTTAAGGCTGAACTCTGGCAACAAGATTATGTCTACTCATGATCTACTCTTTGCAAGCAGCTGGTTGTGTCATAGAAAGGAACTAGCAAGCTCTACCAGGCAGCGACAGAACTAGCCACATGGGAATAATTTAGTGCTTTGTTCGTGTGAGACATTTATAAGCCTACAACCGATATTGGGATGAACATCCATAGAAAGCAAGGATGGGACAATTTAGTCATATTCTTGTCTTTAGGTGTCAGTATTTCCTGTAAATATGGTATCAGTCTATGGAAGAACTATTAACATAATAGCCCTAATACTGGGCTAAAACTCAGAAAGAAGCAAGTGTTCTCAAGTGATGAGAAAAGTGAGCAAAAGTTTTTAAAATTACAATAAAAATAAGTTATCCTAAAACAGCTGGGGGTGAATCATCCAATACAATTGACAGTTTATCCCTTGAAGCACCACAATATTTTTATTGTAATTATTTTATGTGAAAATCATATTAAACAGCATAATTTATTCTTCACTTTCTTAAAAACTACAGTCTGGTTATATTTTTATCTTTCCTTTATTACTCAGTGTTAACTATTGTTAAAATTATTTTCCCATACAATTATATAGTGATGATCTGGAACCTGCTGAAGGATGTACACTTGTTTGCCTCTATGCACAATCCCTACATCAACTGGGGGTTTAAAGGTTTTTGGAGTTTTCTTGTTACGGTTTTCTGTCCCTTTCCTTGTTGCCACACTCTCAGTAGCTGCTCCACCTCCCTAAATCCACACCCCTGGCCCCAACTTGTTGTTTCTAATGTACTACGGGCTCAGAAGTCAAATAACCATGCATATAAAAATTATGGATAAGGTGACCGGAAATAGGCTCTAACTCCATACATGAGCAAAGCACCTGAACTTCAGTGTGTCAGATTTGTCAGCCTGTTGTTTTTGTTTTTATTGTGTGAGCTTTGTGGCATCATTTGGATGCTTATAGTTATTTTTGTTTTATTTTATATTCTCATCTACGATCTTGTTAACAGAGACTGCCAGGTGAATTCAGGAAAAATGAAGTACTTTCAATATAAATTGAGAAAATCTTAGCCAATTGTTAAAGCTTTATTGAACACAAACTTGACAGTGGAAATGATATTTGTGGAAAGGGAGGGCAGATTTTTTTTCCTAAAATCAAACCACATTTATTACTCTGAATACTCTAATTCAAGCCTATTATGCAAAATTTTAAAAATAAAGAAAAACAAAAAAAATCTCAGAAATATTACTGAAGATACCAACTATTAGTATTAAGGTCTTTCAGCAACCAGCATTTAAATGATTACTGGTTTTCGTTTAAATGGGAGTAAGGAGACAGAGGAATCAGAGTTCTCTAGTCGTTTTGTATATATAGCACAAGTTTGTAATGTCTCTACTTTATATATCATAAATATTTTTGCCTTACTACATAATCTCCATTAACTGTTCAATTATTGCATAATATATTGAGTGGATGTACTTTAAGGTGCATATTTATTGATCATTGTACATACCAGTGTATTTATATTTTTTCCATTTATTTTACGAATTTACATATGTTGATATTTGAACATAATTGCTCTTATCAGATTGTTGTAATTTTTCTTTAATATTTTATTTTATTTTGTTGGTTTTCACCATACTATCCAAGATAAATTTATTTTTCTATCAAAACATGTTTTACAAAGATGTGAACTAAAAAACAGAATTCATTTGGATGGAAACTTTCTTGACAGCAAACTCTGTGAAAATACACTAATCAAAGACATCTGAGGTTGTTTTGCTCACTCAGATGTCAAAAAGCTTTTTCTCTCTTGCTCTTCTTGCTTATTTTAAACTTGATCTTCCTTTTCTCATTCAAAATAATGATTTTTAAAGGCCACTGTTTTTCTGAATCTCCTGTACTCTCAAATTATAAACAAAATCTTTTGACTCCTTTTGAAGTAGCAGTGACTTAATCCTTATGTGTAAGGTGTATTATTTTTATGTTTATTGGTAACAGAAGATATTACTTCACAGCATCCAAATAGATGGAGAGAATTACTGTTTTAGAATGTCCATGCTCGAGGGAAATCTATTCGCTTACCGTTCATCTTCCTCACAAATATCTTGAGAAAGAAAACACAGCTTCATTCCTCTGCTTCTGAAGTACATGGAAAAGATAGCAAGGAATTTACAACCAGATTATATCACTTATCAAATTTATTAGAATTTATTAGTTGTAACCATCTAGCATGAATTTCTGTAAGACAAGAAACTTCCATTTGGAAATTCAATAATAGATTTAAAATACCTGAGTCAGGTAAACACCTCTTCCAAAATTTAAAGCATCCTTGAGAAAGAGTGTAAATGTGAGATGTTAAAGTAACAGAACCAATCTGGGCTTTTGGTGATTTTAGCATTCTCAAATTTGGTACCCCAGTAACAAGGCTTTTTGAATTTGGGGCTAGTTTGACTAGTTCTTTCTAAGCCATCGTTTCTTCGTTAGTAAATTTTTTAAAATGTGTTTGTGCATGAGGAAATCTCAGGCACTCTGCCTGAATGGAATCTCAAAGAGAGTCAGCATTAGAAGGTTGATCTGAAAAGCTAAGGGCTAAGAATATCTTTCAGTTAAGACACTGACTCTACTACCTATAGAGGTTGGAGGGAAAAAAATATTTTCCCATTTTCATTATTACAGCTGCTGGTTTCACTTCCTCCTTTGTAGGAACCCCCTGCTCTGACGTACAGGAAGGATGCTTGAAATAGAAGCAAAAGCAGAAACTCCAGGCAATATAGGAAACAGCAAGTGAAAATGTATGCCTGCAGGCAGGCCTGGCTGTTTATTGTTCTGAGTAATTTGGAAGGAAAGGTATTTAACAATGTCCACTTCCCCAAATAATTCCTTCCTTAAGTGAATGTTCTGCCCAGAAGATACTAAATTTGAGTCAAAATTTCCAGGTAGAACCTCCCCAGGAATTTTCTTATGATAGAAGTAAATGTTTTCATCAACTGTCAGAGGTCAATTGGAATTTTTTGTTGTAAATTCCTGTCAATTTACTAATTAAATAAAACAGGAGGCCATCAAGTAGAAAAGCTCTTGAATGAGGCTGCCAATAGAGATGGCTTATAAAGAGAACAGATTCACCAAAGATTTATTTATGAGTAGCTGCTTCAAGCCCATGCACAGTACCACTTTACTTTGCCAAGTACGTGTTTGGTATGGTTAGGGACATGCTGCTCCTGAGGGCCAAAGACTCTGCCCCAAATTCAGAATCTTTCTGCATGGTTGCTTATGCTCCAAGCTATTTGCAATAGCCATAGCCACCTCCAAGGTTGGGTCTAGAATAGCATTTTAAAATCTTTTTTGATCACAACTCACAATAGAAATACATTTTAAACGTGAACCAGTACTCCCATATGTGAACGTATGCATGTATGTATATAAGTAAATACATCCTGAAAAAGTCTCAGGAAATGATACACTCACCATATGGGATGCAGTCTGAGATTTTCTATTTTAGTCTATGTTGCTTTATTTGTTAAAATGCTATGATGCCATGATGACCCACTATATTAACTATACAATTCACAAATAGGTTTCAGTCCACATTGGCCTACATTAATAATAATAATATGACAATAATAATATAATATAATAACAGTAAATGATAATAAGGTTCAACTAACAGAACCCTGATCCTTTGTAAGATCCTTTAATTGACCTTCAGCATATGTAAAGAACCATCTTATAGTACATGAGAATTTTCTGAGATGACAGTTAATAAAATTGTGACGACCACTTTGGAGACACTTTGTATCATTTCACCTGTGCTCCTGATTCATATAAATACTGTTGCCTTGGTTGTTTGAAAGATCTGCTTCTATTATGTACTTTGATCTTAACTAGTCTTGAGAGTTAAAAGAGAACTCAAATATACAACACACCATTATTTTATGAACTGATAAGAAATAAAAAATGCTGCTAATTATAAATGTAAAATGCCATGAATTCTATGACACTAAACAGATATGTTAAAAGGTGTAAAAAACATACATTTTTAAATCAACACTGAACTAACGACTCACTTAGGGGCTTTCCTCAAGCTTTCTAGGTCCCCTGTTCTTCCCTTGGTAGGACTAGTGGGGGTTTTCTTATCCATAGGGAAAATTATCTAAGATTGTATTTTATTGCTTTTATGCAGTTTTATAGGATTATAAATTCAAAAGACATCGTTAATGATTATCTGGATTGTACTGCCTCGTGTTACAGTTGAAGAATCTGATACCCAGAGAGCTGATGTGACTTGCCCCAGATAACATAAAGTAGAGACAAAAAGAAGTTTAAAAAAAGAAGAGAAAAAAAAAGATCCGGATTGTCGGACTAGAACAGAGAAGTAGTAGCCCAGGGAAAATCAAGATTAGGACCCAGGCTGGGCGCAGTGGCTCACACCTGTAATCCTAGCACTCTGGGAGGCCAAGGTGGGAGGACCGCTTGAGGCCAGGAGTTCAAGACCAGCTTGAGCAAGAGCAAGACCCTGTCTGTACAAAAAATAGAAAAATTAGCCAAGTGTGGTGGTGCACGCTTGTAGTTCCAGCTACTCAGGAGGCTGAGGCAGGAGGATCACTTGATCCCAGTAGTTGGAGGTTGTGGTGAGCTATGATCACACCACTGCACTCCAGCCTGGGCGACACAGCAAGACTCTGTCTCAGAAAATAAAAAAAGAAAGAAGGAAAGAAAGAAAAATAGTAGAACCCAAAGCCTCTGGTCCATTTGTTTTATCCTCTCAGTTTTTAAGATGGAATTGGTTCTATCAAAAACAAAGTCATAAAAAAGGGGGTTCATAGGCCCCTTCTACATTTTGAATTCAGTATCTCCATTCTGTGGAGGGACAAATTATGCCAGAAACTGTCTTTCTCAAACATTATTTTAAGCATGATAATTTTCTCTTCTCAAGATCTCAGGACCTACTTTGGTTTCAAGCCAATTATTTTTTCTGTCAGTTGATCAGTATCTTCCTCTATCATCTTAATTTGTTTATTTGTCATTTATATTCCACACACTTCCCATAAAAATTAGTTGGATTGGCCTTTCCACCTAATTGACTTAATCCAGTCACACTGTCTTCATTCTCTTTGTTTCTTGACAAAGTCCCAATCTGCCATCATCTACATGTGGTTGTGAAGCTTCCCACTTCCATGACTTTACAAATGTTCCTCACTGTCAATTCCTGTTTATCTTTTCTTTTAAGTCCAACGTCTACCCCCTCTGGAAAACAATCTTTAATTAACATTGCTTTGTGGTCCATACATGTTTAAAACATATTCTACATTCCTTTCATTTTTACTGAGCAGTTTACTTGAAAGATGCTTTCTAACTGATCTCAACTAGTGTTATACATATTGTGTTCTCTTAAGGGTACCACTTTTTAGCACTGCCCATAACTTCAAGGATGATGCTCAGTCTAAAACATTTCCTAAATCATGAGGCCCCTGTCCTCAAGAAGCTAACCGTGTAGTAGGTAGGAGTATTCAAATGTACACACACACACAATCCCCACTGAGCTACAGGAACACATGAACAAAACAACAAAGCTGTGTTAATGTTTATTCATAAAGGGTTGGTTCATCACCTAACGAATAGCAGAAGGGACAGAATATTTGGCTAATTTATATACTCTGGCCTACTCTCCTACCACTTGCTATCTGCATTTTAACACTTAACCCATACTTAACTATTTCTAGTTCTTCAAGGATGCTTTGTCACACCTCTGTGCTTTTATTCATAACTTTATTAGCCTAGAGCACCTCTCACCACCTTCTTCACCTGGACCACACATGTCCTTTCTGAAATCTCTCAAGAGGAGTTCTGTCTTACCAGCACTTTGTCCAAACTCCCTTCACTGTATGTCCATGGAGCCCTGAGGGACTATGGCCCATAGCAGCACTTGACATTGTATCCTAATTGTCTGCTCACATTTTCCTTCTCAACCAGCCTGAGAGGTACTTGAGATAAGGTGCCAAGGATCCTTTGGCATCTAGAATGGTGCTGACAAATATAATCTGTGGTCAATTTATATTGTCCTAGAAAAACAAGGATAAAATAAATTTGGGAGAAATGCCATATCCACCACCGGAAAGAATGACACTTTGTGGGGTAAGTGAGCAAACAGAACCACAGTTACTCCTCCTAGATATTAGAAGTTATTCTTAGAGCCAGGTTGCTCTTTAGGGCTGATCTTTGATGGGGAATAAGTCATATAGCAATTGTTAGCAATATTTTAGAAAATAATCATCTTCTAAAAGGTTAGAGCCAGCTGGACTTCTGTTTGAAAGACTCATCAGGCTGCCTCAGAAATGCTTTCTCTCTTTAATGCTGCAGCAGTTATATCTATGCTGTAATATTGTCTAGGTTGGATAACTCTTGTTATGTTGCTTTGCTCATTTTCTCTTGTTTCTTTGTCCTTTAAAACTAGTCATGTATGTATTAGCTTTAATAAAGTTCTATTAATTCATTTCAGTTCACTTTATTCTCCACTATTGCATATACCCCATTGACAATGTTTTCAGAGCCAGGGAAGAGATCCTCTTAAGGAAGGAGAAGGCAGTTGAAATTTATTTATTTATTTAGCTTGATTTTATTATTCCACACTGTATTCATAAACCATAACATCACCTTGTAACCCATAAATATATACAAATATAATTTGTTAATTCATAAATAAAAAATTAAAATTAAAAAATAAGGGCTACTTTTCCCTGAAAGCCTATTCTGTGGCAGGAAGTATGTTGAGTATTTTTTTTTTTAATTTCAGAATATTATGGGGGTACAAATGCTTTGGTCACATAAATTGTCTTTGCACCACCGAGTCAAAACTACAGCGTGCCCATCTCCCAGACAGCGCACACTGCACCCCTTAGGTGTGAATTTACCCATCCCCTCCTCCCCCCTCCCACTTTGCCCAACACCCAATGAATGTTGCTTCCATATGTGCACATAAGTGTTGATTGATTAGTGCCAGTTTAATGGTGAGTACATGTGGTGCTTGTTTTTCCATTCTTGTGATATTTCACTTAGAAGAATGGGCTACAGCTCCATCCAGGATAGTACAAGAGGTATTAGTTCCCCATTTTTTTATGGCTGATTAGTATTCCATGGTATACATATACCACATTTTATTAATCAACTCATGGATTGGTGGACACTTGGGTTGTTTCCACATCTTTGCAATTGTGAATTGTGCTGCTATAACCATTCGAATGCAGGTGTCTTTTTTATAGAATGTCTTTTTTTCCTTTGGGTAAATACCCAGTAGTGGGATTGCTGGATCAAATGGTAGTTCTACTTTTAGTTCTTTGAGGTATGTCCATACTACTTTCCATAGAGGTTGTACTAGTTTGCAGTCCCACCAGCAGTGTATGAGTGTTCCTGTCTCTCTGCATCCATGTCAACATTTGTTGTTTTGGGACTTTTTGATAAAAGCCATTCTCACTGGAGTTAAGTGATATCTCATTGTGGCTTTGATTTGCATTTCCCTAATGATTAGAGACATTGAGCATTTTTTAATATGTTTGTTGGCCATTAGTCTATCTTCTTTTGAAAAGTTTCTGTTTGTGTCCTTTGCCCACTTTTTAATGGGGTTGTTCGATGTTTTTCTTGCTGATTTTCCTGAGTTCTATATAGATTCTTGTTATCAGCCCTTTGTCAGATGCATAGCATGCAAATATTTTCTCCCATTCTGTAGGTTGTCTATTCACTCTAATGATAGTTTCCTTGGCTGTGCAGAGCTTTTTAATTTGATCAGGTCCCGTTTATTTATTTTTGTTGTTGCTGTGATTGCTTTTGGGGTCTTCATAAATTCTTTGCCCAGGCCAGTGAAATATATTTTCATGTACTCAATGAAAAACCTAAATATCAGTCAATTTTCATTCTGGGATTCATAATCTGAGAGGTTTCCTTTTGTCTTGAACGACACAGGAAGGACATCTCTGGACAGATCATTGGTAGGGCCCAAATATGAGTCATATTAGAGTATCTCACTGAACTGCTTTGCTGGAGGTGAGGCCTAGTAGAAATTGAATGGACTCTGGAGTCATAAATGTCTGTGGAATGCCACGTGCATTGTAAGGATGAGGCAAAGGGCATCTGAGTCACAAGAAGCTTGATTTAACCTCCTCTGCTGTCTACCACTTGGGCAATGTTGGGCAGTTTACTTTACCTCTGTACCTCAGTTACCTCATCTGTAAAAATGGGATTAATGGAAGGTACATATTAAATGCTTTTAAATGTTGGTTATCACTAGTATCATTTCCAGGCTATTTTATAAAATTATTACAATAATAAATTTTTCATTTGTATCTATCATTATTCAAAGATTTAAATTTGAAAAAGAGCCAATAGCCTATGGGACTTAAGCACCAACATTGATATTGTAGATTTAGGACTTTTTATGTAACTTGTTTTGTTTTGTTTTGATTTTTATTCAGGATTTACGGGTGGTTTACCCTGTGACAGGCACTAGTATTATTACGAAGTTGAATCACAGGTGGATTCAGAATACCATTATTCATATTCAACAGAGTTCTTTGTATGTGGAGTCCTTTGTAAAGCTCTCTGGTAGTTTCTTTTGGCTGAATCAATTACTTTTGAAAACTTTATTGATCTGGGAAAAACCTGAGCTGGGGAGAAGACATTATTAAGTAACTTATAAATCTAAGGAACAGCTTCCAGATTATTCCATGATATGTAGAAAAAGTGCTCCTATGAAGTCAACAGAAAAACAGGAGGCATTTATCCCAAAAAATAAAGCCATGACTTTAGGCCATAAGCAGTTACATCAAGGTTCTGCTTATAGATTCAAGATTGTGGGGCAGATTCTGTAAGCAGCAAGTCTGTTTAAAAGAACACAATATTTTGCAAAGTTATCACAATTTAATTGTAGAGATAGATTACAAAATAAAGAAAATCTAGCTATATAAATATTAAAATGTGAAGAGGGAGTGGTGAGACTGCAGGTGGATTTTATTTTATTTATGATTCTTTCTAACTTTTTAACAGTAAGCGTATATCTTATGTAATAAGATAAAAGTTATATAAAAAAGAAAGTAAATGCAGTTGAAAATTTATCAGAATTGAGTTCAGGGACTTTAATATCAGTTCTTATCACCTGTTATCAAGTCATCTCAACTACTGATATAACTATGAAATGAGAAGTGGATTATATTTAAAGTGCGGAGGGCTTAAATACCCCTAGAATATTTCAGTCTTTGAAGCAATACTCATAAATACTTGGGAGAATAAGATAGATATCTACAACATTTGTTTCCTATTCATGTAGATAAGAGCATCTTCCATGGAATATTTTCAAAGGTAATTTTGCCTGGATCATTGAGACCCACATGTATCCCTCTATACTTCAGTAAAAACAGTAGTTAGAAACTATGTTGCTTATTCATTAAAATTATGTTCCTACCATTAAAAAAGAATAGTCTGCTTGTCATTGCAAAGGAGTGGCACAGAAGCCTCTTAGTAAAGAACTGGTTTATTCCAAAGGACCATAAACAACTGAACAAATAGAATTCAAAAAAAAAAAAGTTAGTTTCATAAAAATTAAGATTGAGCATATGAAGCAGGAACTTTCAGAAAAAGAGTAAGTTTGTTTTGCCTTCCAGAGTTAAAATTTTAGTAGTTAGAATTCAGGAAATAAACAATAGAACGACTTGCTGAATAATTGCTTACCACCAAAGAACAAAGCATACCAAATATCAGACCACAGAGTCACACAGAACTCAACTTCTTCCTCAACTAGGAAAGATAAAGGCAGTGATATAATAAAGAATACTTTGTGTTTTAGATTTTGGTCTAGATTTTGAGTGGCAAGATAAAAAGTCTCTTTCTCAAAATGAAGCCAAGCAGTCCTGAAGCTGAACTCTGTTGGCAAGAAGCCATTCGACATTGAACTTTCAGTTAGACCTTAGTTAAACAAAAACTCCAGGTTAGAGGAAGAAAACCCAGGGGCAGCTACCTTGAGGGAGACATCCAGTTATTCCACACCCTACTAGAGGGTGAGGCTTACCCCTTGTTGATTAAAAGTTTGTGTTGATTGAGGGCAAGGGGGTCTGCTGGGTGTGCCAGGGAAATGTGGTATAATATAGGTTTGTTCATTTTGTATGGCTGTTCCTTTCGGGTATGAGTCTTTCATGATAGAGGAAGTAGAGCATAGGTTAATTGTATAGTTCTTCACTCTAATAAAGTTTTGTGATTAGTCTCTACCTTTTCCTGCCATTCTAAACATTGCTTGTCTTGAATGACAAATTATATGTTCTGTGAGTTATTGATCTTTCTCAGTTAGTAATTCTTATTTATCCAAAAATCTATGAATTAGTAGACCCCACCAATAGGCAGTTCACGAAATGACAGGTAGTGATAGTTCTAGTCTTCCATTTGTAGACTTTTCAAGGTGGGCCATAAAGGGAAACTACATACTATTAATATATTGTTAAATACACATTTAGTTAAAGGATGATTTCTACAATTATAGCAACACCATCCTAACAGAGTTAAAGAGAGTAAAGTGAAGTTTTATTGGAATTGTTACATATTACATAAGTTTGCAATCAACTTGTTAGAGTAGACATGGTAGAAACTAGATTGTGGGACTCCATGTAGGTATACTGTCAGTCTGTGCTTATAATATCAGTAACTTTAATTATAATAGAAGGTGTCATTATTCTCTACATATCTTTTTTTTTTGCAATTCTATTAGCAGAATTTCTTTTTATTTCAAAATATTAAGGAGGTACAAATGTTTTTGTTACATGGATAGCTTTATAATGCTTTAGTCAGGGCTATAAGTGTGCCCATCACCTGAATATTATTCACTGTACATGTTAGCTAGGTTTTTACCCCTCCCTGCCTGTCTTCTTGATTTCCAACAAATTTTACTCCTTTATGTGTCCATCAATTAGTTCCAAATCATTAGAGAGTATATGTGGTGTTTGTTTTTCCATTCTTGAGAAACTTCACTTAGGATAATGGTGTCCAGTTCCATCCAAATTGCTGTAAAAGATATTAATTCATTGCTTTTTATGTTTGAGTAGCACTCCGTGGTATTAATATATATACACCACATTTTGTTAACCCACTCATGAATTGGTGGGCACTTGGGGTGGTTCCACATCTTTGCAATTGTGAATTGTGCTGCTATAAACATTTTAGTGCAGGTGTCTTTTTGATAAAATGACTTATTTTCCTTTGGATAGATACCCAGTAGTGGGATTGCTGGATCAAATGGTAGGTCTACTTTTAGTTCTTTGAGAAATCTCCATACTGTTTTTCATAGAGGTTGTACTAGTTTGCAGTCCCATCAACAGTGTAGTTTGCAGTTCCTTTCTCTCTGCATCCATGCTAGCATCTATTGTTTTGGGACTTTTTAATAAGAGCCATTCAGACAGGGTAAGGTGATATTTCATTGTGGTTTTAATTTGCATTTCCCTGATGATTAGTGATGTTGAGCATTTTTTCATATGTTTATTGGCCATTTGTCTATCTGCTTTTGAAAAGCTTCTGTTCATGTCTTTCTAATAGGGTTGTTTGGTTTTTTTCTTGCTGATTTGTTTGAGTTCTTTGTAGATTCTGCATATTAGCCCTTTATTGATATTAGCAGAATTTTTATTGGTGCAAAGTCTTTCCCAAGTATTTTTAAATCTAGGAGTGTCCCATTTTTTTGCCCAGAAACATGGTCATTTTATCATTATAAAGTTTAGCCTCAATAAAAAAAAGAATTGTTAACATGTAGTATCAATGTTGTTAAATATCTAGCTCTGTGATTTTTTGTTTTAAGAATAGATTCTGGATTGTTTGTCAAAGAAATATTTATTGAGCATCTGTTATTGGCCAGCTAATGGGGAATTCTGATCTCAAGGCATTTAGAATCTTGTAGGGGAAACAGACAAGAGACAATAAGAATTCAATATGGTAAGTGTGAAATTCAAGCATAAGGATAATACAGTACAATAAACAGTAATTTATTTGCTCATTTTTCTGAAGTGTGTAAGGTTATACTAGCCTCAAGGCCAGCTAGATCTAGGGGCTCAAATAATGTTATCAGGACCAGGGTGTCTTTCTCTCTCCATCTCTCAGCATTACTTTCTTGGTGATGGTGTCATTCTTAGGCATCAGATTGGTTCCAACAGCCCCAAGCTTAGTCTTACCAAAATAGAAACTCCAACTTATTAGTTCCCACAAAAGTTCCAGGGCTGGCACTGATTAATACTTCTTGGGTCACATATCTGCTTCTGATGCAAGCACTGTGGTTCCGGTGATAACACCACTTTTATTGGCTATCTAATCATACAGATGGAGTTAGGGATAGGTGAGTCTCCAAGGAAAAATCAGGGTGCTACTGGGAGGAGAAGCAGCAGGTGTCCACCATACATGATCACCAATTATATTAAACATGAGTTCCCATAAACATAAGATTCAGTGACTTTTTTGTTCATATCAATTTCTACTTTATACCAAGTATATCTATTCTATACTTGACTATAATATGTAAGGAGAGGTCTATACTAGGTTATTCAAGATGGACACACAGAATCACTTACTGAAACTTATGTCCATCAAAAAGCTGAGTAATGTTCAAATGTACCACTGAAGAGCCCAAGGCATGAACAGGTAAAGTTGAAAAAAAGAGACTGCATTGAAAAGTAAAGTAGAATAAAGAAAAGGAAAGAAAAACAATGTAAAAAGGAAAGAAACATGGTGGAATCGGTAGAGCATACTCCCAAATCTTTCAATCTATTGATAAGTAAGAACTGCTTCTGTGAATGGTTGTAGAGATTTATCCCACCTGTCCAGAAAAATAATATAAATCAAATGAGCTACAATGACTCCAACTAATTAAAAAATTATGAACTAAAATAAATATTTTTAATTCTTTAGTTTTTATTTCAGATAACTGAATAAAATAAAGAAACAAACCAAAAAACCCTTGAAATTAATCCTTTCTGTTTGTAGAAAGATATTTGTTTGATTTTCCAAAATGTTGCTTGAATGAGCCTTTGACATAGCAGGTCAGTTACATAAGCAGGAAATAATTTATCAGTAAACACATAACTGTGTTTTTCCACAGGACTAAGATATTCCAATGGTTTCCCAGTAAATGAGTTTACTTTATTAAAGATCTATTTTCTTAACCCAAAGGTCATTACTGGTCAGTGCTACCATGAGTATGCCATAAATAAACCAAAATATATGCACATTAAACAAATACTATAATAGAAATCCAGGCCTGGAAAAGTCATGTATAATATCAAAAAATCAAGCCTAAGTACTCATAATCTTTTATATGTTCACAAATCTTTCCAATTTAAGGACTGTCTAATGATTATATTAAAATTATTTGATCCTTCTCCCTGTACTGCACAGCACTTTATATGTCTCTTATAGCACTTATCATGTTGCATTTTTACAAAATTTTTATGCCCACTTTTGTGGAAAAGGATTTATGGCAGGTGCCATTTGCCTGTTGACATGTTACATATCTGCCTTTACGCCTTGACTGTGAGCTCTTTAAGGGGAGGGGCTAAATTTTTTTTTTACAGATGGAGTCTCGTTCTGTCACCAACGCTGGAGTGCACTGATGCGATCATAGCTCACCACAGCCTTGAACTCCTGGGCTTAAACAATCCTCCTGCCTCATCCTCCAGTGTAGCTGGGACTACAGACACATGCCACCATGCCCAGCTTAAATTTTATTTGTCTGTTTATCCAAGACACGGTGTTTAGTGCTTACAAAAGTACTAAATAAATGCTGAGTAAAATAAAGAATGAATAGATGAATTAATGGACTCTTCCACTTAAGTGACTTTCTGAATTCATGTTTATCCTCTGTTAGTTTCATGTTTTAAGTGACTCAAAGCTTAATTTCCCATGTATATACCTGCATACAAAATTAGATTATGATTTATGCACAGAGTGGGAATGACAGCCTGGGCCAGGGCCAGGGCCGGGGCCACTGCTGGAGTACAGGCATGGTTGGCAATGTGTGATTATCTAAGACTCACCAGTTATCTTTCATTTGGGTTGAAGAAGAGACTTCTGGTGAAAAAACTCTAACAATGTTTACTGTTAGGATTAGACATATATGGGTTTGTTTGGCAAATTCTTGGTCTGCTCCAAAGATTTTCAAGGAGGAAGGGGGTTGCAGTATATTCTGGAAGAGAGTTAATTCTAAAAGAGACTAGCCAAGCATGACAGGCCAATGAATGTGCCAGTGGCACATTCTTTTTTACTTTGGAAGGAAAGGGGGTTTTGTGCACCAGCAGGGCTGCCGCTTGGATTGTCTTCTCTGCCAGCCCCATTAGGCTCAGGAAAGGCAGAAAGATGATAAGCCAAACCTGGAAGAGCTCCCTTAATAAACTTTCTAACATTTAGGGGTATAGATTAGAGTACTTTGGGATCCCTCACATAGAGTGTAGCAGAAAGGGTTAGCCATTCTCCCTCTGCCCCTCCTTCACCTGCACCTTATCATGCTCTACTGCATGGTCTCGAGGGAAGACATTTACTCTCTCATCATCATGTTTTGCACAGAATAAGGAACTTCTGTTCTCCCTCCCGTCAGAGCTGTGGCTTTGAAAGACAGCTTCTAGCTTCTCTGCCAACCCCATCCCTGCTTCCCCACAAAGGAGGAAGGATAGCTACTTTGACTGGTGAAAGCCTGGCTGCCATGGGGGAGAATGTCCCTGTGTTAAAAATGACTGTTCCTGCACAAGTCTCTCACTCTTTACGACCTGTGTGCAAGCAGTGGAAGTCACGTTTTCCAGCTCTCTTTGTTTCCATATGATAAAGCACGAGGTGAGAGAGTCCACTTCTGGCCCTGTTTATGCTCTGTTCATCTAGTAATGGGGTCAACAAGACAGGCCTGTGATCTTCCATGTACCTGGCTGGGTGGTGAGTCTGCTGTCAAGACCCCTTTCTCTCTTACCCTCCCTGCCCACCCCAGGCTCCAGGTGGCCCCAAGGTCTGAATGTGGGTGGCAATGGTTGACACACTTTGGCTTTAGATCCAAATTGTATTCTCTAATCCAAATTTACTGCAGTTTGCAGGGCCTCTTGGGAATTTTCCCAGTTCATTAATAAACCCACAACTAGCTTGCAGTTCCTAGAGTCTGTACTCTACCCCTTAGAACCTGGTGGGGAGTCAGGATCATAACCTTGTCTCCCAATAACTCAAGATGCTGCTCTGACACTACTGAGGCCAAAGACATCAGTGGGTGTGTCCAACAGGGCGGTGGTTCTAGAAAAGCCAGCCCAGTGGGCCTGAGGGAGCATTGGTGAAGCACACCAGGCACAGCTGGGCCTGGGAGAGAAGAAGGAGAGGCTGTGGTGCTTCACTGGGCATCGATGGAGCAGCCACAGTGCCCAGCAGGAGTCTGCTCATGATTGCATATAAGAATATGAGCTAGCACCTGGGGACTCCCAGAAACGTTTGATGATGGGAAACCTTGACGTGGCTATTGGGGAGCTGCATTGTGTAGGTGAAGCCAGTGAAAAGTAAATTATTATTTTAAGTGATCTCATTCATATTCTCAAGCTGATGACCCCTGGAAAAATTATAGTTACCCTCAATCTGAGCACTTGTTCATCAGAGCACCTCATCCAAAATGGGTGGTTATGTTAGGGATATGAACTGATTAATTCACTTGAAATGCTGACCATCTTGCATGTTGCTGTTTAAATGACTATCACTTGAAATAAGAAAGCCACTGTTATGAGATATTAATGTGCTGGTTCAAGCACTTTGTTCTTTGTTCATTTCCATGAGCCCTGAGTTTGGAATATCATGAAAAGTAAGCCTGCAAGCTAGAAGTGAAGGCTTACTCCTTAAAATACTTTTCAAAGCCAATGTCATTATCTAAAGCTGATTTTCTATGTCCTAAAGAAATTCTCTTTTTTGCCATCTCAAAACCACCTTGAAGATCACAACTGTTTGGTCTCAGAGTGAATTTCTTTCAGCTAAGTTATTATTTCAAAAGATAATAACAAATCTGCATATAGTTTATATTTGAAGCCTGGTCCAATAAATAGATGCTACTTAATGCATTTTACAAATTTGACTTTTGACTCAGCACCTAAATATATGCTTATTTTGTTATAACTTTTATATTTTTATAAAATGCAACTTTCTATCTACAAATATTATAGTTATTATTTTAGACATTTCCTAAATTGTATGATTTATTTCCATTTTTCTATCATAAACAATTACTTATCCTCTTACAGGTATTTTTTCCTATCTTCGATGAAATGAAATCTAATATAATCCTGAAATCATGGAAATACTTTTATTTTAATTAGAATATTCATATGGCTTCTATTCTTTTACCTCTCAAGAATAGGATTTAATCAGTTACTCTCTGTAGCCTGGATCAGTATTAGAGTTTGGAGTTTTTTAAAGGGCAAATTCACATCTAAATTGAGTTTAGTAAACTTTCACACCATTAATCTATTCCATATATTTGAAGGATTAGATACAAAATGACATATGCTCTCAATATTCTTAGAGATTAGGCAGTACTTAGATTGACAGCTGTGTTGACAAATTGACAAATAGAAAGATATTTTTTTCTGCCATCCTGCCCCTCTAGCTTTCCTTCAAGGGTAAGAGCAATGATGCTTTGACATGGTAGTTTGGCATGATGTGGTTAAAGAGTGGACTTTTGAGAAAAGGAGACCTGGCCTCAAATCAGTTCTACTACTAACTAAGCTGTGTGATCTTGAATCAGTTTCTGCAACCCCCTGAACTTCAGTTTCTGCATATGTGAAATAGAAATTGTGTAGATTAAATGAGACAATGTTTGTTGAGTACTTGTCACATGGTAGCCACTGCAAAATGCCAGTTTCAATATCTAATTAACACATTTCTCCCTGGAAGCTCATCTACCCCTATGAGTTTAATATATCATTCATCTTTTTAATAGTTATAAAGCCATAGGACTTTGGGGCTGGAAGTTACCTTAGAGATCAATTAATTGAGTGGTGTTTCATGGATGAGGAAACCAAGGCACTGGAAAGTTAAATGGTGTAAAGAGTCTTTTTCTATCTGTTTTGCATAATAAAGAAATTAGAGGCAGAATCATTACTTGTTCAAATTTCCTTCTGAAAATGGTAGGAAAAAAAACCTTCAGAAAAATGATAACAGATGTGAGGCAAATCCCAATGGCAATTTATGTTTCATACCTAAAGTAAGGTAAACCCAACCTATTCTGAGGGAGAGGTTCCTTCACTTGACTATTAGAATACATCTAAATGCTTTGGAGAACCCTGAAAATTATTAACTGAATGCACATGATCAGTTGTCCCATATCTGGGGAAGTAGTCATTCCCTGTGATTGGTACCTTTACATCCTGAAGATATTCCAGATACACTTAAGGTATTTTTATCTGAGACTATTACAGGGATTTTAATTTGATTCTGAGAAGTAAAAAAATCCTAGGCCCTAATCTCATGAACTTCTACATATAGAGGGCTTCATTTTCATCTATACAACAAAAGAGTTGGGTTAGAATATTTCCCACATTGCAATCTTTTACATTATCACAGTAACAATTTTTATTGTATACATACCTGTCATGTGATTTGCTTTTTAAAAATGGCCTCACTTTTTAAACTTAACCTCACCCTACATGATAATATCTAGGAAGTGGTACATTTGCTATACTGATTACATTTTTTCACATATAAAGAGGAATTCATTACTATTGAAACAAAATATCTGCCTATACCACCCAAAATTGTCTCATGTACCACTGTTTCTTACAGCCTTAGCATAGCCTCATTCTTTTTCCTGCTTATACCCAAGGTTGGGCAGAATAAAGTGAAATCTGCAATGACAAAGCCCTTTCTATTCTCAAGCATTTAGTCTCTGGGATTAAAAAAAGCCTTCACTTTTGCCCACTTTTTAATGGGTTGTGTTTTTTTTTTTTTGCTGATTTGTTTGAGTTCTTTCTAGATTCTGGATATTAGCCCTTCATCAGATATATAGTATTTTCTCCCATTCTATAGGTTGTCTATTTGCTTTGTTGATTATTTCCTTAGCTGTGCTTTTTAATTTAATCAAGCCCCATTTATATATTTTTCTTGTTGCTGTAGTTGCCTTTGGGGTCTTAGTCATAAATTCTTTGTGTAAGCTGATATCTAGAAGAGTTTTTCCTACATTTTCTTCTAGAATTCTTAGGGTTTCATGCCTTAGATCTAAGTCTTTTATCCATCTTGAATTAATTTTTGTGAGTGGTGAGAGATAGGGGTCCTGTTTCATTCTCCCACAGGTGGCTATCAATTTTCCCAGCACCATTTATTAAATAGGGCTTCTTTTCCCCAGTGTATGTTGTTGTCTGCTTGTCAAAGATCAGTTGGCTGTAGGTAGATGGTTTTATATCTGGCTTCTCTGTTTTGTTTCATTGGTCTATGTCTCTATTTTTTGTGCCAATACCATGCTGTTTTGGTTACTATAGGCTTGTAGCATAGTTTGAAGTCTGATAATGTGATGCCTCCAGATTTGTTCTTTTTGCTTAAGATTGCTTTGGCTAAGATCCATGTCCTCTTTTGGGGGGGAGAAAATGGGATCTGTGTGCTTTTGGATAGGCACTAAGAGAACATGAAGGCAAATAAAGTACAATGTCCTGTTCAAAATATTGGTTTAAATGATTGAACCACCACCATTAGGAAATATTGTTTGTTTTTAGGTTATTTCCATTAATATTAAATTAAGTCCAAATCTTTCATACATCAGTTTGTAATTACTAAAGGAAACTTCATATACAAACTAACATTCTTTAATAATATTCTTAAAAGCCTGTGGAAATTTTAACAGTTCCCAAAACATTCCTTCTAAAAATTAAATATTTGAATCAGAACAAGTGTAGCAAAGTACATAAAAAATTATCCCTTGTTAATGAAGAATGTGCATTTTGGAAAAGATCTTGGAGAGTAAAGGGAAATCCCAGTCCCACATAAACGTTCTTCAGTGGACAGTGACCTCATGATTGAATTTTCACAAAATTCTTCTCTTAACCAAGAATGTAAAATTGCATTCTGCCATTTTTCTAATAAATAAATAAATAAATCCATTTACCTTTTTTGTTTTCATTAAATGTGTAATTAGAATCTTGGCTATTTTCTACTAGAGAGATAGATATATATACACATACATACGCATATATGCATATGTGTGTGTATCTCTATGTAATTAATGCAGACATGGAATGCTTTATTTGGGAGCACTTTAGTGCTCATTATCTCAGTGTCACCCAAACTGTGATCCACAATTTCCATGCGATGTTAAATGTGCATTGCATTAAAAAAAGGATACATG
Source organism: Daubentonia madagascariensis (assembly GCA_023783475.1). Taxonomy (NCBI): domain Eukaryota; kingdom Metazoa; phylum Chordata; class Mammalia; order Primates; family Daubentoniidae; genus Daubentonia; species Daubentonia madagascariensis. The sequence goes on along the minus strand of JAKFHU010001268.1, from coordinate 10,503,299 downwards.
GTTAAATAACATAGGTAAACATTGGATTAAACAAAACTAAACAATATATAACACTATATACATTTGAATTTCCAAGAAGAGCATATAGCGGTACTTCTCAAACTATAATTTGTGTACAAAAATGTATTTTCAGTAGGTCTGGGATGGGACCTGAGATTGTGCATTTCTAACAAGCTCCCAGGTAATACTGATCCTGCTGGTTGAAGGACCACACTTTGAATAGCAGGGTGTCTTTCTTAAAACCGTCTTTCACCGGTGAACTGGGCCCCCTTTACATAAAGTTTGTTTTGTTGAGGTTTTTGGTTGGTTGGTTGGTTGGCTGATGGATTGATTGGTTTTTGTTGGTTTTGAAAATAAACGTCATTGTTCTATAATTTTTGAAACTATTAATATAGCTGAAACTCCTTATTTCATAAGATAGTGAATGCCAACTTTAAAAATCACTCTAGGCTGTGTGCAGTGGCTCACACCTGTAGTCCCAGCACTTTGGGAGGTCAAGGCAGGAAGATTGCTTGAGGCCAGGAGTTCGAGACCAGCCTGGGCAACATAGTGAGAACCCATCTCTACAAAAAAATTTAAAAATTAGCCAGGTGTGGTGGCATGCACCTGTACTCAAGAGGCTGAGGCAGGAGGATTGCTTGAGCCTGAGAGTTCAATGCTGCAGTGAGTTATGATGACGCCACTGCACTCTACCTTGGGTGACAGAGCAAGACCCTGTCTCTAAAAAAATAATAAAATAAAAATAAAAATTAAATTAAAAATCACTCTAAATTTAAAAGGTAAAATTTATGTTTACCTTTTCAGTGGCTTTGCCTTGTTTCACTCAAGTTGTGCTTAGGAAAACATCAAATGCTATACTATTTCAGGAAGGGGTGAATGGCTTAGAAAGTAAAGGGGTGTGTGTCTTTTGAGTTCTATTCCAATGTGTAATGGAGGATGTGCTCACTTCACAAGCATACTAAGAAATATGCTTGACTCCTACAGCCAGACTAAAATTTTACTAGAACACAATTGTTTGGATTTATATTATTGCATTTTTTGTCTGCTAATGAACACCTGATCATGGGATCATACAGAAATCACCCAACTGCTTTATTTTAGGTATCCAGCAAGCCAGCCACTTAACACTCATCCACCTACTCATCCACCCACTACCCATTCACCCATCCGTCCCACCAGTCGATTTCTACACTCAGCCACTCACACATCTAACCCATTCAGTCACATGTCTATTATATGTCCACCTATCTGCATATCCACCCCCATCCATCCACACACCCATTCCTTTATATATTAATATGTTTGACAGTAGTTATGTGATTTTTTTGCAAATATGGAATAAAATCAAAATTAATCTGCGAATTTAAGGTAGGTTATAGAGTAAACCACGTATTATTTGGCAGTCTCCTAGTATACTTCCTTAGGCACTAAGCTCTCAATCTGTAAAGAATTATTTCAACGGTGGACGTTAAACAATGGCCAGGATGGTGCTAGAGCAGGGGAAGAAGGCGGCTGCCTGTAAACTGAAATGAGAGCTGTCTAATTTATCTCCTCAACCTGACAATCCTAATCCTTTATTCCGTGAAGGATTCGTTCAATCTTTTCCTACCGTATGTACTGGCATTCCCGTTCATGTTACTCTCCAGCCACCTAAACTGAGCTACCTGAAATTGCCCAAGCCATGCCTTTGATTATACTTTGCCCTCTGTCTGGATTGTTCTTCCTGTCCATCCTATACGTCTAATTTGTAGCCCAGTCCATCTTTTTCCTCTCTAAAGTTTTCCCAGATCTTTTCTCCCCTGATCTGTCATCCACAGTTCTGTGGTGCTCACCACTTTTGACCTTGTAGTCTAGTTATTTATGGGTATGTCAGATCTCACCTACTAGACACAAAGCCCCCTTAGAGAAATGAGGCCTGCAATTGATTTATCATTGCATCCTTCACAGAACCTCATGCAGGGCCACTCAGTAAATATTTCTAGAAGGAATGAATCAACTCATCTACACTTCTGATTGAATGAAGACTTTGAATGTGCTGATTTCATGAGAAACTGAGGAGTTTGAGGTTAAGAAATATCCAGTGCCTATAAAATTCTTAGTAAACTGTATTAGTAGATTATTATTAATGAGTCTTTTGTAAAATATTTTTGCATGGCTTCATCTGAGAATGTTAGTATGTTTCAAAGCGATGTTATAATCTTGATTTAATTGAAGGATTGACTTTCTGTAACATAAGCTATTAAAATAATATATACTTACTCTTCGATGTATTAATTCTTATACTATTTATTTTTTTCCCTCTAAAGCTTTCCTTCTATTAATAGTCAATTCAATGTCAAACTTGTAAAAAAGTCACATGGAGCTGTAGTTTGGAACTTATTATCCAGTGACAGCTTTCATCGTTGCCTCTGGCTTTCAGATCATGTTGGAGATGCAAAGTCTTTCTACCATCAGCAAAATTCTTGCCTACCCTCTTCTATTTAAGAAAATGATTATAGATCTTGTTGTTGTTTTTCATTCCTTTACATTTTCCCAAACATTATATGAATTCTCAGTAATTATTATACAAAAGAGAGAGAAAAAGAGAGAGAGAGAGAGAGAGAGAGAAGAAAATGACTCATCTGGTGTCTCAAAATAGAAGCCTAGAGAATTGTTCCAAGCCTGAAGACAAGAATGAATTTGTTGGTGTTGTTGAGTTATCTCATTTGAGGATAGTTATTGTTTTTCTTGAAAATATGTATATAATGGATTGTATCTGCTTTGTTTAAGGGGGTGAGATTTATCTCTGTCTTTGTAATCTGGATTGCCTATGATATGCATCACATTCTGGGTTTTTTTAAAATTTCATAGTATTATGGGGTTACAAATGTTTCTGGTTACATGGATTGCCTTTGTAATGCTTGAGTCAGGGTTAAAAGTGTGCTCATCACCTAGATAGTGTTCATTGTACCCATTAGATAGATTTTCATCCATCCTATCCTCCCCCTCCCCACTGCTTGATTTCCTTTGAGATTTACTTCTCTCTATGCACATGTGTGCTTATTAGTTAGTTCCAGTTTAACAGTGAGTACATGTGGTCTTTGTTTTTCCACTCTTTAGATACTTCACCTAGGATAATGGTCCCCAGTTCCATCCAAATTGTTGCAAAAGGCATTAAGTCATCCTTCTTCATGGCTGAGTAGTATTCCATGGTATACATATATCACATTTTGTTAATCCACTCATGAATTGATGGGCATTTGGGTTGATTCCACATCTTTGCAATTTTGAATTGTGCTGCAATAAACATTCAAGTGCAGGTGTCTTTTTGATGAAATAACTTCTTTTCCTTTGGGTAAATACCCAGTAGTGAGATTGTTGGGTTGGAAAATACAAAGAACCCAAGCAAATCAGAAAGAAAAAAATCAAACAACCCCATTACAAAGTGGGCAAAAGACATGAACAAAAGACATGAGAAAAGCTTCTCAAAAGAAGATAGACAACTGGCCAATAAAGTTATGAAGAAATGCTCAATTTCACTAATCATTAGGGAAACGCAAATCAAAACCACAATGAAATATCACCTTACCCCTGTCAGAATGGCTTTTATTAAAAAGTCCAAAAACAATAGATGCTGTGTGAATGCAGAGAGAAAGGAATGATTATACACCACTGGTGGGAGTGCAAATTAGTACAACCTGTATGGAAAACAGTATGGAGATTCCTCAAAGAACTGAAAGTCGCCCTACCATCTGGTCCATAATAACAGTTTTCTTTTTCTAAAAAAAAAAAAAAAAAAAAGAATGAATTTGTGTTAAAAGTCCTATCTTCCTACAAACATATTTCTTTAAGCTGTAATCTAAAGCTGGACTTTTCAGGTCCCAGTGTTAGTGCCTTTGCTAATTTGCATGATTGTGTTGAGGGTAGACCTGGATTTTATCTTGGTTCTTCATGCTCTTACTTTATCATGAAAATCTTTGTTTTAAAATGGTAATTTTCAAAATTTTCTAGTATACATACTTTTACTTTCAACAGTTATAGGAAAATATAAAAAGGGTTTCATTAACATTAGTTCAGTTGTCGATGTAAATTTACCTGGACCTTTTCAGACCGGAAGTGTAGTTGGTGAGCTCACAGGGATGGAGCTGCTTCCACAAATGCCCAGGATCTCCTGGCATTGTTAATCAGTGACAGCACTGGTGCTCTGAGTCTTAGATATGCTTAGTCATCTCTGTCAACTGAATGGATTCTTTAATGCTGGAGAAATCATTTTGTTTTGGTAACAATGAATAATAGTATTTAACACATATATAAAATCTTCCCATAGCATCCCCCCTGCCAGGATCACTCTTACTTCTCTGTTGCTGCCATGTTTCCATTGCCTTTAGGTTAGGGCTGGCAGTGGGCTATCTGACTACAAGGAATGGAGTTGTTGTGGCTTTAGGCACCCGGGATTTTTGCTCCCTTGTTAAAGAGGAGCAAAAGAAGAAAAGGACAAAATAAGTCCATGCCAGCCAAACATAGCATTTTTCTCTCTGAGAGAGCCTTGAACAGTTTAGTAGACAAATGTTTGAACGTACTTTTTGATTTCTAACACTCCTAAAAGGTGCTTTTTCTTAAGTACTTCCAAATGGGTCCTCTAGACACATACTGGAAGTCCCTTCTCGCCTGCCTGCCTGCCTTTGGAAGCCTCTCTTGACACTGGCATTCTCCAGTGAAAGGCCCTCACGTACATGTCCCACCCCACCCACCATCAGCTGCCCAGGATAGAATGCCACTGAGAAGTAGCCCTCAAGGGACACTCCCCAACCTAGCATCTAATAGCTTCCCTTTGTTGGATGTTTCTGCTAACTGTACAGTCCTCCCCCTCAGTCTTCTCCACCAAACCCTTCATCCTGCTGAGGCCTTGGAGACAGGAGGGACCAGGTCAACTATCAGTGTTTTCTCCTTTGGAGACCTGGAGAGGGACTTATTCCATCATTTCTAACATCATCTCCTTTGGAGAAGATAGTCTCCATTCCAAAAAACCAATTTTCCAATGAATTGGAACACAGACTGTTTGACTTGGGGACTGTCTGTACTTGCATTGAGGAAGTGAGGTTGCACATACAAACTGCTGTCTGACTGCTGAGTGAGCACTTAATTTTTTTTTTAATAATTTAATTCTTTACAAGCAGGAAACTGCAGACAGCTGCTTTTCTACCCATTCAAGAATCACTTTGCTCCTTTACAGCAAAAGAGCTGAACTATGAAATAAGCTGTGGGTTTGGATTGGAGCTAGGTATTTTGGCAGCCATTCAAAAGTCTTTTTGATGGCATGTCCATCATATGGCAAGTTTGTGAAATGCTGCCATAGAAACGTTTGGTCTTGTTCCTTAAGATTAGAGCAGGATAGGAAGAGAGCAGGAATCCATAATCACATATAAGTTTTTCTTTGCAGCTGGAGAAACTGAGGCAATGAAAACAAGAACATTATACATGGTCACAGAGGGGAGTGTGCAATTTTGAGAAAATGATCTTCTTTTATTCTGTTATTTCTAGGCAGCTCTTTGAAAGCTAATCTTATTTTTAGATAAGCCTAGTTGTCTGGGATATTATTGGCCACTCCTTCACTGTGAAAGCTGGTGTGTTGTAGGAATAAGGTTAGTTATCAGACTTATATCAAAGACAAAATTTAAGAAAAAAATAGATTTATTTTCTTATAAAATTATTTTTAAAAGTTCACTTCTTATTGCTGGATATAAGCAAAGAATTAATATAACAAAAATTTCAGAATATTTTTAAGTTACGAAATATAATAGAACACATCCCCTAACTTAAGAAGTAGAATACTAACACCACCATAGAAACTTCTTACATGTTCTCCCTCATCTCCTCCACTTACCCCCCCACATCCAAGCAGAGGTAACCACATTCCTGGATTTTATGTTTGTTTACTCTGTGGCTTTATTTTATTAGTTGTATCATACAAGCATGTAGCACTAGTCAATATAATATTAAATTTTGCTTATTTTTGGGGCTTCATAGAAATGGTATTATAGTGTATGTATTTTTCTGCATCTTGGTTTTTCATTCCAATATTGTATTTCTATGACTCATCTATATGGTTGCTTAAAGCTGTAGTTTACTCATATTCACTGCTGTATAATAGTCCATTATGGACTATACCAAAATTTATTTAGTCACTCTTGACAGTGGACTTTTTGGGTTTGTGAGTAAAGGATAAATAAGCAGTACTAGGCTGATACACTTGTCCAAGAATTTCTCTAGGTCAGTGGCTTTCAATTTTCTTTTTTTACTGTTATAAAAAAACAAATCTATTTTATATTGTGTCCCATTATATATACACATATAAATAACTGAAACAAAGTTTAATAAAATAATACTATTTTTACCATGTATGATGTACTCTAATATTTCTACTCTAGTCCATTCTATTTTGTTTTTACTATTTAGTGCTTCTTATCTAGCATTTGGTAAGGCCCATGAAATTGATTTCTTTACCTTCTGGTGTTGCCAAATCACAATTTGAAAAACACTGCTTTCAGTCTTACAGTGAAGAATGAATTACTAGGTCAGAGGATATAACATGCCTATTTTTAATACTATGAATTTTATTGGGGTCAGGAAAAAACCACAAAGGAGAATCTATATAATGCTTACATATGGTGTTTTTTATTATGATTACTACGATTATAAGATCTTGTCCCTCGTATCAGTAAAGCTCCTTAATGAGGAACAAAAGAGTTTCACAGATTTAAACACTTTTAGGAGTTTTTAAAATCTAAACTAAATTTTGAAAAAGTCCAGGATAATTTAAAGTATTTAATAAAATAATTCTTAAAATCACTTTAGAAAGTTAAATTTTGTCATCAGAAAGAGGAAGATACTTTTTCCCTTTCCTTTGTGGTAAAACTTAATAGGTGATTTTCTACATTAGGAGTAAGAAAGCTAAGCACCCACAGACCTTACACCTGTGCATCTTTCCTGTGACTTTCTAACTCTAAGCAGCAGACAAGAGATACCAGTAATGTGAGCTCTACAGACACTTTAGGAAAAATTCTATATTCTAGTTTCTTGGGGGGAACATTGGAGAAAAGTCTCTTCCATCTATCCTCAAGTGCAAAGAAGTCCTAAGAGCTCCCTTTTAGACTTTATCAGAGCTAATAGAGATTGACCATTTTCCATTCCAAATTACAGACGTCTTCACACTTCAAGGGACAAAATCTCCTCCTATTACAAAAGAATTCTTGAAAGCTGGGGGCATCTGGGTGCCAGGTATCCTCATCCCGAAGGGGAAGGAGTTAAAAGAATTGATTCTGTTGCCACTTTCCCCTTTGCACCTCTTGCTCCTGGTGTAAGGAACAGGGAAAGGAATTTAATGCCCGAGATTTTAGAATATTCTATTTGTCTCTAGATCCTCTCTCTTTCTTAGGAATGGAATTATTCTACATAATAAGAACATCTAGTTTCCTCTCCCAGTAAAGCAGGAAATGTTTTTAGGAAGAATTAAAAACATATTTTTATAATTATGATAACATTGGGTTAGTCTTAGATCATAAATTAATCTCTTCCTTCTTATCCTTCCTGTTTCCTCAGAGACTAGTCAAAAAGGTAGAAATATTTCAATTTCTAATTCTTTAAGCAGATTTTTTTTATTTTTCATGATATTTCTTCCTTTTTATATGCTTCTATTAAGTAGTTTTGAGCAGTGTTCACAATAGTGCCTATTCATTTTTTCCCTTTATTTTTGTTTGTAAATTATTGGCAGTTTTACAATTTTTATTTAGGAAACAATGTTCACATAAGTCACAATTTACATTTTGGAAGGAGTCTTTAGCAATTAAGAGTGAGAGCTCTGGAGTCAAATTTCTTGGGTTCAAAGCCCTGCTCTTTCACTTACTAGTTGTGTGACCTTGGGCACACTTGTGCCTCAGTTTCCCCATTTATAATATGGAAATAATTATATCTTCTTCATGGGACTTTTGTAGAATTAAACAAGTTAATACATGTAAGTGCATAGACCAGTACCAGATAAATAGCAAAGGTTCAATCATGTTAGTTATTCTTAAAACTGTCATCATTTCTGCATTACTACACAGTTGTGCCATATGGCCACCCATGGCCTACCTCTTACTGCCTAAGTACCTAAGACTGATTATTTGTTTATAAATATGTTAAAACCAACACATTTTTCCTCTCTGGGGAACTGTGTATCCAACATACCTTTCTGATGAAAGTTTAGCTTTGCTTAGTTGCCAAAGGAGATAAAGTATATAAAGTACTTTGCAAACCATAAGGTGCTATACAAATGTCACTTATTATAACACCTACTACTAAGAAAATTTTTATTTTCTAGATGCCATTGTTTAAGAGAGGTCTTATCTTTCCTTTGGAAGTAAATTTGAGGTGGTTTTCCAATAAAGAATAATCTTTATGGAGCCTCAAAAATCCTAGACTAAGATTTGTTGATGGCATTTTTCATTATTGGGATAGAGATTTAGATTGTATCAGATTTAAACACACTTGCAATTTCAGCTTTTCCTTCAGTAAAGATTGGAACAGATTGCCGTCCCTTGTTTGTCAAAAAAGCAAAGCATTCTTGGTTGCACACATTTCAAAAATAAATGATAAATAAAATAGATTCCCAGAAACTTCAACTCTCAGACCATTTGATGCATACTTCATTTAGCTAACTGTAATTAATTGCATAATTTAAAAAAAATTTCCTGTGTAGGAAATATCCAATATGCAGAACAACATTCAATTGCTGAAGTTTCTTAGACCATCCACACACAGTGTTCTCTCCCTCAGCAATTTCCTTTCGTAAACATGATGCAGGTTTCCCCTAAATAAGTCCTTATCATAATACATACTGTCCTTTTCCCAAGATGTCGGTCTCATTTTGTTATATCAGCATAAAATGTTATCACATCTTAGAGTGTTTCCTGTGTGTATTTGCTTCCCCAGCTAAATTTTAAACCCTTGAATCAAAGATCATTTTCTACTATTCATAACCTTTTTTGTAACAGGCAACAAAGTCTGAAGCTTATTGCTCAGTGAGGGCTGATTGATTGATTAATTGAAATTCACATGAACCTACTCTAGAATTCAATGAGATAAAGCCCATATTTTCTTCAGATGAAACAAGGCCTGATAACCTCTGTGAGGACCTCCTAACACCTATGAGGTCTTGTTTCATCTGCAGAAAATATGGGCAGATAAAACATTTTCATCCCATTCTAAATATGGGCAGATGAAACATGAAAAATTTTCTGCAGATGAAACAGAGACCTCATAACACTTTTCCTCAACCTTTTTACAGGCTTCTCTGATGCATCTGTGACTTGATGATACAGCAGTACAAAGGAGAAAGAGCTCCAGCTGGAATTAAAACGTCTGGGTTTCAGTACTGAACTTAAGCAAGGAATTTAACGTCTTTGAGCCTCAGTTTTCTCATCCATAAAATGGGAAAAATAATATCTGCCTTAGTATTTTGAGGATTAGAGAAAATATTTTATATAGAATGCCTACCACAGCACCCTGTTGGGGTGCAAAATAAAGGTAGCCTGTTAAATACCCACTGATGTGTAGGTGCTGATTTGACATTTACAGCTGGTTTCCTGGTTTTCTCAAAGGCTATGTCCAAAACCAAGTTCATGACTTTTTCCAACTCCCGAACCTGATTCTTCTTCAGGGAATGGCACCGCCATCCATTGGCTTACACAATCTAAAATCTAGAATTCTTCTCTGATACTTCTCATACCCTCTTTCAAACTTCCCATTTGCAAACCAACACAAACTTACCTCCTGAGGCTTCCCACACCTCCCCACCTTCCATAACCACCAGGTTAGTAGATGCTACCATCCTCTCTCACTGGGTCCACCTCCAGCTGAGCTTCCTGCATCCTCCATAAGTGGCTCCAAACTGCTCACATACAAGAGTGATCTTCCTTTACGGATACAAATCTGATCACATCATTCCCTTGCTGTCTATCACTTTTAGAAGTGATAGATCTGGTATGATCTGGTTCATACTCTGCAGGTTATTTTCCATTTACCCCAGATCCACTTTATCCTTCCCCACCTTGCTCTGTGCCCTGGGAGCTGACCTTTCTAGGTTGCATTGAAGGGCTCCCTCACCCTCTGACTTCCAGTTCCTTTGATTAAAGAAAGGCAGGAGATGGGAAGGGTCTGGAGATTGCAGTACGGCATTTATTCCCCTGAATCTCTCCCTGCTCTAGCCTCAGACTGGCTGCATCGCTTTACAGGAGGTCACAGTTACTGTGCGGTATCTCTCTCCTATAACCAATTTCTCTGATAAACACTCCTGCCCTCCACTTTGATGCCTAGGCATAGAAGCAGCTTTCCATTCTTGCTAGTCCCAGAGTACTCTCCATCCCTTGTTGAATTCCCTTAACCATTCTGACACCACTGTAAAAAGGCCCTTTATTAAACCATCCTCAATTGCCCCATTTGAGTGTACCCTCTGTTTTCTGCGAGATCCTGAAGGATTGAACAATTCTTTCCTCCTTGAGCCACTGACCTTTCAGTTCTTCAAATATTTCACGCTTCCTTCCACCTCTGCCTAGATGAATCTTTCTCTTTTCCTAGTTAACACTAACTCATCCCCTAAAGCTCAGCTCAAATATCACTTCCTAGTGGAGGCTTTTTCTGACTCCCAAATTAGGTCAGGTAACTCTGTAATACACTTTCCTACTTCCATGTAATTTTCCAGAGCACTTGTGATAAGATAAATGTATCAATTAAAGTATTACTATGTCTTTGCCATGAATGCAGCCATCACATCTGTTTTTCTCACCACCACACCATAGTCCCTAACGTGGTGTCTGTTAAATGTGCTGCTCAGAACATATATGACAGAAGAAGGAATACATTCAATTTTCTAGCTCCTAACTACAGGTAGAGGTGTATACAAGTTGACCACATTTATCTATTAATTTTGTAGGGCCATGTCACATATGCTAATCACATTTTGAGCAAAGAGACTATTTTTTTTTATTCTTTCTAATCACAATTTCCAAAGCCAACCGTTTTAAAATTCCATTATGTTAGGAATTTCCTGGCTGCCTCCTTGCCTCGAATGACTCTCCTTTTCTTCTTCTTTCCATACTCTGTTCTTTTTATTTTCCTCAGCCAATAGTTTTCCCCTCTCCATTATCCCTTATTTGGAGCTTGGAAGACCCCTCCTCCCCCGCATCCATGTGGCTAAATCCTTCAGCTCTTTCAAGGTTTTGCTCAATGGTCTCCTCAATGAAGCCTTCCTTAACCACACTATTTAAATTTTTGGAAGCTATCCTCTCTCCTAATTTCCTGTGCCTTGCTCTGTTTTTTGATAACTTTTACCATTCTCTAACATCTTTTATGTATTTACAGTGCTTATTGTTTTTTGTCTCTCTCCCCTCGTAAAATCTATGTAGCGCAAGTGCCTACAGCAGTGCCTGGCACATAGTAGGCATTCAAACATATTTGCTGAATGAATTCAATAAGCATCCTTTTCTCAACCCTTGATTAGCCTGTACCTCTTCATTCACAGCTACTCTTTTCCCACAAACCAAAAGGCAGTAATAGATTTAAAGATTCTCCTTTGCTCCTTCCCCCACCTAGGCAAAACTTTATGATGCCATTTTTTAAAAATCCCATGTGATTTAAAGGAAATGCTTTTACCACACATACTTCTTAAATTCTTAATTAAGCAATGTGAACACAGGAATCATGCTTTTTGGATTAAATGTCCTGCACTCAGTAAATACTTTGTTATGAGAGCAATAAAAATGAAGGCAAGTGGTAATGAAAGTTGGTAAAGGTGTAAGTGAAATGCCTAATCTCTATTTCCCAAGCAATTGACTTCTATCTTCGTTCTATCTGCAAGTCACTTTAAAACTATTGCATAAAAAGCAGATTTGTCACATAATCTAGCAAAGGGAACGAACTCCTTATGAATTTGCACTTTGGCCATTCATGATATTTAACATGATTAGTCAAGGCTCTGCAAGATCTCAAAGTGCCTTCTGAATCATTACACATTAAATTTTCAATAGCGTTTTAAGCCTCATCTTATTTATTGGATATTGGTTATCCATGCCCTGTATACACAGTTACTCTCTAGTAGCCAGAATATTCCAACCAATCAATCCAGCAAGAAATCTCTATTAACTAAGTCACATGTGCTTATCCTAGCATTGTTTTATTAACCAGAACACTGCACCTCTGAGCATGCTAAATGCTGAGAACGTACTGTCTTTCTAACAACTGTGATATCTGTGAGTCTGAAATTACTTTTACACAGATGCCACGAAATGGCTGTAGAGAAGAGAGCGAAGACCGGTTAACGCTCACCTCAGTTCTCCTACCTTCCTATGCACTGCCTCCTCCCTGAGCAGTGCGCCTCCTCTCTTCATGATTATTCATGTTCAAACTCTAATTGTTTTTTTCCTTCTTGAAGTGAAACATGGTAGAAAATTTTATCTGAAGTATTTTATGTGTCATTTTTCCTCCCTTTTATGTTACATGTTAATAAAAGAGCAATTAGGAATTATTGGGTGAAGGGGGAGAAAAATTAATTTCCAAGTCTTTCACATATTTCATCACTACAGGTAACCACTGTTCATTTGAGGATGTGTGTTTTTTGTTTTCACACACACACATACATACACACAGCAGTGATCTGGAACTGTCAATAGTGGTGAACTAGAAAAAGAACAGCCCAACCCTATAAAAGTGACATCTATTAAAAACATACCAAAAAAGAGAGAAAAAAAAGAAAGAAAACCTAGCCTCTGGGGTAAAGGTTAACAACTGAACTGTCATTTAGTGTTGATGATTTGCTTTCCCCTAAGCTTAGAACTTTCAGGGAATTAGTTTATGATCCCAGGCAGCTTTCTCGGCAGGGGGGAGGGTACCCAGTTAGCCCTAATTATTACATTTTGTTTCACATTCCCACTTAAACAGCTAACCTTTTTTCTAATGGGTCTGGACTCTGGCAGCCACAGCTTGAACTGACTGAGCTGTTCTTTCTCTAAATGGCCTTTTGTGTGTGGATAATGACCCCACTCTCTTGAATAGGGTTTCTCTCTACATGCTGTAGCTAAATGCATCATTGAAAAAAACAAAGCAAAGAGAAACTGCAGTAAAATGGTACATAATGGCCTCCTGGGGTGGGGGTAGGCTGGGCTCTCAGACTTTCACACTTTCCTTCTTCTAAAGTTTCCTACAGAATAATATTTTACCTCAGAGCAGGGGGACTGCACCCTATGGGATTTGGGGGCGCGTTGTGGTCTGTGGTTTGAAAGACAAGCTGTCACAGAGTTAAGGGTTGTCTGGGCCTTCCGAGTAGAAGACTGCTCTGCTTCTTCATCCAGTTGATTGGGTCAGAGCCTGCCTCCGAATAAGTGCTCAGAAATATGAATTTCTTCTTGGTCGACTTCAGACTTTGGAGGGCCTTTTGTCATTCTCGCCCTTGTGCTACAATTCTGTTGTGATCTCTGAATTTGTCGTGTCCATGGCACTGGGGAGCCCTCGTGAAACCCATCTCCTGACACCACTTTATGTATCAAGATTTAGAACAACTAAAAGAGTGGAATTGGAATGTTCCTAACACTAAGAAGTGATAGATGCCTCAGGTGCTGGATACCCCAGTTACCTGGATTTGATTGGTACACACTGTATGCCTGTATCAAAACACCACATGTACCCTAAAATATACACAACTATTATGTACCCATAATCATTTAAATTTTTTTTAAAAATTCAGAATTATCAGAATAAATGTTTTTTCCATAATAATAGCAGGAGTGATGGTGTCAAAGTTTATAAAACTTTAAGGCAGATTTTGACTCACCTATTTTACATTTCAAAATAATTAAGGGCATATCTAGGTATCTCTGTACTCCCCATGATTTCCATTATCTCTGTGTGACTTAAAATTAAAATAAGGCAGTTTTGAGGTCTGAAGACCATGTGTGTCAGTGAAGTCTCCCTACCTAGTCTAATTCACTACCTTTTCTCCACTCCCTCTTTTTATTCTCCTTCTTTAGGTGAGAGCACTTTGTACATTATTAGACATTATATAAATATTAGTCAATGTTACCTGCATGATCACTTGCCCTTCTCTTCTGTACTGAATTCCCTCCATTGCACTGTATTTACTTGGCACTTTCTATTTCCAGCCAATCCATTTCTCCCACCTCATCCCCTGGGTATTTTAATAGTTTCATTTAATGAAGTAATGACCCATAATGGGTTAATAAAGGACAGTTAGGGATGCTAGGGTGCAGCCCTTTGAAGATCTGTAAGGTACTTCCCCAAGGTGATTTATTCACTCCTCCTGGGTGCCTCATCTTAAAAGGATATAATAATACATATCTTTTTTACTCAAACACGTGAAGATATAGGTGTGGCAAGTGTGTGATGTGTGTGTGTTTAACATCTTTATGGCCTCTGCATAAGCAAGAGAGGAAGAATTGGCACTGAAACATGGACAGAGGAAGCTGAGGAGATTACTTCCTACTAACGACTCTGTAAGGAAAGACAAATATTGGCAATTACTATATATTAATAGAACATTAATTGAATATGATCATTTTTCTTTTATTACAAGAAATTCAGAATAGGACTTAAACGTGTTACACTTTCATAAAATGCTATTCATTTTAAAAATCAAAGAAAAGTGAAGTTTGGAGAAAACTCAGAAGAGCAAACTCATTCTCTATGAAGGTATAGGCCAGCCATTTATGTATACTCCTATTCTTCCCAGAAAACTTCTGGGGCAAGTGCAGCTTTTCCCAATAGCTTTAGGCTGGCCTGCTGAAGAGGAGAGTGGTACCAAAGAAAAAATACTAGCTGACTTATAAAATTTGATTTTACAGATGGACTAAGTGCCTTTTAACTCTATTGAACTTATAGTTTATATGTGATCTAGTCTTTATGACCTATCTGAGAATCTGGAAAGTGATTAAAGTTTCCAATGCTAGGTAGGCTGATATGTTTTAGAGTAACATTCCTCTTCTTAAGTGCTCTTTGTTGGTCTATAGATGTGTCATCATAAGTTGAACCATTTGCTAGTGACCAGGATCAATGCAGGTAAGTTTGGAACACCTTCACAGCAGAAGCTATGCAGTGAAGGCTAAAAGAAAGAAGGGTCCTAGACTAGGGGTAGCACAGTCACCATTAGATCATCACTGATGAAATAGTCAGTGACACTCTACATCACTTTACCATGTGGAATTTATTTATTCATGTTTTCACAACTCTTTATTGAGTACCTCTTATTTGCTAGACATGGTCTTAGGGTCCAGAGATATAGAAGACAAACAAAATAGGTGATCACTACCCTTAGGAGGTCACATTACACCAGAAGAGATGGAATTGTAAGCAGATTAATTATAAATAAAAAATAATAGTGCTCACTTATTTGTTCCAAGTAAGCTCCTGCCGCTGTTCTAAGTGATTTAAATACATTAACTCATTTAATCTCACAACAACTCTGTGAGGTAGGTATTATTATTATCCTTTTTCTACAAATGATTGAACCAGGGCACAGAGAGATTTTTGTACTTGTACAAGGTAATACAGTAGTTAGTGATGGAGCCGGGATTCAAACCCAGACCCCTGTTCTCCACAATGGCCTCTGACACCACATTCTAAAAGAGAGGTGTAAAAAAGGGATCAGGAATCCTTGAGGATGGGTAAGCATTGTTTTTTAATCTTTGTTTTATTCATATCTTCCATATGTAACTATTGATAGGGTTTGGTGAATTTCCTTTCGTCTTTCTATACAATGGGTTTTGCTGCTTTTAAAAAAAAAATAGTTGTGATTATATTGCATATACAGCTTGAGCATCCTTAATCCAAAAAGCCAAAATCTGAAATGCTTCAAAATCCTGAACTTTTTGAGTGCCAACATAATGCCACAAATGGAAAATTCCACCCCTGACCTCATGTGACAGGTCACAGTCGAAACGCAGTTTGTTTGTTTCATGCACAAAATTATTTAAAATATTGTATAAAATTACCTTCAGGCTATGTCTATAAGGTATATGTGAAACATAAATAAATTTTGTGCTTAGACTTGGGTTCCATCTTCAAGATATCTCGTTATGTATATGCAAATACTCCAAAATGCAAAGAAATCTGAAATTGGAAATATTTCTGGTCCCAAGTGTTTCAAGGGATACTCAGCCTGTGCAGTTTTTACATGTCATTTTGAAATCTGTCTGTAGACCTCAAATATTATTAAGTATTGACAGAGAAAGTCCTTGAAAATCATTGCTTAAGGATTTTTCTAGCCCAAGAGATGCTATTTTTTAGGTACATTAAAAAATTAACTCATTGGAGAATTAGTTATTGTATGAAGTATGTATTATGATAATAAGCAATTTATCTTTAAGAATCATCATGAAGGCTCACTTATGTATTGAAATAACCACAAGTCTCAGATATCAAAATGACATTTAAAACTTTTGCATCTTCTTGTTATTTAACTTATACAAGTTAAATTGGTGTGTGAGAATTGTAAATGCACTTATGATTTTATAGAAATTTCTCCAAATGTTCGTTAAGAACACAGTCAGAATAATGCTATTAAAAAAAATTGGAAATGAGGGAGGGGCATAAAAGTCATAATTAGAGCCAGTCTTTCCATAAAGTGTATGTCTGTTTAAGTTTTAATGATGGTGTAGACAGGAGTACACTGCACTCCATGGGTTACACATCTCACCTATTAAAAAGACACGTGAAACTTTTGTTGGAAAAATAAGGAAGTGGGTGGGGAAAATGTGCTTCAGACTTTTAAACTACAGCTACTGACTTTCTTATCAGAAGCCAGTTCTTACATTTGAAACTCCAACTGATCTAGGCAAATTTTTCAGTTTGCCAACTAATGAGTTTAAAAACGAAGCCCTCCTGTTGTTGCTTGATTTCCTTTCTGCTTCAGTTGTTCTTTCAAATAACATGCTGAAATGCCAAGGAAGCAGTTTTCAGAAATGCACTGGTAGCTAAATCACAGCTGTATGTTGAGATCATACGTAGGTGGACTTCTCTGGTGTTACCTAAAGCCTCTATAACATCCTAATGTTATTTAAAGGAGGAAAAATCAATGCCTAAGGAAGGGAACTTCCTAGCCTAGGTAGACAAAAGCGGAGTAAAATTGCATGGTCATAGAGTCATAAGAGAACTCTAGCCCTTATGATTGCCAAATTCATTAAAACCTCACTTTAATGTTGATTTGATAGTAAACTCTTCAATATAAGACAAAATTTGCTTAAATCTTTATCCAAGATCAGCTTTAGTAAAAGCAATACTATCAGATCTAAGTGCTTTACTTAGATTATCTCATTTGATCCACATGATAACGCTATGAAGTAGCTACTATAATTTCCTTCATTTTATAAATAAGAAAGTTGAGGCACAGAAATTTGAAGTAACTAGCTCACATTTACAGTTAAAGAGTGGCAGGGCTGGAATGTGTACACAGGAAAACCTTCCCAAAGCTTTATATTTTGCTACTTCCTCATCTAAAATCTTCAATGGCTGGTAGCTATTGGCTGCTAATAGCTCATCAATCCAATTGACAAAAAACGAGTGGGCCAGGGTATATCTTTGGGGAGTGGGGAATGAACGAAGACACAAGGAAGTGAAGGTGCAAAATTTTTTTAAACTAATTTTACATATCAGTTCATCGTATGGGCTAGTGATTGTGTTTGCTCCCATTCCCGTATCCACTCTCCAACCTTCTGTGCCCTGCTCTCATGCTGTCTGGCTTCTCGTTGTGTTTGGTCAAAGGGAGGCACTGGCAGGAGAATGAAGGGCAGGAGGAAGAGAGAGGTCAGGGCATTTCTTTCATGTGCCCTCCCTGCTTCAGTGCACTTCTTGGTACTAACGGCATCTTTTCTGCCAAGGGGCTGATCCTGCCGCTCCAGCCTGAGAGGTGGGATTAGCCTCTTGTTGCTGGTGTCTAGATACTTCAACATCCCTTATTTTTTCCCTTAACCATACACAACCTCTTTACATAATCCTTTCATTAAAGTCTCTTCTCTTGAGTTATCTGGGGGAAATTCTGTTTTCTGCTGAGACCTGACTGGTAGACCTTGTTTTCTGTTCTTATTCCTCTCGCCTCTCTACATAAATCCATTTATACATTCATTAAACAAATATTCACTGAGCCACTCTTTCAAGGGCTGGTGGTGAAGGACATCATGCTAAATAAGATAGGCAAGGTCCTTTCTTTCCTGGAGCTTAAAATATGTTATACTCAGTTCCCTATGCTTTTATTCATTCCCTACTCCCCACTCAGCTCTTATCAATTGTAATTCTTTAAGCTCCGGTTCAAATATTTCTTCTTCAAAATTCCAACATTTACATTATTTTTTCTTTTTTTTAAATTTCAGAATATTAAGGGGGTACAAATGTTGTAGGTTACATGAATCGTTTTTGTAATGCTTGGGTCCTGGCTATAGGTGTGCCCATCACCCAAATAGTGTTCATAGTATTCATTAGGCTGGTTTCTTCCCCTCCCCTCTTCCCCCTCCCCTCTTCCCCCTCCCCCCTGGGTTCTTTCCACTGAGTTTTACTTCCCTCTGTGAATTTGTGTGCTGACTGGTTAGTTCCAATTTAATAGTGAGTGCATGTGGTGTTTGTTTTTCTATTCTTGTGATACTTTACTTAGGAGAATGGGCTTCAGTTCCATCCAGATTGTTGCAAAGGGTATTAATTCATCTTTTTTATGGCTCAGTAGTACTCCATGGTGTACATATACCACATTTTAGTAATCCACTCATGAATTGATGGGCACTTGGTTTGATTCCACATCTTTGCAATTGTGAATTGTGCTACAATAAACATTCAAGTGCAGGTGTCTTCCTTGATAAAATGACTTCTTTTCCTTTGGGTAGATACCCAGTAGTGGAATTGCTGGATCAATTGGTAGGTCTACTTTTCGTTCTTTAGGGAATCTTCATACTGTTCTGCATAGAGGTTATACTAATTTGCAGTCCCACCAACAGTGTATAATCATTCCTTTCTTTCTGCATCCATGCTGGCATCTGTTGTTTTTGCACTTTTTAATAAAAGCCATTCTAACTGGGGTAAGGTAATATCTCATTGTGGCTTCAATTTGCATTTCCCTGATGATTAGTGACATTGAGCATTTTTTCATATGTTTCTTGGCCATTTGTCTTTCTTCTTTTGAGAAGCATCTGTTCATGTCTTTTGCCCCCTTTTTAATAGGGTTGTTTGTTTTTTTCTTGCTGCTTTGCTTGAGTTCTTTGTAAATTCTGGTTATTAGCCCTTTATTGGATGTATAGCTTGCGAATATTTTCTCCTATTCTGTAGGTTGTTTATTTGCTCTTTTGATTGTTTTCTTAGCTGTGCAGAAGCTTTTTAGTTTAATCAAATCCCATTTATTAAATTTTGTTGTGGCCATGATTGCCATTGGGGTCTTTTTCTTAAATTCTTTGCCTCGGCTGGTATCTAGAAGAGTTTTTCGTACATTTTCGTCTAGAATTTTTATGGTTTCATGCCTTAGATCTAAGTCTTTTATCCATCTTGAATTAATTTTTATGAATGGTGAGAGGTAGGGGTACTGTTTCATTCTTCTGCATGTGGCTATCCAATTTTCCCAGCACCATTTATTGAATATGGCTTCTTTTCCCCAGTGCACATTGTTGTCTGCTTTGTCAAAGATCAGTTGGTTGTGGGTAGATGGTTTTATGTCCCGATTCTCTGTTCTGTTCCATTGGCCTATGTCTCTATTTTTGTGCCAATACCATGCTGTTTTGGTTACTACAGCTTTGCAGTATAGTTTGAAATCTGGTAATGTGATGCCTCCAGATTTCTTCTTTTTGCTTAGGGTTGCTTTGGCTATTCGGGCTCTAGACTATTTTTCAAGCACTGTGAAGGGCTAGTTTCTGTGCTAATAAAGATTAAAAAATGAAGTCTAAAAGTATTCACTGATAACCCCAGCATTCTAAGTCTTATTTCCAAGAATCCATAACTCTGAAAAGTCCACAGGAACAGATGGAATTTTCCTGAGTGGACTGTAGTTGACTTTTGCACCTCTTGAATGTTTGGCTTCCCAGATGATGAAGAGATGATTGTGTTATAGGATAATTTATGAAATTACTAAAGTATTTTTCCCTGACCATTTCCAAGCAGTATTAGCAAGGCTTTTAAGCTCCTTTGTTTCAGGCAAGGGATATGTTAAAGAAAGCAGAAGTTTTCCACAGACTTGCCTTCCTGACTTTTGTTTCTAGAGGCCTGAGCCCTTAAGGAAATCATGGTAGTGGGGAAGGGACAGATGAAGGTGGTTGGAGGCAGAACATGGAGATGACACTGCTGAAGCCTCGGCGGGGAGCGGGGCAGAGGCTCCTGCACAGCATGACAGAGGGGTGGCAGCGGCTTCATGTGTCCCCAGCAAGTCTGACCTCTAGGCTCTCAGCCAATGCAAACACCCCAGGAGGCCAAACCAGGGTGTTTCTCAGCTCCCTCATCATCTAGGATTCCTGTGCAAACTGTATTCAACAGCACAGAACCTCCTGCCTTAAGGGACATGAGAGCAAGATGCAAGAATACCTTAATTTCTTCTGAAGTTTGGTTTTAAAATGAAGTAGTTACGCACTTTCAGATTCCAATGTTTCTTGATTTTCTAACAGCTGGACAAACTATTTTCATTCCAGCATCAAGGTCATTTAGTTGATATCAACTCAACTCAAACCTGTACCCAAATTTGTTTATGAATCATTAACTTGTATTTACAAAACCCTTAAGCTGCTTTTGAAAGAAATAAAATTGCAGCTCTTTGGTTAAGTAGGAGTAGTCCTTCCAACAGGGCTTTTAGTTTTCCCTGTCTGCATGTTCATGGTAGTAGGAGATACACACACATAGTCAATTGACCAGATTATCAAGTCATCATTTACGGTAGGAGTTGTCAAACTATGTCCCAGAGGCCAAATCCAGCCCACCACCTGCTTTTGTATGGCCCAGGAGCTAAGAATGATTTTTATATTTTCATATGATTGGAAAGAAAATCAAAAGAAAAATAATATTTTGTGACATGAAAATTATATGAAATTCCAACGTCAGTGTCCATAATAAAGGCTTACTGGAACATAGCCACATTCGTTCATCTATGTGACTGTTTATGAGCTACAATGCAGAGTTGAGTAGTTTTGACAAAGACCCACAAAAGCTAAAATATTTACTATCTAGCCCTTTATAGAAGTTTACTGACCCCTGAGATAGGGTGAATGTAGTAACTTTTGTCCCTCGGGTTTAAACTTGGCTGTCCAAGAGAGGATCTAGACACCTAATACCTAGATTTATTTCTATTTATATGGTTGTTACCTACTCAGGAGTAAGGTTGTCATCAGAATAGACTAAATCCAAAAAGGGGGCCATCTCCATGAGTTAAACAGAAATCAATACATATTGAATGAGCCTAGCCTGACACAGGAAGTTCTCCCAGAGGCATTATAATAATAATAATAGCTTCCATTTATAGAACACTTACTATATATATATGGCATGTACTTCATTAGAGACTCTATACTCAAAACAACCCTGAAAGATGGGTATTTTAAAGATGATATGAAGGTGGTACAATAAGTTAAAATATAAATATCAAAAGGGATGTTCAATGTGACTGTAGAGGCAGGAGAATGTAGAGCAAGTGCTAATTCTAATGTACAATGCAAAGGGCTGGGTTTTCTGCCCACGTGACATGAGGTCTCATCTTGTGGCAGCTAAAAAGACCAATTTTACAGAGTTGCTATGAGGAGTCAGTGACCTAATTCATAGGGAAAACACCTAACACTGTCTGGCAAGTAGCGGTTGCCCAATAAATATTGGTTTGTTTCCTTCCCCTTTTTTTCCAAATTAAATTTCATATTTATCAAAATGTATTTGGGGTATGCATAAAGAAAGAAGAGTACAGCAGTAATCAGTGGAGTGGGTCCAGGCTAGACAGGGGCAGGGTGGGAGCCTTGCTTCACCATATATACTTCTCACATTGTTTTGATTTTGAACCATGCAAATGTATTAGGTATCAAAAAATTAAAAATATGTAATAAGGCTTAATTTTGGAAATGTAAATTTTGTAGCCTCTCTAGTAGACCAGCCTTCCTAGTTTGATAATAGTGGTTCCCCCAATATTGACTTTAATCCATTTCATTTTATTTTTCCTCTACTTTGGAATTAATTTATTCCTTGATTTGAAAACATAATAATCCTGATTTACTTGTTTATACAAATGACTCCTATGGATAATAGTGATACCTCAGCCTGCGGTTCATTTCTATAACCACAACTTAGCATCTGAGAAGTTGTCATGTCTGGTTTTCATGTACTTTTCTGTATACATTTATTTCAATCCAGTAGCATTATTGGTACAAACACATGTATTGTATAGTAGGTAAAATACTGACTATTTAACCAGTGCTATATCAAATTAAAGAATAACATATTTAGAAGTTAAAAGAATGTTTTTCTAAACTTACCAAGACATTTCATTGGCTCGTGATTATAGAGAGAAACACATCCAAGCTCCTCCACAGAAAATATGTAGCCCTCTGTGTCCTGGCCCCTGCCGTCCTCGCTGCAGCCCAGCACCTAGTGCCCATTGTTTCCCCCCAATATTACTGAACCACTTGCAGCTCTCAGCATCCTATGCTGTTTCTCACCTAAGTACTTGTCACTTAGTAGATGCTTAGTAAATATTTGATAACTTGATGAATGACCAATAAACTCAAATGAGTAAAAAATTTTCTGATGTTGATTTAATTTTCCAGAATGGGGTTTCTATTAGAGAGAAACTAGAGAGGCTAAATGACTTAACATATGAACGCCCGACTCCTCTTAATAATTACATGTAAGTTTCTAAATTATTAAATTGGCTTTTATGAACCAGTCTCCCCTGAGTTTAGTGACTACAGACCAAACTATCTATATAGGTAAATTGGTGAAAACAACTTGAAACACACACTCCAGAAGGAAGTGAAGAAGCACAAACAGCTTAACTCACCTCCCCTCACATGACTCTAGCAGAGCTCCTGACCCTAAACTTTGTCTCTGGTCCATCCTAGATAGCAATAACCTCTCCAAATTTCATTCTCTTTCTAAAGAGCTCAAAGATCAGATTTTATTACTTCGGATAATATTCAAGGTTCTTCCTCAACTGGTCCCAATGTCCTCTTTTTGAGCCATTTTCCCCAGTAAAGCTCTCTGCTCCAAGTAGGTCAGTCTATTAAAGACATATGTCCTGTTCATTTCTACCTTCAAATCTTAAGCTATGTTCTTGCCATTAAAGAAGTCTTCTGGATTTGTTTGTTTTTAAAGTGGTTTGTTTTGCTTATGCCAATTAAAATTCTATGTATTAGAAAAGCCGAAATAAAACTCATCTCTTTCCCATAATCTTTCTTGGCACCTGCTGTTTCTACCATAACATCCAATAACTTGCCTATATGTGCCCTAATTGCTTCCCAGTTGCATTTTACTTATCCATCTTATCTCTTCAAATGGAAGGAAGGTTCTTCTGAGACATAGGTGTGGTTTTCTACTTCTTTGTCATTTCTCATAATGCCTACCACAGAGCTGGCTGGACTGAGAAGGTGTGCTAAGGCCACCAATTAAACTGAATCTCCAGAAAGCATTTTCAAATTGGGAGAATGAATAGAATGAATGCATAATATCTTCCATGATGGGTGTGTGTTTGTTATCTAAAGTAATCCTCACAAAATGCTGCCAAGTATTCATTATTAACCTTAGCTTTTAGAGATGAACAAACAGATGTTCACAAAAGTTTACTTGCCCAATGGCATGCAGCTAGTAAGTGGCAGAGCTGGAATTTGAAACCCCATCTGCTTGATGTCAAAGCTTTTTTCCCCTCTTTTCACTCAGTAGTTTACAATGGTAACGATCATTAAGACTAAAGAGTATAAAATGTTAGTGTACATTCTTAGTGGCTAATTTGATTAAAAAATTAGTTTTGCCTATAAAATGGCATTACAATCTTTCTTTTAAGATGAAATTGAAATTGCATAGAAGACAGCTTCTCTTATCAAATAAAATATGAAAACATGAGGGAAATCATTAGGGAAATGAAGTCAATAGTAAGGAAAGTAAAACCTTGCCCAGCTTAGTTAACTAACAAAGAAATCCCAAGTTTAGACAAACTTCAGGCTCCCAGCCTTCTTGTAGAGGCAGCAAGAATATCAGGGTATATTTTTTACTACCCAGAAAAGGGTCTTTCAAAGATCCAGATAGTTTTCTTCCTTTCTCTCTTGTTTAACTTTAGAAAATAAACTAAGATAGTACAAGTTTGATTTCTCATACATTCCCCCCCCCCAAAAAATCTAGGCCCAACACGCCAAGAAGTCAAAATGGCAAAAAAGCAGATTTTTACAATTCTTTATTAAAACCCAGGTCCTTTTTCCACTTATAAACCTCAACTACCTTACCCATTCTCCCTGTTCCTGTGTCCCCACCTGCCCTGGAAACAGAGTATTTGTCCCATATTTTTTCTCTCTGTTGGCTTTTTCTTTCTCTTCTGTTTCTCACTGAATAAGAGACACGTGTGTCGCGTAGCGGGTGTGCTGAGTGGAAGGCCTACTGCATAACCAGAGGTATGGCAGACAGAAGGAAGGATTAGCCCTCTCTCACAGCAGGACAACTCCCCCGAGAAACCTTCAAGGCCCTTTTGTGAGATGACTACAGAAAAAGACATTTTTTTTTGACATCTTCGTTTCTAGTTATTCCCACCATTTCTCCTGCCTGTGAGATCTGGAAACTCACATGCTAAGTCACACCCATGTAAATCCTTGAGCTGACAGACATCATTCTGAGGCTGCTATTAATAACAGGAAGAGAAAAGATGAGGGGGAGCGAAGGGGCTTTCTGAGGAGGTTGAAGCTTTCCTTACATAGAAAAACCATTTCCCTTTCTTCTACCCCCAGGCTTATTTTAATTTCAAGCTATTAATTTGAAATAGCTAATCAGTTGCCATAGGCATACACACACTGCCAGTATTGCAAAATACCTGCCCTTTTCTAATCAACCCCAAAGTGATAATGATTTATATGTATAATGTGCACTTAGTCTGAAAAGCCCAGGCACTTTCTACAAGATGATTTGTGGAGATTATTCAGTAGAACTTTCTAATTCATACTAATGGCTAGGAGGCCCATGGAGGATTCCCACATTTTCACGATTGAACAAGAAAGTGAACACACACATTTTTAAAAAACACATACTCTAGGAAAAGATTTTACAAAGTGTATTTTGTGAGTTTATTTGGACAAGTATCATTTTGTTTTGAATGTTTATCATTCTCAATGGGATACTGGTGGAAATGTCCTAGGAACCCCTAAAGGGAAGTAAGGTTTACATAGCATGAGGTCTTATTGCTGCTCCAATACCAAATAGTTACTGGGAAGCAGAATGGGTTTCTTCATTTAAATGAGAATTATTTGGTTTGGCTTAATGAAGCAAGAATTAACTGTTAGCTGTATCACTTAACCCACTGCTGTGATGTATCTATCTTTATTAAGGAAATCTAATACATTCTTGGCAGGTCACAGCAACCTACGCATTTGAGGGAATTGGTAAGAAAGAAGACCATTGATTCTAATTGAAATGACAGCAGGAATTTGAGCAGAATGCAATAATCTGCATTGAAATGTTACCGCTATCCCAATTAGAGTTTGTGTCCTGTCTTCTACCCAAATGCCCAGTCAGATCATCACTGACCTTGCAAAGTGGTGTCTTGACCACCCCCTTTAAATCCCACTCTGGAGATTCCATTTCCATAATGGGGTGCTCTCTCAAGGGAAAACACAACTCCAGCATCATTAAGTGCCAAACCCAGCATAGCAACTTCTCTTGGTGTTCTGCCATTCAAGTCAATTGTAGTGTTGAGCCAATTGAGATTATGAAATATCTTGGGAACATTATAATCCCAGGGGACATGGTTGCAAAAAGTTCAGTTTATACCTCCTAAAATTTGACTCATCTTTTCCAGAAAGCCTTCCTCAAACTGAAGGTGTATTTAATACCGTAATTGAAACATACCATCCAAATAAGTAGATTTCTGTCGTAAAATATTTTTATTATTGAGGCCCTTATAATATTAGAGATAGAGACTCATGGGAAAGAGAGGGTGTAGGAAACAACAGCAGTAAATGAAGTAGTTTTTCAAATAGGAATTCTGTTTGTATGCTGCTTCACAGTAGTGCTATTTTATTTTAGTGCCTACCTCTCAATGATCTCAATATACTTTACCCAAAATACCCTCTTATCATTTATGTATCTCAGGTTCTAAATTTTGTAACTTCCAAAATATGCCTTTTCCCAGTAATAAGACAGAATCCTTTCATTTTTTTTATAGCAGATCCCTGAAACATCATTTTGATAGAATAATTTTTTGTTCCTTTCTATAGATCCTTATTGCTCTTTCTTAACCTAATATTTTAAGAAGGAAAGAAATCTTATAGTGCCTAGAATAGATAGAAACATGAACATCTTCAGGCCATATTCTCTTTATGGAATTTGTTTACTACTCAGTATTGTTAATATGGGAAAATAAGCAGAAGAATACTGAATTAACTTAGTGTTACGTGTCACTAAAGTTGCCAATTTATAAAGTGAATCAGACTTCAGATGCAATATTTGCCCAGTACTGTTTGGATGGTTATATTTTGAGCAATTATTTGCTGAAGATATGTCTGCAGAACACACAGACACCTTGGGAAGAGGTGGTATCAATAATTTCAACTCCCCCCAGCCAATTCTGAACAAATACCTGCGTGTGTTGTTAAAGGAACTGAGCATGTTCCTTAAAGATGCCCTGTAGTTTTTCTGGTCCAGCGTTTCTCTGTTCCTGTTACCACAATCATATTCCAACTGAGGTAATTCCATCTTAATGTGCCTGTTACCCATCAAAATGGATGTCACAGTACATTTCCCCCACAGGAGAGCGCTTCTGTGGATAAATGAGGCACATATATCTGGATTGTCACATACTCTAGAAATCTCTTGGGTTTTATAAATGCTCCAAATTTATAGCTGTTAGTTTTAGTGTGTGTGAGTGTGTGGGAGACTGTCAATCAAAAATGGAGCTTCACATTTGCTGTAGCTTTTGATATTGAAATACGATTTATTTTCTTCCTCTGTACTAAGTTCAGAAATGGAGTGGAACAAGTTAATTAAAATACTGGTCTCTTAATACTCTTCAGCCACTGATAGTTTCCAATCAGCTCTTCTCTGGAGCATTCTTCGTCATTGTGAAGCTCATCTGGCTCCAATAGAAAGTTTCTTCTAAAAACAAAATAGTTTCTTCTAAGCGCTTTCTGCCCTCTCTTTTAAGATCTAAAGGCAACAAATTCGTGGACTATTTATTAATGCTTTGACCCTTTATACTACCATAGAACATGTTGGGGAACATCACGTTTTATAAGCACAACCTAGAAAATAGCTTTATCAGCAGGGATCAACTTGTCTTTACCTATGCATAGCTATCGAACTGTCTGCCCATCGGCAATCAACTGCTTCCTGAGGAATAAATAACAACAAACTACTTCGTAGGTTTTTAAGGTTATTTTGGCCCTTGATATCCTAAAAATAGAAATGTACAGGAAGAGATTTATTTGTATGATGGCTTCTTTGCTCCGTGTGGAATTATTTGAAGAATTATTTTAAAACTATTTTATTATTCAAAGAGTGAGAATGTAATCATGGAATATTCCTCTTCCAGAAGTTGCAAACTGGCGGCCCACAGGCCCCATCCAGCCTGCAGGCATGCTTTTTGTGGTCTGCTTGTTTTTTATTAATTGAATTAGGAGCCACTGTATGTGACCTGAAAATTTCACATAGAAATATGGATTTGGAGGTTCTTAAAAACTAAAATCTGCCAATACTGGGTCTGCACTATTCCTGGGTAGGAGCTAAGTAGCAACTGCCCCCTCTAGATGAGGCTCAAGCCTCCAGTAGCTACCTCTATAAGAGGGGATGGACTCCTTTATCTCAGGCATAAATCCTTTATTGCCCCATTTAGGTAGACGTGGGCCCTCCAGTTTGCCACAGTTCTCCCCCAGTACAAATCCCCAAATCAAATCCTACGGTAGGCTTACCAGAGACATTTGATTTTGTGATCCCCGCTCTTGGCAAAGAACTTTTTGATGTCGTGATCTTTGTTAGCAATAACAAGAGAGAAACTATGATAAATGCTCTTTTGAGTTCCTTAAGTAACTTCCTCCCCAAGAAAACAAACCGTCATTCATTGAGCACCTACCATGTGGCAGGCTCTTTCCTTACCCTGTCTCAGGTGATCAGCACAACTCCTCCACCAAGCAGGTCTTTCACAGGCAAGGGAAGTGGAGCTCTGAGAGACTGAGTAACTTGCCTGAGACCACACAGCTCTTAACTGGCAGAACGAAATTGCCCTTCTAGGCCTACCTGGTTCCAAAGCCCAGATTCTCCACTAAACCTCCCAACGACTTCGGATGGCTCTA
This sequence comes from Daubentonia madagascariensis, assembly GCA_023783475.1. Classification (NCBI taxonomy): domain Eukaryota; kingdom Metazoa; phylum Chordata; class Mammalia; order Primates; family Daubentoniidae; genus Daubentonia; species Daubentonia madagascariensis. The sequence continues at coordinate 10,474,803 of JAKFHU010001268.1, read as the reverse complement.
CACAAAATCTTACTCCTTTTACCACATCCCTGTCGAGAGTAAGGAATTGAGTAGAGAGGCCTAAGAGGAAAAGAGAAATTTCGAATTATTTTCCTCGTTTGCTGCATCATCATTTTCTTCTTAGAAATGCAATAACATTACCTATTTTGGTTTTTTAAATTACTCAGGACAAGCCATAAAACCTAACTTATGTGTGGCTTCTGTAGACTCCTAGAAGGTTGGCGTCCACATGGCTCTCACTCTCTCATTGGCTGTGTATTCTCTTCTTCAATTGCTGCACAGCTGTATGGAGCTCAATTTGTAATAAAAGTGGTTTAGTGCAAACCATACATACATAATGGTCTTTGATTCCCCCCTAGGCTTTGAAAATCTCTCTTAATTATCTGCCTGTAGGCTTGAAATTTCTTTGCCAAGTCTATCTTCATTTACTAAAGTGTCTCTAGAGTACTACTTCTAGAAGAATTTCTTCAGAAATGGAAACTGGCCCCAAGCCCTCACGTTGAAGAAGGTCAGTGTAGTAATAAAGTTGACTTAAAACTTACTCCAGTGAGGAAGTCCCTTAAAAAAAGGCACTCTGCCCACTCTGTGAAAAACGTTGTGAAAATTGGAATAAGAGAGGCAAAGAAGAACGCTATATAAGCCAGAGCTGGGGGAAATAGCAATTTGATTGAGCCAGATCCCTGATGGGGTGGGGGGTGGGGGGGAGGAGGCCTTTCTTCTGCTCTGTATGCCTCCAAACTCCTGCTTGCCCCAACACACTTACAGAACCTTCCTGATGCCTTCATTCATAAATTCTTTCATTTGTTCAGTTATTCATTCAAGCCTTCTCTGAGCTCCTATGTCAAATGACACTTCTCCACCCCTCTCTATCCCTTTGCCAGGCTTTATTCTGGCAGTCTTCAGAATCAGACCAGGACACCAGCTCTTCTTGGGTCTTGAGCCTGCTGGCTTTTGGACTAGAACTACACATTGGCTCTCCTGGATCTCCAGCTTGCTGAATGCAGATCTGGGGACTTTTCAGCGTCCATTATTGCATGAGCCAATTCCTTATACCACATGTGTGTGTGTGTGTGTGTGTATGTATGTGTTTTCCTGTTGATTCTATTTCTCTGAACCCTGGCAAATACAGTGGGCTAGGCATACAAACTTTCAAAAGTTTCATGCCCTGCTTCTCCAACAGTCAGTGCCAAATGGAATTAGATGTGCAACAGGTTTACTGAGGGAAGAGCCTGTGAAGGATAAAGAATAAAATGAAAAGGGACAGGAGCAGGTAGCGGGAGCCTGCAGCCCACAATTCAGTTCTGAGACCTGTGAAGGGAGAGAAGGAAGGAAGGACTGGGTAAGAAGAGCTTCAGACTGAAACACAGTTCCGAGAGAGTTGCGGCTGGCCTGACGGGAAGTCCCTAAACCAAAGGTGCCCGTTTGAGGAAACCCCCTCTAGGCAAGAATGGCCCGGCTCTGTCTAAGACCCCCACTGCACCCAGTCATTGGCTGGGGGCAGGGAAGTGTGGCCTGGGAGTGAATGCTGTAGTAGATCCAAAGTACAGCAACTGGAGACTGTCAATCAGCTATGCCTGCACAACAGGCTCTCTGGAAGGGAGATCCAAGCAGGGCACCTTCATGACCTGTTCTTTTGGCATGTCCTTCTGAGGATGGGGTGGGCCTTCATAAGATTTGGCAATCATAGAATCTCTATGTGGCAGGGACAATATGTTTTTAAAGTGGTGGAGGGGATCCCTTGGGACTTATCTTGAAGTACATGCTCTTACTTAGATTGTATATTTACCAAAGCCAATCTTGGAGCCATCTCTGCTCACGTGCAAGAGTGGGCCAGGCTGAGGAAGGACGGTGGTGGGAATCTAGGGAAATGAGGGGCATGGAGGCTGGACTCTGTCAACTCTGTCAAGGCCAGGGACATGGGAAGAGCAAGCACCAGCCATCCCAAGTGATGGGAGGAGGACCTGGCTTTTGAAACCAATCCATGGGCCAGCTTTGGTACCTATACTCTACTTCATAGACCCCCATTTAAGATTTTGAGGATCTCGGCCACACCGTGGATACATTTCAATAGAGCTGGGAGGAATATGTCAAAGATTGGCTCTCCTTAGTTGAAGCAGAAAATTTCCTGTAGGTGGGCAGGAAAAGACTAGACCACCTGTTCTTCCAGCAGACCAAATAGTGCTTGTTTGGTTAAGTGATTATAAATCTGGTTCTTTCTTTTATTCCTCCTTTAGGATCAAAATTTATTAGCAATTCAGAATGTTTGTGTGGGCTGGGCTTCCCCTGTGAACATTTCCCTTCTTTAATGTATTTCCCCTACTCTACAAATTAAGAGAACTGCCACTTAAAGCCTGTAAAAAACAACCCTGTCAATTAACTCTGATGGAATCATAGTGATGAAATATTAGCTAGTGCAGGAATTTGGAGATCTTTTATTATTAAATACAGAGAGAAATGAGCAATTGTCCAAGGTCACCTGGCCGACTAATGGCAGAGACAGGGTTGGAACCCAGGGCTTTGGTTCTCAAACCATAGGTCTGCCCACCACGGCAGCCTCACTTTTGTCTCTAATTGTACCCTGCTTTTTATTTTAAATTCTTTAAGTTAGCCAGAGATTTTTCATAACCTCTGCAAAGCACTATTTTCCCTTTTCTAGGAAATCACTTTTTTCCCTGGCTAAGGGTTTTGTGACCTAACTTAATTTTAGGAAATAAAAAAACCTACTGGGCTGCAGGAGCCTGTAAAAATGCCATTGCCACGAAAACTGACAATGGCTGAAGCCTAACATAAACCCTCTGAAGGGAGTAAAGGATGGAGAAGTGAGGCGCCCAAATCACCCAGCTTTGTAATTAGTAGACCTAACACTTGTTAACTGATATGGAAGATTCTGGCAGCTGTTTGTGCATAGACTCAGAAACTTCTCTGAACTGGAAGGAACCTTGACAATTATCTATGAGGAAACAGAGCCCCAGAAAGAACAAATCCTGTGAGCATGGTCACAGGACAGAGTCAGAACCGGAACCCACACCTTCCAACTCTTAGTCAGATGATCATCTGTGACAGAACACTTTGAAGAATCCAAGGATTAATTTAAGACAAGCAAGTGCAAATTGGGAAGTCATGTCACAAGTCAGAGTGCATTTGCCATGATAATCACTACTGAGCTCTAACTATGTTCCAGGCACTGTTCTAAGGGCTTTTACATGAACTGAATACTTCTTTACACTGGACTAGTAGTCAACTTTCACCAGGCTGTGTCACAGCAATAACCCCCAAATCTTAGTGGTTTACAACAAGAGAGGTTGTAGGTTGGTTTGATAGGTGAGATGTGCTCCACATGGCTTCTTCAATACAGGATCCAAGGTGAAGACCCTATTCATCATTCTTGTGCCAGAGAGGAAAGGGCACAATGGCCTGGAAAGCCTTTGCTCAGGGTATGTGTCACTTCCACTCACATGCCACTGGAACACGGCAAGTCACATGACAATAGCCAGGGATAGTACAGTGTACTTAATGTTTGTGCCCCCCCAGAATTCATATGTTGAAATCCTAACCCCCAGTGTGATGGTATTAGAAGATGGGGCCTCTGGGAGGTGATAAGGTCATGGGGGTGGAAGCTATCAGGTCATGGGGGTGGAGGCCTCATAAATGGGATTAGTGCTCTTATTAAAGAGGCCCCAAAGAGCTCTCTCACCCTCTGTCTTCCATGTGAGGATACAATGAGAAGCCAGCAGTCTGCAACCCAGAAGAGGACCCTCACCAGAACCCAACTATGCTGGCATTGTGATCTTAGACTTCTGGCCTCCAGAACTGTGAGAAATAAATGTTTGTTGTTTAAGCCATCCAGTCTATGGTAATTTGTTATAGTAGCCAGAACTAAGATAGATGTGTGTGTGTATGTGTTTTAACATGAAAGATAACAAAATATTTGAAACAAAATAGTAATCTACCATAAGGGGAATCACCATTTCACATTTATTAGCTCATTTGATCTTCACAACAAAACCTAGGAGGTAGGTAAAAATATCATCTGACGTCCAAAGTTTATACAACATATAAGAGACAGAGCTGGCCTGCAAACCCAAGCAGTCTGCCTCAAGACCCACCCCAATCAACAGGCCACGCCCCTTTTCATGATTTGCTGCCTGTCTGCGAGCCCTCCCTCAGACACACCCCCTTCTCCCCCACCCCTCCATCAGCTGGTAAAGTCAGCCTAATGCCTAACACCAAGACTTCAGCCTTCTGTTATTTTTACCTGAATTGTCACATTCATTTATTTATTCAAAAAATATATATTGAGAATCTGTGGACATGACATGATATGTAGGCAGAGAGTAGATACAAAGATAAATCAGAAATAGATGATGGGCTCTGTTCTCATGAACCTAGTGAAGATATGTATAACTAAAATGCATGGAATAAAATGACACATCATAAACACATATTAACCTACAGTTAAATTGCCATGGAGAGGCCACAGGAATAAGAGAATTATTCTGACAAGGGGGCCCTGGAAAAGGATGGGAGAGGGGAATTTAGTCTTTGAAGGATAGGTTGGGGATGAAGATGGGCAGAGGGAGAAGGAAAGGAGCGCATGAAGATAGCGCCTGAGGACTGCAGTGGGGCCACAGCACCATGAGTTCCCGGCCATCCATTCAGGAGGGGCCTCCAAAGAGTTTATACCCTGTCTCAGTAATGCATACACTGGCAAGAGTCTAGAAGTCCTTTGTCACCCTGTTCCAATACTGGGTCACAGTGCCTATAATGACTAGGGATGGATGTTTTTATAAATTCTGTAATTATCTTTGAGTGGCACAATTATAATACATTGTGTTTTGTAAACATTAAAAGCATTAATTTGATAAACATTATCTTCTAAAATATTACATCAAATTTTAAAAATCCTGCTACGGCTTTCTTCATTTCTAAAAAATATACCAGCAGCTTTGAAAAATGAGGGCAGATTTCATGTCTTTCAATGTCTCTACGTAAAACATGGTGAGAAGAAAGTAGAATAATTTGGGCTGGGAAAATTATTTTATTCATTCATTCAACAAATATTTAATGAGCACTTACAATAAGCAGGACATCATTCTAGGTGTTGGGGATGCAGCAGTGAACAGGAGGCACAAATTTCTGCCCTCATGAAGTCTGCATTCTACTGATTATTCACAGAGAAGTAGCGAGAATGGAAAAGCTAAGCTGCACATTTACAGAGGAAGCAGAGCGTGATTGCCAGGCTGACTAGTATCATTTTTCTTCTGCAGATAGTGGGGATTCATTGAAGGTTTTCTGCAGGGACGTGATGAGAGCTAGGCTTTAGCGGTGTTAATCAGCCAGCATTGTGGGAGGTGGGAGTACTAGAAAGGGACTTGGGTAGAGGAAGGGACATCTGGAAAGCAGTTCGTGCTGATGCAGTGCATGATGTCCAGCAGATGGAAAATCAGTCCTGAACTAGGGCAGTCCAAGTGAATGCAAAGGCCAGACAAGTTGTAAAGGATTCCCATGAGATGGAACGGCAGGGGAGGGATTCCTAATTGTGTGAATAGGGGGACAAAGGGGGAAAAGAAAATCAAAGTTACTGCAGTTTGCAGCCTAGTCTCTGGTAAGGGTGAGGTGGTTTAGCCCAGGGTGGGGTTTGGCATCACATGACCCTAGCTTCAAAGTCCGGTCTAACATTTAACAGCTGTGAAACATTGGGTGTGTTGTTTAGTCTGTCTGAGCTTCAATTACCCCATCTGTAAAAGTGCAAAATAATTCCTAACTCCAGGATTAAATAAGATAGTATGTATAATGCACAGAACACAGACTAGGCTTCAGTAGTTTTGGTGGTGATTATTATGGTTACGTGAAGGATGAACTAGCTTGGGACGTGCATCTGAAGCACCTACAGGACATCCAAAGACAGGTGTTGAGTGGACAATCAGGAAGATGGGAGTCCCTCTATCAATTAATAATAGCAATATATTAATATTGATTTTTAAGCATTTACTGTGCTAAACATTTGACAAGCCTTAGCTCAGTTAGTCCTCACTGCAAACCTATAGGAAGATATGGTTATCATTACTATTTTATAAAAGACTGAGATTTAGTTAACTAAACTTAGTCCAGCCTAAACAGCTAGTGTGGGGCAAAACTCAAATTCAGGTCCCCTTGACTCCAAAGCCCATAGTCTTAAAACATTCAAGGTTTGAAGTGGCAAACCCGGAGGTGGCACTTAATTTAGTTTAAGAACTCTAACTCCCACTGCCCACCCAACCTCAGACACCTCCCACAGCCACCACTTGCCTGGGCCTGATTCTCCTGCGTGCTTATGAGGAGTGAGCTCAGTCTGAAGGGAACTGCCCATCTGAGCAGCCTTTCTTTTTTTCTTTCTTTCTTTCTTTCTTTCTTTCTTTCTTTCTTTCTTTCTTTTTTTTTTTTTTGGTGGATTGGACCAGATTTTGCTGCTTCTGCTCAGATACTGATCTGTCAACCTAATCACAGTCACAGACAGCTCTTCTTTTGGCCCTGGAAAGGTGGTCACTGTCCTTCCGGGCTTACTATACCCTATTTCTGGTAATTTTGACCAAGCTTCCTGGAGCTGGGAGTTAATGTGAGTGAAACACACCAACTCAGGAGTCAAGACCCAGGTTCATTTTGGGCCTCCATGTACTCCCTTGCCATTTCGGGAAAGTTCCTGTCCTTTTTGAGCTTCTTGCTCTTCCTCATTTGAAAATCAGAGCTAATGACCTGAGGCTCAGACCAAACAACAGGGAAATGAAGGCAGTCTGCAGAAGGAATCACTACGCAACTGTCAGCTGTTCTCAGTGGCACTGCCCTGTCCTAACAGTGCCCAAATGGAGGAATAAGAAAGATCTGGGCTAGTAGCCCCCAGAAGATGTCAAGGGAGTCATGAGCCACAGAATAAGCCCAAGGGGGACATCTTGCCTGACCCTTTAATTAAACTACCTTGAACTTCTGTAAAACCTAATTCTTCTTCTGTTTCCCAAATGCATAGAGTCATGTTGAGTCATTTTTCACTCAAGAAAAGTGTCCCATTCCCAAGAAGAACTCGCCCCTTTCATTTTGATGTTAACTTTAGCATTACCTGTGTGGTTTACAGGTTTCTGATCCAAAACCGGCTCTGCTTAGAATAGAATGGAGGCAGCTCTCTGACTCACTTAACGATTTCAAGCATATTAATAGCTTTTGCGTTTCTCAGTGAACAGATTCTAGCAACAAAGACTACTATGGTGTTCTTTCCTAATAATTTTCTGTATGTTGATCCGAGAAATTGTCTTTCAAAAATCCATGGCACAAAGATGGCATTTGCCAGCTAGTATTTGGAAAGAATCTGATATTATCAGACAAAAGTGTGATGCAAATTGTTCTACGTTAGGGGAGCCTGACTTTGCTTCTTACTCTAAGTCAATCCCTTTAAAATATTAACTCATCCCACTGAGCAAAGACCTGTCATTTTATTAATATTCGCTTCTCACTTACACTGCCTCACAAGCAGGCGTTTTCTTGTTTTTCCTTTATTTTCCTTTAATGTAAGATCTGGCCTGTCTACGAAGACACCAAAATGCCAGAGCAGTCAAGCGAATAATCGGCCTTTACTATGGGCTCTGCCACATTTTCCAACCAGAAGGACCCACGGCAAAGTTGAATGAGTGGGGGTCTCTTTGCATGTGGCTTTGTGCAGCAGGCCTGCCAAGCATTACTATTCCAGCCCTTAAACCTGTGCCAGACTGTTAATGTCTTAATGCTTATTCAAGTGTCAGGGAGTGCTGGCAGATGTCAGAGAGAATGGGAGGCTGTCAATAAGGAAATTACTTACATTCACAGGGTGATTGTGGCAGTCTGTCAGGTAGCGTTTGAGAGGATGTCATGCTGAAAAGAAGGAAGCAGAGAAAAAAAGAGGGTGGCAGCAAACAGCATTGGGGGAGGGTCTTTTTAAAAAACTGTTTAGAGATATTTTATTTTCCTTTTATTCTCAGAGCTAAACTTCAGATACAGCAGTCATAGGTCAAGAAATAAACAAGAAGGTATTTCCTATTTCTGGAGACCTTAAACATAAGAGCTGGGTGGTGAGGGGGCTTTTGTTTCTTGACATCAGACAAATAATTCAAGCTCTTTCCTGCGAAGGCAGCCGGACTCAGTTCCCTGGTCATGCAGAAACACATATGGTTTTCCATACGTCACATATTTCATCCAACAACTACTTACTAACTGCCTACTGTGTGCTAGGTGTGGTAAATCACAGTTACTAAATGTACAGAAAAGCATATTTTTAAAACACATTTTTTAAATTCTAGGAAGGAAAAGGTTTTAAGAATAAGAATTTGAATGAAGTAGTATCTCACCCATGTAACTATAATAGCACCTGCCTGTCTTCTTTGCTTGTTTGGTGAGGGGACTTTAAAGAGGCTTGGAGCCAATCTTCCCTTTAAAAGCCTCTCTTAGTTCCAGATTTGCCATAGGGATTCTATTTATTGCCTCCTTATGGCTGGAAAACTCTGTTCCTGTCTCATTTTCTTTTTCCTGGTCTTTATACTCCCTACCCCATCCCTCCAGTGAAATGCTCCTCAGCTTATGAAGGGGTTACGTCCTGATTGACCCATCATAGGTCAAAAATATCATAAACAGAGCATGCATTAATATTCTGATAAGCCCATTGTAAAGTTGAAAAATCCTAAATTGAACCATCATAAGGCAGGGACTGTCCATATATGCGTGTGCTTGGAAGAGGAGGGAGCAAGAGTACTGTTGTCATTAGTCATTAGTCAATAGCCAGATGCAATTGTCTAATTACGAGAAAAAAAATGCATGCATGGTTATAAAACTTACCTTTTAAATGAAAGGTTGGGCCCCTCAGAACGACCCTGGAAACATGAGATATCTAGAATGTTTATCCCTGATGATGAGGAAAACACTCTTGCATTTAGAGGGAACATGGCAATTCCATTTGTGGTTAATGGTGGCTTTTTAGGGCTGTCTATTCTTAATGTCCCACATCCCCTATTACAACGTAGCTCCCTTTCATATTTTAGAATTTCTCCCAGAAGGAATAAAAGAGAGGATGTTAGGCACATTTGTTAGTTAGTTTTAGACTAGTCAAGGAAAAGCAAATATTTTACTGATAGAAACTCCAGAGCTAAAGGCGCCCAGGAGTACAGGGATCAGGGACAGCGAACTTTTTCACAGATTGCAGGAGTCATGCAAACTCCTGAAAGATGTTGCTGCAATGCCCTGTTTCTATGGGGACGGAACCAGCTGGGTTAAATGGAGGGTGAAAGCTAAAGTCCAGATGTAGCCTGGACAGATTCCCATGGGCCCCACTCTCACTGCCCTTCCTGTCCTACACAGTTCCTCTTTCCTCCCTCAGATGAAGAGGTGTGGAGTTTGGATTCTGGATAAGAATGTGCTCGTGTCCACATCAGCATAGCCCCCTCCCCAGGAGCATCCTGCCTACCTGCTGGCCTGGCTGTGGACTCAAGGATTTCCAGGGCACATACCTCAATCAGTTTCACACCAGTCACAGAGAAGACTCCAGCCTTTTGAAGTATCCTCTGAGCCTTTGAAGTGCTCACCCCAAGGGGGAATAAGTAAATTTCTGTCAGAAAAATGTAGCAGGACTTAACTTATCCCCAGAGGAATTCTCCCAGAGACACCTCACATTTCAGGAAAGAGTAAATAAGTTTCTATGAAGACAACTCACAAGGCTTTCCTTCTTTTTCTCACTAAGCTGAAGCAGAAAGCAATCAGGTTGGAAGCTCTCTGTGATCCACGTGTTAGCTTCGACTTCTCTTTCTTCCTTAGAGCTGTAGGTTCCTCACGCCCACTCCCACTGCCCTTGTAAACCAGAGTACAGTCAACCAAACCCTTTCTCCTATATGCTGCAATATTAAGCTCTGGGTAAAAGGTAGAGCATATTAATCAATCAGTCCAGGAATAACACTGAAAGAAATACTTAAAAGCACAGGAAAACATGCTATCAGTGGAACATAATTAATATGGTGACAAAATTCTGGAAATGTCAGAAAAACAACAAAGCATTACATTTCCCACATGTGTTTATTTTCCTACTCGGTTATTTACGATATACCTCATTTTACTGAATAACTCAACTTTTAAAAAATTAAAACGCTTTAGAATCACTCTATTTTTTACAAATTAAAATAGTATTTTCAAATTATTTTCTTTTTCTTCCCATCCTTTCTAATGTTATGATTGCTTTTATTCTCAGTCTTCATGTTTCTTTTATCCTGTTCTCTAACTGGATACTGGTCAAGGGGCAATGAGAACAATAATATAATCTATATATATTTACATCTAATAAATTTACATTTATTAAGTACTTACTAAGTGCTGGGATAACCCCTCTGCATTTATTATTTTACCAAGACTTTACAACAATCCCTTACCCTTATTTTATAGGTAGGGATTGAGGTTTAGTAATGTTAATTAAGCAACCCAAGAGCCCTAGATTAGTAACTCCAGTTCAGAGGTCATTTCCTCAGGAACTACCACCCTCAAGTAGGACATATACTTCTTTAAATGCTCTTATAATCCTATAATATTATAACATCCTGTGTCTTTCCTCCATAGTTCTCATGAGTTGTAATTTTACATTTATTTGTAATTATTTGATTTAAGTGTATCTCCCCACTAAACTGTAAATTCTAGGATCACAGAAATCATACCTATTTTTGCTACTTCTGAGCTTGTTACGTAGTAGGATTATAATACATATTGAATGAATGAATAATGGAATGATTTAATTAATTAATAAATGAACCCTTATCTGTCTAACTTCAGAATTTGAGAGTTGTGGTTTAGCCAGCAAAGTTGCTTTTTAAATCAAATCCTAGATAAGGGAATATGCAAAGTTATGTATATAATAATCTATATAAATAACAAAAACATACATTTTATATATAAATATAAAAATAATATATATATAACAAAAGCCAATGCATACAAAGTCATATGTATAATAGTAGTGCTAGCCGAGCTGCCTGCGTTTGAATCCCAACTCCACCACTTTTTAGCTGTTTGATCTTGGACATGTTATTTAACCTTTCTGTGTCTCAGTTTGTTCATTTGCTGCATAAAGGTAATAGTAGAACTCACCTCATACAGTTATGAGGATCAAATGAATGTGTATCCTCTCGGAACAGCGCATGGGTACTTAGAATGTTCTGTGTGTGTGTTATCATTATTATCATTCAGAAACTTACTTTGTATAGAGAAATAAAAATTACAGGCTAATTTCATTCAAATACTCCTATGGGATAGCATTTATTCATTGACTCAAACCCCCTGTTCTGGTCCTAAAGGTGTCAATCTTAAAGAAGTGGTCCTGAGTCTTTTCACTCTCAAACAGAAAACACCCAACATGAATCCATTTTGAAATTTTTGCTAATATTTTTTCCTACAAGTTCAGAAAGGAAATATTTAGTGGAATACATTATGCTTTAAATTCTGGACATATATTATCAATATTCCCTAAAAAAATCTCTAATGCTATCCCATTGGGCCCACGTCCTCTACGATCTTTATCAAGAATTATGGAAAGAGGCAGAGTGATCAGGGGCCTGACCAGAGCCACACAGTCCCAGAGGTTGTCACAGCTCTGCCACCTGTTAGCTGTTTCTCCTCTTGTTTCCTCAACTAGAAAGTGGAGATGACATTCAATCGACTAAAGGTTAAATGAGATAAAGTTCTAAAGACCCGGGTAGATCCTGCCTGCTTATAGTCCTTTTTATAACTATCCCAACCAGGACTTGACCAGCAAGAGTTGCTATCCTTTTGTGCCTTCTCTGACCACTTCTTTAATGTTCCTCCAGCCTTCCTGTGACCAGGGTCATCAGGTTGGCCCTCCTCCTTCTTCACGTTTTCCAAGGCTTCACATTACTCAGGGATTGAGTAATAGCAGTAAAGTAGAAGAAAAATGAGACATTCAGTCAAAACATCTGAATGGAATTTGTCTTCACTTCTGCTACTGACTGGCTACTTGATTTTGAGCAAGTGATTTAACCTATCCAGATTTCCTTTTGCTCATCTGTAAAAATGAGACTCCATGAAGCATATTTTGGAATCATTTTTTTTCCTTCCTCTGTCCTGTTTATATTGTTACTGCTATTATAACATACTAACAATAGTACTATTTTTAATGTACACTTTCCAAAATCTTTTACATTTATTGTATTATTTGGTCACCATGTCAAAATTGTGAGGTATTCAAGTTAGGCACTATCACTCCACTTCCAGATAAGAAAATTAAGTTAAGACAGGGAGAGGATGTTAGACTTGGCAAGGTCACAGAGACTCTAGAACACAGATATATTTTATTGTAGCCTGTTAGACTTTTATGGTCCACCTATTGTATGCATTGTACCAGGCAAAGTGCAAATGATATAGCAACTTTTTGTAACAGAATAAACACACAAAGATAAGTGATAACCCCAAATAGTAGATGCTAAGAGACAAATGAGTAAATCACAATTACTTTTTATCTTGTTGATTGTCTGTGAAGAAAGAATACCTTTTTTTCCTTAGGTGGAACTTCCCCATCATTGCATAACATAGCTTCCACATCTCTTATGGATTCCATGGAGAGCTCAGTGGGAGAAAAAGATTAATTTCACTTTGACACGGTTACAGCAATGTTATGTAAGCACAAGCCTCGGGGTGGATATCTTTCAACAATGATCTGTTTGGACTTTCTAAATAGTGCATGTTTAAATGTAATCTAAAACTTTGAAATTCTGTAGAACAACAAAAATCAAGATTGGAAATTATCATAAGAAGTGCTCTTCTGAGTGTTTTTCCTGAGTCCATGTTTTAGGACTGGGTGTATGAGAAGTGTGCAGAGTTTCAGTTTCATTTTTAGTGAAACTGGAAAGTAATAGAATTGATTCTGAAACGCCACAATAAGAATAAGAGCTATAAGAATCTCTGGGATTCTTTCAACTTAAAAAAATACATTTCCAAGGACTTTTGATAGGGCTTTTATAAAATACTTAAATTTTTTAATATGTGCTATATTCACACAGTTCAAACATGATAAAGCATGAATGGTGTCTTGTGAAGAGTTTCCTTCCTGTTTCTCTCACCCACTGTCTTCCACCTACCTAGGTACCATCCCCTCTCGCAAACAGCTAACCATTTACCAGTTCCTTGTTTAGCTAACCACTTACTAGTTCCTTGTTTATCTGCCCCAATTTTTTAATGTATAAAATAATACAGTACAAATATATATTCCTTCCTGTTTCCTTCTTTTATATATATGGTAGCATACTCTACATAATATTTTGTATCTTTTTTCACTAAACAATATATGAGCATTCCATGTCAGAACAGGTTCCTTATTATTTTCTATTATATCTGCAAAGTTTGATTCTTGACTATATCAAAATTTATTTATCCAGTTCTCTAAAGAGAAATATTTAGTTGTTTCTAATCTTTTACTATGAGGAAATGAGTAACTTTGTTCATGTGTTATTTCGTATAGTGAATGGCGTGTATCTGTAGGATAATTTTCCTTAGCTGGCATTGCTTAATCAAAACATATGTACATTTGTAATCCTCCACAATACAGTAGATTCTCACCAATTTCATGAGTTAAAGAAAAATATATTTCAGAATAGTTTTAATTTACAATTTTGTTATTATGAGTAAAAGTGACCATTTTTCATCTGGATAAAAGCCTTTTCAGATAAAAACTGAAAAGCCTTTTCAGATAATATATTTTGCTGATTTTCTGTTGGATTGTTAATAATTTTCACTTAGTAAGCAACACAGTAAATAAGTGTATATTCACCATTTCCTATGTTTGCTATGGTATAGACTTCTTTTTTTAAGAGAAAGCAGCCATTCTTATCTCCTTTTTATTCGAAGTTACTGGACCCTTTTTATTCTGTTTTTACGATTTGGCCACAGTTGAATTTGGGCAACAGAAGCGTCGCTCTACCCCACGTCCTTCTCTTTCCGCAGCACTCCACGTGGCGGGCGCTTGCTCAGCGTCTGTGAAAGAAACAACTCCTGCAATCAGACAGACTCCCCGTCTTTCTTCTTCCTTAAGTAATTTTGGAATCATTTTACTAGTCATTAACATAAGAACTGGAAGAACTGGTAAGGTGAAAAGAAAAAAAGAATTGTCTGCAACGGAATTAATCTAACACTATAGCTAAATGATTGTTCTTTTTTTCTTTCTTAGAAGTTTGAAAATGATTCTTTTTACATTGATACATAGTTTTCAGAAATTTGGAAAACAGTGGCCTATTGTGATTTCTCTCTCTAAGCACGCTATAAAATTAACCTATTGGCTTCATAATATACCATTTAGTAAAAGAGGAAATGTCAGAGTATGAAAGGAGGATGAGGTGGCCTATATGCTGAATATTAATTAATTAACAATTAATTAATTCAACATATATTATTGAGCAGTAGTTATGAGCCAGACATTCTGCTTAACACTGAGAATACATAGTTGTAAATAAGAAAGCCATGCTCCTTGCCTTCTCAGAGTTTATATTCTAAACCAGTCACTCTTTACCCCAGTTACATATGAGAATTACCTGGGGAGCTTTACAAAAATACCAATGCCATTGCCCAGGCCAAGAATCACTAGGGGTATAACTCAGGAACAAATATTTTTTAAAACTCCCCAGATGGTTCTAAGTGAAGCCAGAGTTGAAACCACTGGTCCAGCCATACCCCACAGATAGTTAGGAAACCACAAAATATTTTAAAGAGGAAGTGGTCATGGAAACTTTGAAATGATGTAATATGAACTACATAGCACCGACTTTGAAGTATTTTTGCTATAATGTTTACCTTAAAAGCAATAATGGCTTAAGATATGCATTCCAATTTATAGATAACATAAAGGATAGAGGAAGGAGCTAAATGGCACCTTGAGGAAAATATCAGACAAATCCAGAAAGTGGTAGTTTCTCCAAGACAAATGGCCAGGTTTCTTCAAAAAAGGCAATGTTAGGAAAAACAGAAAAGGGTTAGGAGTGGGGTGGGAACTGATACAGATTGAAAGATAACAAAGAAACACCAACCAAATATAACACATTAATCTTGATTTCATCCTGGTTCAAAATATCCTTGGGGGCAATTTTAAGGGACAATTTAGGAAATTTAAATATGTACTAGAAATTAGATAATATTAGGGAATATTGTTGATTTTTCTTAGGTGATAATGCAATCATTATCTGTGTATCAGAATATCCTTATTTTTAGGAGATGTTGCAGATGGGTGTCTGCAACTTTCAAAGGGTTTTCAACAACACAAAATGAAAGCACACATACAGATAAGCAAATATAGTCACACTTTTTAAAGGAGTTTGAAAGAGGCTAAGGTATCAAGGATAAAAGAGAATCCTGAATAATGATGATAATTATGTTTAATTAATTATCATTTATTGAGTGAGTTCTGTGTTCCAGATATTGTGTTAATGACTTTATATGCATGATTTAATTTCATTTTTAAAATAAGCATTATTATTTTAATCTTACAAATGAAAAAACTGAAGCTTGGAATGATTAAACAACTTGTTCAAGTTCACACTGAGCCAGGATTTGAACCAAGTTCTTCCTGTTTCTATTGTGGGTGATCTTGATCATTATGCAGCATTGCTTCCACCCCAAACTGTAATATAAGCACTTATGAGACAATGGAAAGCTCACATGCTTTGGATTTACTTCAGTTACAGCACTTACTACAATGCAAATCCATCTAATTGTTTATGCATCTGCTCTATAGACTGTGTCCTCCTTGTCTTACAAAGAACATAATCTTTGGAGTCAGGCCCCACTGGGTCCAAATATTGGCTCTGTCATTTATTCTATGTTTGTTCTTAAGCAATTTATGAAAACTTCCCTCACCTCCAGTTTTCTCATCTATGAATATAGAGATATTATTAAGTGCTCTATAGGATTGTTATACAGATTAAATAAATATATATGGAATGTACTTAGCACAATCCCTGGCATATAGTAAATACTCAATAAATGTTAGCCACTCCTCCCCACCCCACCATCCCTTAAATTTAAGTTGGATGGCCACAAATGACTCTTGCTTATACAGAAAAACCCCTGATGTTCAAAGTGATTGCCAATTCTGGAGCCCTCAATCACATCCATTAACTATCAACTTTGCATCAGAGACCACAGCTTTGAATCCTGAAAATCTATAACAGAACTCAACTAGTGTCCAAAAATATGTGTTTGTTACAGTGAAATCATCAGTATGATGGTCATTATGATTTATTTATTAAGGCTATGCTAGGTATTAAAAGTTTGCTCTAGGAACTTAAAATTAAGATATTTTCAATGGGTTTCTAAAACCTAGGCAGAAACAGTTACTAGCAATCTATTTGGGGACTATGAACATTCATTCCAGATAAATGGAATAGTGTGAGGAAAGTCAGAGAGATGGGAAAAATGTCTGCTTAGGCCTTTTTTCCCCTCAAAGACAGGCAGTGCACTTAATTGGATTATTGTGTGTGTAAACATGTAAATAAGAGATAAGATTGGAAGGTTTGATTGAGAACCTTGATTGCCTAAATGTAGCAAACCTCTGTCAATTTTGGAGGAAATGAACAACTCAAGTTCCTGCCATAGCACATATCAGAGATAGTCTAATCTAGCAGTATCCGTGTGTGTGTGTGTGTGTGTGTGTGTGTGTGTGCGCGCGCGCGCGCGCACGCGCACACATGCGTGAATGTGGCGGCAGGTGGCAATCAAATAGATGGTCATTTCTCTAATCTCTGAATGCAGTGGGACCAGAAAGGGCAAGGGGGACTAAGGAGAATTTGGTGGGGTACAAAATAAGAGGATATAGCTGCTGACAAGATGCAGGCAACAAGCTTGAGTGAGAAGATTGAGCAGGCTCTGAGGTTCCAAGCCTGTGTGGCTGGGAGAATAAAAGGACCCTGAGCAGAAATGAGAAAGTCTAAGGGGGAGCTGTTTTTTTGGGGGGTAGGAGGGCAGGTAAGATATTTCCTAATGGAAATGATGAGTTTGTTAGACCTCACCCTTGTGCCTTTTTAAAAATAGTCAAACCACAGCCCACCTTTAGAGGCAGGTCGTCATAAAGCTGAAGGCTTAAAGCTATATAGCTCCTTGACTTAGGTAGCA
Organism: Daubentonia madagascariensis; assembly: GCA_023783475.1. Taxonomy (NCBI): domain Eukaryota; kingdom Metazoa; phylum Chordata; class Mammalia; order Primates; family Daubentoniidae; genus Daubentonia; species Daubentonia madagascariensis. Next base: position 10,457,664 of record JAKFHU010001268.1, on the reverse strand, counting down.
GAGAGCCTAACATTTTATGAGCCAGTACACAGGCACAGAGCAAAGGAAAGGGCTTAAAAAGTTTCTCTTTGAGCCAGTAGGCACAGATTGGCCCAGAATACCCCTCACCTGAAGTTTATGGGTGTTCCATGGCCCATGGGAACTACAACTCCATCTGCTTTAGGGATAGGCTTGTTGAGAAAAGGGCAATAATTCACGGAACATGAGTTTTGGGGAGGTATGTAGTAGATCAAAAAGTGGCGATATTTTCACTCATTTATTTATTCGGTAAGTATTGAGCATGTGCTATTAATATATATGAAGTGTTGTTGTGGGCATTAGGGTTATAGATAAGACATTTACTATCATGTACTTTTTATTCCAATTATTCTATTAGAATTTTTATTCTAAATCTAATTCTAATAGTAAGTGCAGAAATAGATAAGATAATTTTAGAGAGTGTTAATATCCTCCTAAGGTCTTCTTGAAGTGCCTCTTAGAAAAGACCTAGAACTAATTTGTCCTGGCAATATTCATGTCTGGCTTCTTCTCATACTTCAGGTCTTACTGTAAGAGACTGACCCCCTGTAAGCAGGTCCTCACAGCAGTTCTCGGTTCCAGTAATGATCACCATCTGTAATGACTGATTGTTTACTTATTCCTTTGTATAATGTCCGCCTTGCCCTCCTGATTGGTAGCCCTATGACAGCAAGAACTTTGTTTTGTTCTCACTGGATTCTCAATGCCTCTTCCAGAGCCTTGCCCACAGAGAGTTCTTAGTAAATATCTGGAATTAGGTTCATCAATCATCCTGGTTTGCCTGGAACTATGGATTTGCCCAAGACATAGTGCATTCAGTATAAAACTAGGTCAGTCCTGGGCAAATCAGGACAGTTGGATATCCTATATGGAATGCATATCCTCTGGACAAGAAATTAGTCCCAGAAATAAACCTTCCATCATGCAGTTGAGTCTGTTTAAACCAGACCCAGAGCAGAGGTATTACTATGCCATGATACATTTAGTTGCAGGCACTATTTTTAGTATAGGCCTGAGACTTAGGGAAAAGTGAAAGCAGATCCCCAGGCAATCTTTCAAGCATCTTGAAGATCAGTATAATAATGCAGACATTGAGCTCCAGAGAAAAGATGCCCATATTTCTAACATCATGGAGTTGGGGCAAGTCTGTCACTTCTGAGCCTCCCCAAGCCTCTTGGCTGCTGAGGTATCCAGAGGGAGCCAGACTAAAAACTAACAATTAAAAACAATCTTAATATGAAGTAGCATTTGACAGCTAGAAAACACCTCTAAAATCATGTAGTCCAATAGCTTCACTTTACAATTGAGAACACTAAGAATTTCAGATGTTATCTTCTCCCACAGAGAAGCCAGTATCATAGGATTCTCTTTATTTGTTCCAACACTGACTACAGTCCCTGTGAAATATTGGCCAAAGGCTCTTGCTGCACAGGTGAGACAATGAGTCCCTCCCATTGTCCTGTTTTGCATTTCCTCCCTCATTCTGTGTGCTCTGGAACAAGTTCTGCAAGCCTTTTTGCAAATGACTTATTTCAATATGCTGTTTGTTTCTTTCTAAAAGAATTATTGTTTATTGGGTTCAAACCTTCCCTTTTCCTTGAAGCATCAGTTGTTACTCCTAGATTTGAAGCCAAAATTTTTACCATTATGTAGTTTGCAGATCTTAAAAGAAAAAGGAAGGAAGGAAGGAGGGAGGGAGTACCCAAAAACTTCTGTAGAAATGTATGAAGCCTAATGGACACCTTGACACAGGAGATGTTCCTGGAGTTAATGTCATTGTGATAAACTTTAAAGGATTTGTTCTGGCAGTATATAGGTTTGGTTTTGTTTTGTTTTGTTTTCTCACCAATGGAAAGACATAGAACAAATTCACATTCATTTTTATTTTGTTGTGTATTCTGAATCAAAAGATGGCAATATGTCTGCCATTAGCCTTAATGTGAGAGCAGGGACTAACCAAAATTGCATCTATTTAGTGATGTTTTCCAACAGTATGTCCTAGTTTTGGGGAAAAATACAGCTTGTTAGTGTTTTGGAATTTAGAAAGTTTGAGTTCATGACTGCCTTTTGTAACAGCTGGTGTTTGACTTTTAGGAAGGCAGGGCATTTAAAAAAGATTCTGTTGTGAGTTCTTAAAAATACAACAAACAGAACTTAAGACAAATGTCTTATCTGTGGAACTTTATCCAGATTGAGACATTTTATTTTGCCCTTGGCTGTGAATTTCTTGCCGTGAGAGGTGTTAAATTCATACCTCTGTAGAGAAGGCCTTGGTCTTTCTTAGACTTATTTCCTTACATACTTAAGAGATAATCTCTTAAATCATTGAGTAATAGTCTAGTCCTTGGGAGATTGGACTTTAAAGCAGGTTTCAGTGAAGAATCAAAGCTCATTTGTTTAGCTATGTGTCACAATGCACATCACTCTCTGAAAGGGGACAAATCAAAAAGCAAGAGGGGGGCTAATGTGATTGACTCTGTGAGATGCATAACATTCTTTAACAAACTTTACACATATATGATACTTTCGTACAGTGGGACTACAACAGAGGGACTGTTGATGGACAGTTATACTTTATAAATGTGATTAATCATTGAGCAGATAAAGGTAAAACATAACATTAACAGTATATAGTGCCTTAAAATGTAACCATTAAATATAGAAGCTTACGGTTATATAGTATAGGTATATGGAAATATCCAATCTTAATTATAAAATTCTTTTTTTTTAAATAAATTTACAAAATTAAAAAAAGTGTACAGGCTGGGCACAATGGCTCACCCCTGTAATCCCAGCACTTTGGGAGAGCGAGGGGAGGATCACTTGAAACCAGGAGATCGAGACCAGCCTGGGCAACATAGTGAGACTCCGTCTCTACAAAAAATTAAAACATTAGCCGGGAGTGGTGGTGTGCCTGTCGTCCTGGCTACTCGGGAGGCTGAGGCAGGAGGATCGCTGGAGCCCAGGAGTTCAAGGCTGCAGTGAGCTATAATTGGGCCACTGCACTCCAGCCTGGGTGACAGAGTAAGACCCTGTCTAAAAAAAAAAAAAAGTATAAACACCCACCACCTACCACAAATGATAATAATGAACATTCTGTCACATCTGTTTTATGTCTTTCTTTATGAAAGAAATCAAATACTACAATAAAGTTGAAATCCCCTTTGTCTCCCATTCCCTGTCCCACCTCTGCCCCTTCCCAGAAGATAGCCATTCTAATTCTCTAGTGAAATACAGTTCAATTATATGATCTGTTCCATTTGTTTTTGTGCAAAAAATATACTTAGCATTATGCTTTTTTAAAACAATATCTATATATATTGTGCAGAAATGCTAGCTTTATTACCGAAATAATGATTATCCACATGTCAAAATGAATATTTGGACATTTTACAAGTATAGACTTTACAGAGCATCCAGAAATCACAAGACTTTAGGGAAATGCTGTAATATTTTTAAAAGATGGCATAATCTTGTGAAAATCAATTATTTTATTATATGAAATAGAAAATACCTTAGGTACATGCTTTCATGATGAAAATAGTAAATACTAATTAGAGAAGTTTTCTTGATTCACATAATTTCTTGAATATACTTTATAAAGTCTGATTAATAGTCCAGACTATGGTTACTTTAATGATAAAGCAACTAAAGAGTTTACCATTTTACTACCTTGAATATTAAATGAGATAATAAATAATATTAGCAACATTTAGAAAATTCTAATAAAATGCATTGATAATATCTAAAGATTCTCCTTTATTGTTTCATCAAGAGGTATTTAATAGAGAATATTTGTCATCAATATTTGAAAACAAATTGTACTTCTATAATGTCAAAGCAGCGCTATAGATCCACTCCTACAGGAATAATTAGGAAGTAAAATCATGTAGTACTTGAAGTCCTGGGCTTATTATCTGGGCTCTTTGGCTAGTGTAACTTTGCTATTACCTTGTTGGTCTAGGATAGATTATTTAATATCTCTGGGACTCAATTTCCTCATTTTAAAAATGCCTTGGTTGGTGGCATGGGGATGGGGAAAGATTAAAAGAGATGATCATTAATATTTTTCCCAGCTCTAAAATTTTATTATTCTATTATTCATTTTCTCCCTTCTCTATTCCTACTCAATGTGTTACACATAGATTAGTAATTAGTCAAAACTGAGGGGATCTTCCAGCAAAATAATCGCACTTAACATTAAAAGCTATAAGAATCTGAAATAGGAAAACCTGTTCTTAATTCATTTTAAGATCAACTCATTTGGAAGAAGCCAGACAAAAACTACTAAAGAAAGAAATTACAAATAGAGAAATATACTTATACTTACTATAAGGATTTTACAGGATGAAGAATATTTATCTAAATAAATTCATGTAAAACATAGTTAAATTTTTACTAAAAAAAGTGATACATCTAATCAAAATCATGCATGTTTAATATTGTTAAATATTTCTTTGTTAGTGCCAAAAAGATAAGTTACTAGGTACTACATAATCAATGAAGAGGATGACTGTCTCATGACCTTGCAATCAGGCCAAGTTATAATATTTCTCATTATCAGTATTCCTCCTGAGGATGTTGTAAATAATTACTTTGTAAGAGTAAATAAGTATTGACAAGTGAGTAAAATAATAATGCTTATTGAAGGAAAAATAATAAGGTGGCCTTTCAACAGTTCTTGTCTATAAATGAAGATATAGTAATTTTTTACGTCTTCTTAGGGGACTTTTAAACCTACTGCATCTATTGTGGAATTTCCCATGCAGTCGTTACATTCTTTTGTACAACTTTAGGGTCTGGGAGATAAAAAGTGACAGTGATAAAGAATCACATGGATATGTGAAAGAAACTTCCTGAAATTAATCTTTTCTAGTCAATTCCCGTCTGTTTAGGGGTATCTCCTCAGCAAGTTTAAATGGATGGCTAGCTATAATATTTTTAGTGGTCCCAGAAGAGGAAAACATATGCCTCCTTAATGACCACTGTCAGAACTGAATGACCCTCACAGACCCAATGTTCTTCCTAAATGAGATAATGGATGTGAAAGAACATTGTAAACTCTAACAAATGTTGGAATTATTATTGAGATGACCATTCCAAGGATGACCCGATCATTTGTTTTACCACAGAGATTCCTTCTAAGTAGCAGAGTTCATTTTATAGTTTTGAAGGGATTGATGGCACTGAGCAGCAACTTAAGATCTTGAATATCTAAACCTTTATGTCCTGCCTTCGTCATTCTTCGCATCAAGTTTCAGGGATATGTATATACAGAGGTTGATGCCAAACACACATATTCTTTTTATTACTATGAAGTTCCCTTATGGTCCCCTCATAAGCTAGATTGGCCCGTGGGCAGACTTCTTTTTACTCAGGCTAGAAGCAGGAAGAGGGTGTGAAATCAAAGCACGCCAAGAGGCCTCCTTCCCACTTTTGCTCTAGGCCTTCAGACGATGAGGAAAGGGAAGTCAAGGAAAAGCATAGTCAATAGCATGGGGAAAATAAGGGATTTTCTCTAAGATCTGGAGCTGGGCTGGTCTAATTGGCCCAAGACCTCATAATCTTTTGTCACCCTACAAGAGAGGCGATGTACATCATACTTATCAAAAGTGGGTTTGTGTTCCTTGGCTTTGAAGGTAAGAAGGTCTAGGCTGGTCCAGATTGACTGTTGATAGGTAATGTGACCCATGCCTTTGTTTTCTTCCATTTATAAATTGGGGCTAAGATTCCATATCCCTGAACGATTCATCTCCATATTCCAGAGTGACATTGAGAAAATAAATGAAAGAGAAAGTGTGGAAGTGTTTTGGGGAGTTACTTGGCCATTTTGCAAGGCCCTTTAAGATTCAGAGAGAGGGAATTCAATGCCAAAAAAAGGCTGCCATTCCACTTTGGACATCTTTAAAGTTTTTCTTACGTTGAAGCTCTAATCCATTCCCTTATACCTTTCCCTCTTTAGACCTATCTGACATTCTGGTGCCTCATTCCTCTTTAATATGATAAGTTTTAAGTATTTGAAGACAGTTATGTTTTGTGAGATTTTCATGTAAGTATTATTTTAAGGAAATCATAAACCACAAATAATAGTATTAAAGTTGTGTCTTTAAAAAAAACCTGTGTCTTTGAGACAAATAACAATGCTTTGCAAGGAAACAACTGGCCTCCAGTTTAATTTAAATACACATATCTACTAGTTTTAAACATTATTTTATAAATGTTACAGTGAGCAATTGAATCAATTTTATGAAGTAGGAAGGCAGGAGAATTGGAATCAGAGATATATGGATTTAATTCATGGCTTCTCCAGCTGAGCGGCCTTGGCAAGTTACTTACCTTTCAAAACTCTCATGGTTTTGTTTATGATTAAAGATAATGCAAGTAAAAAATGTAACACAGATATGGTGATACACTCAACAGTGGGTAAAAAGAGTGAACAACGTCAACGTATATCAACATGGATAGATGGTCAAAAGCATAAGTTGGAGGGAAAACAATGAGAAACAGAATGAAACAGATTGCACAATAACATTTAGGTAAATACACTCATGTAGTACTCACATAAAACAATACCATCATTGTTCATGAAAGGTGGATTGAAAAACCCACACTAAATACAGTGTGGTGAAAACTGAAATTTTAGGTGGGAAATAAAAGTCACTCAAATAAAAGAAAGAGGGTGTTACATGGATCAGTCATGTGATTGCTCTAATTTTGTGCACCTGAAATACAAGAGTACTGGAAAAGAAAAATAACGCTTAGCACATATGCTGCCATACAGCAGAAACGCACTACATGTGGCTATTGTTTAATACTGGAGTGAGGTACTACTTAGCAAGACTTCATTTGCATCAGTTTGACTGGCGTTATTGAGCTTAGCGACATGTACAGAGATAGACATTGAGCCAATGGAGTCAGAAGACCAGAAAGAAACTATGAGAAGTGGAGAATGGAAAAAATATTTTTCATGATAGAGAATTATTCAGACATGACAATAACAGCAATTATTTATTGAATGTTTGCCATGGGCTAGGCATTCATTCATTTTTATTCAACCAACATAGATTTATTTAGAGCTTATGTGTCAAGACACTATTCTAGACATTGGAAATCCAGCAGGAAAACAACAACTACAATGACAACAGCAGCAAACTCTGCTCTTATGTAACTTATTTCTAGTAAGGGGAGAGAAGCAATAATAAGTGAAATATACAGTATGTCAAATGGTGATAAGTCCTATGGGGGAAACAACAATAAAGCAGGGAAGGGCTATATGGAGTGGAGGTGATTGTGGTTTTAAATATGGAAGTCAGGGAAGGCTTCTCTGAGGGACATTATTCCTAACCCATTTCACGTATTATCTCTTTTAGTCTTTTCAATACCCTATGAAGAAGTTACTTTGATTAACCATGATGCTAGTTTTCAGATGAGTAAACTGTCCCAGAGTTCTTCAGTGCCTTCTCTAAGGTTTTATAGGTGGCTACATCATAGAGACAGGATTAGGGTTCAGGATGCTGGCTGCAGAGCTGTCTCTTTGTGTAATAATACGTCTCACACAGGGAGCCGGAAAGGGCGCTGAAGGATCTGCCAGAATGGGGATTGGAAATGTGGTTTGGAAAAGCATTGAATCAATATTATCATGGGATCCATTATATATCTTCAGAATCTAAAATAAATGTCCTTTTTTTGGAGGGGGTGAATACTTTAGAAAGTAAAACTGGGCAAAATCTTCTGGGCTGGTGTGTATATCCAGAGGTTACAAAGGACATGTCAGATATTTCCATTAAGAAATCTTGATTTAGTTCAACCCTTTTAATTTCTTGCTACAAGAGCAGAACCTCAAGAGTGTAAGTAACTTGCCCAACATCATGTGGCTTGTTTGTTAGAGAACCAGTATGGAAAACTGAGTTCGAAAAAATCCCCAACCAACACAACCACAACAGCTAGGCTGGCCCCCACGAAGCTCCCTTGGCTTATGGCTTCTCATTTAAAGTGCAGAGAAGCTACGGTTAAGTCAAAGGCTCAAATAGCTTAGAGTGAATTGCAGAATCAGGGGAGTCCCATTTATAGAAGAGAAGGAGGGAGTATGAAGAGGAAGAAAAGTAAAAGGAGGCATAAGTGAAGGAAACGAGGGTAGGAATCAGCTAAGAATAAGCAAAATGAGCTTCAAGGTGACTCTTTCCACCCCAGAAAGGAGGTGAGTGGGGAGGGCCAGGAACAAGAAAGATTTCTCCCTCTCAATAATCCTAAATATAGCCCTATAGGACGGGTATGAACAGTATAGTTCCATATGTGAGAAAACTGAAGCTCATACAAGCTACTTTACCTAATCAAGGCCACATAGCTGGCAAGACAATCTCCTGACTACACAATTTTTCTTTCCACGGGCGTCTTTCTTTCCTTATTTGCTTCCATCATTTCTTCCCTCTAGCCTCCTTTTATGTGTACAAGGTGAAGTACTGAGGTTTTCACCTTTTTCCTAAAACAGTTACCAAGTATCCCATGAGAGAATGATTATGTGGTTACCACGACAACACAGCCCTTACTGAGGACTAGCCTCCCTGCCTTGCCTCCAAAATCATATTTCAGGAAACAGGTTCCTCTCCTTCGTGCAGCTTCTAAGAGCCATAACTTTACATTTTGTTTGAGTGATTATTTGCTTAACGTTTGTCCTCCACTAGACTGTAAACTTCATAATGACCAGCCTACTTTGCCACCAGTGTGCCCCCAGTGTTTTGCACAATGCCTAGTGCTCAGGCTCTCAGTAAGATTTGCTGAGCAAATGTTCTGTGGTTCCTCTCAGCTCTCTTCTGAAAGTTATATGGACAGTAACCTTTAGCTCATAATTATGTTAACAGATACCGTATAACTAGTCGGGCCGGTATTTACAGGTAGAACACAGGTAAATGAACACACACACACACACACGACTGCACAACAGCCCCAGGCAGGTGCACTCAGGAGGAAACGCAAGCAGTCAGAACGAGCCCAACCCGCACGGCTAAAAGCCGCTGCACTGGGCTCCGCCGGCCTCCGCAGCGTGGGCGGGTACCCGGGCCAGGCGGACGCGCTGCGGGAGTCCCCGGCCCGCAGGGACTCGTGCTGGCGTCGCGGGGCGGTGGAGGCGGTGGCGGCGTGGGCGGTGAGCTGCACCGTGATTGGCCCGCGCCTGCAGGGGCGGGGCGGAGCTGGCGGCGGGAGGCGGGGGCTCGGAGGAAGGGGGTGTGCGCGGCGGCTGGTGCCGTAGTTTCAGTATAAACAAGGAACCAGACTGGGCACGCGGATTTTTTTTCCCCCTTCTTCCCGCGCGCTTTCGATCCCCGTCCTTTGGACGCATTTGTGGGCGCGCAGCAAGCAGCCGGGAGGTGGAGGACCCTGGGCCCATCTGCGGGTAGGTTGTTCCCTGGCTGGGCACTTCTGTCCGGAGGGACCGGAGCCCGGTGGCGGGAACGCGGGACTGCGCTGCGCGCTGCGCTCTCCCCGGAGACCCGGGAGCTGCGCGGGGAGCGAGCTGGGCTCTAAGGCTGCGCCCCTGCTGCCGGGTGCGCTCCAAGGCGGCAGAAGACCCCGAGTTGAGCGGGTGAGCGCCGGCACAAAGAGCCGCAGGGACCAGGGAAGTCCCCCTGGCCGGTCGTTGCGGGCACCTGGGGCCGCCTCGGCCCCAACAGGTGCGGGGCCGAGCTGCTGGGACCTGGGCAGGGACAGGCTTGGGTTGTGCCTTGCTTCTTTCTCCCCGATCCCGCGGCCAGGCCTTCTGTTTAGTGATCTTGGTAGTTTCTGAGGATTTAGCTGAGTTCTTCTAGCGTTCATCCTTTTTTCATTCCTTCTTCCCTTCCTGTGCATGCGTAGGTAGTTTTCTTCCACTTCTTGACTAGTTTTCGTGTGTGTGTGTGTGGTGTGTAGGGGGATTTGTTTGTTTTTGTTGTTGGTGCCATGCAATCTAAGGTCTGACTCTTAGGAAGGGACAAGGGAACAGAAGTCATGTACTCACCACTGACGAGGTGATATTCTGTCATCCCTTGGTTCACCTGGCAAACTTGGGAGACACAGAGTCGTCTTGCTTTTTGCCTGAGCTCAGGTAAGTCGCCTCAGGTCAGCAGTCCAGGCGAAACTGACATGAGCTGAAGGTACCTGGGAGCCTTGCGGGAGGTCAGCATGAGGGAGGCTCTTCTTTCTAGGGGAGTCTTGGGAAGAGCTTCAGTGCTGTACAAGAGAAAAGAGGAAAACGCGGGGGCGGGGGTGTACGCTCCTCTGTGTGTGTGTGTCTCTGTGTGTGTGTGTACCATCTGAATATTGCTTCCCACCTTACTCCAACCAAATTGGCGCAGTTGTAGCTAAAGCAACGTGACTAAGTCCTCTGACAGTGCAGAGCGTGGCACAGGTGTGGTAAATAGCACAAGAAGATTGTCTAGGCAGTGGGTTTTCTCTTCTAAATGTAGGTATATCCATCTTCACTGATGAACTCAGTGGATATAGTGTGTATAGATGAACATGCACACAAATTTGTGTATGTGTGTTTGGGCCGAAAGTGTCTCCAAGGAGCCCTTCGTCAGCAGCACCATGTGATGATGGTCAGGAACTGCTGGTGTATGTAGATCTATATTTAGCCCTGATGATCTCTAATGGCCGTGGGAGGGTCTCTGAACTGGCTGCATAAAGGGGAAGAGTCCAGGGATCAGGATGTTGCCCTCTTGAATGATGTCTGGTACAGTCAGACTCAGATGTGGTGAATAATTATTCTTTCCTCCTGAAAGCAGTAGCCAGCGCTTGGCACGTGATGGCTGTGCCTTAATTTAAAACGTAGTTGAACCACGGTGGTAAGCCTATGCTAAGAAACGAGGAGGTTTACAATTGAGCAGAGTATATACCTGATTGGAGATTTGGGAGGGAATAACTGGTCAAATGAGGTTTAGCACAAATATAGAATTGATTTCTAAAAAAAGGAATAAAAATAAAAATTCTTGACTGTTGAGGTTTTCTTAACAGAAGGAAAGAATGGCAGCTTGTTAAACCCTAATCATTGCCTTATCATTAATGGTAATTTTATTTTTTTAAGGGGGGCAGTGGTTGAGCCAATGAGGATTTAGGGCACTTTTGACAGAAATCAGCGTTTACAAAAAGTGTTATATTACGCCTTTCAAGCAGATTTTCTGGTGGAAATGAGAGGATCAGCCACTGATTAGCAAGTTTCTTGTTGGCATTCTTCCACTGCATGTCGGTCAATCCTTTGTTTTCATGGAGGTGGCAACATTTCTGGCTACTGAGCATACTGGCCTTGTACTTTCCAGTTGTCTAATGGGGTGTTAAATTCTTAGAATTTATTTCTCCCATGGTGCATTTTTAGTCTTGCTCCATTTTATGTGCTCCAGTAGACATTTTACTGTATACTACCACACCTGATACTTGGGGATCCTACTGTCTTTTGGAGGAGAGAATCACCAGAAAGCATGTACATGTATTGTCTCCCCTCTCCTAGCTTAGTATCTAATCTCTCTGTCTCTCTGCATATATATATAAAATATTTGTAAGTATTTATTATTTATCATAATAATACATATTTCTTATGCTATTACTAACATTTCTTATAACCTAAAATTAACTTTTGGTTAATTTTAATGGAGTACAATAGACCACATAAAACCAGTTGAATAACACCTGTCAAGGGGAAAAAGAAATGGTAAGGAAATTGAAGGGAAAAGCTGGGGGAGGTGCCCGTGTGTGCTAGGTGGGATCTGTAGTATGGCACAGGAAGTCATGGGATCAGCTTTATCAATCTCCAAAAGCTATCTGGAAGAATGGGACTTGGGAGGAACATCTCCAGATGGCCCCAAGGAGAGCACCTCCTTGGAAAGCCGATAGGGGAAAGGAAGGTATTTTCCCTTACTTGGGAGAAGAATCCCCTGAAGCAGGGACAGAGAATCTTAATTCAGATGCCACAAGTAATAAATGGAAAAGCTATTAAAACATGTTGTGATGTCTTATAGTGGCAAATTGTATTGTTGAACACGCTGGGTAAGATTAATGGAATTTTTGTTGTTAGTGGTTGAATTCAGGTATTGCCTCTCCACCCCTTTCACTTTTTTAGAATTATAGTTGTCCTTTTTTTGGTTCTCCAGGTAAATCTACGAAAATTAGATCTGTGCAACCCTTGATTATCCTAAAATAACAGATGTTATAGCCTAGGAGCTGTGGGCAGATTTCTGCCCTGGAAATAAGGAGACTTGGATTCTGGCTGATCTGGAGCGTTAACCAGTCACTTATTGTCTCCTTATACCTGTGTGTAAAAGGGACATGGGGAGTGGAACTGGATGATTTATGGGTCCCTTTTAGCTCTGTAATAACTGTTTTATTTTGTTACGCTCTTACTGCATGCATTTGCACCCTGTATTAGGGGTGGACAAATGAAGGTTAATATGATCTGCAGTTAGATGTTCAGCTACTTTCTGAGTACATGGAAACAAAGAGAGGAGAGTGAAATTTCTTTTAATTGATGAATTTGTGTAGAGATTTAATATTTTCTTGAACTGCTTTTTGGTTTTTTTTTTCTCTGAGTATATTAAAAACTGCTAATTATCAAGAAAGTTGGAGTCAGAAACATTTTTTTGGCCTATTCAGTGTTACTATATACTAAGTTTTTAGTTTCTCTTTTGACCAATCATTTTTTCTTAGGTTTATATGTTTATTATTTCAAGGTATGTCTACATCTAGAAATCAATTGATTCAAATTTTATTAGAAAACCTTGGTATGAAAATTAGTTTAGCACAGAGAAAGTACAAATTAGCCTAGTAGGAGAAGAAAACACTTTATAGACTACCAGTATCTTTCTATTGATCTAAAAGAGAAGAATAGAGGGGGAGGAATGGAAGAATAAGCACAGTTTTTTACAAAAATTGTAGCGAAAAAATAAAATTATCCCAGTAATCGTATTACATAATAAAATATAAATAGAAAACTCTACTTTTTAAATAAATGTCGTCATTACGTATCATTTCATTCATGCAGAGATGAATTGGGTGTGGAAAAATAAAACCTTTTAATAAAGAATGCTCCCCATGTGATATTCTGTGGTTTGGCTTGGAGAATCTGGCTTGGAGGTCTGCACGTATAAGATGACTCCGCTGCTCATGTCTGTGCTATTCAGTGCGGTAACCACTAGCCACGTGGGGATACTTAAACTTAAGTTTATTTAAATTAACAAAATTAAAAATTTAGTTTCTCAGTTGCATAAGCCACATTTCAGGTGCTCAGTAGCCGCTTGTGGCTAGTAGCTACTGTATTGGATAGTGCAAAAGGGAAACATTTCCAGTATCCCAGAAAGTTCTCTTTGACAGCACTTATTAGATAATGATGATTTTGATCATTTTTATTCCTCTGGGAAAATGAAATATTTAATTCTCATCATACGTGGGCACCTAAGACGTAAGGACATACGACCAACTGGCTTTATGAGCCAGTCTATGTCTTCACCTGTTCAGCATGAGCAGTGCCACTTTCCTAAGTTCAATAATATGCCAAGATCACAGACACCAGTTTCTCAATCTTTTTTTCCCCCCAAACTCTAGTTGCCCTTCTTTTGCGTTTCTAAACCAGCACCAACTGTTACTGCTGGAAAGCACCAACTCTTTCAAAGACCAGGAATGAGGAGCCATCTACTGTTAAGCTCGGAAACTGCATGGAAGTTGTAGATGATAAAACAGTTAATGTACAAAGAATGTTAACATGTTCTGGGTTCAGTTCCTAGCCAGTAAAGATTTCTCTCATAGAAAATACTTAAACGACTCTCCAGATCATGTACTGAAGTGTCATTTGTGTTTTAATAAACTGCTAACAACAGATCCCCAAGACACAAAATGACAAATCTTAGCTTTGTTTTTCTTCCAGAGAAACCAAAGATAGTAACTATTTGAGTCAGAATCCCCTTCCTCCTTCAATTAGGAATCAGTGAAGAATTTTTAAAGTAGCTTTTAGGACAGATCAAGCAAAATGCGAATTCATTTTTGTGTGGATACTGTAACTCCATTTCACCATGGAGAGAAATAGGATCTTCCTTCCTTAAGAATACTGGGGTTTTTTTTCCTCCCTTAACTCTGAAATCTACTAAGCATTTGGGACTCAGTTCCAAAGAATGTACTTATCTTGGAGTTACTTGCTATCTGTTCGCATGCCAGAGAAGTGAGTGGATTCTGAGTTGTCTACTCTGTGTGGGTTGCCCTCTCTACACAATACCTCTTTTCTCAAGGTTAGCAGAGGTGTGGCATTTCTACAGTTTCCAGAGATGATGTTAGGAATCTCTGCTTTTAGGACTTCTCTTGACGGAGGAAAGAAATGAGAAGATGATCTTCTAGACATTTTCAAGCTCAAAATAAGCCGTGTTTTAGATAGTGTCAGAAACTTGACTTTTGCATTCACCTGGGCTCAAATCGATAGTTAGAGGTACAGTCGATAATTCAAACACAGTCTGCTGTTTGTATTCTAAGATCTAGTAATGCCAAGAGGAGGCTAAAAGTACTTGAGATACTAGTTGGAGTAAAGCTGAAATGTGTGAACTCCTTCTAATTCCGATCTATGCCACTTTGAATGAAAAAAGAAATAAACAAGCTGTTGAAGATGCATCTTACCAAAGTGCGAAGTTTCTCTAGAATTTAGATGGGAATCAAGAAACCGGTGATTCTGGGATATTAAATTAAACCTCTCCCCACTAAACAAATATGCTTTCAAGGTTCAGCTGTTATAGGAAGGCGTACCTCTACTTCATTTTGTTTTTAAATTGGGACACACGCCCAATATTTGAACAGAAGCTGAAATATTATGGTCAACACAAAGGCGTTGGATTTATTAAATATTTTGCCAAAGCAGTCTATGATGAAATAGGGATTTTTAGAAAGCCTTTTTTTCTTTGACACCTACATTTTCTGTCTCATTCTCTTGAGTGTAAAGGAAATGCTGACTTGGCATTCTGGTAGAGACTTACAGAGCACCTGTAGCAGACGTTGAGGGACAGCTTTTGATTTAGTTCCCACCCCTATCTTTTTTTTTTTTTCCCCTCAGCCTCTTTTCCAATTTGAATTGTCACCTGAAACCACCTTATCCTGGTGCACCTGCTTCATCATAAATAACATTGTGCAAAAGCAGTCGCTAATTCAAACACAGTCTGTTTAGAAAAAGGCAGCTTTTCATTGGTGCTTTAGTTGGTTTGAAACCATTAGGCATGCCTTTCAAATCCATTCATCCTGTAAATCACCCAGAGCTTGCTTCCTTGCTGCTGGATCAATGTCAGGCTGAACTTTTTCAGGGTCCTTGGAAGAACATGATATATCTTTGTGACCAAATTAGCCGCCCCTGTAAGATGTCTTCTCTGTCAACTAACTTTTCAGCTTACCAAATTAATTTTAAGAAAGGACATTCATCTTGTGTACCTGGGTTGGGTATATCTTTACTTCCTGTTGGAAAGTTTTCCAGTATAACCTATAATCTGTATGCTAATTATGGTGGCTCTAAACTTTCTTTTAGCCTGATAGTTCATTGATTTAAAAACCAAAATCTGTTTCCCATTGTCTCCCTGCATCTCCTTCTAGCCCAAAATGCTGACTCTATTAAGGCAAAAAATAATTTTTAAAAGCCCATTTCTATACTTCTACCTGAACCAAAATAATTATCATTATTTTATTTTTTAACTCAATTTGATTTGCACTACCTGAAAATACAAGCATTCCTTGATTCCTAAAGAGCCAGTCTTGAATGTGATAGACCAAGGTTCCCTTCAGAGCCACCATGTTCTCCTCCTTTGTGGTAGAGAAATAATATCTGGGTTCTGTATAGGCTAGCACGTGGGCTTCTCCCTGAAAGTATATGCGCACTTGCTGGTGTATTTCTCTGGGGGTGTGGGGGGTAAGAGATTTGTGATCTCCCTGAAAAGTTAAGAGCCACTGGCTGAATAGAATATACTTTGCATTGTGAAGAACTGGCTTAAAAATGAAATTTTGTGGGGTGGGAATTTGCTTGTGAGATTAACTTGCTGTCTGCTTTTTGTGTTATTGGTAGGATTTGAATAAAGTCATCAGCTTTTTCATGTGTCTCATACAAATCTCTCTTTTTGCAAAGGAATTAACTGCCTTGAAGTTTGACTTAATGGTAAATTAATGCCACTATTTAACTTGCTGCACTGTCACACATTCTAATTTTGGAGAAGAGTCAGTTTTTTCTAAACAAGATTTTGGGTTAGCAGGTTCCCCCTGATAGGTGTATTGGGCTGGGCAGAGTCTGTGCTGAGGAAGGATGGCAGCCAGTGGAGAGGCTGGTATTGAAGTTATGTTGGAAAGTGCAGAGAGGAGTAAACCGAGAGCTTACTGGACCCCAGAGGCGGAAAATGTTAGCTGTGGAAGCTAAAAGAAGGTTCGCTGCCGATAAGGAAGGTGTCAGAACTACATGCATGGAAAGAAAAGAATGGAAGCTATGAGTCCATACTTAGCCTTTCTTACCCTAGAGCATCGTTAGCACGTGATTCCTACAGTCCGTAGTGCCCAGGGATAAATGTTTCTCTGGATTCTCACGTCCAGTACCCTGGATGCTGGATTAATTTTCTTAACAAAAACTAAGCCAATATTTAATCTTCTGGGCCTCACTTTTCAATTCCAGAACTGAAGCAGGTAGAACTGAAGACCTAGACATCAAATCTGAGTAATACTGACCAAGTAGTAGCTCTTGATATGGGTAGTAAGAGCGAAGATGCTTAAGAGAAAACAAACTACAGTGTTTATCTTCTTAGGTATTTAAAATTATGTTTCACAAACAGTACTTTTTGTACCATTCTGCTGACTTTTCCTCCCATTTATCAAATGTATCTATTACACAGGCAGTTGATCCTTCAGAAAAGAGCTAGACTGGCCACTTGTTAGAGATTGTCCAGAAATGAGTGATGAATACTATGACCCATGATTTTTCTTTTGATCATTTGTCTCATGAAATTTTTTCCTGGAAATCTATAAAGTACATATGAGCAAATATTACTGTATTTCATTACATCCAAGATACCATCCATTGTAAGATACTGTTTTATCTCTTAAAGAAGACTGTCGATTAAACATTTTTTAAATCACTCAGCTGTTTACATGCATCCCAGTTTTAAAGATACTAAAATATTTTTTAAAGTGCATATTAGAATCTCTGAAATCTCTACATCTAGATGGGACTATGCTTTGATTGCAAAGGTCAGTAGCTTAAATATTGCTGTTGACAGTCTGACTTTTTAATAAGAGTAATTAATGGTATTAATATGTCTTTGGAGCAAGGATTTATTTAGAACATGTATAACATAATTATTCTAATAGCCTACAAGTCGGGACAGACTGACAAGATTTTCATTTTGTGATTAAATATTAGAAGTTGAAAGAAGACCATCTGTAGTACAATTGAAGTAGTATAATAATTTTTCAACCTGAAATCTGAAGACCTAACTTTGAAACCCTACCTTATCCGTCCCTTACTCCATGTATAACCCCAAGCAAGGTATTATAGTTTTTCTGAACCTCAGCTTCTTATGTGGTCAGAAAAGGATGAGGATGCCTGTCAGATGAGGGAGGTGGTTGCAGAATGCAGAAAGGCATTTGTAGTCAGTAAACCATTACACAAATGGGAGCTGATGAAATCTTCTGAGCCTGAGCGTCATGGATCTCAGGAGAGGGACCTTGAGGGGGAATGTAGAGAAGTAAAGGCCTGTGGAATGCGAAGACTTTCTCCAGCACATGGGATCCCACAGTGAGAAGCATTTGCAACCAACAGAGAGAGAAGTGCCTAAGGAATTGAAAAGATACTTAAGTAGATGGTAAGGTAGAAAAATATGACTATTGTACATGAATAAGGGGTTGGGGTCTCTTGGAGTGACTTGAATCTCAGCAGTTGTTTGTTGCTGTGTGCAAGTTCAATAATCAAGGTGGCTCATGGGAAAATGAAATCAGCTAATTAGCAACATAACTTTGGGCTAATTTGAAGGCAGAAAATGGCCTGTGATACACATTCTTCTTACAGTTGATTTTTAAGAACAGTAAGCTATAACCTCTACTAATTTATCTTGATTTGGTTTCCATTGCTATTTGCATTATTTTCTTTTGGTGCCTCATTGAAGGGAGTTTCTAAGTGTGAATATTTTGTACCTCCTCAAAGAAATCCTATGAGTAATACATTTCCAAAAAGTAATACAAAAGCCTTTTGCCATTGCTCTAAT
This sequence comes from Daubentonia madagascariensis, assembly GCA_023783475.1. Lineage (NCBI taxonomy): Eukaryota > Metazoa > Chordata > Mammalia > Primates > Daubentoniidae > Daubentonia > Daubentonia madagascariensis. Next base: position 10,439,425 of record JAKFHU010001268.1, on the reverse strand, counting down.
AGTAATGCTCTAAGAAGAACTTTGCTATAAAGAAGATAGGTAGTTTTGTTATGATTTAGGACTTTGGAAGAGATGAGCAAAATTGGAAATAACAGATGGAAAACATAGCTGGGGATGGAGGGGAGTAACTTCTAAAGGTATTCACAGCTATTAAGTACCAGAATTGGGACTTCATAAAATCTGAATCCTTGCCCAGATCTGAGTTCTTGTCCACTTTGCAGGAGTAAATAATTAAGAAGTACAAACACTTGGTGGCTTTTGGTGCTGATTCCTTGAAAGGGAACTCTGAGTGACCCATGGCCATTTTGTGGGTCAGAGCTTACTGCTAATAAGCCCAAGGCCTGAGAGGTACAAGATTCAGGGGAGTTCATGTGCTGTAGCCACATTGCTGTGTCATCTTAGCCTGGTCACTTCACCCCCCCTAGGTCTCAGTGTACACATTTATAAAAAGAGGAGATTGGACCAGAGTCTGATGGCACGTGGGCTTTGGCTTCTTCCGTGACTGTCATTATTGCATTATTGTCATTAGCAATGTCATCATTGCTAATCACTTAGGATCTACCTTCTCCCACTGAGTTATAGCCTCCAAATCTTTCTCGCTCATCCTCAGGCCCCTAGACAACCAGTTCTAATTGATCGCAGTTAGGAAGTGAAATGAAATCTGTTTTCCATATCCTGGACAAGGTGATTTCTATAGTCCCATTGAATATTTATCATTTTCTGATTTTCTGGAATTCCCAAATTTTGGCCAACTATCTCCCAAAAGCACTTTATGACAATGATTTCAATTAAGTGTTTGTAATCAACGAAAATTCCTGGTTCTTAACAGAAAAAAATGCCAACTCCAAGGGCATGACAGAGTGAGTTACACTCCTCACCCTATATGTGCAGGACACTGTGTGGTTATAATCATCTAAAGCTTTCTAAGCCAGAAGCAACCAAATCCAGAAATAACTTTGAGGTGCTTCTCATTTCAGGTCCCTGCCTCCTAGTTTGAGGACATTCTGAGTTTCTCAGGGCAAGGGTTAGATCAGCTCTTTTTCTTCCCACCAAGGACAACCAGTTTGCAACGATTATATTGCACATGAGTTGTACTCTTAGAAGCCTGGCAATTTGAAGAGGAAAAAAATGTACTTTGCCCATTGCCTTATAAAATGTTGACATTGAGTTAGTTACTTATATAACCGCATTTCCTACACGTGAGGTCTTACCAACTAAGGGGGTGTGCAGAGCATTTGTGTTAACATTACATTCCATGGTTCTTGGTCCTTTGGCTGTTATGACTGTGTGCTCCCTAAGGGAGAGGCATGCCAATGACCACCCTGGTAGTGACAAATCTCCCTGGATAGAGTGGTTCTCAGTAATCACTTTCTTCCCATTTGTGGCTGCTTTTTCATGGATCCCTTCAAATGCTCCCTCAGCGCTGGTTTATGGGTGGAATAGAGTGCACAGAAATGAGGCTTTTTTCTAACTTATTTTTCTTGATGGTTCTTTTCCTAAATGCCATTTTCACCTACCAAGTTGGCTTTATAAAGGATGTTTTTTCCAAACACTCCACCCCTGTCTGCCTCCTACTGAGGCACGTGCACAGGTTTTGATGCTCTGTGCACCTCCCATCAGCTGTAGCTGGAACAGATGCTCCTGGAGTGATGGATGTGACTTCTCAGACAGGGCTCCACATCCCTCCCCCATTTGGATGCAAATATCTTTTGGTGTCTTGAAAAGAAAGATTAGCCCAGGTTGTGTCCTCCTGCTGCCTCCACATACCCCGTCCCTGTCAGTCCAAGGCCTGGAGTTTGGCATCCCCTCATTGTTTGCCTTCTGAAACCCCCAGTCTCGGCAGCTCTTGAATGCCTCCATTGTCCAGACATGCTGCCAGAAACTGGGAGTCTGTTCTCAGGGCCGGGTGTGCTGTCCCTAGGAATCCAAGTAATAACTTAATAGCCTCTGGCCTCTATAGAGCACCCTCTGACAAGGGCTTTGTGAGTTGCAAAGCACACAGATGGAAGGAGCCACTTATCTCGGGACTGTCACAGTACTCCTTATTCCCAAAATAGGTGCCTTCTCAGCCTGCATGTTTACTGAGAACTGAGGCTTTATAGACACCGCCCCACCACCCACCAGGAGAATTGGACACAAAAAAGGTGAAAATGAACAGCATCTGATCTTCCAGTGAAAGCTGGGAGTCTGCATTAAATCTCTTATACATGCCTACATATATAAACAGACACATACACACTGGGTACTTTAATTCTAGGCCTCTTTTGCAAGTTAGTTTTTTCAGCTTCAGTTTTTGTTGTCTCCCAATATGTTTAATGCTAATCGGATAGCTCTCAAGTGTTATGTAACTCTTCCTAACCAAATTTGAAGGCTTATGCATTTCCACCTTAGGAAAACACTTGACTCAGTGAGAGCTCAGTTCCCTGCTCCCCTTCACAACTTAATGTGAAGGGGTGATATATAAATATGACAGCCAGCGACTTGAATTTATGTACAGATTGGATCCCTTGGTCTAAGCATTGTATCATATTTGATTGAATGAGATTAGTACTCAAAAGTATGCATACATGTGGTACTCAAAGAGCAATTTTGGTTCTTGATGGGTTCTGATATTATATCAGACCCTAAACTATTTTTTACAATTACTTGTTCCTTCATTACTCTTAAAGCTTAGTGTCTATTATTAAAGCTTACTTTTATTTTTGTACTATGTATTGCTGATACTATGTTTTCTTCCTTTTTATTCCTTTTAGGAAAGCATGCCTCAGACTCCTCCCTTTTCAGCAATGTTTGACAGCAGTGGTTACAACCGAAACCTGTATCAGTCTGCAGAGGACAGCTGTGGAGGGTTGTATTACCATGACAACAACCTCCTCTCCGGATCTCTGGAAGCACTCATCCAGCACTTAGTACCTAATGTGGATTACTATCCGGATGTAGGTATTCATATTCCTCTGAAACACATCCTTGGCATTGAGCAGAAATTACAGTACAGTTGACAGGGACCATAGATGTCACAGAATTATATCTGGGTTGCTAAGAATTTTTCTAATAAGAAATTGCATATTGATTATTGAGTGCTTTGAGATCAAATTGAGCCTGGATATGGATCAGATTTTGGTGTAGTCTGCATATCAGTTTCTTTTCAGGTTAGGTACCACATGGTAGGCAGTCTGATACCATCTAAATGAAGTATCTGTAGGGTTGCTTCGTGCATATACCGTGGTCCTTAAATAGAAATGTCAGAGAACATTGGATGCTCCCAGAATATTTAATGCCTTTTTTGTTTCCAAGACCATCACTATGCTGAGAAAAGTGAATGTAGCCAAGGAAAGTACGTGGAAGAGATTTATGCTCAAGATGCAATTCTTTATAGATTGGACATCAGATAACATGTTTGCTTTTGTTTTACCTTGGTGACCTATATTTGTATAGATTGTACTTTCTAATCTAGGGAATTTTTTATATATATATTCTCAGTCTTTACAGTAATTCCAAGAGGGTAGAGAGGAGAAAGCTGAAATTGAGTGTGCAATATTTGTTCATGGTCTCACTCCCAGCATTAGCAACCAAACACAGGTTTTCTTTCTGGGGCAAGTGAATTTTCCCCCTTCCCTTGTGCTATATACAGCTGCCCCTGTGGAACTGAGCTTAGTAGTAAAATGAGATTTACTAAGCAGCTGCTTATTGATAAAGATTTCATGAAAATATCTAGAGACTGCATTCATTTTTATAAATATAATAATAACCTTGGTGTGCAAAGGATAGTTTGTGCTTGCCACTGTAATTCGCCATAATATTTCTTACTGAGTTATCTCTCTGTGTGTGATTTGTTGCATAGCATTTTCAGATATGTTGCTATACAGGGAAAACTTGTAATCAAAAGTAAAAGGAATCCCTTGTTTAGTCCTGTAAGTGTTTATGAGCTAATAAAGGTGCCTAAGGAAAAAAAAAAAAAAACGGAATTTCTCTTTTCACTGGGAGTCTGAAACTATAAGTACTACCTCATTACTGGCTTCTTGGGAGACAATGTGGTTAAGGAAAAGTATATAGTGTTATATTGTGCTTTATCAAATTGCTTATAGCCTTTGAGCAAGTAAATAGGTTATTTGAAAGCCTGCCTTTAAATGTTTTGACACAAAACACTTCAGTGTGACGTGCTAGACACACTGGAGAATTCTTGAGCTGTGAGTTGGGTGGGTGGGTTTTGGGAGTTTTTTTTGTTTGTTTTTTTTTCTTTTTTTGGTTTCCATTGAACTACCATAATATTTGGACACAGAAGCATATTCTGTATGGGTGGTATGTTTAAGTTAGATTGCTGTCTGTGGGCTGAATTTCATTCTTCTTTACTAGAGTGAGTTATGTGTCATGGTATCCTGGCTCCCTGAGGATGGATATAAAAATGTGATCTGAATAGTTTCCGGAGCCAAACTTACCCTGCACTTCTGTTATTTTTAGTGTGGTTTAAGGGAAAAGATATATCAAAAAGTAAAGGAAAAATCTGTCATACACTGGTTTTTACTACTAGTAGGCATTACTTTAGAAACTGCAGCATATTAACTTGATCAAGAGAACTTAATAGAATAAGATGTATAGTATATAGGAAAAAGGATTAGTTTCAAAGAGAATGTAACCATGATGACTTTTTTCTTTTGCCACAGAGAACGTACATATTTACCTTCCTGCTCAGTTCTCGGTTATTTATGCATCCTTATGAGCTAATGGCCAAAGTTTGCCACTTATGTGTTGAACACCAGAGACTAAGTGATCCTGATAGTGATAAGGTAATAACGTTTTGAACTTTACAATTTTTTAAATTAGATATGCTAACTCTATGGCTTACATTTTGTAAAGTTGGTTTCCTTAAGCAACCCTAGTTTATGCCCAGGCTGAAGTACATAAATGGCATCATGGCTATGCGGGGGGAATTGTGAGTGATATAAAGAACACAATATAAATTGAATGCCGTGGAAGATCCTGAGATCCTGTCTTAAGTTGGTGGCACTTGGCATTGACCTGGAGGGAGGGGGGCTGGAGCTGCTTCTTCAAACCCGAAGACTCTGCACTAGAAGTTTATCAGTGACACTGTTTGTAATTATTTATTTGATGTAGTGCATGGTGATGAATTTCACTGAATTAGATTTGTTTTTTCTCCCTAGAACCAGATAAGAAAAATTGCACCCAAAATCCTTCAACTCCTGACAGAATGGACAGAAACATTCCCTTATGATTTTCGGGATGAAAGGATGATGAGAAACTTAAAAGATCTGGCTCACCGAATAGCCAGTGGCGAGGAGGTTGGTAACCTGAATTTAGCATAATCTCTGGAATCCCCAGGCATAGCCTTGGTGGCAAATGGTGCTGAATTATGCATCAGAATCTCCACTACTTCCTTTCTGTTTTGTCTTTGGGCAAGCCCCCTGCATAGCAGATTGGTCTGTTTTGTATGTCAAACAGGAATGATTATACCATCCCACTTCAAAGGGATATAATCTAGAGTTTTATGTGATTAATTTGGGATATGTTCATGTCAATTCATGCACAGGATTCATGTTGCAATGTGTTTTAATATTACTTTACTTACACCTTTCTTCCTTCCAAAAAGGTTTGACACAGTTAGTTAGATAATAAATGGCACATTAATAGACATAAACACTAGTAGGTATAAAGTAAATAACATATTACTATATTAACAGATTAGAGGTAGTAGACTAATAAATCATAAATAGAAATAGAGAATTTGGACCCTGGAAAGGAGAAAACAAATGCTAATGTGAAGAGCCAGTAGAGTAAGATAGGATTGCTGTGGTTTGAGTTTAAGTTCCAGACAAAAGGAAAATACAGCAGGGTATATAATTTTCACTGTTAGAAAAAAGGAAAACGCACTAATTCTTCAGGGCACTAAATGAAAATTTTAAAAACTTTCTTATGAGGGACTTGGTATAGGGGACATAGAATGAGATCATGGAAACTGCTCTTCATAGTGCTTACAACAAATGCTCCTTGATAAAAGCTGAGGCCATAGATTAATGTGTAAATTAGCAAATGTAATTCTTGGGGGAGGAGGAGAAGACAGAAAATGATGCAAATCTGCTGCTGCATGGAAGGTGATTCAAGGCTAGGACCTAGTATAGGTGGAGATTAAAAGTAAGTCTCTTAGATAATCTCCCATAAATATCACTTCCCTCAACTGAGCCTTTGACAAGAGTTAACTAGCTGTGACAAATTCAAGGTTATCCTCTTTGAAGCAGGCTTAGAGGGCTGGTGTTCTATGTTGAGGCTTGTTGGGTAAGGATGTCCTTGTAGTTTCTGTGATGCTGGTAAGCTTCTGGGAACAAGATACTTAGGCACAGATACAACATTTTCACATGGAAAAAGTAGATGAAGCATTTGGCGTTTGCAGTGACATCTTGTTTCGTTCATCTTAAAATGCGTTTTCCCGTTATGAATAACCTTTCTTGGGAACTCATTCCTTCAGTGGTATGCTGTAAAGATAATGTAACAAGACATCCTATCTATTCTAATTCTTGTGAATATATTTTAGTGCCATTTCTCCCCCAAAAAATCAGACTAAAATTATATAAGATTTAAACTTGAAAAATTTATACTTGGCTTTTCTGCATTACATTCTCATGAAAATGGAACTAACCCTTTCACTGTTACTTTATGACATTATATTGAATCCTGGTGCTCAGGACAGCCATTATTTCTACAAGGCTGAATGAGTCATTTCCTGAGTCATTTTGCAAGTTATGACTGTTATAATCATTTTGCCAGTTTGCTGTTAGGGTTCTAGCCAGGTACGAATTAATAGTTCCCTCACTCACAAAGGCAAAAGTTAAACATCAAAGTGCAGTTTTGTAGTAAATCTCATATTAGAGGGGCTAGCTGTTGAGTTGCTTGGTAGGGTCAATGCTGGCTCAGTGACCTTGGTTTGTGACAAGCTGCTCGAAAAATTAGTGGCATCATAAGGACTTTTTCTTGTATGAAGGCTAAGACCTGAGTCAGATAGTTTTTCATTTCATTTACCTACTTAATATTATATGTCAATCATCCTACCTTCCCTCTATTGCCTTTATAAAAGATAGAAATTGGCGGGGTGTGGTGGCTCATGCCTGTAATCCCAGCACTTTGGGAGGTTGAGGTGGGAGAATAGCTTGAGCCCAAGAGTTTGGGGCTGCAGTGAGCTAATATCATGCCACTGCATTACAGCCTGCAATAGAGAAAGACCCTGTCTCTAAAATAAAAATAAATAAAAGATAGAAATTATAACTTGGTTCTTTCCAAAAGGAACACCTTAAAAATCTTTTTCGGATAAAATGTTAGTGTTTTGAAAATGACAGATGGATGGCTTTTGGTCCTTCTTGTCATGGGAGTCAAAGATGAAGATCATTTCTATCTGTGTTGACCAGATGAGATCTGGTCTTTTTGTTTAACAGGATCAAGTCATTAAAGAGTTGGGCAGATCTGAGAAAAGGGCCAAACAGACTACTCTGGCTTCTTAGCACTACTGTGTTAATAACATATTCTTGATATAAACCTTGAGAAGAAGTTCAGGTGGTTTTGAGCATGAAAAGAGGATGTAAGAGAAGCCAAGTCTAACCCAGGAATTGATTAAACCGAGGGTGGAATGGAGAGATGTCACCTGCCTTGATCAGGTTGGGTTTCATAGGGGGTTGTTTTTTCTTTGGCTGCTTCTATCTAGTATTCAAAAATTGGGTCCACACATTGATTTGAGTGTGCTTTGGCAAGTCCCCAAAATTCCTTGCTATCTCCTCATCTCCATAAATCTTAGAGGTAACTGCCCTGTGTTAATGTCCCTTTCAGCTCTAAAATTGTGTAATGGATGCCCTTTCCCCAGTTCTTGCTTGGCAGGTTCCTTATCTGTCATGTGTGTAAGTGTCTCTCCTCAGAGAGATCACACCCCCCTCCCATTATTGGCTTTCACCACTCTTTCCTTCATAGCACTTCATAGCACTCTGTGCTTGGTCATTAAAGTCGACCGTCTGTATCTTTGGGTTCTGCATCCATGGATTCAACCAACCTCGGGTTGAAATATTCAGGAAAAAAAATTGCATTGGTACGGAACATGTACAGAATTTTTTCTTGTCATTATTCCCTAAACAATACAATACAACAACTATTAATATTTACATGGCATTTACATTGTTTTAGGTATTATAAGTAATCTAGAGATGATTTAAGGTATACAGGAGTATGCAGATATGCCATTTCTATCAGGGACTTGAGCATCCTCAGATTTTGGTATCCGAGAAAGTCCTAGAATCAGTCCTCCCCAGATACCAGGGAAGGACCATACTTTTTTATTGTTTGTTTTCCCCACTAGATTCCACACTGTGCCCTCTTTGTTCACCATCCTTAATTCCTAGCTCAATACCTGGCATTTAGTAGGATGGATGAATGAATGAATGAATGAATGAATAAACAAACAAATAAATTACTGGAATAGGAAAAATTATTTCCCTCCACTGGAAGGAGTATGGGCTTGGGTTGAGACTTGTTGCTTCTTGCCTGGGACTTTAGGGATTTTTTTTTTTTTTCGGCAGTCAATGAATCCAGGTGTGCCCTGTATGTAATTTAGTCAGGTTCTTCTGAATCTGCCAGGACAGTTCCACCTAATTTGGCTTAATATGTTTCCCCCCTGGGGATTTGCCCAAAATGAAGTGGTTTATTAGGACTTGCCTGCAAGAAACATGAAATGAGACTAATGATTGAATTACATGACAAATGACTATAGTGGGTAGAATGCAATTTTCTCTTCCTTAAGGGGCTGGTCTTTATAATAGGAACTTCTATCTTTATTTGCCAAGTAATTACTGTCACTGGCATTTGAAGTTATAAAAAAGAATAAGTACATATTTAGTAATTCATGACTCAGTGAGGAACCACACTTAACAACACAAAGCTTGATTTCTCAAATGGAATCAAATGGCAGCAGGAAACTTTTAAAAGAGGTCACATATATACATTCTCTGTCTGACACACCCTCTCTCTCACACACACACTAGTTTTTATTTGAATAGCTTTTCTCCTATACCCTATTATGTACATTTTCCCCCTTATATTTTGCTGCTGCTTTTTGCTCACTAGCAACCTGGCTGTACATTCCTCTACCTCTTCCCTAAAAAAATTTTTTTTAAGATGCAGAATAAAAATCTTTCACCAGATATGCTAGTAGAGCATTGCTTCTCGTACTTTGCTGTATGTCAGAATCACCTGAGGAGCATTTACATCCTGCTATTCCGGTTCACCTCAAATCAATTCAATCAGAATTTCTGGGGCTGGGACCCAAGTTGCAGGCTGTCCCCAATCAGTTGTGTCATGTGCTCATTGCTTCTCACTGGTACCCTCCGGTGGTAACCTGAAGAGAAGTGGTAATTCCTGACTGAAGTATTTTTGGTGGGGATACTGGGAAGGGGTGGGGGAGGGTGCATGATAGAGAAATGATGACCTGCATGGAATAACTGCGGAGATGCAGAATAATGGATAGTTTAAAATCAGGTGTGGTGGCTTTTTTGAGTGAAAAGATCTTTCTTGCACATGTCTCATACCTATGTTATCTAAGAAATCCTATTCTGTGGGAGAGTTTTAGAAAACTCTATTTTTACTAAATCAAATAATATAGGAATACATTCTCATGGTTTAAAATAAATAATTCACACAAAACAAAAGGTACTAAAAATTTCCATCAGTCCCACTTCTCTCTTAAAACTGTTATTGGTTTTGTATGTGTCCTTCCAGAGCTGCTTCTATGTACATGTGCATTCACACACATGTGCACACTTCCACGGAAGTAGTGTGTATGGTGTTTGTTTACGTGTGTGTTTACCCGGTGTTCATCCTGCTTTTTTCACCCAGTAAGATGTCTTAGAAACATTTCCATGTCAGTGCAGACAGCTGTATCTTCTTTCGACTGCTGCACAGTAGTCGAGTGTGTGATTGGGCCATATTTTTTTCTTTTTAAAAACGATTCTGTTGGAAACAAGTAAATTTTTTTATACAGAAAATCCAGGAGTTTTCTCAGAAGGACTTAGCACACAAGATAAATCCCCTATTCTCATCCAACTATGTTTAGTAAAGTAGTAACATAATAACAATTGTGGGTTACTCTTGTAAATAGGCTTTAATAACTCTGAAACTTCAAATTTATAATATGTATTTTCTACGCTGCATAGTACATGCTGTAACTAAAGTACCTCTAAGAAGGTGTTTATTAACTATTCTGAATAATCAACTGGCAAATACATACGTAATTATTAGAAGTATCTAACGCTCATGTGAGCATTTGTTATAACATTTGGGACAAAAGACTAAAGAAAACATTTTAAGCTCATAGATTTTTTAATGTAACTCAAAGCTATGAAAGTAGAAGAGGGTAGGGGGAAGAGGGATGAGGGATTTAAAATAGCCCTCAACTCAGCCTTGACCAGCTTGGAATTCCAAAGAAAGAGGCATTTTCCTTGAGTGGCAAGCATGTTGCCAAATATCATCTTCTAAACTGATAACCTTAATGCTTTGGGGAAGATAGATTTTTTTTGAAGCTTCGATTTTTAAACACTTAAGTATTTCATTAGTGATTTTAGGATAGTCTATGAATGTAGAGAAAAATAAAGGTAACCTAATGGACCAGTTTAAAGGACTCAGTGAAATATACACTGACAAACGGAGAAGAACAAAAGAAAAAAGAAGCCTGTTTATACTTTTTATGCCTTGATTATGTGAGAATTAACCATTTCCAGATGTGTTGTGATTTTCCTCATATGCAAATACCTCTTCATTTAGGTTTTTATATTATGCTCTAATAACCCAAATTGTCTCTGTAAAATAAATGTGGCTCTTATACTTGTAGGTAATGCCGTTTGATTGTCAGATAATTAATCTCAGCAAATTATATTGTGGTATCCCTTAAAAAGGCAGTGAAGCCATAAACAGGTCTTCCTACATCTGTAAATTTACTGGGACTGCCCTCCTTTGGAGCTGTTAACCTAAGGACCTAGTTAGCAATTGCATCAGCCTGTGCGCCTTTCTCTGACACAAGCATCATAATTTATATAGAAGGATAATTGTTGTTTGGCAATTTTGGGCTAGAAAAGGAAGACTAAAAGAACTCCATAACATATCATGACTGTACCGTAGGGATTGATGGATTGTGAAGTCATTTCTTTGACTTAACAACTGTTTTAAAAGTCAAGAGGTTGACACTTATCTATAATACATGCAATGCTTTTTAAACCAGTTTCTTTTAAGTGTGTGGCTGTAACATAATTAAGTAGTGAACAAAGTGGCACCTGGGAGTAGCATTACAGGGAGAATTGCCATGTGGAAGAGTTTTGTTGTGAACATTAGTAGTGACTCATGAAAGCAAAAGAAATAGACAATTGCCAAGTGAAGGTCAGATACCAAAAATGATTATCGACTGTTTCCTTGTGGTAACCCACAGTAACCCATGGTACATGTGGAAGTCAGGAAAGTGAGTTGGAGGGTGAGTGGGAAGTAACGGTGTATTTCTGTCAGGTGGCTGTGAATGTCCTTAGACTGGGAGTGATAGGAATGGAGAAATCAAGAAGGTGGCCCTAAAGAAAAAGTGCTAGGAAAAGGAGGCTTTGACTTGAAGATCAATGTATTTCAAGCCACCAAAAGTAAATTGGCACATTTCTTTGCCAGAAGAGAGAACATTTAGTTATGTGTAGTACTCATTATGTATTTCCCAATAGGCAATCTAAAATGTCACTGTAGTGTTTTCATGGCCCAACCTGAAATGTTCTCTCAATGGCAACCTGAGAAAAGAACTAAACCTTACAAGTCTGAAAAGACGCCTTATGCGTAGGTGTCTCTTTTAAACTGTTAGAGCGAACTGAATCCTCCTGTAATTACCCTGAATCAAGTTGATTCTCCAACGTCAAGGTAAAATCATTTGAGGACATAGTCTCTGAATTTGCATAGTGGTGAAAACAGACATACAGAGTGAGGATGTGATCCTCTGTGTATTCCTTAGCAGACATATCGGAAGAATGTCCAACAGATGATGCAGTGTCTGATCCGCAAACTTGCTGCACTCAGCCAGTATGAGGAAGTGCTGGCAAAAATCAGCTCCACATCCACAGATCGGCTCACAGTTCTCAAGACCAAGCCACAGTCCATACAAAGGGATATCATTACTGTCTGCAGTGACCCTTACACGTTGGCCCAGCAGCTGACTCACATAGAGCTGGTAAGGCCGCTATCATCTTGCCCTTTATAACCACAGATTTGGTTTGCTCTGGCAACCAGACAATGAGTTTGTCAGCAGTAATGTCAACGGGAGAGGTCAGAATAATCCAAATGGGAAATAATCTATGAAATAGCCAAAACATGCTTTGTTCAGACATTTGGATATGATTGCTTCTGATATTCTGGTAATTCACTTGTAAATAAATACTAAACAAGTCTGAAGAGCAAAGAGTTTATTGACCTTCCTCATCTGCCTCTAATCAATTTTTCCATAACTCACTTAGTCTTTCACTATCATTTGGAACATTGACCTAAACAGAAAATGGCCTCTGTTCAAACCTTGAAGATGATGAAAGTGTTTAGAGTTAAAGGTTGATTTTATAATCTGCATTAACAAATGAGGGTGGGGCCAAAAGTCAATAGAGGGTATTGGCAGTCATTTCTTTTCATTTTCTTTAATACTGTTGACCTGCTGGATTTGCATTTCAGGAGAGGCTCAATTATATTGGGCCAGAAGAATTTGTTCAGGCATTCGTGCAGAAGGACCCTTTGGACAATGACAAGGTAATCAGTCTACCCAGAGCTCAGCCCTGAAACCAGAAATAGATTCCCTTGTTCTGTGATAGCGGGTATAAGAGACAGAATTTGTAACTATTCTGTTTTAGGTTTCAAAATCAGAAAGGTTGTTTTTCATTAGCAATGTCTGATTCATTGCAATTTTTCTTGAGCTAGGTCTCCAAGTGCCTTTCCGATATTCTTACCCCATCACTAAGCCTCGTCTTCCTCCTTATTGGGAAATTTAATCAGACCTTTACAGCAGGTAGATGCAGGCGTTTGTGGTGATGAAGGTAGGAGATAAAAGGATAATGATTGTAGCAGATTAAGTCAGAAAGAAAATAAAAGAGAATGTTCTGCTCATGATTCAACAATAGCAAGGGCAGGACAGACAGGATACACATCCAGCTTGCTGAGCAAGGGGCTTGACTGCTTGGCCTCTTGTTTTAAGGCGAACCCCTCATGATAGGTTTATTGCCTGGGTGAAGCCTGCATGTAAAGACAGTAACACTGAGCATGGACTGTAAAATTAGTGTATACATATAAGAAATTTTTTCCCCAGTGACTTGGAAGCATTTTGACTTGTTAGGCAAAGACTGCATCACCCACTGAGGAAAGCCCTCCTCTGGGAATAGGGGCAACAGCTGTTTTCCGGCCTTAAAATAGTTTCTCTCAGTACAGGAAGTGAAGAATATGTTTTTCAATATAAGCCTAGTGGACTTTTTTGTTTCTTTTGGAAGGAAGGAAAGAGGGGTGTAATTAGCCTCTTCAAGCTGGCCTTGAACTCCAGGATGAGATTAACTTCTTTTGCTTTTGAACAATGTGTCACTCACCCTTCTAAAGACCATGATGGTATTGACTTCCATTTATCTACCTGGAAGGTATTTAGTTTCTTGTGACATTATGCTCCAAAACTTTGCCCTACAACCTAATTTTAAGAGAAAGTTTTCTAGTCCTCTACACTCTTAGCCTCTCCTTGCTGTGTGGAAAGTAATTGGTATTCGCACCCCATTAATCATTCAGGATTGTTTTATAATGCCTCTAAAACCCTTCCTTTGAATTGTACTTCTGGGTTTCCTGGGAACAGAGGGAAGGGCACTTCTATGAATGCATCAGAGTGTATTTCTAGACCTCAGATGTTTCACTGGACTATCCTAAAAGATTTTGATATTTATGTAAAGATAATCAAGAATGTTAGTGATTCCTTCTCTCCCTTTCTGTCTCTCGCTCTTTCTTGCTCTCTTCTCCCCACCCTGTCCCCCCCCAAAGATTTTCTAATCCATAAACTGAGAACAAAGGCCCATATTTGACAAAATGAGAGCTCAATGTTTGTCTCTAACTCATCTGTTTGCTTTCTCTATAGAGTTGCTACAGTGAACATAAGAAAACACGAAATTTAGAAGCTTACGTGGAATGGTTTAATCGCCTCAGTTACTTGGTTGCTACAGAAATCTGCATGGTGAGAAAATGAACTTTTTTCTATCTCTTAGTCCTCAATATTATTTTTTCATACTGTTTTAGAACTGATGGGCCTACGTGTTGGATAACTGCCCCTATTGTTTTTCTTCTGCATAGCCTGTAAAGAAGAAACACCGAGCAAGAATGATTGAGTATTTCATTGACGTAGCTCGGGAGTGTTTTAACATTGGCAACTTTAATTCCTTGATGGCAATAATCTGTGAGTATTTTCTGGAGGATACACGTCCTGTATTTTTGTGGGTCCTGTGAAATAATCCACTGAAAATTTGCAAATAGTACAGTTTGTTAATAAAAACTGTACTTTTTAATCCTGAGTTATTTCAGAATGTTCAAAATGCTTTAAATAGCCAAATTGGTGTAAGTATGTGTAGTCTTTCTTAAGTATGCAAAAATTAATGGAATGCTTTAAGTTTATCCTCAGCTAAACATTCATCTGTAAAAGCTTTGAAGTGATGTATTTGTCTAAATAAAGAGTTTTTCAAGGAATTTGGGCAGCTTGTATCTCTAGCATTATAGAAATACATGATCTGAGACTAAATTATATGATTCCTTTAGCATAGACACGATGGTAGCCTAAGAAACTGGAACATTTTCTGAGTGTTCATGCTCTGAGTACTTATCATTCATGCTGCAGAACTTATTATTCTAGTATATAAACTCATTCCTCTATACCATGGGGATTTTAACACCAGAGACCATTTTTCTTTCCATTAGTTCGGGAAACATAAGGTATGTGGTAACAATATGTCTTAGTTGTCCCAATTTACACCTGCAGTCTTGCCATAATTACTGATAATAGCTCTTTCATTAAAAAGTATCCTAGTTTGTACGACAGACTATATATTGCAGGTGCTCAGTAAATATTCGAATGAAAAAATAAAGAAAAGAGTTGGGGTCTTTTTGAAGGGTCTTTTTGAAGGGTCAGTTTGAAGCTAGAGAACCTACCAAATTTAATTCAGTGATCTTGACCCTAATAAAGCCTCCTTTTCACCAATTCCTTTTTCCATTTTGTTTGCATATCATTTCCCCTTTGTCTTCCCCATAAAAATACTGGCCAAGTTTCAGCTCATTATTTGTCTGACTCACTCTATGAAAATAGTGAACAGAAAGATCATCTAAATCAAAGACCTGAAAGGTCCACAGTCCAGATAACAGATTACTTAATTTCCTTCTTATACTATTAAGAAAATGTCAAGGCAAGCCATAGCATGGGAGAAAATGTTTGTAATACATATAGCTGACAAATAACTTATACCCGGAATCTGTAAAGAACTCTGCAAATCAATAAGAAGACAAATAACCCAATGATAAAAAGGGCAAAAGACTCAAACAGATAACTTCACACAAGGAGATTCTGCATAGTAATGGATAACAAGTATATGAAACGGTGTTCCACATCCTTAGGCTTCAGAGAAATACAAGTTAAAGTTATAGTGAAATACCATTTCACACACTGGAATGGCTGAAATTAAAAAAAACTGGTTACACCAAATATGGTTGAGGATATGGAGCAAGTGGAACTCATACATTATTGGTGGAAGTATGAAATGGTACTTCTGCTTTGGAAAACTGTTCGGCAGTTTCTTATAAAGTTAAACATAATCCCAAACATAATCCTACCCTACATTTATGGGATAAATACATAGCTAAATACCCACATACATATTTATCCCATAAAAATACAAGCACATGTCCACAGAAAGATTTATAAAAGAATGTATATAAGCAGCTTTGTTCATAGTAGACCAAAACTGGAAACAACCCAAATGCCCATTTATAAGTGAAAGCTAAATAAACTGTGGTATATTCATACAATGAAATACTATTCAGCCATAAAAATGAACAATTAAAAAAATGAACAATTGATATATGTAATATGGATGAATTTCAAAATCATTATGTTGAGCAAAAGAAGCCAGACACAAGAGTATAGACAGTATGATTCCATTTACATAATGTTCTAGAACAGACAAAACTAATCTGTGGTGAGAGGCAACCACTGTTCTGATTTCTGTGAGGGGTGGAGATTGACCAGAAGAGGCTCTAAGGGAGCTTTCTTGGAAGATGAAATGTTCTATTACATCTTAATTGGGGTGGTGATCCTTAGACTTACGCATTGGTCAAAATTAATCTAATTGTATATTTAAGATCTGTATATTTTTTTGTATGTAAATTTTACCATAACTAGAAAAAAATCTCCTGGTCCTTAGAATATGAATGTTGCTGGCATGGAATTAATACATATATAATCCTTTGGGCTGATGTGTATTCCTTTTCTGTATAAACAGCCACTGTAATTTTTTCCAAATAGCTATAGTACATAAAGTATCATGCAGGGGTGGCAGTGTGGCATGTTGCAATGAGTGTAGGTTATGGAGTCAGATCACTATGAGCTTTCATCTCTGTTACTTATTAACTGTATGACCTTGAGAAAATTTCTTACCCCCTGTAACTTTAGCTTATTCTTGTAGAAATGTTGAGGGGGGATATGAGAGAATACATGCAAAACATGGATGACATGACATGTAAGGCTCTAGGTCGGAGTCAGCAAACTACAGCTGGTGGGTCAAATCTGGCCCATCACTGTTTTCTTTATGGTCAGTGAATTAAGAATGGCTTTTATATTTTTAAATGATTGAAAAAAATATCAAAAGGAAAATAATATTCCCAACATGTGACCATAATATAAATTCAAATTTCAGTGCCCATAAATAAAGTTTTATTGGAACACAGCCATACTCATTCGTTTATGTAGTTATCTGCATAACTAGATTGTGGCTGTTTCTGCAGCACAATGACAGTGTTTGGTAGTTGTGACACAGAACATATGTATTGCAAAGCCTAATATGCTTACTGTCTTTCCCTTTACAAAAAAAATTTGCTCATCCCTGCTCAAAGTAAATGGTAGCAATTATACTGTTTCTGGACTTAGGAGAATTTGCAAGAAAGAAAAAATTGTAAAATTGGAGTTCATTGCTTACTAATAATTTGTAGAACTCTTATTGCAGTTAGTAATGAACACTTTTTTTTAAGAGTATACATTAAAATGGCTTTTCGTATTTCTCTATTTCAATTTTCCTTTTTTCTCCCCCTCCGTTTTAAATGGGAAGCTGGCATGAACATGAGTCCGGTCTCCCGGCTAAAAAAAACTTGGGCCAAAGTAAAGACTGCAAAGTTTGACATTCTTGAGGTACGTGAAGCTGATGTGTTCCTGTTAAGTAACATCTTACACCTGTAAAGTAGAATTCCTTATGTGATATTGCCTCTTGATCAGACAGTAGTATAGAGGAAAAAGTCCATCTATCCTTACATTCCCAGGGAAAGGAAAGGGATTATAATTGAAAGAGGAAGAAATAAATCAGGTTGTGGACTTGTCGTTTTATAGACAGAGGTGTCCATTTTGGGGTTAATTGACGAGACAAATGGTGATCTGTCCATCACATCACCTTGTATGCCAGAATAGAATTTGGGTTCTGAAGAGTTGAGAGTTTTACTTTACTGCGAGCCTACTAGCTTCATTTATTTGCAGTGTCCCAGGGACGGAGTTCCCCATCCCTATAGAAACATTCATTCATCATCCTTTCAGCAGATTTAGCTGACATATGAAAAAGCCTTTCCAATATAATTCTGAGGATAATAAGAATTGTGCACAAGGGTATGTGTATTTGAATCATACTCATTTCAGTATTACCTTGGTGTGTTGGTGCTTTGAACACTGTCTTTGGAGAAAAAAAAGTGTTCTTTCCCAAGTTTTCCCCCAAATTATTAGATGTATTATGTGATGTTTTATTCATACTAGCTAATAAATTTCTTTTCCTTATTGCAAAATGATGCGCTTCATTTATTCGTGAATGATTTGTGACCAAATGCAAAGAACAAGTTCACTACCATGTTTTGGATCACTGTACGTGGCTAATCATCACCTGGCCCATTGACCTTCATATGAAACTAGGAAATTTTTCTGATGCTAGTGTTTGACTCTTACTAGTTTGAGGTCTAATCTCAATAATTAGGCTAGAAAGAATGTGGTTTAGGTCTAATGTTATCGAAGCTGATGTCAGTTTATGTAAATAACCAATCCTCAGGAAAGATGACATTTGTGTTTTAATGTGTTTCATGCACATGAGTGTGTATACGAGAAGGATAAATCATATTGCTACTGAGTTCCTTAACTTATTTTGAATTTTTTATGTACGGCTAAATGTGTGATCTTATAAACTTCTTACAGGTGAGAAATAAATAGTTAATATTCTTCTCTCTTTTATCTACAGCATCAGATGGACCCTTCAAGCAATTTCTATAATTATCGAACAGCTCTTCGTGGGGCAGCGCAAAGGTCTTTAACTGCTCATAGTAGCAGAGAAAAGGTATGTACTTAAAGTAGTGTGTTATTCATGGTAGAGTTGCCATGTTGCACACTGAAATGCTATGGGAACTACTACACTGAGCTTTTTCTACTTGTTCAGATCTAAGAAAGAGAGATGTATATTGTAGAAATGTTATTACTTGCCACACAGGGAAGGGGAATGCTAAAGGAAAGTTGGACTGTGGAAAAGGAAAGGTGACTTGCTGTAGAACATTGCAAATGTATATTTGTGTGTTATGATTATATTACTCAAATGATTATTCTTTAGCGCATCTTAGTTGTGTTTCAAGCAATAAATTAAGTCATGTTAAGATGACTAATGGTAGCATTAGAGAGTAATTTGGTTTAATGGGAAATAGACATTTAAGCTCTGCACAAGGTAGCTGACTTAATGTAACCTTTTCTCTTAAAAGAATTAGCTTACCTCCCATGGTTAAGTCATTTATTTTCAGAAAGTAGGTTAGTTGCTATAGCATTAGGCCTGCTGTTACTAATTGGATTATGTGGGTGGCAGAAAAAGTACAGGAGTGATGTCTGAGAAATTAATGATCCTTACTCCCTCTACCCTACTCTTAAACAAGTTAATAGCATCCTGGATCTGCCATACTCTTCACTGTGAGGGTCCTTTCTTGGCACATTTCAGTGTCATATTTCCTTATAGGGGAAGGATAAATCGTTTCAACACTTGGCGATTATGTTATTTGAGAAGTGAATACCTGGTCATGGTGATGGGCTAATCACGTTTGCTTGATGGAGGTTATTCTCTGTTTAGATTCTGTCCATCTTTTAACTTAAACACTATCTTCAACAAGTAAAAGAAAATGAGGGGTAAAAAAAAAAAAAAACCTTTCATGGCTTCTCAATCACTTCACCCCCCCCGCCAAAACTTCAGCCTCAAAGATCTAAAATAAAAACAAACAAAAAAACCCCACCTTTAAAAAATGCTAAATTGGTTCTTAACCAAATTGACATATTAGCTCTGATAGTGTTTGAGAGATATTGTAAATATTTTAACTCTCTTTTTTAATAAAGAAACTTATGAGGTCAGACAAGGGATGAAGCAGAGATGATAGGCTTACTATAGCCTGACCGAGTTTACCAGCTTTTCAGTTTTACTTGCCCAAATCCCAGTACTCCTATGACTAGATTGGGAAAAGATCTAATCTGAGGGGTTTTTTTAAGCTCTGACAATCAGCACATGCATAGAAGGATCCCAGCACCCTGGAATGTAAGGACACATTGGAGGCTCTTTCGCCTGTCTGTGTCGGATGTGAGGCTCTGCATGGCCCTCAGTGATAGTTTGGTGGGCTTTGCTTCCATGAGGAGGCCATGGAATTACATCTGTTAGTAGGTAGCTGCAGCATTGGCCAAAGTAATTCTAAAGTCCAACCCCCCAAAAAGATCTCACTTGTAGGACTCTAACAGCTTTTTCTAGAAGTCCCAAGTGTATACCCTTTATATCATTTAATAAATTGTCTGCTTTAATTTTGTTATTTTTTAAAAACAGGTTCTATATGAACATATGAGT
The DNA here is from genome assembly GCA_023783475.1 of Daubentonia madagascariensis. NCBI lineage: Eukaryota > Metazoa > Chordata > Mammalia > Primates > Daubentoniidae > Daubentonia > Daubentonia madagascariensis. The sequence goes on along the minus strand of JAKFHU010001268.1, from coordinate 10,419,266 downwards.
TATACTCTGTATAAGACAAATGAAATCACAACCATTTTAAAAATATGCCATTTCTTTTTTACAACTGGTCTCAAAGGCTAAGACTGAAAACATTTATGGTTATATCTATCTTTTATTCAAGAAAATTTGGCTTCTTTTTTCTTTTTTGAGGTAAAGGGGGACTTTCTTTATTTCACAATAATTTATTATTTTACCATCTTCCTGGCAGCATAACTAGAGTAGTAGAATCTTTGATATTCTTTCAAATAACAAATTTATGTGGTCAAAGTGGCACATCTCTAGGTATCTATCATAGAACAAATCAACTCTATCTTCTACAGAGGAGCCCTTAATTGTTCTTTAAATAGCTATTTTTTCCTATAGATACTTATGTCTGCAGGTTTTTAACCAGTCCTCAATGATTACATGGTTTTAAATCCTTTTGCCATTTCAGTTTTGTTCCTATGAACTTGTTTGTGTTCCTCTGCATTCATTTCTAGGTGTGGGACTGATAATACCTTTAAGGTATAGTTGCTCAGTCTCTGAATTAAGAATATTTTGAAAGGATTTGGAAAATACTATTACTTGAGAAGTTCTCCCACTAAAGACATCATTGGCAAGACCTTCCAGAAATCAAACTTTTTTTTTTTGTTTTTTTTTGAGACAGAGTCTCACTCTGTTGCCTGGGCTAGAGTGCAATGGTGTCATCACAGCTCACTGTAACCTCCAACTCCTGGGCTCAAGCGATCCTTCTGCCTCAGCCTCCTGAGTTGCTGGGACTATAAGCGTGTGCCACCACATCCAGCTCATTTTTCTAATTTTTTGTAGAGACGGGGTCTCGCTCTTGCTCAGGCTGGTTCTGAACTCCTGACCTCAACTGATCCTCCCGCCTTGGCCTCCTAGAGTGCTAGGATTACAGGCCTGAGCACTGCACCCGGCCTAGAAATCAAACTTTTACTCTCTCCTACTAATAACCTCTACGTTCACTTAGCTCATGGAAATCCAAAGCCCTTACAATCTTCTGAATTTTCCTATGTTATATTTGTATAGGGGGTATAGATCTGAAGGAAATTACCCGTGAGTAAATGAGAAGTTGAAGAAGCCTGTGAGAAGGAACAGAGCAGTAAAGTATCCTAAGTGAGATTACTTATATTTCTGTTTCCTTGAAAGACTGATTCAGACAATCAATACTGCAGCATCTTGCAGACACTCCTGAATGCAAAAAATCACATAAGGTATAGCCTCTGCCACCTTGAATTTATAATCCAGCTATCGGCACATGACATGAATTTATGACAAGTTTAAATATCAATATGAGACAGTAAATGATTAGCACCACATGACTCTCACAGCTCAGCACCTACGAATAGAGCAGAGAAATAAAGTTCTTGCTTTAAAGCTGTTACAATATACACATATTACATCTTGATTATAATTTTGTTCTTATTTCCCTGGGGCTGTCTTATGATGATGTATCCTTAGTATCTTATAAATGCATACTCACCTTGGATATAATAGCATGAGAGTAGACATAGACAATATGTAGATGAATGAGCATGGCTGTGTTCCAGTAAAGCTCTATGACCATTGTAATTTGAATTTCATATAATTCATGCATCGTGAAATATTATTCTTTTTATTTTTTTTTCCAGCCACTTAAAAATGTAAAATTTGTGGCTCCTAGGCCATACAAAAAAGGTCCACAGGCCACAGCTGGCCAACACCTAGCTTATACCACCAGCAGATTCTGGAGCCAAATTTTAAACTGATGTCTGACAGAGTGAAAGCCCAGCACTTCCCACTCACAAGTAGTCTTTCAAATAGGCGAGGTTCAGGCGTACTTTTATCATTTTTACTGTGGCTGTTTAGTTCTAACAGAGAACAGAGTTCTAACAGAGAACAGAGAAATAGCCAATAACATTAGAAGGAGAGGTAATGACATCTTTACTAATTCAGCTTTAGAGACTTCCACAGACAATTGCAAATGATTAAGCGTACATTCAAGTGGGCTGTCAAAACTGAAACTTCATTTTTGGTTATTTTCAGAGATCGATGAAAAAAAATAATCAAAGCTTGTTTTTGTTTTTAATGACTTTAGGGAAAAATCTGAATTTCTTTCTAGAAGTGAATTGATACTTAATATTTGTATGTGTGAGCCCAAAAGTATGTTTTTCCATTTGTGTGGTATAGAAGTGCTGCATAAGTCGTAAGCTTAGGGAAGAAAACCTGATGTTGAAAAACAAGATAGACTTAGAATCTGTGTTTGGTGCATTTTTTGCATTGTAGAAAATTCAGAATCATTAAAAATATGTTGAAATTTGAGAGAAAGTAGAAATTACTGTATCTGAGCTTTGTTCTCTGTTCATTGTGAGTTTAGTATAATTTAGGGTACTTTCTCAGAGATGATTATTTTAGGTTAATTAATGAAATATTACTTCATCAAACCAGAGAATGGAGGCAGAAAAGTATTATTAAAGAGGGTGTATTGTTTTTAAACAACCGTTAATTTTAATTTACACGTTCACATTCCTCCTTCACTTGGGGCTCATCTGTCTCACAACGTATTGTGCAAGTACTTCTCAGGTGATTCCCGTGAGAGCGGGTGATAACTTGTTCTGTCATACACAGGCCAGGTTTACTAATAGGAAGTTTGTAGCAACTATTGCCTAAAACCTTGAGCTCTCACATTATTTTGAGCAACGTCTTCTTCAAGGGTAAAAATAAAATGTTCATCTAAAAAAAGTTCATCTGAAACATAGACATCTAAATGATAGAGCAATACAGACTCTAGCCGGGAGATGGGTCCCACATCTTAAAATATTGGTACCTGCAGTGATAGATATTCTATTAATATTTTGCTAAGGAGTTGCTAAGTGAAAGGCAAGAGTTCTTTTAGGTACTTTTTCTTTCATTATAGCTAGACTTTTCAGATTTTATTGTATGCTACTGCATTGAGAAAAATAGAAAAAAAATGGTAGGAAAATCACTAAGCTATCCACTTCCTAACACCACATGTCCTTGCTGTGTTTTGATTATTAATAATAGCGTTTGCGTTTTAAACAAAATTTTGTAAGGGAGGAAAATGTTATCATGTAAAAAACAAAACTCTGTACCTTAATTCATTGTGGCTTTCATGTAATCCAAAGTTAATGTTGTTCATTAATCTCTTGTATTATTTGATGAGAGGCTAAACGTTTATTTTTCCGAACAAACCAGAATCTTTTGTTTTCTCTAGATTGTGATACCATTCTTCAGTCTCTTAATCAAAGATATTTATTTCCTCAATGAGGGCTGTGCCAACCGCCTTCCAAATGGCCATGTCAATTTTGAGGTGAGTATAATAATGTAGGATACAAAAATCTGAGCACAGGGAGAGGGGCAGATCCTCCAGCCTTGCATCCCAGGTCAGGCAGCCAAAGCTGATTATTCAGTTTGAGAACAAATTTTCTCTTTCCCTACTATTTTGTAAGAAATTAACAATACCAAATAGAATAGAATAGCTGCACTGTTATTATTGTTATTATTATCATCATTCTTGTTATTATCTGAGAGAACTTGAGTAAATTTTTATGTATACCTAGCAAATACAGTTTTTATTAAATTAAGACAAGTATATAATTCAGAAGATTAAAAACCAGAAGGAAGCATTTTAAATGTATTATCTTTTCCAAGCTCATAATTGTTTATGACTGCCTTTAAATTCTTTTCTTTTGTTCTTTTCCAGAAATTTTGGGAACTGGCCAAACAAGTGAGTGAATTTATGACATGGAAACAAGTAGAGTGTCCATTTGAGAGGGACCGGAAGATCTTGCAGTATCTGCTCACAGTACCAGTCTTCAGTGAAGATGGTGAGGCCATTCAATTGGAGCTGCCACTAGCATCCCCAGATCATATATTTAGGATTGCCTAAAACCTAGTGTAGTGTAGAAATACTTGGTGCTTGGTTCCTCATATAATAAGAGGCCTGTCCTCTGATCTGTTCCACCTGAAGAGTTTTCTGTTTCACAGAAGACCTTATGATTTATCCCTAAAATATTTGCACTTAATATTCACCCATAAACAGTATGTTTCTGTGTTTAAATATTCTTTATAATACCAAATATTGCAGATCTTTGGGCACAAATGGAGTTATTGAAGGATTTTTTTTTCTCATTTGGGTTTACTTCGATGGAGAAAAAGGTGTTTTGTAGTATGTTGACGGTCAAGATAATCTGCGGGGAAAAAACCAAGAACAGTAAATTGCTACCCCTCACTGTTCAAAAAGTAATAGAAAGTCTTGACCTGTTAAACATTGGAGAATTTGAGACAGAAAAGTGATTGAATACGTACAGAAAAAACTCACCAGAAGAGAGTTAGAGTTCATAAAAGATTTGGGGATTTATTCTACTGATTAGTTATATCCTAATATAATAGGACTCAGTAGCACCTATTAACTAACAATTTCTCACAGTAAACTGATGCTGTTTGTGATACTGAATGAAGAACATTTTGAATTAATATTATTAATATCTATTCCAGAGGGGGCTTGATGGTTTTTAATCTCTATAAATGGGATTAATAACAAACTTCTAAATTTTTGGATGAAGAATGTTTCTGATTTAAATTACCTACTAAGGGTTTTTTAAAAACCAAGTCTACCAGGAAAGAACCCCCACCCCTCTCTTTGTAAAGAACATAAATCTGAGTGTATGACAGCATCATTTGGCTTGCATTTTATAAGCTTTTTGGCCTCATAAACTCTTAGTTAATTAAATGCCTTTCTGGCCTAGAGGCCCTTGGGGTTTTGTTGGGATGGTCAATCAGAAGCAAAGTGATACTCTGTGTTTCTCATAAAGATTCTCAGTCATGATTTGATATTTTAAAGAGTGTGTTTTGCTGTAGGGTTTGCCCCGAGTTGAACAAGGGATGGAGTAGATAATACATCAGAAGTCTTCAATGTTAATGCACTTTCTTTTGGTTGATTGTAGCTCTGTACTTGGCTTCTTATGAGAGCGAAGGACCTGAAAATCATGTAGAGAAAGACAGATGGAAGTCTCTAAGGTGGGTCTCTGTGTTTCTCATTGCTGTAGAAGTCTAAAGGAAATGGTGGTTTGCTTGAAGGAAGCCACCTGCTTTCTATGGGAAGTTGTTACCTTCCTGTTCAAGTCGTCTGCACTTTATCTCTTGTTAACTGAATCTCTGTGGCTTAGAATTCTGATTGCTATTATTCAGTTTTGTTGCCTTTCATTTTTTTATATGGACAGATGTACAGTGACTTTCTTCTTTTTCTCTCCCATTATGTAATGGAATGAGGAACTGAAATTACCCCATAGTATGTTTTTTTTTTTAAATTGACTAATTGACTACTTTTCTTTGTCTAAAATTAGATGAGAAGTCCAGACTTTATTTGTGAATAGTTCTAATATTAGAAGTTTATTTGACCTGAGATAAAAAAGAACTAAGTACCAGTTGGCTTGGTAAAATTGGTTTTATTACTTACCAACAAGATCTCAATCCCCTCTTTAGTTAGAGAGCTGAGACTTGAAACATAATCTGGAGTTTTTTTCAAATTTAAAAATTTTGCTATTCTATTAGTATTTTCAAATAAATGTATTTTCAAGCAAAACTAGGATAGGGTTAAATTTGTATTTTAAACATTTGAGATACTTTAATAGGCAAAAGCAGCCTAGAATATAGTATAATATAATCAAAATTGCTATCATTTCTACTAAGAAACTCTGGGAATATATACCTTTTTGTAGTAGGGTTGACAAGCACGTTTTCTCTTCTTCGTTTTGTGGTCCCAAAGCCATTTGGGTGCCTTCGTTATACTTGATTCTAGGCCAGATTTCATGAACCAGGATATCTAATGTTTACTTGTTTTTGTGTGATTTTGTTTGTTTCAAAGGAAAATTTAGGCCTTCTTTGTACCTCTCAATGATAAGGGATGAGGTACGAAGGCATTGGTATTGTTAGCCTTAGGACAAGTCATAGTGATAGGTAAAGGATTGGAGATGTTTCTTGTATTTCCAGACAAAAGCATAAAGAAGGTGTGACCAATTCCTACAGGCTTGCTGGGCTAATGCTGAAATTTATATCTTTTTAAAATTTGTGCCTACCAGTGGTACATTTTAATTTTGTATTACTTTGTGTTTGTATTTAAAGATGTTTACTATACTCTTTAATATTATTCATGTACAAAACATGAGCCTCAGAGTATATGTCTTGTTGGATAAAATATTTGGGAATTAGTCTTTTCAGTTATCATTTTTAGACAAATTTTGCCTTCCATACTTTTACTTTTTTTTACATCCCCCTTTTTCTGTTTTTTAAAAACATTAAGTTTGGTGAGGCCCCTGGGTATAGCTTAGCTATTGTTACTTTCCTTGTAGATTTTTAAAAAATTGTCAAGCAGACAAATTGGCTATGTATAAATAATACCTAATATCTTCATTACCCATAGCATCCAAACATATTAAAATAATCCAGAACTTTCTACAACTCTTTTTAGTTGTTATTCTTTTTTTTTTTTTCTTTGAGACAGAGTCATGCTCTGTCACCCCACGTATAGTGCAGTGGCATCATCATAGCTCACTAAAACCTCAAACTCCTGGGCTCAAGCCATCCTCCCTCCTCAGCCTCCTGACTAGCTGGGACTACAGGTGTGCACCACCATGCCCGGCTAATTTTTTCTGTTTTTAGTAGAGACAGGTCGCTCTTGCTCAGTCTGGTCTGGAACTCCTGAGCTCAAGCGATCCTCCCACCTCAGCCTCCCGGAATGCTGGGATTACAGGCGTGAGCCACTGCGCCCAGCCTCTAGTTATATTCTTTTATGACATATTGCTATTGATTAGTGGTTAGGTTGGGAAGGTTCATAAGTCAAAGGTTTGATAGTGGAAGCGAAAGGATTGAATTGTATAATCTCTTCCCATATCTGTATGTACTGTTCACACAGTCTACAATAACATTTAGTGTTTGATTGGTTGAAATATGACCAAAGAATTTAGAGGAGAATTTAGAAATGTGAGGTGAAAAAGAGGGTATACTAGCTTAAATTCAGACACGGATTCATGAATCAATCTACAGTTGTACCAATTCAAAAGTGCTCAATAATAACGCTTCTTGTAATAATTGGTTGGGGGACTAGCAGTGGTCCAAATAAAATGAATGGTTTATAAGAAAGTGTGTATATAAAAGCAGTGAGTATGTATTCTTTGGTATAAAAGATGGTTTCCATGTTAAAATTGTTTTTTAAGGGGCTTGAAGAACAGCCCCCCTTCATGTCGGTTAAGCCATGGGCTCCGTCTTTTACATATCCTGTCTGTTCTTACGGTGCAGCTGCAATGCCTCCCTTCCTCCTGGCCCATTTTTCCCTAGGAAGAATTGCTCCTGAACTCATACACTCATAAGGCAGTCTTCCTGTCTTGTTACTAGCCTCATGTTGTTTTGTGTAGTATATGTGGTTCTTTTCCCTGCTACTATGTACGCCCCTTGAGGACAAGCACAGGGCCTTCCCCCGTGTCTGCCCCAGCACTGGACACAGTGTCTTGCTCTCCATTGCTCTCCAGCCCATGCTCCTTCAGTGTCCTTGAATGACATTGGGTTACTGCAGGTATTGGCCAAGGCTTAGAAACCACAAAGAAGGTAAACAAAATAAAATAGGCTATTATAATTTACAAAACCACATATGTTAAGTATATGGTAAGATTAAGTATAATTGTCCTTTGGTGTCTGGGGTAGATTGGTTCCAGGAACCCCCTCAGATACCAAAATCTGAGAATGCTCATGTCCCTGATATAAAATGGTGCACTGTTTGCATATAAACTACACCATCTTCCTGTATACTTTAAATTATCTCTAGATTACTTATAATTCCTGATATAATGTAAATGCTATGTAAATAGTTGTTATACTGTATTGCTTAGGCAATAATGACAAGAAAAAAAGTCTGTACATACTCAGTACAGGCACAAATTTTTTCTCGAATATTTTTGATCCACAGTTGGTTGAATCCATAGATGCGAGACCCAGGGATACAGAGGGCCGACTGTATTCCAGAATGATAGTACCTACCTGAAAACTTATATAAACATTAGCTTTGAGGGCAGTAAGATATTTTAACATAGATGCTTTTCTTGCTGGCCCTAGAGCCATTCATTGCAGACATTTAGATTCACCAATGGCAATGACAAATATACCTCTGAGGGCAAACACCCTTCTTGTCACTACTATTTTAACATTCCCAAGGTTCATGGAAAGTGTTGTAAATATGCTTATATGTACTAAGTAAACCTATCTGTAATAAGACCAGCACATACCTAAAAGCTCTTTATCATTTATGATCTTTTTTGTTTTTATTATAACATAAGCCCACTCAAGATACAGATTTATCTATAAACAAAGCTTTTTCCATCTAGATTAATATTTGTTTTGAAGTGACTAGCAGTGTTCCCAAAGAACTGGTAAAGACTTCAAAGCTTGATTTTTTTTAAATTTCTAGTTTTAATTATGTAAAATCAAACTTAAAACATAGGAAAGATAAAATTAGTATTAGGCAAGGCATTTTAATCCTAGTTCAAATAGTCTGCCACATTCTATCTTATACTGTTTTCTTTATTATTCAGGTCAAACCTCTTAGGCAGAGTTTAACACGTGGGATCTGATTGCTGCTGCTGCTGCTGCCACCGCTGGCTGCCACCACTGCATCATGCAAATCATTGAGGGGCTGGCCTTTGTTTTCTGGCATCTAGTACTAGGAAAAATCACAAAGACCCAGCAGTCACCGGAGTGCTCCAGTCAGCTAAGCAAGCAAGCTCACTCAAGAGCAGATGGGGAACTTATGTCCCACAGATGACAGATTGACTCAGATTTTGTGAGACTGAAAAGTTCACTGAAGACCACTTGAGAAAGAATCCTCTAAAGATCCCAGCTCTGCACATGATTCATCTCCTGGAATTTCCATGTGAATCACAGCTCTGCACCTGGATGGAGTTTTCTTTTGTGTGTGTTTTTATTATTTGGTTGAACATTTGCTGCTAATGGGACTTGCCCAGCTGAGCGCTGGCTCTTAGGAAGCCCATGTTTCTTTGTTAACTTAAATGAAAAAGGGAGAGGAGGGAGGGGATCTAAAAACCCTCCATTTGTATCCCAAACTTCAGCTCAGTCAATGTTGCCAGAGAGGGGTAAGACTGGTTGGATGCTGACAGTGGACTTTGTTTCCCTTTACTGTGTGCTGTGTTGTAAATTCCTCTCCCCCCTCTTCCTACAAGGTCTTGAGTTGGCTGCTGGTTAGCAAACTCCTTTTTACCCATATAAGTTATTTAATATAATAATGAAGCTCAACACTGTGGTAGGAAAATAGCCACTAGGAAAGAAAAAAAGCAGAGTTTGTCATTGGACTGCTTAACATGCTAGAAGGACTTTTTTTTTGCCCTTCTGAGCTGTTTACAACTGACCACTGTGTGTTCTACAGATGTATTTTTCAGTAGTTTTTTGTTATTTAGTTTTCCATGACGCCTATTTTTTTTCCTCTTGTAAATTTAAATGACCTGACTTTAAGGGTCTTGGGAAAACCCATGGCATAATTACAATTTAATTTTTTTTAACTAACTGTTATTTTTCATTACTTTTCGGAGTCTGTTGGTGACTAAACATGTCAACAAAGAATAAATTGGAAAAGTTACCACCCACCCCCCACTATAGCAGTGAACAAAACAAATGAAAAACACCTTGCTGTTAACTCAATGGTTGATCTAATTGTGAAATAGTTCACCTTGTTAAACATCTAAATAAGTCTGTAGTTGCTCTGCAAACAGCCATTATATTTATTTACTCTAGGAGAAACTGTAGAGTAGTAATCCGTGCTAATGAAAAAAAACCCACCATGTTCAAAACAGAGATGTATTTGAAAACTTAATGACATGGTTCCAAAAAACAGAGCATGTATGTATGTATGCTGCACGTCATCTCAGCAGACCTAAAATATCTCCAAGTTGTCCCTTTACAATCATCAATATATTTTACACTTTGCAGCCAGGAGTTGTGGCATCGTTCTTTTCTTTCATGGATGGAGTTGTTGGGTGGGTGGGCTATAGTCACAGTAGATCAACTCAAGTGATTAGCTAAAAATGTGTCTGTCCTTGAGGAAGTTGCCTTAGGAGTATGTGCATGGGCATTTATTTTCTAAAAATGAATAATAGCAAGCATTTAATAAATATTATTTGCCAGGCACTTTCTAAGTGTTTAGCATAGATCATGTCATCATCATCCCCACTTATTAGGTGTGGAAACAGGTATATAATGATGATGATAATAATAATAATAATTTTTCCAAGGCCACATAGCTAATGAGAGGCAGAAAGAGTTGAACTAGGCCTTCTAATTTCAGAGCCCAGGCTTTAAACCGTACGATCAAGGCATCTTGGACTTCAATATCCTTGCAAATAAACTTGTTTACATGCAGATTTGATTCTGTAGGTCTGGGGTGGGGCCCGGGTGATGCTGAAGCTGCTGGTCCTAGAATCCCAAATAGGGTAGCAGAGCTCTTCTGTCTCATTTGTACACATGAGATTTTAATTTATGGGAGTAACTGATGACACAAAGAGTCCAATGCCATTGAAAGATTATTATTCATATTTCCTGAGAGAAGGGGCCACAGGGGAAGCATCAGTGTCGGTCAGGAGGCCTAAGTCTAGGCCATGGCCTTGACTGAGGTTTCCGCAGGAAAAGCAAGGCAGGGCAAGGCAAACAGTTTGGAATTGGCGAATCTGAGTAATTCCAGCAGGCTCTGGGCTGTTGGGGTGGTCTCTGCTTGCCTGGTACCTGGCCCTGGGATGATTTAGGGCAATTTCTATATTGCCTTGGTGTGTGAGAGTTAGATACTAAGGGGAGGGTTGGGGTGTATTCTCAGCGTTAGGTATACTCCTGGGCCCAGCCCTTTGCTGTCTCTGAGAATTAGCTAGCCCTGGGAGGGTCAATCTCTCCTCTAATGGCAAGATTTTTAAGATGTCAGAACATCACAAGATACAGAAAATTAAAAAAACATGATTAATACAACCCCACAATACTGCCTTTCCCCAAACTCTGTATCACTTTAGTTATTGCTGTGACAGCCACGATGTTTATTATTCACCCATCTACATCAGGGGTCAGCAAACTATGGATTGATGTCCAGATCTATCGAGCTGCTTGTTTTGTTTGGCCCACAAGGTAACAATGATTGAAAAAAATCAAAAGAAGAATAATATTTCATGATATGAAAATTATGTGAAATTCAAATTTCAATGTCCATAAACAGTTTTATTGGAACATGGCCACACTCATTTATTTATAGATTTTCTTGTGGCTGTTTTCTGTTACAACTGCAGAGTCTTCTCCTTGTGACAGAGACCATATGGCTCACAAAGCCTCAAATATTTACTTTCTGGCACTTTACAGAAAGTTTACTGACCCTCTGATCTAAGTGGGGTTTTTTTGGGTATTACAAAGATAGTTTACAAAAATGCTATGAAATATCTACTATCAGCATTAGATACTTAAGTGTGGCTGCTGAAAAATTTTCCTAAAGTGGTATTAATTTTCACAGAATGAGTTATCATTCTTATACATAGCCTCTCATTTTAATGTCCAGATAAGCCAGAGGTTTAAACCCTGTATTAATTTATCTGTGGAAATCATTTAAATTCTCCCCTTTGTGGCATGTGTATTTGGATTCCTCAGTGGGTTTATAGATGCATTTATAATTTATGTGGCTGGGTGGAAGCCTGGGTAAATACAAGCATAAACAGCACAGGCAATGTCAGTCAGTAGGCTGATTCAGACGTGTTCTGTCCAGGCACGCCATGCATTCCAAAGCTGTGCATTTCAAAGCTGCAGGCCTAGAACTGGGGCTTGGAGAGGTCCTTAGAACAAGTTGGGTTTAGCAAAGTAAAAAAATAGTGCACCTTGAAGTATCCCTTGTTTTTGAGGACACAGGCCTGAGTTCCCCAGGGGTGGCCTACTTTTCATCTATTGTAATAAAGACAACAGAAACGGAAACGTCATCTTGCCTTTGTCTTCGGAGGTTTTTTGCTTTACTTCTTCACTTCCTCTGACTCTGGCACCTCTGCCACTTCCTCATATACTTTTCTTCTAGCGTGCTTTTGCTTTTTTTTTTTTTTTTTGTACTTTCCTTTTCTAACTGCTGTTCACACACCTCCTGTGTGTAGAATCTCAAGAAAATATAGCCCAGCATTGGAAACTGAGTTCCTAACTATATAAGAATTTTGAGCTGTAGATTGTTAACATCCTCTGCCTTTCACTTGGGTGCTTTTTGTTTACCCTGTGGTCTGTCTTAACAAAAGACAATGCCTGCCTCTATTCCAAACGTGTCTTACTATTCTGATGGAGAATGAACAACTGGGAATAGAAAAGAGGCTTAGACTAATTTTCTATTGGAGCTAAAGGTTCAAAGGAATTCCTGAATTCGTTTCCTGGAAAGAAAGTAGTTAGTGACCTGGAAACTACTAACTAAACATATAAAACTCAAAAGATATTCTGATGGTGACTCTATTAGCTTTACCCTTAAGACATTTTAAAAAGAAAGACTTTTGTCAGACTTGAGCTTCTGTGTTTTAATAGAAAATTCAGGCACTTTCTGGATAATTCAAGGCAAAGTTTTTTTTTTCCAGGCTTGAATGATTGGCTAATTGCCTCATTTCTCTGCTTTATGTAATTGAGATCACTTGACTCTTCTCAATGCTAATAAAGAGATGTTGGGGTTCAAGGGTTACATACCGAAACTTTACAGTTTGGAGACCTGTCATTCAAAACAGCAAACAAGGCTGGTCTTGTGCAAAATAGACTACTGCCTTAATTTTGTACTTAAGAACTAACTCCTCTTAAAGGATGCATTTCTAAAGTTAATGCAGTGAGAAAATTCCCAGGTAGCCAATTTTCTTTACAGTGCTAGCTGCCTTCAGCAGGCTCAAATTCCGCTCTGCAAGCTTGAAACCCTGCTTCAGTTCTCTAAAATTCTAATGAGAAACTAAACATCCAAATGTGTGTAATCACATTTGGGACAGTATGAGGCAGCTATCTTGGACTATGGTTAACTGTTAGCATACTTAAGTTTGTGTGCACATAATCCAGTTTAGGATTTCTAGGTAATAATTCGTAGTTCATAATTTAGGGAATTAAAGAGGAGGAAGGGAACTGGTATTTCTTCTTAGAATAAAGAAAGAAAATTATGTACTTCTTGATGGGTGCCAAACCAGTGGGTTTTCTACCATGAAACAAAGTTTGCTTTCTTTCCCTCTTTCCACCTACGCTGCTTGGAGAAAATGAAAGTTAGCATGAAATCATCTTTCTCTGGATGAATCACTGTGGGAAAGTAAGTTTAGCAGAATGTGTTATCAACTCAGTTGAGACATGGCAGTTGGAAGACCGTGGGCATTGTTAAATTTTTTTGCAATGCGGTTATGAATGCAGGTAAGCTGTGGTAGAGAGTTAATGTACACTCAGTAAATACATGTTGAATGCATGAGCAAGGCAATTATCAGTCTGGTTATTCGGGGTTCACAGGTTTCACTTTATATGGCTGAAAAAATTTCAAATGTACCCCTAAAACATCTGGATTCTGAAAATGAGTATAAATTTAAGTGATCCCAATCCATTGTCATGGGTGGCAGTAGTCTCAGAAATTAACAAAGGAAATCTCAGCCATTGAGAGTTTTTTAAAAAAATTATGATTATTATAATAGATTGTCAACACTCTCCTATGTTTATTAATTAGTACCAACAATCAAGACAATGAATCCATCTTTAATAATATGAAAATCCACCATTAAGAGAAAACTGGGATCAACATGGTTTAGGGTCATGAGATAAATTTGAAATATACTTTGTGAGAACATTAGTGTAAAAATGTGAGAACTAAGTGCTAAACATCACTCCCCCAGATTTCTGGGACTTTGGGGAAGTCTTCCCACCTTTTTGAGCTTCAGTGTCCTCATGGATAAGTAAGGGTCTGGACTAATTGATACGGAATGGACCTTCAGGGGTCTGAAAGTCTGTGGTTTGGGAAAGTACTTTCTCAGGTTGTTGGATTAAAGGTAAATTAGCAAGTAAATGCAGCATCCTGCATTTTTGTCTCCAACCTTCTCTTCCTGAGGGACTCTTGTGTGTTTTGTTTAATTGTATGTAAAGAGGGAAGGGAAGAGGCTAACTGCTACTTTGTGAGAGACAAAGGAATGTTAAAGGCTCAACTCACCCCTCCAGTTTTAGGCTACCTAACAGGAGAGAGTTCTTCACAGAAAAGAGTGATCAATTGTCACACAGGCCCCAAATCAGAAAATAGCCTTTGTGCAAGATCAGTTGTTATATGATTTCAAAGGCACTAGATTAAGAAAGCACAGTCTCTAAAGACTACAAAAATAGCTTTGTTGTGTAGACTACACCTTTGTCATAGCAGATGTTGCAATTATGCTTGTTGATATAGATAAAATCACATATAAAGTGCCTGTTCGCACCTAGTCATTTACAAATGAGTCACTATTGGCTTAAAAGACCAAGACTTAGAGAAGTGATGATCAGAGCCCACTTCTGCATTTTGTCAACTTTCACTTCTTGGGCCAGAGGAGGGACCTCCTCTGAAGGCTGTCCAGACAGGGTGGGCCGCTGAATTTGACATACGTGTTAGGGAAAGGCCTACACTGAAGGAAACCAGGGCACACATCAGTCCCGTGAGGACGGATACCTTCTTTCCTTGGGCTATAAACGCGCCACAAATCCTAATCCAGGAAGGCCTCTGCCAAAGAGAAAAGATCAAAGGAAGAAGACCAAAAAAAAACCCCTAAGAGGGAGAAAAATGTAGAGGGAGAAGTACATAACAAAGTAAATGGCTTTTGACAGGTGGAAGAGTTTAAGAAGAGGTGTGAGAGTCGAGTCCAAGCATCTGAAATACTCAAACTCATTTAAAATCTAATAAGAAAACAATGACGCTTGGAAATATGTTCTCTTGGAAAATTGCAAACTATTTGCTATTAAAAGAGATATTACCTAATAGAACTAGATAACTAGGTGGATTATTTTCAATTACAGTAACTTATTCAACTGACTCCATAAAATAAATTTTATAAAATTCTGGAAAACAGGTATTACCAATCTCTTTCCATCTGTTCACAAATTAATAAAACCTTTGTGAAGGGCAAAGAGGAGCTGTATGGAGTGCTTGCTCTCCCAGCCAGTTCAGCCTTAGAAGGGACAAAGGATAACCCACGGGGTTCTTAGGTGTCCCCTAAGAGGCTCCAGAATTGTAAAATGCTTTCTATCCTTTAGGGTATTCTTACATAATTAGGCTTAAAGATTAATCCAACCTTTGATGGCCACGTTCATATTGGGATAAAGGTGTTCCCTTAGCTCTGCCCTTGAATTTTATAAGGCAATGAGAATGCAGGTCTATCACCAAAATATTCTTACAAATAGAACTTCCTGTGTTTAGAGAACTCAGAGGATGGTGAAGGCAGTTCTGTGGTTTTTCTCCTCAGGAAAGTCAATCTTGAGCCTGAAGGGAGTTTTTATGCGCCCCTCCTGCAAGGTCCAGGTGTAGGCTGTTGCACTTTTAATTTCCAGGCTCTTTTTCTCCTCAATGGAACTAGTGGTTCTACTGGAGATGGAGATAATGAAGGAAGAGAGTTCTAAGATTGGCCGCTATTACAGTACAAGTCCAGAGTCCTGGGCCATGTTATGTCTAGAGAGTCTTTCTTTTCTTTGTCTTAACAAAGAATCCTAGCAATTACCCATGATTTGAATGGGCCTGGTCCTGAGGAGGTCAGTGGCCATGTGCCCACCCACATCTGCAGAGGATTGGGAGATGGAGGGAGGGACTCAGGCCTGCCAGTAACTGCCAACACTATTTCCAGCAAGATTGGAAAGTTCCCAGCTGCATGCCACCCCCTAACATGCTATGTTGTGGAGCTTTACTTCAGTCCTCTCTCCAAATCGAGGTGGCCATTTCTTCAAGGTCTACCAATCTTAGCAAGGAACTTGAAAGATTTGCAGTTTAAAATTGTTAATCTAATTCATACTATTATGCGATTGAGAATCACTTCATGTTAACTTTCTACCCAGTGGAGTTTCAGGGCAGATAGTAGAGTGAACTTTAAAAATTTATGCAGCAGGGGGAGAAATGTGGATGGGACCTTCTAAAGCTATAAAACATAGGAGGGTAAAGGTATTGCCAAGTGATGGATTCACTTAGCTGTCAAGCTGGTTGGTGACTGGCCTGGGACTAGAACTACAACCTAGGACTGTTCCCTTGCACTAAGTAGATTCCTTCCAAAGCCAGCCTGCCTGGGATTCTGCCCAGTGTCACTCTCCTGAGCAATTCTTGATGTTTTCAGCTATTCTACCACTTTTGGATTCACAGATTCTCTAATTGTCTAGAAAAAATGGAATTCATTTGAGATTGACTGAGGGCCTATGTTTACTACACGCTATGCACAGTGCCAGAGATAGTGAGATGTGACTAAGACTCAGCTCCTGCACTGAAGGCGCTCATCTTCTGAGGAAATCGCCCTTGCATCGCAACAAGGGTTCAAAGTTAGTCTCTCTTTGGTGCTGCCATTGAATCCTCTAATCTTAGCTTCCTCGGCTTGGGAGGTCAGGGAATTTTTTATGGTGGATGCAAACTGGAGATTTTATGAATGTTTGCCTGGGGAACTCCTGTTGCATGTGGGTACAGGGCCAGGCAGCCACATGTGAACATATCATTTTATCCTGTACAAGGTGAAAGGGGCTGACTGGGGACTGAAATCAAACCAGTCCCCTAGTCACCAAGCCGTGTACTGAGCCCACACACGGGGAGCCTTTACTGGAGGGAAGGGGTGCTTTATTGTAACTCATCCTACCTGAGGAGGCACCTTTCCTAATTGGCACAAAAGCTCTTTATTTGCTAGCAGCAGCTCTGCAAAAGGGCACACACACAAAGTTCTCCATTTGAAGAACTACCTCGTGTTTGCGATGGCTGAGGATAGGCTAAAGTTGCGGCTGACATGGTAGTCAGGCACCAGATGGAGAAAAGATTCTGACTCTCCGCTAAGGAATTGCACTTTATTCTAAAGGTCAATGTGGAACCGCTGCAGGATTTTTAGCAGTGAGGTGGCAAGGTCAGAGGTACGTATTAGCAGGATAACACTAACTGCTCAGTAGAGAATGAGAGGGGGAACAGGGGAGTCACGAGAATAGCTTAGAGGGATTAGATAGAAGAGTCTTGCCTTAGACCAGACAATAAATCAGGAGGGTCTGAGCCAAAGCAGGGAGAACGGAGAAGAGGAACTGGATTTGTAAAATGTTAAGAAGGTAAGGATAAAAGCCCTGGGTGAAGGTAATGGACTGCATGAGCACCCTTGAAGGTGAAGAGGAATTGAGGCTGGGGTCTGTGCTGTAGGGGTGAAAAGGGAGGTGAGCCCTCTCTTCCCCATCGTATGGATCATGGCAGACATCCCTACAACAAAAGACAGGTTAATAAGAGAAAAGCATAACAAATTTGTTTGATTATAGTTTTACTTAATATGGGAGTCTTCAGAATGAAGACCCAGCGATACCGGAGAAGCTATCTGATTTTATGCTTAGGTTTGATAAAGCAGGGATAGTGGTGTAGAAATGTGATTAGACAAAAGGGTATGATCTAATAGTAATAGCCTGAGGGGGAAACTGAGCAAGGCCTGTCCAGATTCTTCTGGGCTTCTCTGTTCAGCGTTCCTCCCTCCCGGGTATGGGGTAGGACCTTCTGGAATGAGGGTCTTAATTTTTTTATGGCCAGCTGTTACACAGAAAGGCAGGGGGAAGAATATGATGCTGGCATGGACCACCACCCATGATGGCAGAGAGGGTTCTTGACCTCCGCACAGGAAGGAATTCAAGCACAGGGTTACAAGTGAAAGAAAGAACAGACACGAAGTGTAGGCAGAAGTAGAAAGATTTATTGAAAGCAGAGTACACTTTTAATAAAAGGCAAAAGAGTGGACAGGTCCAAGGAGGAACAGTGCCACCCCAGGGTTAGGGCCTGTTCTTTTATGCTAATCCCTAATAATATGCTAAGCTGGGGGTGGAATATTCATGAATTTTCTGGGAAAGGAGTGGAGAGTTCCTAGAACCAGGAACCCTCTTGTTTCTTGGCCTTATAGAGTAATTTCCCAGGAGTTGCTGTGGCATTTGTAAACTGTCACTCGCTGGTGGGTGTGATTTTTACTATGTTAATGAGGGTAGTTCATTTAGGGAGTCACCTCAACTGTGCATATGCCCCAATTAAAGGAATTCCCCCTTAGATAAAGATGTTAGGCTAAAGTAAAATAACTAAAGGGTCTCTATTGGTTACATTTATCTTAGCTAAGCATATTCACATTCTAGTGACTTTCGCATTCTGTTGGCCTTCTCCTTCTGACCCCTGCCCTAACTGCCTGCAGGGTCTCTGACTCGTCTCAGAGTAATATTTTTAGGTTTTATGGCTGGCTTTGGGGAAAAGGGCTTCTAGTTTCTAGGACCCACCTTGGAGAAGAGGTATTTCAGTTTCTATGGATTTCCTTGGGGGAGAATGAGGGGCCGGGCGGGGGGCGGGGGGCAAGAGAGAAATTCTGCTTCTGGGGCTGCATCTGAGGCCTTCAGTTTGGGGTATCATTTTCTGAGCTCCAATAGTGTTATGGATTGAATTGTGTCCTCCAAAAAAAAAAATATGTTGGAATTCTAACCCCAGTACCTCAGAATGTGACCTTATTGGAGGTAGGGTTTTTACAAAGGTAATCAAGTTAAAATGAAGTTATTAGTATGGGCTTTAATCCAATATGACTGATATCCTTAAAGAGTAGAAAATTTAGACACAGACAAACACACACACAGGGAGAATCCATGTGAAGATTGGACTTATGCTGCCACAAGCCAAGGAACTCCCAGAAATCAGGAGAAAGGCCCGGAACAGACAATCTCCTAGCACCCTCAGAGGGAGCATGGCCCTGCCAACACCTTGAACTCAGACTTCCAGCCTCCAGAACTGGGAAACAACAAATTTATGTTGTTTAAGTCACTTAATTTGTGGTACTTTATTAAGGCAGTCCTAGAAAACTGAATGCAGTCTGTCTCTTTTATGATTAAATTATTTATTAGCTAAAGTCAGTCATTAATTAAATCCCCTTAATAAAGAGGAGGTTTATGAAGGGATTAAGTATTACTTCCTACACTTTACCTTGAATTTCACAATTACAATCATTATTGCCAAACATCCTTTTAAGGTTACATATTTCATTTATTTATTATCTTCAGTTGTATCATGTCTTAATCAATGTAAAGCAAATTGGGAATTTGAAACATGTACCCAAATCAATGAATGCAATTAAACACATATCATGGAAACTGATGTGATCCGGTCCTGAGACCCAACCCACCTCAGGATGTAATGTATGGGCCAAATGGCAGAGTTAGAAAGGACCCTAGAGAAAATAATATATTCCTTCATTTTATAGATGCGTACATTAAGGTCCAGAGAATTTATGTGACCTTGGGCAAGTGATTTAACAAATTGGTGACAGGGCTGGAAGTAAGATTTCATCTCTTGACCACCTGAAGTCAGTTCTTTCTCCTTATACTGCTGGTTAAATGCTGAATTTCCCTTTGAACTGAATTGGTCTAATGCTACCTTCAGTTTTTAAATATAGGTGTTAAAAAATGGTTAGAGGCTCTCCATCCTGCAGTAGTTTAAGGAAAGAGATGTAATAAAAACAAATAGCCTATAGGGGAACAAGCACGAGGTATACATAAAGAGAAACAGAAATTATTTTATCAAATATATCTCACTGGCCACTTTTCGGTCTCCTTTGCTCCTCAATCTCCCCTAGGATTGAGGGACTCTTTTATGTATATTCACTTCATAGATGACTTCATTCAGTCCCATTGCTTTAAAATTCTCTGCTACCTGGTGACGTTCCATTTTACAGCTCTAGACCTTCTTTTCACCCAGAAGTGGAATCACCTTGAAGCTTATGAAGCTTAAAGTTTAGGGCCTTTCATTTGCACAACCCCTTCTAAGACCCTGTACATAAGTTTGCACTGAGTCTTGCATTCTTTATCTTAAAGAGGCTTCCCTCAGATTCTAGATGGTCCAGGTTCGGCAAGCCTGGGTCCACCCCTTGTACTCTCCTGAACTTTAGGATAGTACACTACACCTCCACCGAAAGGGACATGTCCAAAAAACCAAAGCAAAACTCCTGATTTTCCCATCAGTGGCTGTCAGTGGTGCTACTCACCACGTATTTCCCACTCTGTGATCTCCAGGCATGGGGTGGGGTATGCTTCCCATCACCACCCTTGAAGTTAGGCAGAGCTCCGTGATTGCTTTGTCTGAGGAAGCATGAGTGGAAGCTACTTCACTTCCCAACAGGAGCTTTCGAAGCCAGAGCGTGATCCTCCATGCTCCTCTGGCTGCTGTGGTGGTCGAGGAAGCAAGTGCCAAGATGAAGGCTTCAGAGCTCTTGGGTTCCTGCATGAATCCTCTGAGCAGAGCCCCCTGCCAATGGGCAATGGACATGTACTATGAGTGAGAAAGGTTTTTGCGGGTTAAGCTTTTGAGGCTTGGGGGTCATTTGTCACCACAGCATAACCTAGCTTGTCCTAACTGATACACCCCCCAAATCTGTGCCTCTTCCCAGCTCTCCATCTCAGTAAACTCAAATTCAGTCTGGGTTTCTCAGGCCAAATCACACCGTCTCATTCTTGAATCTTCCTTCTGTCACTGCACATCAATAGTGCTGGAGACGACACCTTCAAATACACCTAGAAACTGACTACTTCTCACCACCTCTGCCACTTCCACCATGTCAAGACACCGTCATCTTTTGCTGGATTATTACGCTCGTCTCTTATACCCTTGCCTTCCTGTGGTCTCGTTGCCACAGATCAGCTGGGATAGTTGTTTAGAACACAAGTCCTCTTCTGTCGCTCAGCCCATCACTCCCATTCTCATAATGGTCTCTCATCTCACTACAAGGAAAGTCCAAGGCCCTGTGAGATCCAACCCTGCTGTCTCCCCAGCCGCACCTCCTACAATCCTCCCCTGTGGCCGTGCAGCTCAGCCCCACTCTCCTCGCTAGTCCGTGCATACGCTAAGCCTTGCCCTTACCATTACCTTGGCCTAGAACATTCCGTCCAAGACAGTCCCCTGACTCCTTCCCTCTTCTTCGTCAGCTGTCTGCTCAAATGTCTCCTTGTCCATGATGCCTTCTGTTCCTCTGTAAATCAGCTACTCTCCCCAGCATTTCCATTAGTTTGGAAAGAGAAAACATTACTACTACATGCCAGCTTCCCTTTCAACGTCTTGATATAGATAATATTTACTTGCAACTATCCTAGGAAATGGAAGCTATTAGTCTCATTTAAAGGAGTACAGAAACTGTGGCTTAGGGATATTAAAATGTGCGTAGGGTCACAAAACTTGTAAGTGGCAGAACTCAGATTTATCTATGTCTGCCAGACTCTTAAAGTCGTGCTGCTCTTTATTGTTATGTAATTCTACTCGATGGATTAGGAAGATTCAAAAGACATATTAAAAATACTTGATTTTGGGATGGGCAGGGTGGCTCACAGTTGTAATCCTTGCATTCTGGGAGGCTGAGGTGTGAGGATCACTTGAGCTCAGGAGTTCGAGACCAGCCTGAGCAAGAGCGAGACCCTGTCTTTACTAAGAATAGAAAAATTAGCCAGGCATGGTGGCGCACACCTGTAGTCCCAGCTACTCAGGAGGTTGAGGCAGGAGGATTGCTTGAGCCCAGGAGTTGGAGGTTGCAATGAGCTATGATGATGTCACTGCACTCTAGCCGGGACAGGAGAGTGAGATTCTGTCTCAAAAACAAACAAACAAAGAACAACCAAAAAACTTGATTTTGGCAAGTTTTAAAATAATTATTTATGTCATGCTGTTGGCAAACAAATTTAGACTGTATCACAGCACAGTTAGGAGAATTTAGAGCTTGCTGAGTGATGGTTCCCACAGAGTGTGGATTACTGAGTCAGTGTCCACCTGGATACAGGTGTCTAATGGTGTGACAGTACTCTGCCTCTGCCCTGGTCTTGCTCTCATTCTTGTCATTGACCAAGATAAATACTGAAAATGCCACAAAACTGATGTGGCATCAATATTTAATTGCATTTTATTGCAACAAGTAATTAAATCAAAGTTTGACAGATTGAAATTAAATCTTGCATTTAGATTCAAAACTCAGTCTTATAAATTCAGGTTGAGAAAAACGCATCTTACAAAAGTTCATGTAAAGGAACCTCATGATTTGAACTGCCTCCTCTCTTCATGTGCACCAGTAATGTGACATCACACAGGTGTTTTAGCAGACCTCTTAGTCTCACTAAGAAAAATCCTTCAACCAGAATGAGGAAGAATAGAGGTCAGGTGGGCTGCTAAACCACATCTGTTTTATTTCATCCTGTTGTTTTCTCATCTTATTTTTTTCAAGCTTTTAGGGGAACATTGGCAAACTCAGGAGCACCAAGAATACCGTATAAGGATGGTGAATCTTAGGAATCAAAGCCATATGAGAGATTTTTCTGGAGCCAGAGTTGTTAAGCCTGAAAGGAAGACTTGGAAAAGTAACCATTGTCAGAAGGCTTACTATGTTGTGTAAAAGGGAAGAATTAGGGTCAATAAGTGAAAATTACAAGGAGGTAGATTTCAAGTCAATGTAACTATTAAATATTTTCTAATCAATAACTATGCCCTGCATCCCTAATGGTTACAGAAGATATCCCAGTGGATAGTAAAAAAACCATGTCCCTCCCTATCCTCAAAGTGTCTGCTTGCCAGTAAGACAGCCAGTTTGCTCAATTATAAATGTTGACCTGCTTAAATGTAATCACTGAAGTTGCTGTAAAAGTCAGTAGTGGCACAGAGGAAGGAGTGATTAATTCTCTCTCCCTAGGTGGTCAGGGATATTTCACAGAAGTGATAATTAAGCATAACTTAGAAGCACAGGTAAGAGTTTTTCAGGGAGAAAAGTGCTAGGGGCATGCTCCCAGGAGAAACCAGTAAGGGAGTTAAGGATGTCTTATGAGGATGGGCAAGCAAAGGTGTGATTTCAGGTGAGGTCCACAGACTCAGCCTGATCCCATGGGGAAATCTGGAGCAAAAATTACACCTCAGAGTTTGTTACCCTTGAGGCAAAAGAGCTAAGCTTTTTTACTTCCACCCCAGTCTGTCCTTGGTTATGGGCTACCCTGTTGGAGGCGGGCTGGGGATGCAAAATGCCCAGGCATACCAGGTATAGCCAGGGTATCTCCAGGGCAATCCTCTGAAGGTCACAGGAGTGGGGTGTGAGCCATTAGCAGCAAGGCACGCAGAAGTTGATAGACGGCAGCATGATATGGTTAAAGGATCACATATGGGTAAGGGGATCTGGTGGGAGCACCAACAGTGTCCTTTATCAGAGACATGAAAAAGAGGGTCTTCTAGCAAAAGAGCTAGCTGAGCAAAGGTGTGGAATATGATGTGTATTTAGAAGGGATGGGTGCAGTTCCACTGGAACATAAAAGGTGAATAGGAGGAAACAGGCTAAAGAGCTAAGGTGGTAGACTTTTGTGAAACCAAGGAAAAAAAAATCCTCCTCCAGCTCAAGAGAGGCAGGAATCTCATAGAAATCTTAGGGGAAAAAACTGTCGTATATTGATGCTTCATGGAGGGTTTTTCTGGAAGTCAATTAGGATCCAGGTACTCTAAGGATCTCACAGGCAGGAGTTAATGGATTATTTCAGTTCAACATCGAGAACCTGGGTGACCTAGCTAACCACCACTGGCCATGCCTGAGCAGAACGTTTTGTATCAGCACCTTTCTTAATTTGCTGGAAAGCCTGGGGCAGGTGTCTGGCCCTGGTACCCAACAGCTGTCACCAGGAGTGCAAGGTAATATGTTATAGGATATAACAGGGAGATTAAAGGTGGCCATGGTCCATGTGCCATGACTAACCAGGAGCCAGATCAAGAAGATTCTTTTGTCAGTTTTCCATGGCTGTGTAACCACACGGGACCAGGCAGGTGGTGAGTGAGTAGGGGGTGACCAGTGAGATCAGTGAGGCAATAGGAGCACAAAATTTAAGGAGGCCCTCACTCTCATGGCCATGGAAGTGCAAATGAGGGCCTCCTTGAATTTTGCACCCTAGGTGCTTCCCTTGCCTCAACCTTCCCTTGCCTCAACCTTCCCAGCCTCAAAATTCAGTGGTTTAGCTCATGGACATATGGGTTAGCACTTTGGGCTGAGCTCAGCTGGTCAGTTCTTCTGCTGGTCTAGACCAGGCTTGTTCATGTGTCTGTGGTCAGCTGAGTTTGACTGGTTTATGCTGACTTGGCTGCAGTATCTGAGATGACTAGTCCCTCTCTCCACGTGGTCTCTCATCCCCCAACCCCTTTGGTCTGAGCTTGTTCACATGAACTTCACAAGGTCTCAAAGAAGAGCAAGAGAGGGCACAAGTGCCTTCCAAGCCTCATGTATGTCAAGTTTGCTGCTATCCCGTGGGCCAAAGCAGTCACAAGTCCAAGCCCAGAGTCAAGGGATGGAGCAGCAGACCTCATCTCTCGATGTTCCGGAAAAGGTGCAGCCACTTTGCAGCGGTGTATAGGGAAGGGAAAAATTTGTTGCCATTTTAAAATTTCCCAAAAGCCTCATGTACCAAGAAAAGGAACTGGTTTCTATACCATAGTCAAGGGAGCCACTGAAGAGTTTCTAGCTGTGCAGTGTTATGATCTGATTTGGTAGTGAGAATCGTCACTCTGGCAAGTGCAAGACAGGAGGATTGGCAGGGTGAGACGGGGGAGGGGGGTGGTGTGTGTGTAATAAGACAAATCAGGTGCAGATGAACAACAATGAAACCTGTAGCAAGAGAGTAGCAGGGTGGGGAAGAGAGGACAGGATCAAGAATATTTAACTGTTGGAATGAATAGGTATTGATGATATAATTGGCACACTGGGAAAAACAAAACACTGGAATTTCATTAAATGCACTTCGAGGTGAGGGTTTCCGGTTTCAGCTGGGTCCTAAATGCTTCCCTCCAACCATGGCTACTCACTGTCTTCAAAACTCTTTCCACCTTCATTGCTATTTACTCCCAGCCGACAAGCTCACCTCCTATTCATCAAGAAAAGTGAGGCCAATGGGGGTTTGAGGGGTAAATCAACTCAACTCCTTCTTTCTCCCCCTCCTCTCCACCCTTCTTTCCAATTTATCTGTGTCTACACTCCAGGTGACTATCTGCCAGGGCTCTCTGAGGACAGTCTCTTCCTGTCCAAGGTTAGGCCTCTTCCTGTGATCCCCATCCTATTTTTCCCCCCTTCTTGGGTCTCATTTCGTGTCCTTTTACACAAGGTCATGGTCCCTTTTATAAAGTTTCAGTAGCATGGGAGAAAGGCATTACGTGTGTTATAACACATCACAGAGGCGCGCTCTCAAAACTTCTGTTATGGGTACCTACTAAGTAGTCAAATACTTAAAAAACAGTTTGGACATTTTATACACATAAGGAAGCCAATAATGAAATTTCTTTGTTTCTGGTTCTGACTTTGGAACTGTATGAAAAGTGTTAACTCTCCCCTGTGTCCACACAGCATATTTGTTTTCCTTGGGTTTGTATAACTCTGGTATTTTACCTGAAACAATAAATTGTCCGTGAGGTGCTCTGGGGCCCAAAGGAGATGGAAACACTGGAAGGAGATCAGAGAGTAAGGACAGACATGACTGAGGGAGTGGGAGGGATTCATTTATGTGGAAACATGAAAGCAGAACTAACTAGGCGGTGACTAACGATATGATAACTGTCTACAAACACCAAGTGTGTGTGAAGTGAATGCCAAGAGTCATTGCCTCACTCAGCACAAAGATACAATCTGTGCAGCAACACGGTAGACAAAATAAACAGATAGAGCATTCTGACTTGCAATCACAGAAAAACCCCCAAAGGAGTAGAGATTGAAGTGAGCCTATGGAGACTACTTCCTTTCTGAGGACAACTCCTATTCATCCATCCTTCTACCTGTCCATCTACCCATTTATTCCTTTCTTC
Source organism: Daubentonia madagascariensis (assembly GCA_023783475.1). Taxonomy (NCBI): domain Eukaryota; kingdom Metazoa; phylum Chordata; class Mammalia; order Primates; family Daubentoniidae; genus Daubentonia; species Daubentonia madagascariensis. Next base: position 10,393,228 of record JAKFHU010001268.1, on the reverse strand, counting down.
AACAGACTTTAAGTACTTGTGGAGCTCTAAAGAAACCATCCTTTCAGCTTTCCCCATTCACATCTCAGGGGCCCCAGCCTCTAATGTTTCCCTTCCTTCCGTTGCCTGAGTGGTCTTCCGGAACCCTCTTCATTGTTTTTTTTCCCAGCAATAGTCAAGCAATTATTGCCAATAAAAGGCCAAAGCAATAGCATCTTGATGTATAAGTTAATTCATCTCAGGAAAATAAAATTCCTCAGCAGCCTTGACATTGCATTCAAGGCTGCTGCTTATCCTGGGGGCATGCCAGCCCAGAGAGTAAGGATGGTTCGGTGCTGTCTGTCACACCAAGAGTTGTGCCATTGACTCCCCTTGCTCACGAATTCTCCCTTTCTCCTATGTGACATCCCCGCCTGTCATCATCTTCACGGATTGCCAGGGCGGTGGTATGCCCCCTTCCAAGCAGAGGTATGAAAGTGTCCCTTTTCTCAGGAAATTTACCATCAACATCACCGAAGCTAAGGAAATCACAATTTCACAATTACCCATTCATTCAGTAAACTCACACTGAGTGCTGACATTGTGCTGGTCTCTTTGCTGCCAGCTAAAAGCTGGTGTCACAGAGATTGCTTAAGACAGAGTCTCAGCTTCAGGGAGTTTTCTGGGGACTTTTTTGCACCATTAGGAACAATCAGTTAGAAACTGTATTTTACAAAGTGTCAGTGTCTAAAGCCCTCTGTGGGATGATAGCTGCAGAGGATCTTAGAAATTAGATGTGCAGATGGGATAGGACCAGACAGGAAGGAGGTGGTAGTTCAGAAGCTATTTGAAGGACGAATCCAAGAAGGCTTAGTTAATTGTGGAGGGGCAGGGATTGGAGGTGGAAAATTTCTACATTTATTAGACCAACCATGGATAAAGTGTGAGTCTGTGAATCCCCACACTGGTGTACAATAGTGACAGCTGAGAGAGACACGATGGACCTCAAAAATGACCAGGGCATCCTGCTTTCAGAAGAACCGAGGGCATCTTGAACAGAATGAAGTGGGGAAGTATAGCTAAAAGAGTAGACTGCTGGACTTTTGGAACAGAACTTCCAATTTCCAAAAAGAAAATGGGCGTTAGATATTTAAGGGGTCTTTATTGCCATCAAGTGGTGAATATAAAGATAGCTCTAAAAGAATTTAATATGAATTAATTTTTCCAAGCCCCAGGGAGGTTGGAAGCTATTAAATTTGAAAGTGATTATTGGGTTTGAAAGCCTTTATTTCATTAGGGCACCATCACAATTTTGGAACTTTTCCTGTTTTTATAAGTTCTACATTAATTGTTCTCCTGATTTCTACTTCTAGCGCTACTGTCCAATTCCTGTAGCTGTAGTCAGTGACAACTGCATCGTTGGAGAAATGCTGCCACCTTGTGGGAGACGTAAGAAGAAGCAAGCGGGAAAGTGTCTTAAATTTTAGAAGAGAAACCTGGATCCTTTAAAGTAGGAATTTATCCCTAAGCAAAACGGTGACGCCAGCAGAATTTATCCTCCTTTTCTTAGGCAAAGCCCATACATTATTTTTGAATTGTAGTTTGGTTACTTCTGTGTGACTTTGGGTAAATTAATTTGTTAGTTCCAGTTTCCTTATCTGTAAAATGGGCATACCAACACGTATAGAACAAAATAAATATTAATTATTTTCCATTATCATTTGCCTCCTTTCTCACAGGCACTTCTTGTGTTTTTTCATTCCCTAGATAGAAAAAGGTGCCACGCTTTCACGAATTCACAGTAAAGTATGTGTGACTGCCATGCGGTTTCAGAGTCATGGCAGTCCTTGACATGCAGGCGTGAGAAAAAACGTTTATTTTTATAATGGAACCTAATTTTCTAGATCTTAGATCCTCCCCTTCCCTCTCTTTGGCAATTTCTAGTTTTTTGAGTCCAACTCAGTAGAAGGTCAACCAAATTGAAGATTCATTTAACTCAGTTCCTGTTGAAAGCCTCCGCTCCCGCCTCCTCCGCACAGGCCACATTGCGCAGGTCGTCACTTCTTTGGTACTCGTCGTACACACGGGGCGGATCCTTAATGCCAGTGAGTCTGCAAGATCCACAAAAGAGGTTTCCTATAAAGAGTCCAAGGAGGTGGTCCAAATCTTATGTGCTTAAGAATATGGAACCCCTGCTTATATATTACATTTCTACCTGTTTCTTTACAGTGGTAAAGGGAGCAGTAGATAATCAAACTGGAAAAACATTTTAAATGAAATTTTAATTTTTAACAACGTATAAGAAACAGGGCGATTGATTTCCATTTTCTAGAGATGGTAACCCATACACTCAAAAGCTGGGACTTCCTCCATGACGGAAATTTCCCAAAAGATTTTGCTTATTTCCCACAAGTGCCAAGCACCACCTTCTGCGATTGTTTAGGTAGTTAAGAAGAAACACACATCCCCAGACTGGCCCCGTGTGGCAGGCCCTGCAGGGCTCTGGAGGCTCTGGGCAGGTGTTCTCCTCCCCGCCTCGCACAAACGTCCAGCAGGGGGAGGCCGCAGATTTCTGGCGGAGAGGGGTGCGTCGGTTCAGCCCGGGATCGCACTAGACCCGCCCCGCTTTCCATTTTCACGGTGTCTTTCTCCATCTACGATTCTTAGCTTTCCTTCTCTTCGATTTACAACATCTGAGAACTGTAGAAGTGTAGACTTTTCAGCTTGGGGGGCACTAGCCATATTTACAGATCTGTATCTCTTAGGAAACATTTAGAAGGCCTCCGCCTTGAGTTTTAGGTAAATACAGAACAACAAAGCAATCACATATTAAAACCATTTCTGTGTCAAGTGTAGCAATTTCTATGAGGTCAGGAATGTGTCCAGGTGGGATTTCTAAACAGTATCTGAAAATTACCTCACAAAGTTTAGAGAAATATATAGGCAAGGCAAGAATGTTGTGGTAATGCCTTGCCACGTGTTACCTGGTAGTGTTTTACTGGTACATGGAGGGCATTGCCTTCAGGGAGAGGTGGCTTCCCCCTCAAGCAGGCTTGGTCTCCATTATTGCCTTCGGGTCCTACGTTCTTTCTAAATGACGTTCTGAATATCATGATATGCCCACCATGGGCCCAGCACAGCCCCCTCCTGCCCCAGTCACTCACAAGTCACACAGGGGAGCTTCCTGAGATCATCTTTCAATTAGTGACAAATGCAGTTTGCCTTCTACAGAATTCCATCTCGCTGCAGCCCAGGGTCTTCCAGCTCCCTGGAAACATTTCAATCAGATGAGGATCACCCAAACAGGAGGTATGAATTCCTTTCTTAGGATGCCGGGGCCAGGAGAAGTCAGCCTGTGTGAGCAAGGCGTGTACATCACGTGCGCTCACATATACCCCAGATTTTAGTCTCATAGTCTGGTTCAGAATCTGTTGTCATGAACATGGGACACCAATTGCCATGACACTTATTCTTTTCCAGTGCTCTGGGCAGAATTATTATAAACCAGTGATCTTGACCTGGAGTTCCTGGATGGGTTTCAGAGGACCTCTGACTTCCTGAAATGGAATGTAAACTCTGAGCGTTTGTGTGCATGGGTATGTGTTTTGCTATGTATATTTTTCTGAGGAGAAAGTTCATATGTTTCACAGAGTTCTCAAAAGAATCCCTAATCCTTTAAAATGTGTAAGGCCTAGTGAATGGCTTTCCAGAGTATAAGAATTTGGTCCTCCAGACCAGCAAATTATCCTCTTGGGACCCAACTACCCCATTTATTAAAAGCAAGAAAAAAGTTAACCAACATCTAGGGAGCATCAACTATATGCTAGGAGTGCCCATATAGAGTAGCTCCTCTAACCTATCTCACCAACCATGCAAGGGAAGTGTCATTTCCCTGTTCCCAGACCAGGATGTGGAAGCCCACAGAGCTCAAGTAACTTGCCCAGCAAAAGCTGGGGTTCAAACTAGTATTGCTAGAATCCAAAACTCATGTTCCCCACAGCACACTGATTATCTGTTGTCTTGCTTGGCTTCTTTACCAACTTTCTCTCTCTCTTTTTATTCTTGTTCATTTGGCCACCCTTCTGTTTTGTGAAAATCAATCCATTCCTATCTGACAGGTGTCTGCCCCTTCCCTCACCTGATCTTGGCTTACAGCAGAGTCACACCCTGTTGGCCTTTGGGTCAGATCTGCCCTGCAGATATTTTTTATGATGAACAGTGTTTTACCAATATTTAGAAACTGAAATAACTCACAGAAAAGTTTGGATTTCAAACTGCTTTTGAAAAATCAGAAGATCCAGCAATACCAAGCCCACATTCTGTCTTGATATGGAGGCTGGGCTGAGTTGATGGGGCGGGCGTTCCGCAGCTCTCTGCAGTCCTTACCACTCACTGCGGGATCTCCTCTCAAACCCCTGTGTCATTCTCCTGGGGTCTTTGGCATCTGAATTTTAACTCCTGGCATCTCCCCTCTCTTCCTTTCCTCTTTCCCCTCCCTCTGCCTTCCATACTCATCCATGGGCTCTCCCTCTTCATGATAAACACCTTTTATTTCTCCTTGGTTACTTTGTCTTCTCTCTTATGCTCACTTTGCCCTCTTTCCCCCTCTATCCTGGTGTAGAACTGAAGACAAAGAGAGATAAATGGAGACAGTTCTGTCTCTCTATTATATGTCTGAGTGCTGTGGGGCTAAGGTATTAAGTAGGGCAAACCTGGCCAGGGCTTCCCCCTGTCCATTAGTATTTCCTTTCTAGTGTTTTCCATAAAAAGAAAAGGAACAACCTGACACATACTGTTAGTTGCCAATTTTATCCCAGGTGAATTGCCTACAAAAAAAAAAAAAACAACAAAAAACAAACCCAAAAACAGAAACAAACAAAACAAAGCCAAAGAGTAAAATGGTCAAGTCGGAGGTACTGAAAAGACAGCCACTGGGACATTGATTTACCTGTGCTTGCCCCATCTTCCTATGCTATACGACAGGCATCGTGGTTCTTATGGTGCAGCAGGCTTTTCCTGTGACACCAGGCATATGATTCTCTGATTCTAAACGTTTCACTCTCTGAGTGACTCAGTAACTCAGCTTTTCGAGCCTAAAATGATTGGATGCTCCACTAGTTTTACAAATATTTTATTTAGTATAAATAATGGTAAAGTTCCAACATGTCACCTTTTCTCTTTTATCAGTCTGGAAAGACAGGCGATGAGGGGAGCAGATGGCCTTGAAAGAGGCAGTGGTATCAGGGTTCCTGCCCTCGATTCCCAAAGTGCATCTATCGAGTTCTCCAGGATCAAGGTTCCCACTCAGTTCAGTGGTGTTAAAAGAGAAGGTCAAGTCCAGCACGTATTTGGGGAAAAAACCATGAGGCCCTGCAAGTGGCTGCCACCCCTGCACATGTCAATTTTACACACAATGTGGCCTTCAGAACCCCACTCATTGTTCAATGGACACATCCTGAATAGTATGTAACACCAGCAAGTTTGGTGAATGGAAACATATTTTCCCACTGGAAATGAACATCTCCCTTTGGAGTTCTGGTTATCTTAATCAGAATTTCTGGTTGATCTTTAGTTGGTAGTGACTTTTACCTCTAAGTTTATTTATGTATGCAAACTTCTTCATTATATTTTCCATCATGGATACATATACTTCAATACATGTAAAGAAATCAGCTAGTCCAATAATTTGAAACCTTAGGACCAGAGACCACCAAGGGCAACTAAGGTAATGCAGGAGGCCAAAATGCTAGCACTGTCTAGACTAGTCTGTACACTGACTCTACTGCCCGTACCCTGACTACTTAAAGTATTATATTTTAGATTTAAAAGGAGTTGAGAACCACTGAGTTAGACATGATTTATCTTTTCACATATAAGAGCTCTCAGATGGGTTAATCTTGTGGGGCAAGAACACAGCAAGGTAGCAGCGGGCTCCTTGCTCCCAGACTGGAGTTTTCCTTTCATAATCTGCTGCCTGAAGCAAAGTCCCTGTTGGGGAATCTTTGGCAGTAGTGCCTTTAATATGTCTGCAGCAATATCATTTGTGGCATTAGTCTGAAAGTACTTCTTGTTCTCCTCTTGATTTTATGTGTGGTATGGAAATGGAAAGCCAACATATGGAGGGGTAGATGGGGATGGAGAATTATCTGTACTGTAGTTTCTTCTTGTTTACCCTAACCCCCTTCCCTTTGCTGTAGGCCACTGTGTAGACATTATCCTCCTAACTAATAAAATTTACCTGTTAGGTATTTTTGAGCCTGTCTCTGTTCTCCTAATGCCTTTGACTGAGGCCACAAAGCCAGTACGTGGAGCATCCAGGAACTGCGTTAGCTCTGATAAAATTCCCGGAAGACCTGCCATCTGCTTGTTCTGTTCTATTTCCTGATGCACCATTGCTTACTGTGAAATCATACGTTCATAGAAGACTTTAGATGACCTTGAAGAGCTCATCTAAGATTCAGAAGTCTAGACTTTTTTCCTGGGATATGACACCAATGTGCTCTACAGTTTATTGAGTTCCTCTAGTTCTCTCTCTTTCTCACTCATTCATGTGTAGGATTATTAAGTAAAACATTTCCCCTTCCTTGAAAATGTTAGCTGTTTATTTTCAGGAATTCAGCTCAAAAATTTCAAACATCTCCCATATGCATATAAAGCACTGTAGCAGACACTTGGAGGCAGGATGCAAAGTAAAGAAAGGAACTAAGAACTTTATGATGAGGATGTTATTCCCATTTAATACAAAAGTAAACTGAATCTCAGAGAAGCTAATTAAATTGCACAAGCCCACCAAACTAGGAATATCTGGCATTCAAACACAAGCGAATTTGATTCCAAAGGCTAGGCCCTTCTCATTGTCTCATGTTTGCTACAAAGATGATAGGAATATAGCTTCTGTCTCCAAGGGGCTTTCAGTCCAGAACAGGTGATACATAGTACATGTACGATAACTACAATTCAAGGAATAGCCTGTAAATTCTGCATAATAGACAAAATACAGGGCTATATAAGAATGATAAATGTGAAAATTATTTAGGGTTATGTTTAGGTCTTTGTTATTGGTGATGTTGTTACCATGGTTACAGCTTGAACCTCTTTCGTAGTTCTGAATTAAAAGCTGCAGGGATGTGTATGCAGGTACTCTGACATTAATGAATAAAGCCATGCCACAGATGACAGCAAATGCTGGTATCAAAGATGTTCAGGGAACTTTAAGCTTTCCAGTAGCTGTGAGGAACAGCCATTGGTGCAATTCCTTGACTCTACACCATCTTCTCTATCTGTGGTTTACAGTTTAGCCCTTTCTGTGGCTCAGCCACATGGTCAACTCCTCTAGGAATCAGTGCTGACCTGAGTTTGTCCTGCTGCTGCTACCTAAGGGCAAGTTAACACCATTCGCCGAATGTGGGAATGAAGGATTTCAGAAGTCCCACTGCAACGTTCTGTAAGGAACCAAACACTCATGCTCTGCAAAGGTTAAACCCCAGACCAGATTCCAGATTCTTATCCTCTGAAGCTCTATGAGAGAATTTTTGCTGTGTTCAGAGACTAAGGATCTGGTCCAATAAAAACAAACTAATTTACAACTGTGTTACAGACACATTCCACTTGTAACTCTCCATTAAGAGGCATTACATGCTAGATGTGTGGCCCAGTGACAACTGTTACTGCCAGACCCAAAGCAAAGATTCATTTGGTTTTTAGATATGACATTCTTGGGATCAGACCCACAAAGTTCTGGAAGCCCAGAAGGTTGCTTGTGTTGGAACACCTGTAGCCACTGCCTGGGGATTAAGAAGCACTTGTTCTGGCTGTAAGCCTTGCCAAGTGTCTCTGCACCACAGAAATGAGATCTGGCCTGTGTGGAGGGCAGGGGTGGGAGTCGTAGGTTGCATCACATTCTTCCAGGCTTAATCTACTCAACAAACAAAGTGGAAACAGCTTTCCCACCCCTCTTAGTCAACTGAGTGCACAATATAGTGTAATGTGGCTGTATGGCAGCCTTAACTGTAACTGACTGTATACCATGTTCCCCCAGAAAGCTATGTAGGACTTCCCTGAGGTCTAGGATTTTTGGAATAATAGTTCTTTAACAGGAAAAAGAATAACTTTATGTGCACTTGGAAGAAGGTGAAGCTTTGAATGGTAATGACAGTTTATTAATATTTATCTTTGAATTGTTTCCTTTATTTAGCTGAACAGATAAGAAGGTCTGGAAGCGGCACAATGATACAGAACACGTGGTTCTGGAACTTCTATTTGAGACTCTATCTTGTCTCTTTGAGTGTGGCCCAATAGGATAGGCAGAGATGTAGCCTTTTTAATGTATCCCTCCATGACTTTATTCCTGGGGGTAGGAACTGGGAAAGGCAACTTGGAGCTGACTTCACAAAGCATGGCAAAGTGAGCACTCTGAATTGGTTCCAGGAAAGTTGGAGCCCTGATTGTGATCTAAGACACTCATGCTTTCTTGACTGTCTCCCAGGCCCGTGGAGGAGGACTTTCATCTAGTGCTTGTTTAGTAGTTTTCTGACACTAAAGCCATAATTTAAAAAATTATTTCTAGCAAGGGCTTCTATGTTATCCAACTTGTCTCACTTTGATTTCCTATATCCTGTCTCTTTTTTCTTCAGAGACAATATGATAGGGTATTCTGGAAAAGATTTAGACCTGAGGGTTTTTTTTTTTTAACTCTGAGAAGAAATCAAGAAAAATATCATTTACAAAATGTTTAAGTATTTTCTACCTTATTAGGAATGGAGGGTTAAATTTACATTTGGGGCAGACTATCCTTTTTATTCTGTGCAAAGCTAAAACAAAACAGAAATATTTAGTGGTAGACCAGTTTAATTATGCAAAATATCTACCATTGTTCTTTGAAGAACACTAAATGCAGTGAAGCAACCCCAAATAGTGAAAATTAAGTGTTTTCTTGGTAGTTTAGCCACTGAACTTGAGGTTAGTAGCATTGTCTTGTCCTTCTCATATTTATTGCCATATCCATAACACAGAAAAGTGTGCTGCACAGAGCAGATGCTCGGCCCCTATCTGTTGACTGATTGACTGACTTGTCTCTACCACTTTAGTAGGTGTATAGGTTCCTTTTCTCCAGATTGGGTTGGTCTCTCATCTTATACTACAGTAGGGTGGGCCTTATCTTAGCAAATGGGATGTGTTTCTCAAATTGTGTATCACTTAAATTCTTATAAAGTAATTATTTAAAATGCACCAAGGAAAAACCATTTAGAGGAACCTACTATGAAATATTTTTGGTGATTATCTTAGAAAGATGAAAGTGGAATACGCTTTGTTTGTTTTTGTGTTTTTAAACTGGACCATTTTTGCAATTAGGGAGGGCCACTATCATTGATGTAATTGATACTCTTTCTCCCCCACCCCGATTAAGATTTCTGTTGTTTTTGTTTCTTACATATGTATTTATTAGAAATGATATTAACTTACCATACTAATTTCTCTGAATGTTTCTGCTGACTTTTACAAAAGGAGTCTTGTCTGGGTTAATGTAGCTTTTGTTTACTGTTAGGAGGGGCTCTCCTTCTCACTGGAACATTGCGTGTGTGTGGGGGATCTGGAAAAAGACTATTAGTTTTGATTTGTTCTGTTCTCCAACTAGCCACTATATAAGTGTAGTAAGAGGCAGAGAGCAAGTGGGTAAAAACAAGTGTAAGTTGGAAAAGTCAAGCAGACCCCTAATGGAGAGAGAACAAGTGAAGATAAAGCTCCAACACGGTTGAGGTTACTATGTATGTTCAGAAAATTGTCATATTGGTGCCTACAAGATACAATGCATTACTGAGAGAACATACTACAGTCAAATAAATGGCAGCCCAGTAAAAAAAAGAAGAAGAAATCCCACAAAGCAAAAACAATAAGAATTGTTTGGTTACATAGTACTTATGGTTGCCTAAACGTGTTTTAAAATATTATTTTCTTAGGTACCAAAGCATCTTCTCATAACAGCTATTGATTATATAGGTTCAATACCCTGTAAGTCTAATAATGTTTCCGGAATCACCACAACTGTAGATTATAATGGATTATGATTGTTGAGCTCCTAAGTTAAGTGTGAATCCAGTCCCTTTGTCCTGTGGTATAAAGGGTTTCTACTGTGTCTATCACTTAAAAATATTCAGCTCACAAAAAGCTATAGCTAACAAAAGATGTAACAAGAGAGCAGAAAAATAGATCAATTTAATTCCTCTGAGCTCAACATCAACATGTTTTGGGCTGACAGGTAAATATTGACTGAAATAGACCTGAAGGCTTCAAGAAATCAGACATGCAGACAAACTTCCGTGCCCTATGCCTGGACAAAGGCCACAGTTTTCATTTTTCTTAATGATAATAAAAGGTCATTGAAGTCAAGCATCACATGGCACAGCCACATAAAGCTCCCTTTTACTTTTTTAGGAAATATAGAAAGTCCTGCCACCTGCCTGAGGGAATGACAGAAGCTCATGAAAATGGGGGGAGAGAAGCATCAGGGAGTGTGGTGTAGTGGTTATGCCGTGTGTTGTAATAAGGAACTGCAGCTGCATGACTGGTCAGAGGTGATGAGAGATAGGGACTAGGGTAAATTTTTGAGCCAAGAATGTGGGAAGTTAGTTCCAAAACGAACCATCCTGAACAAATTTGGTTTTATGAATTCTACTTTAATACAGCAAATTGTCTCTCTAATGTCTCCTTGAATATGAATTAATTTTGTGGTCCATGGTAGGTACAATATTAAGTAGGTGTAGTAAGTGGGAAAGTAACATTTTACAGCAAATTACTCTGTGCTTCTTATGGAGATTAAGATGTGATTCCCTGACTGAATAATGAATACCAATAATAGAGAACATTATTCAGCCACAAGAGCAAACTCCAGTACATGTAACTAATAAAAATAGCATTTTTTGTATCCCTAGCATTTATTGTATCCCTCTTATGTAACAGGCTCTATTCTAACTAACTGTATTACGTGTATTACCTCACTCAATCCTCATGTGATCCTGTGAGGTAGAGTGGCTGAGGTGAATCAATCCTCCCTGTAAGTGCTCATAGTCTTCTATCCCCACTGGTCCCACGCCAGCTCTGCCCTTGCCATGTCTCTCCGAGAGCACTGTGCCACCATCTAACTGGTCCTCTTGCCTTCGCTATATGTGCTGCATCCAGGTTGACTTTCCTGAAGTCAACACAGGTCTATTTTTTTTAAATTTCAGAATATTATGGGGGTACAACACTTTGGTTATATATATTGCCTATGCACTGCCCAAGTCAGAATCACAATCATGGACATCCCCCAAACTGTGTGCCCCGCACCCATTAGGTGAGAGTTTTCCCATCTCCTCTACCTGCCTCCCACCTGCCCAACCCCTGATGAATATTATTTCCATGTGTGCCATAAGTATTGATCAGTTAGTACCAATTTGATGGTGAGTACCAGTGGTGCTTGTTTTTCCATTCTTGTGATACTTTGCTTCGAAGAATGGGCTCTAGCTCCATCCAGGATAATACCAGATGTGTTAATTTACCGTTGATTTTTATTGCTGAGTAATACTCCATTGTATATATATACCACATTTTATTAATCCACTCGTGTATTGATGGGCACTTGGGTTGTTTCCACATCTTTGCAATTGTGAATTGCGCTGCTATAAACATTCGCGAGCAGATGTCTTTATTATAGAACGTCTTTTTTTCCTTTGGGTAAATAACCAGTAGTGGGATTTCTGGATCAAATGGTAGTTCTACTTTTAGTTCTTTGAGGTATCTCCATATTACTTTCCATAGAGGTTGTACTAATTTGCAGTCCCACCAGCAGTGTATGACTTCAACACAGGTCTTAACTGCATTGGAAATAGGCGCTCACTTAGAACGGGTGAAGAATCTGAGATTTCCAAGAAAAGCTATTGCAGACACTTTCAGGCAAATGAGCAGGACCGAGAGAAAAATATTCACAGTCAAAAATAGCAGGCCAGGCCAGGCGCAGTGGCTCACACCTGTAATCTTAGCACTCTGCGAGGCCGAGGCAGGAGGATCACTGGAGCCTGAGCAAGAGCAAGACCCCGTCTCTGCTAAAAATAGAAAAAATTAGCCAGGCATTGTGGTGCCCTTGTAGTCCCAGTACTTGGCAGGCTGAGGCAGGAGGATTGCTTGAGTCCAGGAGTTTGAGGTTGCAGAGAGCTAGGATGATGCCACTGCACTCTAGCCAGGGAGACATAGTAAGCCTCTGTCTCAAGAAAAAGAAAAAAAAATGTAGTGAAATTACTTCTTTTTAGGTAAACTCCACAATTCAAAAGGACACAAATAAACTGCCAATATAAGAAGAAGTAAAAGAAATCACATAAAAGGTATTTTTCTAAGAGAAAAAGACAGATCAACCACCCAATCAATGACAGTTGTTGCCTTCTGTGTGCTAGGAGCTATGAATATGCAAACCATAGGACCCTAGGTTAAGTGAAAATGACTAAAATAGCCAACAGAGTCTATAAATTTAGAGGAAAGAGAGATGTTAGAGCAAGATGTGAACTTAAGAAAATTATCCACTTCAATCCTGTTTTCCTGCTTCCTCTCTTCCTTCTGTACCCCAATCAATACACAAACTTTGGCCCTGAGAGCCAAGATGGTTAGGGGTCACGTCCAAGCCACAGCCAGTAAGTGAAAGAACTGCTGGCCCCTAGTCTTCAGCTTGCCGTCTGGATGGCTCCCCTGTTCCTCTGGGGTGGGATGGTGGAGGTTTGCACAGGCTCTTTAGACAAGAGAGCATTTGACATGGGTTTGGATAGATGGTTGGACTTTGGAAAAGTAGGAAGGTGGGGAAAGTTATTCCAGTCAGGGGAAATGATAAAAGGAAGCAAGTTGGCAAAGTGGGACAATAAAAGATACATTCTCGGAACGCTGAATAAATGAGTTTTATTGGTGGGCGGGATCCAGTTGTGGGAATTAACAATTAAAAAAAATAGGGCAGTCCTTGAAATGTGGGCATCTGTTCCTTTCATTCTTGCTTTAAAATCTTTGAAGACTACTTGTTGCCTACAGAATAAAGTCCAAAGTCCTTAATAGAGAATTAAGAGCCGTTTACACTTTCACCTTAAACTACTTTTCCTGTCTGTCTCTCCCACCACGGAGACTAATGTTCCCTGAACAGGTCTTAACATGCAGAAAATAATATTATGCCATATATATCCTTCATAGTCTTAAATTTTTTTCCCTGAAGCATTTTTAAGATGCTCAGGAAATGACCTCATGTCATTTCACTCATACATACTATAGATATATAGTATCCTAAAAACTATAGATATTTTCTGACATCATTCCAATGTCCTTATCATACCTAACACAGTTAATAATTCCTTGGTATCGATCTAATACCAAGAATATTTTCAAATTGTTCTAGTTGTCTAAAAATTTTCTTTTCCAGTTAATTTGACTTAGAGTTCAAAATTTCTATACATTGTATTTGAAGGTTAATCACTTTCAATCTGGAGCAGTCCCTACCCTACTTGAAAGTCCCACATTCTGCATTTGCCTGTGTATTTTCTCATTGCATCATATAAGATGTTTCTCTATTTCCTTTAAACTGGATCTTAGTTTTAATTACATTCAATTCAAATTTTTGAGGGGGTAGGTGGCGAGCAAAAATAAGTTATAGGTGGTGCTGTGTGGTTCCTATTGCATTACATCAGGAGGTATGTGATATCTGGTTGTTCTACCTCCATGGTGATTTAATACAGTTGTCACAAACTACAGCTCACAGGCCAAATCCAGCCTCCTGCCTGTTTTTATAAATAAGGTGTTATTGGAACACATCCACACTCATGTTATCTATGAATGCTTTGCACTACAACGGCAGAGTTGAATAGTTGCTACAGAGACGGTATAGTCTGCCAAGCCTAAAATATTTATCTGGTCCTTTACAGAAAAGTTTTGTTGATCCCTGGCTTAGAGTATTCACATCATGACATACTTAACCTCCAGATGAGGAAGGAAAGGCTCTGCTTGCTAACTTGACTTGCCTAAGATCACACAATCAGTAAGAGGAGCAGACAGGGCCCACCAAGCCTTCTTTCTGAAGATCCTGTCTCTGCTCTTTTTCCCACCTTGTTGCCCTCCCACTAAGCCATTCAGTGCCCTAAAAATCAAGTAATCAGCATCAGTAAAATTTCATTCTATTCTTAGCCTGGCCCACCAGCATTCCAACAAAGCTAGAACTCAGATATTTAAATGATGCACAAAGAAGGAGGTGTAATCTGATGCTTTTAGCTATAAGTACCAGAAAATTGGACTTTAACTGGCTTACAAAGGAAATTTATTAACTCTGGTAACTTGAAGTCAGTGGTGCCCTCAGGGTCCCGGGTCCATTCTGCCTCTCTGTTCTGCTCTGCTCTGTGTCAATTTCACTTTCAAGTTAGTTCCCTTTGTGATCTCACATGGTAGCCAAAAGTAATCAGCGCTACGTGCATTCTTGCCACACCAAGCAGGACAGAGGGATGAGAAACCTTACTTTCAAAGATGATGTATGAGTACTTTCCTTTAGTCTGACTAGCCCCCATGTCAATCTCTGGAATAATAGTAGTCAGGAGAATCATATGCATTAATTGGCAGAGAATAATCAGAGTCTCTGATTAGAAGTGGGGTGATTCTTGAACAGCAATTAGGATTCTGTTAGAAAGAAGGGAGGTAAAAATGAAGGGAAAAATTGGGTTTTGGGAAAACTATGGTTCAGGATATTGATGGGGCTAATAATCCTCTGAATATTCCCAGAAGATGTCCCTGCTGGAGGAAAAGAAACCCTACCTAAAAAGTCCTTGTCTCTGATCAACTATGTTTATTGTCTGTACATTAGAATGAGATTTGGTCTCAGGATGGAAAGTTTTTATGATACTTATATGCTATTAGCTAAAGTTACTTGACAGGAAGATTACATATTTCCATCAAAATATGATATTTAAATGTTTTTCAAAGATTAAAAATAAATTTGAAGAGAATAACAATTAAAAGATAAGGAATTATTAATTAGTTTTAGGAACTTGCAGAACTATATCTGCAATAATGAAGGAAAGAACAATCAGTATGAACCAAAACTATATGAAGTATAGAATGAGATTTTTAACCTAAGGAAAAAAAAAGTCCAAAAGGCAGCTGCAATTTATTTCTGTCCTAACAACTTCTTGACAAGTTATTTTTAGATAGTTTAGATAATGTAGAGAACATTACCTTCTTTTGTATGGTATATGGTATAAAGTCTACAAAAAGAAAATATAAAGGATGGATTTTTGGAAAATGTAGTTCGTACTTCTAAAAAAATAGCTGTGTATTGTAATCACCTGGAAAGTTTTTTTAAACTCAGAAATTCTGTTTTAATTGGGGTGGGGTAATTTTAAAACTTCCCAAGTAATTCTAGTGTGCAGTCTGCTTTAGTTGGGTCTAAAGACAGGCAAAAGACTCATAGAGGGGCCATACACTCTAGGCCTAGACCCCAGATCTCAAGTCTAAATCTGAGAGATTAATAACCATATTTCATTGATTCTTAGATGTGCTCCACAACCTCTGCCCACCTCCACTGAACTTACACATCTTTGAAATTGGGACATGATCAACCAGGCCAGATGCTCAGCCAGCCTGAGCACATGCATGTCACCTACAGCCAGGGTGACAGCAGCTTGGAGGACAATACTGGGATTGGTATTGCCCTCCTTTAAAAATGAAGCATTTCCCACACTCACCATACATAGGCATGCATAAGAATAATACATGATAAAATCTGTTTACATAAATCTAAAAGAACTCTTTCAACAAATATAAAGAGAGTAATTGTAAGTGGGAAGGAAACTTTGAGTCATAATTTAATTGGTAATAGTTTTGTCTGCTTTCTTAGTGGCAAATAATATAATGGTATATCTTGTAACCAATGCTATCTTAGATTTGATGAAATATGGTAACAATCTAGTGTTGGAATAAATATATTTTTAAAAGAAAAAAACTATTGATTATAAGTAGACAGCATAAGAAAACTTTTTTTTAATCCTTTCTCCCTGTGATAACCAGATGCTTATTTATTTGAAAATTAGCTTCTCCCTTCTGTTGTGACAAAGTTGTCAATGCACTCCAGTCAATATTGGGCCCTCTGTCCAGGTAGTTGTTTTTTCCAACCCCGCTTTCAACATCCTTTCAAAAATCAACGCTGATTTTTAAGCAGAATTATTGGCTGCCTTTGTGGTTTGATTTAAAGGGTGTTGAGAAGCTTGTCCTACACAAATGCATTACCCCTCATCAACCCTCAGACTTTAATTGATAGAAATTAGAAATTCTTTACTTTGGGTTAAGGCATTATCATCGGATACTGTTTAATATATGCTTGTTAGCAGTAGCACATTAACTACCTCTTTCCCCACTAAAAACTTAGTAAATTAGTTTATTAGAGTATTTCAAGTGCGTGGTCTTCTGTGGATAGTACTTGATACAGGAGAAGGGGAGGGAGAAAAAGTAGAGAGATGTGTTCAAGGTAGTGGTGTGTTGGTATATATGATTAACAACTGGCTAGATCTCCAGGAAGAAAAAAACTCTGATCTGTAGCATCTGCCAATTTCCATGGTGTAAATACCTCCACCCTGACGGATTTCAAGTTACCAACGTGCTGTTGCTGAATGTGAAGTTGGGAAAAGATTCACAGGATCAGCTTCCATGAGCAGGTAGGATCTGGTTCCAGCATAACCCTGAAACATTTGGGTGAAGTTTCTCTCTGTGTCCAGGAGACAGCAGGAGCGCAGGGGAACCTGGGGAAATTCTTCAAGCAAACAAAGCTGAGAGGGCGAGTGGGAGGAGAAAAGGCTCTGTGGCTTCCTCAGGTCTATGCAGGGTAGACGTGTTAAAGGAAGGCGCCTTCTGCCTCAGGATGGATCCTCAAACTATTTCTATTTCCTGGTTTTTCAAGTATAATGGGAACAGAGTTGTAGTCCAACCCTTCTTTGTTTTTTTAAATTAAAAAAATTTATGGGGTGTTCTTATGACCTCACCATTCAATGGAGAGTGGTTTATTTCTCCAGCTTACATCTGTAGAATCAAGCTGTAAATCTGTATATCTGGGGTGTTCAGTTACCTCCACTCACATGGAAGATGTGCAAATGTTTTTGGCTTTTGATCAAATAAATTAGAAGATTTTCGTATTTATGGTCCTCTTTTGTATGCTATATGTTATAAAGTTTACAAAAAGAAATTATTTGTGGAGGAAAAGTTAGATGCCCAAGTACAATTTCATCCAAAGAAAAAATGTTCTGTCATTTTTTATCTTATCATTGATTATTTTTTTTTAAACAGAGAATCTCTGCCATGGTTTTCCCTTTGAAAAAGAAGGACTCATCAGGAAGCTTACAAGGTGCTAAACATTTCAGACTTTTGAGAAAAATAATGAAATTGTTCTTGAAATAGGCATTTCAGACTTAAAGAAAGAATGCACTTTTTCTAGAAAAAGACCTGGGTTAAAGGCTGCCTTTGGGGGTTTTTTTCCTTCTAATTAGTCATGTGTTGACGTTATGCGTATCCCATGTTCGTCACTAACTCCTCCCCTGAGATCAGGCCCTTGGCCATTAGAAATCTGGATGCTTTGCTCAGGAAGAAATTAAAACAATTTTATTTATAATGATGATATCACAGATATAAAAGATGTAATAAAACAGGATCTTAAGTAAGAGTTGTAAAGAAGTATAATATAATATCTTTATAATTTTTCAGCAGAAAAAGAATTTTTCAATCTATAAATTTATGATTCTACCTGAAACTCACATATGGGCTCAGATTCAGAAGAGTAATTGTCAGGTTTTTCTCACTTAATGCTTTTCCCTGTCTTTCCAACTTTTCTTCTCTCTCCCAGTACCTATGGATCTCTGTCTCAGGAGAGGTTCAAGGATGGTCAGCAAATGAATGCTTTTCTGCACCTTTGCTCTAACTGTATTGATTTGTTTATTGAACTGTCATTTGGGGCTGTTAGCCCATAACATGTTTGTTGAACTTGGAACAGTGTCAGGATTTTGATGGGTCTCAAAAATCATTGTAATAGTTTTCCTTCCTCCTCGTTTTTGTTTCTTTTCAACAAAAATGTTTTACCCCAGCAGCTGTTTAATGCAAAGAACCCAAAAACAAACAAAACCCAGATTTGGTACCTGAAATATAAGTTCTGGAAGAATTTCTGATTTTCAGATGGTGTGTCTGGGTTGAGCAAATCTTTGCTTAGCTAATAATGTAAAGAAAATTGAACTAGGAGTTTTCTGTAGATAATTTATGAATAAATAAAACTGATGGTCTCTAGTATCAGAGGCAGATGGATATCTTTAAAGAAACATTTAAATATATATATTTCCAGTCATATGAGTTTTTTCTATGAGGTATTCTCATTGGCTAGTTGATTTTGGTGAGCATTCCATAGCCCTGATTCACAAACAGGATGGTTTCCTTGTTCTCCATTTGGTAATTTTTGTCAAATTTTTCTAAATATAGATGTTACTTATAACCATACAAGTATGCATGCTTTATGACAACAAAGCAAAACCTCCCCCATGACAGTTGACTTCTAAATTCCCAAAATTTCCTGGCAATATGGCTGGGTGAGGGATATACAAACTTCACAGAAAGGGCAGGGTTGAGTATTTGGGTTTGCTTTTTTGAGCTGGGGTTAGTGTTTTATATTTCTCTTCCTTCCCAGGACACTTCTTGCTCTTTTCTCTAGTTACTAGCCATCTCAACCACAAGGTCCATATGCCTCCCAAGTGTTTATGGGGCACCTGCACTTGAGAATTTGATAAGGAATTCCTGCTGTGGTAAAAAGTGCTCTTCGGTCAAATGTGTAGTGGTAAAATTAATTGTTTTGAGACTGTGTGTCTCAAGCCATCTATAAAAGCCATATTATTTACTGCCTAGGATACCACCTGTGTAATGCAGCTGTCTCAACCATTTTACACACACATACACATCCACACGCACATACAGAGAGAAAGAGAGAGAGAAGGGAAGGAGAGAAATTATATTCAAGGGGAGGTTTTATTTGGGTGAAGGCCATACTCTCTAGAGGTTTTGTTTTCCACCTAATTGAAAACATCTATGATACTCCTGCCAAAGAACCCCAAACACAGGCCGACCTGGAGACGGGGGCCCTCTTGTCTCCAAACCATCAATCATTGATGATCTTGCCTCAAATCTAGGCCCAAGTATAAGGTTCTGCTTATCAAACAAAAATAGTAGCTAACAGTGGGATCACTGAAGTGACAGCTACTTGATTCCCAGCCAAAGAATTGTCATTAGGCTTTTAGTTGCTAAATGTTTTGTGGAAGTAGCTGAAGTGAGGCTAATTTTAAATATCTCAGGGAGCTCAGTGAAAATTCTTTCCTACTTGTACTCCCAGGGGCACAGTTATTATCACCATTTGGGATTTTCTTGCCCTCTATACCCCACCTCCATTTCTTTTTATAGATCCAAATACTGACGAGGCCATTTGGTTTGTTTCTCTCAGTTAATATATCAATTTTAGTTAATTTATCTCCGAGGCTAAGTTTATTTCACAGGACAAAAATAGGGACCATTCTGAGGCCAAAAGAGAGGGTGCTGAGGAGGCTACTGATTTTTTAGCTTAGATCAGAGTTTGGTAAACTACAGCCCACAGGACAAGTCCCACACTTTGCCTGTCTTTCTTTCTTTCTTTCTTTCTTTCTTTCTTTCTTTCTTTCTTTCTTTCTTTCTTTCTTTCTTTCTTTCTTTCTTTCTCTTTCTGTTTTTTTTTTTTTAGACAGTCTTACTCTGTCTCCTGGGCTAGAGTGCAGTGGCATCATCATAACTCACTGCAACCTCAAACTCCTGGGCTCAAATGATCCTCCTGCCTCAGCCTCCCGAGGAGCTGGGACTACAGGTGTGTGCCACCATGTCCAGCTAGTTTTTCTATTTTTTTGTAGAGATGCGGTCTCACTCTTGCTCAAGCTGGTCTCGAACTCCTGACCTCAAATGATCCTCCTGCCCCGGCCTTTCCAAGTGTTAGGATTACAGGCATAATCGCTGTGCATGGCCTGCCTGTTTTTTAAAATAAAGTTTTATTGGAACACAGCCATGCTCATTGACTTACATAGTGTCTATAGCTGTTTTCACACTATAACAGCAGAGTTGAGAAGTCACAACAGAGACAGTGCAGTACATAATACCAAAAATAATTACTTTCTGGGCCTTTATAGAAGGTGTTTACCAACTCCTGACCACTAGAGGTTAGTGTTTGAGTACTTTCCTGGATTTTGCAATCAAGAAGTGGCCAAGATTCCTGAGCCTGTGGAATAAAGCATGAGACAAAACTCCTGGAAATGATGGCAATAGAGCAAATCTGGCCTTTGCACACATCAGTGATGAGCTGTCTGTCAGAACTGACGAACCTGGGTATATAGTTGACCTTTCAACGACACAGGTTTGAACTACATTGGTCTACTTACATGCAAATTTTTTTCAATAAATATTTTGGAAAATTTTTTGGAGATTTGCAAAATTGAAAAGGCTTGCAGATGAACCCTGTAGCCTAGAAATATTGAAAAAATTAAGAAAAATTAAGTGTGTCATGAATGCATAAAATATATGTAGATACTAGTTTATTTTATCATTTATTACCATAAAGTATACACAAATCTATTATAAAAAGTTAAAATTTATCAAAACTTATGCACACACAGACCATACATGGTGTCATTCACAGTTGAGAGAAATGTAAACAAATGTAAATATACAGTATTAAAGCACAGCTGCATAAAATTAACTGTAGTACACATCATATTATTGTAATAATTTTGTGGCCACCTCCTGTTGCTATTGCTGTAAGCTCAAGTGTTGTGAGTATCTGCTTAAAGCCATGTGATGCTAATCATCTCCGCATGAGCAGTTCGTCTCTCCAGCAAATTGCATATCACAGTAAAAAGTGATCTCTCAAGGTTCTCGAGCATTTTTCATCATGTTTAGTGCAATACCATAAACCTCGAATAACACATGGGACCCATACGACGTGCCACTAGTGATGCTGGAAGTGTTCCCAAGAAGCAGAGAAAAGCATGGCACTACAAGAAAAAACTGACTTGCCTGATATGTACTGTAGATTGAGGTCTGCAGCTACAGCTGCCGGTCATTTCACACAGATGATTCATCTTATAAACGGATGACTTAAACTTTTGGTATTGATAAATACAGCACAGTACTGTAAATGTACTTTCTCATCCTTATGATTTTCTTAATGACATTTTCTTTTCTCTAGTGTACTTTATTGCAAGAATACAGTATATAATACATATAACATACAAAATATGTGCTAATCATTTGCTTATCTTATTGGTAAGCCTTCAGTCAACAGTAGCTATTAGTAGTTAAGCTTTTGGGAGTTAAATGCAGATTTTTGGTTGTGGAGGGGGTGTTGCCAGCGTCCCTAACCCCAGAGTTGTTCAAAAGTCAATTGTATCTAAGTGTGGAGCGGATAATTTGCGTAGTTTTCCCAAACACTGTTGCAAAGAGCACTAGTGCAACAAAGCTAGATCATTTCATGACAAAGGCATTCCCTGGGGGGAAAAGCTTATTAAATGCTTGGGCTAAACAGTGTTCAAGAGTTTTCTTTACTCCAGCACTTATAATTCACTTATGTATTATAGACTACAAGAGGAGTATAATGTGCATGCTACAGTATTTCTCAATCTTACTTGACCGTAGAAACTTGTTCTCTTGCAACATTTAGAAATATCTTATGGGCTACATCTTGTCATGGAATACAGTCTAGGAATCCTCTCCAGGGTCTCAGCACGCATGAAATCTGTTTCCTTTTTTCAATATTAATTGCTCCAAATCTGTTTTCTAGCTGGCAGCACTGATATTCACTGGGTATACAACAGTACAGCTTGTCCAGTTAAGTGTCTTGAAATACTTTGGTACCAGTTGGCAAATAACAACTTCTTTGAACCCTCAAATACCCCTACAGCTCTGGTTATTCTGGCTTCTCTGCTGAGATCTTCCAGACCTCTGCTCATTCTAGCAAATAAAGGTTATCACTTGGCAGTGGGGTGGGGGTGGGGGAAGAGGCTCTTAGGATCACTCTCCAGAAGTACCAGTGTGTGTTCTGACTGCTCACTGCTCATGCCCTACAGGTTTTTAAATATCTTGAATATCATTCTCCAAATTCTAGCATGAGTGCATCTATTTTCTAGCCCACTAAGGAATGTCTTTCCTGCAATAATGTCAATGCATAGCATCTCTGAAGCCAAACAGATTCTGGTAGCACAAAAAGTTTAGCAAATGGGGAATTAGAAGTTTAGAGCAATGGCCCAAATTTTCCAATAGACACCTTATCTCTCCCAACTGAGCAAATACACCTTCATGTAAATGACTGGTGAAGATATCATGGGAATACCTTGAATATTTTCTTTTTTTTCTTTATTCATTTTTGAGGGGGATGTCATGTGAAGACACTGGACAGCTCTCTAGTTCCTTTTAGTCTGTGTTTTTGCATCAAATATCTTTATTCTTTTTCAATGGTAATAAAGTCCCAGAATGAATGACCCAGAGTCACACCCATTTTCATTGGTTCTGGAACCTTCATGTTACTATTCCCTGTACTAGAATAAGGAAGGTATTGGAGATTCAGACCTGAATAACAAAGAAAACAAATGGAAACAAATCCCCATTGCATGTGTAAGGGCTGAAGCTAGAGTGAGTATAGAGAGGAATTTTTTCCCCCAAAATATTAAGGGGTACAAATGTTTTAGGTTACATGGGTTGATTTTGTAATGCTTGAGTCCCGGCTGGCTATAGGTGTGCCCATAACCCAAATAGTGTTCATTGTATCCATTAGGTAGGTTTTGCCCCTTGCCTCCTCCCCTATACCCCTAGTTGATTTCCACTGAGTTTTACTTTCCTCTGTGCACTTGTGTGCTCATCAGTTAGTTCCAATTTAATAGCGAGTAGATGTGGCGTTTGTTTTTCCATTCTTGAGATACTTCACTTGGGAGAATGGTCTCCAGTTCCATTCAGATTGTTGCAAAAGGTATTAATTCATCTTTTTTAATGGCTGAGTAGTACTCCATGGTATGCATATACCACATTTTATCAACCCACTCATGAATTGATGGGCACTTGGGTTGATTCCACTTCTTTGCAATTGTGAATTGTGCTGCAATAAATATTTGAGCGCATGTGGTTTTTTTGATGAAAGTCTTCTTTTCCTTTGGGTAGATACCCAAAAGTGGGATTGCTGGATCGAATGGTAGGTCTACTTTTAGTTCTTTGAGGAATATCCATACTGTTTTCCATAAGGGTTGTACTAATTTTCAGTCCCACCAACAGTGTATAAGTGTTCCTTTCTCTCTGCATCCATACCAGCATCTATTGTTTTTGGACTTTTGAGAGCCCTTGGATAGCAGGGGAGGTATCCGAGAGGATTGTGTGTGACTTTTGAGCTGGCTTTAAAGTTCGGGGAGCACAGGCACAGTCTCCGCAGTGTGATGGTTGCCTTAGAGGCTTCTGGCAGAGACGAGCAGGAAAGACAGGTCAGGCCAGAATTTCAATGACCTTGGGGGACATCCTACCATTTTAGACTGGTCTGGGCCCACCTAAGGGCCTAAGGGCTCTACCTCCACTGTTGTTTCCAAAAGTCCTGGTCCAGACCCCATCACCCCTGCCTTGACGACCGCACCTGCCCCTTTAGTCTCCCTGCCCTCCTTTCTTGTCCCCTTCATCCTCTCCCCTCCCTGTTCCACGGCTAGCGAACTAAAACAAAAAGAGAAGGCGCCTCCCCAGCTTAAGACCCTTCATAGGCCTCCCACTGCACTTAAACAGACCGGTCATCTTTTGAGGGCGGCACCGGCTGAGGCCCCCTACGCGGCCCCACGGACGTCTCTTTCCCGGTGCCCGCCCCGCCCGCGCCGCCTCCCGCTGGGCCGCGGGGTTCCCGACAGCGCGGCCACGCCCCGCAACCCGCTCTCCGCTCCCGCGGGGACAGCGGACCCTGTGGCGGTGGAGCCAGCCCCCGGGGCGGCCCGCGGGGAGAGCGGCCCGGTGCGCCCTGCAATACCGTGAACGTTTTCTAAAAAGCAAAAGAAAGAGGAAAATTTGGTATTTTAGTGATTATTAGTAACAGATTTGTGATGCACTTGAGAGGTAATTGATCCGTATCAATGTGTTAAAAGGTGTTGGTCCAACGAGGGACTCAGATGAATAACTGATCGTGGTGATGTGATGGATAAAAGCGCTGGGGAGAAGCGGAGCTGGGCACAGTGAGAGGAGGGCAGAGGAAATGGATCATCAAGTGTTTTGTGGAGGCGGAGACATGTGAGCCAAGCCTCAAAGTGGGAGCTGGTTGGGATGGGAGGGGGACGGACGGAAGAGGACATGGCAGGCAGAGGGAACAGGGTTTTGTGAGTTCAGCTCTGCTTTTTCCTTTCACATCCCCGCCTCAGCGCCCAGCGCAAATGCTATGTTTGGCTTTAAATTCCCTTACGCGGTCACCCAGAGTCAATGGCTCTTTGCTTTGTGCTACCGTGGACCTTGGGACTCCTGTTATGGCGCAGTCTTATAGATTCCTAGAATTATATCTGTAGACTTGTCTTATCTCTCCCGTTAGAGATATTACAACCTCTTTGAGGGCAGAGTCTTGCTATTTTTTACACGCTCACCCAATACCTTGTATGTTCTATGAGATTTTAAAAATTTGTAAAATTGAGTTGGGTAAAGTCCCCGTCTGTATTGGGGTTTTCCAGAGAAACGGAACTAATAGGAGATGTATCTATATCTACATAAACGGTGATTTATTACAAGGGATTGGATCATGGGATTATGAAGGCTGAGAAGTTCCATGATCTGCTGCTGGTGTAATTCAGTCTGAGCCTGAAGGCCTGAGACTCAGGGGAGCTAATGGTGTAAACTCCAGTTGAAGGCAGGAGAAAATTAGATGGTGTATCCTAGCTCAAGCAGTAAGGAAGAATAAAAAAAGGGGCAAGTTCCTTATTCCTCTACCTTTTTTCTGTTCAGGCCCTCAATGGATTTGATGATGCCCACCTGCACTGGGGAGGGCACCCTACTGAGTTTGCTAATTCAAGTGCTAATCTCATCTGGAAGCACTCTCACAGACACACCCAGAAATAATGTTAAATCTGGGCACCCTGTGGTCCAGTCAAGTGCAACAAAATTAATCATCACCTCATCCATCTGATCGTCTGCTTTTCATTTCCTTCTCCATTACTTGCTGGACGCTCTTGCCACATCCCTTTTGGAACTCCCTGAGTGAGCTAGGTAATGTGTAGTGCCTGTTAAAAGAAAGTAAATGTGTTTTTGAAAGTGAATTACTATAATTGCTTGCATTTTGAGAATTTAATATAATTTCACAGGCTTTAGCTAAAAATATTTTTGGATAATTTTATCATTCATCTGTTACATTTTGTCCATGTTGTTTAGCTAAACTAAACATGAATTTTGAAAACAACAAAGGGATAAATCCCAAATTCAGTGAGTCAACATCTATTATTATAAGTCTGATTTTATTATCTTATTTTTTTTATCACCTGAATGAAATATCTCTATTAATTGCATTGGCAGGCCCACCTTGTACCAATAAAAATGACTTCCTAAAAATCTTCTTAAAGGTGTCCAAGGACTTCATACTCAAAGCACATGAAGTTGTTATTAAAAGACCTTATTACTACATGTTAGGTGTTGTCCTACTAAACCATTAAGATATGGTTTTAGTCAAATCTCTTATGATTGCCAAATCCATTTCCAACTATTTCATGCATAAAGGGAATTCAGTGTGAGCCCATTGAATTAACTCATGGATACAAAGTCGGGAAGGTAGCTAAATATCATGAAGAACAGGGACTGGGTACTGGACAGCTATCAGGAACCCAGGTGAGGAGTTCTCTCATCCTTTCCTCTTCTCTTTCCCTCTTTCTGTTCTTCTTCAGGCAGCTTTTACTCTTTGGGATGCACAAGGTTAAATACCACCACCCACATTTTTATCTCCTCAGGTCAAGTAACCAACCTAGATTACCTGGTGTTTTTTAGTTCTAGGCCAACATTGTGGACAGATTTGTTTGGGTCAGTTACTTTCTATTTAGTAATGGATATGGGCTAATGTCACACAGTGCAAACATTGCTGCTTTTATTTTCTTTGCTCTTTTATGTGGGTGGAATTGTCATAGAAGCACAAAACTTAACTATTATACTTATGCCATTTAGTATAGCAGCAATCATACAAGGCAGGTATTATTATTTCCATTTTGTTAAAGAGGGTTCAGAGAGGCTAAATAACTTCCTCTAGATTACAAAGCCAAGACCCCAAATTGAGCCTGTCTGACTCTAAAACTTGTGACCTATTCTTCTCAATTTCTTCTCAGTTCTTGGCTAGGACACAATTTGCCTCAAATGGGAGATGATAATATACTTGGGCAAAGTAGATCAAATACTTGCCTGATATTATAGGAGTTGTGATGGAGAGATTGTCATTCCCAAATAAATGTAGAACCGGAGGAAAACAATGAACATTTTTTGAGACTTCTCTCAAAGGAGGTGGCAGAGCTCTTGTTTCAGAGTGGCATGGACTTGGGTAATGCTTGAGATATACATAGGACCTTTGATTTCAGAATCTACTTGCACCTGAGAGACTGGCTGAATTAAAATATATGTAATATATAAATTTTTAAATTTAAAAAGGTATTATCTGAAAGTCAAGTTGAGAATTCATTTGATTTTTTCTTGTCCCCTTTTAAAAAATATATCTTCATCTGTAGAGAAAGTAGAACTGCTTTATAACATTGAACAATGCAAATGAGCTCCTATGGTTGTCTTGATGGTATATATACTCTTCAGTTCCTGAAAAGCCTGAGTAACAGGGATTCATATGGTCTAAATTATGGATTTTACTCATTCCAAGATTTTGCTATCTTTCATGTAAACAGGATTTTTCAGTAGGTTTGTGACACTCAATTAGACAAAGAACTCCAGTGCCTTGCCTGCCTTCACTCTGCCTTCAGTTCCCTCTCTTTTCCCGTATTTCCCACAGAGGAACTTCTGATTATTTTTTCCTCTCTCAACAGGCAATTTTTCTCCTCAGCCTATTTCTCATCTTTTCAATGTTTTGTTCTTCATCCTTTTTTAATCCAAGAGGTACTAATGCATTAGCTTCCCTGTAAATGTTACACTTCGTTTTTAATCCTCATTTAGTTAAAGTTTGTATAAATCAATTCAGGGATGTGCTTTGGCCGTGCTGTTGTCAGGCACGTTTCTGTGTTTCCCCCATTCAGCTCCTAGCCTCCTTCCTAAGGTGTTTTTTAACTTATGTCCCGAAGTTCACATTGGTGAATCCTCCAATGATACCTCACCACTTCTGTGATACCTCCAGACCCCTCATCTGCCTTGCAAAGCAGGTAAGCTGCAAATCAAAATCACCCAATTATTATAAAATGCAGATTTTTCATCTGTGTGATCTGGGAATTACCAATCAACAACGATCAATTAAGCACTTACCTACACCGTCCTCAGCACTCTGTGGAAAGCCCCAAGTGAACAACAACAACAAAAAAGATTAAAACACAATTCTTGTTTTGGGGAAAATGACAATCTAATAAGGACACTAAGACCCAAAAACACAGTGAACAATAACAGGCAGCAGAGAGCTAGTGCCACAAGAACCCATGGTCATTTGGCTCTGTCAGAGCCTCAAGGAGGAAGAGGAGGAGGAGGAAGGCACTTCTTTCTGCTCGGGGTTGGGCTGGGCAGGCAAAACAGGGAAGAGATGGGTATGAGTAAAGACGAAAAAACAGGGATCTTGTTTAATAGAATGTGCTAAATGCTGTGTCTAAAATGGAGGGATGTGGGAGAGACTGGTGGGAGGCAAGGCTACAAAAGTATTTGGGACAATTTGGGAATAGGACTTAGATTTAGAACAAAATAACATCAGGACTTGTCCTAAAGGCAACCCTAAATTTAAATTCCTGAGTATTGTACACTATGACCTGTCATTCTCCTCCTCTCTGTTCTTTCTCTCTCTCTCTCCATTTATTTTATATTCTATATCTAGAGGGTGAGATCTGGAAAATTTTAAAATTTCTTCTAATATATTGATATTTAATATTTAAATATTTTCAAATATTTCTAATCAAATATTAGAAATTTTTTTAGGTGGTAAGATTTGGGACCATCTGTGGTTTTCTTTTTTTTATTTATTGCTTAAAATTTTTTATCTTGAATGTGTACCATTTTATAAAAACAATGAAATCATCACTCTAAAAAATCATAACTGTAAAGTCACTTGGAGGGAAGTTGCAAAATGACATCCTAAGTCATATGTGCCACATGGAGGGCAGGTCACAGACAGATGGTGTGCCTTCTGACTATGCACAGTGACTTGGTAAGAGTAGAAAAAGGCCTTTAGCTTGAGTTCTTTGTAAGACATTTTAGACATTTTCATCTTTGAGCCAAGTCAAATGATTGAACTGGCTGAAAAGTGAAAATGAAGTCAAATAGGTCTCAGTTGTTTCACGAATTTTCTAACTTTTAAAAAATAGGTCTTGAGTTTACACGCCCCACAATTTTCCACCTCGCTAGCCTCTGTCTATCAGAAAGAAAAGTAAAAACAATTAGTAGCCAAACATGAAGCGACAAGCAAATTTAAAATACTTTTAACCACACCACTCTATTGGGGACTTCTACTCACCCATGTGTTGAAGAAGTCCTGGGAATATTGATAGTGTCGTGAAAGCAGGCTTTGATTGCCTGCCTAACTTCAGAGGAAGTGAACAACCTCTACATTATTCAGCCAAAAACTAAAAATTACTGAAGACATTATACTGTTCATTGACTGTTTCAGGTCAAAGGGAAAGAGTGTTAACATAGATTCATATATATTTTAAGGCAGAAGTTGATTTAAGATTTACTTCTAATTATAAAGCACTTATAGTTCAACTGTTTTTTGAGAAAATATATATTTGTTTATAACAAATTCCACTGTTGCAGTTTCAGCTACATTGCCAAACATTGCACCAAAACATGCCTTCATAGATACTATATAAGTAAAAGCCTAATACGCATATCACTGTCAACCTATAAGGCTAATATGCATCCTATACTCCGATTTTTGTGGCAAGATGTAAATTTTAACAGCATTTTGTGCCGCTTTGTGGTGAGATGTAAATTTTAATAGTTGAGATTTGTTCTGATTTGACTAATATTTAAATTTGTATTAGTAAAACAACACTTGTGTGATCACAAGATTGAGAAAGGGGAAAAAAACCCTGAGAGACTTTTGGAAAATACATGAGCTTGTAGAACTTAATTCCCAAAGCATCAATATATAGAATGCTGAGCGAGTGAAAACAGTGGGTATTACATAAGCCTCCTAAGGACTTTGTTCACTCACTGAAAACTTAATACAAAGAAAAACTCTACTCTGACTTTTAAATAATTATCTGAATATTAGCTTCAATTCTCCGGATTGCTTTGTTAGTGAAAAGTATCCCATTATAGAGTAATTGCATTTTGGAGCTGAGAGGGACCCTAGAAATTATTTCATTCAACTTTCAAGGACTATAGCATCGTCTATGAAGCTTTCTTAAATTTCCCAATCAGCATTAATCTTAAAAAACACTAACTTATTTATGATTATAAAACTATTAGATGTTCACTAAAGAAAATTTGAGTACAGAGTCTTATTCAAATCTGGTGTATTATTTTCCAGAATTTTTCCACATACCTGTTACATAATGTTTCATCACAAAAATCCTTTGAAAAAACATTTTAATGGCTATGTGGCATTTTATCGTGTTCTGCAGTCCCCAATCAGTAGGGCCACGGATCACTACCAGTCTGTGGCCTGTTAAGGACCGGGCTGTAGAACTCAGCGCCCCCCGCCGCCGTCCATGGAAAAATTGTCTTCCACGAAACTGGTCCCTGGTGCCAAAAAGGTTGGATACCGCTGGTGTAGATGAACCATAATTAACTTAATGGTTTCATTATACTTTTGGACATTTATATTTTTTCCGAATTTTTCTTATGATAAAGCTGTGATGCTCTCTGTCTGCATGCACATCTAATTATATTTTAGGATTAATTTCTAGAGGTAGAATTCTTGCCAAAAGGCAAGGATTGTTAATCTGCTTTCCAGAAAATACGCCCCCCATAGCACCATATGAGGATACCAACTTATCTCTCTTGACTGTAGCACTTTATACTTTCACAAACACACTAATCATGTTGTTTCTGATGCTATAATTGGTTGAGGACATGTCTGTATCATTAGAGAGATAAGGAAACCAAATTCTAGACCATGTAGTTGAGTTGTTGCTCACATTCACATAATTAGTGGCAGAGCTAAAGTTAGAACCAAACTATCCTGACTTTCAGTCTGGTGCTCTTTTGCTATAATCCTTTGCACACCCCTTAACCATCTATGTCTATTATCATTATGGCTCTAACTATACTTTTAAATCCATTTTAAAGACATTTCTAGATGGCTATTTAGATACCAGGGTACCTAGGGCTTAATGCTGTGCCTTCTCCTTTAGTTAGGATCTTTCTTTTTTTGTTTTCCTCCATCCAAGAAACAGGAATTCTAATATCTTGCAATATTAGCATCATCTTGTTAGTTTGTTAGAAATGCAGAATCTTAGACCCTATATAAGCCTACTGAGTCAGAATCTGCATTTTAATAAGATCCCCAGGTAATTTACAGGCACATTAAAATTTGAAAAGTGTTGTTCTAATACATGTGTATTATCTTTTCTGCAACATGGTAGCCAATTTTTAAAAAAAGCAATTGTAATAGAAGGAAATAAAAAAATATATTAATAACTTGAGTTGAACTGATGATAATACCTTTCCCCAAAGTATGACTAAATAGTTCCTGAACAGTCATTACAAATTGGGCCATAATAAGTAAGACTCCTATTTCTTATGGTGCAATACTATACTTAAAGATTTTATCTCTGGAATCTGGAAACCCATTTCTACCACAAAAATAGTCAATTTGATCATAAAATGAAGGAACATGTTATAAAACAGAAATAAAAATTTTAAATGACTAGGAAAAAAATTATTTAGTAAAACCAAGCATTTTTGGTTGACTTTTGAGGATATTTCTATAGGGGCTAAATTGAAGGATGCTGTTTAAAATATACATCCAGTGGAGTTAGGAATATAGTACAGATTTTTTTTTTCCACTGGCAAACCTTT
This sequence comes from Daubentonia madagascariensis, assembly GCA_023783475.1. Classification (NCBI taxonomy): domain Eukaryota; kingdom Metazoa; phylum Chordata; class Mammalia; order Primates; family Daubentoniidae; genus Daubentonia; species Daubentonia madagascariensis. Next base: position 10,362,055 of record JAKFHU010001268.1, on the reverse strand, counting down.
GTATTGAGAATGTAGCTATTCTTTATCACTTCTGACCTCTATTAATATATTTTATTCAAAACTATGATAATCTCTCTTGAAAATGTTGTTGCTAATTTGATGCATGTGAACATTGGATAAAATCTTTGCCTGGGAAAAGTTAGGGGAGTGGTGGTATCCTTGGTTACCTCTTGTAGCCTCTGCTTCCACTCCTTGGTCAGTTTTAAAGATGAGTTTTTCTTTTCCTTTGAAAGGCTCATCTGTGATAGGAAAAGCTATAAATGGTTCATGGGGTTTTAATAGATACAGATCTATATTTTGGCCCATAACTCGGGGAGGTGCCATGCCCACCTGATGTCAAGGGAAGTTCTCTGAGAAAGACTGATCTGTGGGCTGTGATGGAGGGACAGGCAACAGTGGTAGAGAGTACACATCCATGGACTACCATCTTTTCAAGACTTTCAAGGAGTCAGAAGAAAATGTGAAGTACAGAGCTTTTGCCTTTCAAAGAGTTAGTATGAAAGGACCCTTGAAATTTCAATAAGAAAAAAGAAAAAAAAACTAGTAATACAGAAATTATAGCAACTCCCAACATTTAAAAAAGTTATTTTTTAAAGTTACTTTACAGAATTTAATGAAAACTTGCTGTATGAAACAAAAACACAGTTGAAAAAATGTTTTGTTTCCTGAGGATGAGATCCATTAATTTGGACTTTATGAAACCAGATAACTCATTTGATTATCGGAAATTTACCCCCTCCCCCCCAAAAAAAATGTATCCTGGACATTGAATCAACCTTAGTTGCCCTTCTAGAGGAAAGCAAATTTAATTGCTTACCCACAAAACCTGTGTCTTTTCCCTTTCAGCCCAAACATCTTTAACCTATGGAATAATAATGCCACTTTCTAAAGTGCTCTCAGAAAAGAAAAAGAATAATTATAACATTAAAACAAATTCTAGCCAAAGGGTATTTTTCTCCCTCAAATGCACTCTTTATAAAAATTGATTTCTTCTTTACAATGTTGATAATCAATAAAAACCTTTACTCAAACCCCCCAAAGTGCCCGTGGTAACCCAGCCCTTCGATAAATCTAAGAACTCTCCCAGGGGTTTATAGCCCAAACCACCCCACCACTTTTATGGTGATATATGAGGGTCATATACAGGGACTTACCCGACATCCTCTAAATTAAAAGTCACTGGAGCAGGTAGTTTAAGGAACAGATTTATAACAAGTTTCAAATGAAACAAAGGTATTCCTCACAGCTGTGAGCCATCTGCAACCAATTTTCTCATACTCAGGGTATATTTAAGATAAATATTCTCCCCATACCCACCCACCCCCTTAGCACACACAGAGACTCATATAATATGCCACCCAGAGGAACCCTAACATTTCCAAAACATACAGCTGCTCAACCTCCCTTTGGCCTTTCTCTTGTAGTTCATATCAATTTCAAATCATTACTGCGCTTACTACCTAGATCCTTACATTGTTGTTCAATCTGAAAACATTGATTAGAAAAGTCAAGATCATTTTAATTGCTGTAAGGTTCACAGCTATGACTGATTATTCAGTGTGATCATGAGTAATATTAGAATCATAGTCTGGATAATCTTCCCTAAGAGTGCAGAGAAAAATATGAACACAGAGTAATATATCCTAATGGTCCAGAGCAGAGCTTGGAGTTGACAGACATGGGTTTAAGGCTTTCTACTACCTATGTAACCTTGGCCTCCAAGTTTTTGACTGTAACCTGGGAATATAGGTAGTACCCACCTCATAGGGTTTTTGGGACGATTAAATATGATAATGCATGTACAGTGCTTAGTAAAATCTTCAGAAGGAATTTAGCACCAATAAGTTATTATTTTTGTAAATAATACTTCCAAAGTTACTTTTATTAACCATGATGATAAATATTAACTATGATAATAAAATATTAAGATTTGAATACCACAGGTAATCTCTTTTATCTATTACCTCATAGCACTGCATCCTACACTACACAACACAAACTAGTGTGTTTATTTATCCCAGCATTTATTTCCCAAACTGTCTTCCATAAAACTGTCTCCCATAAGATATGACTGGACACACACACACACACACACACACACACACACACACAATCTCTGTGGATAAACAAGATAGAGAAATGCTGGGTTGAATACGATTAAATAAATAGTCTTTTCTGCAGAAATTCCCAGAGTCTTTAGTATACTGATTGTCATTGTCATTTTCAACAGGATGGTGGCAGTGGTGTTGGGGACTATAGATTACATTGTTTCCTAATCTTATTTGAGAAAAGAACACCTTTTGTTAACGGAATACTTATATATGTGGTTTATTTAATGGTCTGAACTTGGTGTGGTATAAACATGAAAAGATTAATTTTTTCCAGTACTGTCTTCAACTACACACTTTATGTCATAATGATATGGTCAGATCCCATGGCTTTCTGATCATTTTAGTCAAATAGTCCAGCTAAAAAATTCAGTCTCATTTCCAATGTGGTAATGTGGGCCATTCTCTTCCCCCAGCACATGCCTTCAAAATCGGGAGGGAGCTGGGTCTCACCCTTCTTCTGTCCTCTCCTCCCTCTTCTGAGTCCTATTTTATTTGCATTGGGATGGGAAAGAAGAATTAATGGTTACAGAGAGCAAATTGTCCTTTTGTTTTAAACCAATGGGAATGAAAATCAACATACTGTTGTGCATCACAGTTTTTTGGGCACACTGGTTAGCTGTGGAGCCCTGCGTGTGGGCATGGCAGACATCCAATTGCCAGTTCTCTCACAGGGCCCTTGTTAACATTCTCTGGGAGGTGGATCTTCTTGCATGATGTCCTGATGATCTCCAGGATTGACATCTTCCAACTTTCCTCAGTTCCCACCTGCATGGTCCACCCTGCAGCTTCCTGCTTCTGGTGACCCCTCACTAATTAGCTGCCCTCTTAGGTAGGGCACTGGCCCTATGGCTTGAATTCAGCAATCTCCCATGGGAGTATAGATTGTTCCAACACTAAGCCTCGCCACCTTGCCTCATCTCTAATTCTCTTCAGCTCAGCTCAGATAACCACAGATGGTAGACCAGCAAGTCTATTGGGTGAATAGACATTTGATGACTACATGGAATTAGATGTCCATCTCTTTTTAAAGGCAATGTTAATTTCTAAGGGATTCTTCACTAGCACCTTCTTTACTTGGTATTTGGGATGAGGAAGCAACCCTTCTCTTTGCAGAGAAGAGAGGGATGAGCTATTGTTCTATCTACTTCAGGCCAAAGACTCTTGAACCTATGGCTTCTCCTCTTCGCCTGCCTCCTTCCCTATTCTTCACACAGAAAAGATGAGTTTAGGTGTGAGTGATGATGGCAGTTATTGGAGGTGGTTCAGCTGCCTCTTACCAAGCCCCAGAGATAGCGAGCATCTGGTCTCCAATTGCTTACATTCTTTTTTTTTTTTATTTCAGAATATTATGGGGGTACAACACTTTGGCTATATATATTGCCCATGCACTGCCCGTGTCAGAGCTACAATCGTGGTCATCCCCCAAACTGTGCTCCCTGCATCCATTCAGTGAGAGTTGTCCCATCCCCTCCACCCCCCTCCCCCCTGCCCGCCCGCTGATGCATATTATTGCCCTGTATGATGTAAGTGTTGATCAGTTAGTACCAATTTGATGGTGAGTACCAGGGGTGCTTGTTTTTCCATTCCTGTGACACTTCACTTCGAAGAATGGGTTCTAGCTCCAACCAGGATAATACCAGATGTGTTAATTCACCATTGTTTTTTATTGCTGAGTAATACTCCATGGTATACATATATCACATTTTATTAATCCACTCATGTATTGATGGGCACCTGGGTTGTTTCCACATCTTTGCAATTGTGAATTGTGCTGCTAGAAACATTCGCGAACAGATGTCTTTATTATAGAATGTCTTTTTTTCCTTTGGGTAAATACCCAGTAGTGGGATTGCTGGGTCAAATGGTAATTCTACTTTTAATTCTTTGAGGTATCTCCATATTACCTTCCATAGAGGTTGTACTAATTTGCAGTCCCACCAGCAGTGTATGAGTGTTCCTATCTGTCCACATCCCCGCCAACATTTGTTATTTGGGGATTTTTTGATATGAGCCAATCTCACTGAAGTTAAGTGATATCTCATTGTGGTTTTGATTTGCATTTCCCTGATGATTAGAGAAGTTGAGCAATTTTTTATATGTTTGCTGGCCATTATTCTGTCTTCTTTGGAAAAGTTTCTGTTCATGTCCTTTGCCCATTTTTTAATAGGGTTGTTTGATTTTTTCTTGTTGATTTTCCTAAGTTCTGTATAGATTCTGGTTATCAGCCCTTTATCAGAGGTGTAGCATGCAAATATTTTCTCCGATTCTGTAGGCTGTCTGTTCACTCTAGTGATAGTTTCCTTGGCTGTGCAGAAGCTTTTTAATTTGATCAGGTCCCATGTATTTATTTTTGTTGCTTCTATGATTGCTTTGGGGGGTCTTCTTCATAAATTCTTTGCCTAGGCCAATGTCCATAAGGGTTTTTCCAATGTTTTCTTCGAGAATTCTTATGCTTTCACGTCTTAGGTTTAAATCTGTTATCCACTGTGAGTTGATTTTTGTGAGAGGTGAGAGGTGTGGGTCCAGTTTCAGTCTTCTACATATGGCCATCCAGTTTTCCCAGCACCATTTATTGACTAGGGAATCTTTTCCCCAGTGTACATTTTTCTGGAATTTGTCAAAGATCAGGTGACTGTATGAGGTTGGTTTTATATTTGGGTTCTCAGTCCTGTTCCATTGGTCTAAGTCTCTGTTCTTGTGCCATTACCATGCTGTTTTGGTTACTATAGCCTTGTAGTATAGTTTGAAGTCTGGTAGATAGATGCCTCCCAATTTGTTCTTTTTGCTTAAGATTGCTTTGGCTAGACGGGGTCTTCTCTGGTTCCACACGAAGCATAGAATTATTTTTTCTAGATCGGCAAAAAATGATGTTGGTATTTTGATAGGGACTGCATTGATTCTGTAAATCACTTTAGGTAGCAAAGCCATTTTTACAATGTTGATTCTGCCTATCCAAGAGCATGGTAGGGTTTTCCATCTGTTTACACCCTCTGCAATTTCTTTTCTCAGTGTTTCGTAATTCTCTCTATATAGGTCTTTGACCTCCTTAGTTAGATATGTCCCTAAATATTTAATTTTCTTTGGTGCTATTGTGAAAGGTATTGCATCTTTAATTTGTTTCTCAGCTTGATTGTTATTAGCATATATGAAGGCTATGGATTTGTGTGTATTAATTTTGTATCCTGAGACTTTGCTGAATTCATTTATCAATTCCAGTAATCTCTTGGTTGAATCTTTGGGGTTTTCTATGTATAATATCATATCATCTGTGAATAGTGAAAGTTTGACCTCTTCTGCCCCTATCTGGACGCCCCTGATTCCTCTGTCTTGTCTAATTGCTCTGGCCAGGACTTCCAGCACTATGTTGAATAGAAGTGGAGATAGTGGGCAACCTTGTCTGGTTCCAGTTTTAATGGGGAATGCTTTCAATTTTTCCCCATTCAGTATGATATTGGCTGTGGGTTTATCGTATATGGCTTTAATAGTTTCGAGGTATGAGCCATCTATGCTTATATTTTTAAGAGTTCTTACCATAAAAGGATGCTGGATTTTGTCAAAAGCCTTTTCTGCATCTATTGAAAGGATCATATAATCTTTGTTCTTGGTTTTATTTATATGGTGAATTACATTTATAGATTTGTGTATGTTGAACCATCCCTGCATCTCGGGAATGAAGCCCACCTGATCGTGATGAATTATTTTTTTGATGTACATTTGAATTTGGTTTGCAAGGATTTTATTGAGAATTTTTGCATCTATATTCATAAGGGATATTGGTCTGTAATTTTCTTTTCTTGTTGTGTCCTTTCCTGGCTTTGGTATCAAGGTGATATTGGCTTTGTAGAATGAGTTTGGGAGGATTCCATCCTTCTGGATATTTTCAAATAACAATTCTTTTTACTCATTAGAATGCAGATTGTTCCTGGCTTGGGTCTTGTTCAGCAGAAAAGTCTGTTCAATATCTTGTAATAATTGTGAAGGTCTTGGAGGACACTGGGGCCTGTGCAACACCATTCAGCAAATACTGGATTCTGTTTCATGAAAACAGAGACTGTAATTGTCTCATTAATTTTTGTATTCCCCACTATTTAACAGAAGCTCAGTAAATGTTTGTTGGATGAACAAATAAAGAAAAAATAATCAAACCTAGTCACTTTAAAAACTGTAGTATGGATAAGAATCACTTGGGGAACTTGTTTTTAATACAGATGCCCAGCTTCAGTGGCAGACATTCCCATTTAGGAGATCTGGGGAGGGGTGGAATATACTTTGAGAAATATTGGCTAGTCCATAGGTAGACTAGTCTTGTATGGTTCTACAACTACTGGTTAACGATTGCTTAAATACACATTTCTAACACTATTTTCAACATCTATCTCTTGCCTGCATATAAAAAAATATCTACAGACATATTCAGGCACAAATACACACGTGACACAAAGGTGAGGGTGGAGAAGTAAGGCACAGGATTGATGTCAGAATCAATGCTTTGGGACTCATGAATATATAACTTCATGGAAAATGTCACTGGGAAACCCCATAACCATTTCTGACTTTTACATGTGGGTAAAAGTTCCTTTCCTTATTATGATTAAATCACATGTTTATATGCCACAAATCAAGATTCCTTAGTTCCCAGGGTCCTTGTCTGTGGTGAAACCCAGGAAGGAGCCAGGAATGGGAGCTGTGGTGCTTCCATTTAGCAGGTGGTACCTGTTATGAGAATAAATTATGGGCTTGATTCTCTAGAGTTTTCACTACAATGTATTTCACAAGCACAGAATAAAAATTGTAACCCCAATACTTCCCCAAAGTGGTCATCCTCATTGCAGGTGAAGAAAATATGTTTAAACTATACACTAGAGTAAGTGAACTCCAAGAACTTGATTTAATTAGCAAATATTTGAATAGACAAGGATAATATTTTTAACAGAAATGAACTCAAATAGCTACAACTTGTTCTATTTCATATGTTTCTTTAAAAAATCTTTTTATTGAAATAAACATACATACAGAAAAATGCACTTCACATAATTTGTTTTTATTCTCAGTTGCAGAACTGAAATTCTTTTAGAAACATAGAATAAATACTATAAAATATATTGCTTATTTGCAATGAAGTTTTAATCATGACTATGCAATAAATAGTTATAAAGGATAATTTCCCTACATTAGGTTACTGTCTTGTAAGTCATGCCATTTTCAGATGCTTTTCTAGAAAGTTAGAGCACATTTGGAATTTTACTATCAGATAAAGCTGAAGCCTCAAAGAACAATCAGCCCAGATATAAGTAAAGGAGGTCACCATTTCAAGGATTTAAAGTGATAAACTTTTCAAGCAAAAGTCAGGAAGAACTTATAGTCTTCAAGCTTATGAGTTATTAATAGGGCCCCGATGGCTCCTTAGCCTCAGAGCTGTTCCTTAGAATGAGATCTATGACTATAAGACAAATCCAGAGGGACTGATGCTAAAGTTTTCTTAGATAAAAGTAGAGACTCAAAGACTCATGGTATAATGTAAATTGTGAGATTAAAAAACATGTCTTCCTACCAAGAAATAAATCAGAAAAATCCAAATCTTCTATCATAAAATGCAGTAAGTCATTTGCGGCTGGATATTTAGCTGGGCCCTCTCTCCTTTCCTTCCCTCCCATCCCTCCCTTCCCTTCCTTCCCTCTTTCCTTCCTTTTTTCTTCTGTCCCTCCTTCCCTCCTCTATCCTTTCTTTCCTTCCTTCCTTTTTTTTTTTTTTTTAAAACCCAGATTATTAATTTCTATTTGGGCAGCTTAAACCATTTATAAGGGAGAGACTATAGTCTAAATAGCCAAACTGAACCACTACTTACTCCCTAAATCCCTAAATCCTATAAGAGAGGTCTTTCGGGGGTCTATATTATGTCTGGTCCCTTGGGGATGTGTGTGGTACTGGGAGGGGTCATGGGAGAGACGGAGCTTGGGGAGAGGGATGGGGCCAGGCATTTTCAATCACCTTATGCAGTCTACTCAGAGCTGGCTTAGTTACATGCCCAAAGGATTCCCAGAGTTTTAATTCCTTTCAACTCAGAGCTCTAAACACTTCTAAAGTGATCACAGAAAATCTAATTTGATCTAGACCCCAAGGATAGCCTTCAGACATCGACAGGAAATTTGCCCAATCTCTCTAATGCTTCCGAGCAGGAGCGGGGTAAAGAGAGGTGTAGGAGTCCCCATAGGGTAGGATATGACTTCTCAGGTCACTTACCTCTGACTGTAAACCCCAGTGACTCACTGGTATTGAGCAAAGTGTGGCATTGTTTATTGGCTCCAGGGGTAGCATTTGGCACACCTGTGTGGCATAGTTTGATCTAACCATTTCCCAAATGTGTTATGCTAAAAAATATTTTTTCTCCTTTTCAAAAATGATCAAAGGTGTCTAAGTATTGTCCACCTCAAAAAAGCCATCTCTCTGACTGGACATAACATCTGACACTGAAGCCAGACCTCCTCCCACTCAACAGCCAGACATTACCTTGCGTTCACATTCTCACCAGGATCCCAGCCGGAACAGCAGAAAGGGGTTAGCTTCCTGACTAAGGAAAAAAACCCCAGCCTTCGTGGGACATGAAGTCGTAGGTTACAAACCTAGATGATTCTTATATAGGGCTGAGTGATTGAGGATGTGAAGGTGAAATTTTAAAATGTATTCCATCTTTAGGACTCGCTCTAACTGTTATGAATGAAAAAATTCAGGAGTCCAGTGAAATGTTTTAAAATGTTCTCCCTTTGTATTGCTTTGATTATTTAATGGAAGTTCTCACACAGCTGAAAAAATAAAAACACATAATAATGCAAGGCATAATTATGTCCCATATTACAACTGTGAATCATCGTTACGCATACATTTATGTGTCTCATGTGATGTTAATAGCTCTCTTTCAATAATACCCAGATAGTTTTCTGCTGAGTTAACACGAAGACATCTTGTATGTTATTGCCAAATTTTTTTTTCAAGTGTACTACCTCAATTCATGCCTTTAGAAATTTGTATTAATTCACAGTCGTAGGTGAGTTTCTAATGATTAGCTATAGATTGACGATTTTATGACTATTCACAACATGGGGGTTATTCCTTCTCATGGTTTCTCAGATGAGTGTATGTCAATAAGAAAGAGTGGAGCTAGAAATAGTCTGGATACTAAAATGAAGTTGGTTTAAATTGTATGTTTATGCATATCTTTATTTAGCTGACATACATCTCCAAAGTTGATAACCAAATATAAATATTCTTTTGATTATTCACAACCTGAATCCCCAAAACATACAAAGTTAAATTTTATGAATCAAATAATTAGATGAATCTTTTTTTCAAACTGTTTTCTACCTCTGTAAGTGGGCTTAGTCTAGTAAAATAAATTTTGCCAAATTTTGAAGTGTGTCAAATGCTAACCTTTGATTCTTGGTCCAAGAATAGCCTTACCAATGTACTTGCTCTGCAATTATGATTTATTTAGATAGCTTTGTTTATGTTAAGTAAAAACACAAGGCAGTTAAGGGAATACTGGTAAACTTCTAAAACTTACATATTGATTTGTTGATGTATCTGTGTTATGGGATGAATGTTTGTGTCCACCCCAAATTCACACATTGAAGCTCTAGCCTCCAATGTGATGTTATCTGGAGGTGGGACTTTTCGGAGAGAATTAGGTTTAGATGAGGTCATTAGAGTGGGATCTTCATGATGGGATTAGTGCCCTTATCAGAAAAGGAGAGGAGAGAGCTGTGTCTCTGCAAGCACATACAGAGGAAAGGCCATGTGAACACATAGCAAGAAGACAGCTGTCTTCAAGCTAGAAAAGGAGGCTTCACCAGGAGCAGAATCTGCTGGCACCTTGATCTTGGACTTCTAGCCTCCAGAACTGTGAGAAATAAATTTCTGTTGTTTAAGCCACCCAATCTGGTATTTTGTTACAGCAGCTTAGCTCAGACAATCTGTTAGGAATGTATCCAGTTATAAATAACAGAAAACTCTATGAGAGGAGCTCAAACATTAGGATTTATTTGTCTCAAAAAAAAGAAAATGCAAGGAGGAGCAGCCAGTGCAGGGCAGGAGTGGTGGCTCATCAATGGCATCGTGACCCACTCCACACCTTTAATATTTAAGCCTTCATTTCCATTCTTGTTCCCGTATAGTCACAAGATGGCTGCACACACCTCCCAGCCCCTCCTCTGTGTTCCAGGTGTGAGCAAAAGGGTGAAAGAAAGTTGAAGGCTGTCCAGTTTTCCTCATGAGGCCTCGCCTTTTACTTGGGAAAGGTTGTGCTCACCAGGGATTTCGACCACTTTGAGCAGCAAAAAAAAAAAAAAAAAAAAAAAAAGCTTTGTCCATCTATAGCTTCAGGGATCTTTTAAAAGGAAAAAATATTGTGACCCTTGTATCCCTCGGACCATCCACCATCCATCAATACCTTCTTCATACAAATACTCTTTATATGGAATGCATTGATACCTTCAAGAGAGACAACCCTAGATTCTCTCCCAGCTACGGCATTCTACTTGAAGGCCAGGATTGCTGGGTGATATATATATATCTCTCCCTGTCAGAGCTGAGTGTGGCTGCATTGTTCTGGGAAATTCAACACCCTACTTGGGCTGAATTAACCACTGAATTTTGGATGTGCCTCGGGAATGAATATGTGAGGCATCAGCAAACAACATCTACCTTTTGTATCCTTCATGTCATCTATAACCTTTGCACTGTTGTTTGCTGCCTTGGTAATAAAACCAAAGGGAGAGCAACCTTGAACTGCGTCCTAGTCAGAATTCTTAGAATCTTAGACTCTGCAAACTCTGTGGTCTGGGCTAATCCATTGGGCTGGTTTTACCATGTCTACTAATCATCAAAACTACTGGTAGATTCAATGAAGAAAAACTGAATCCATCTTGTAACCTTAGGTTGACATAACTTCTGAATTTTTGTTTTCTGATACACAAGCTCTAAAAAGAGCCACAACAAACAGAAAAGCAAATAAGCAAATCTTAAATATACTTAGAACTTTCACCCGTACCTCCTTCAAACATGAGGCTTTTTAGAGAATTATTACCAGCTTTTCCATTTTTCCTGCAAAGTCCCTACTTCTTCTCTCGAATTCAGAAGAAAACGCCAGAATTCCTAAGAAGGGGGCGGCGTTCCACATTACATTTCATTGTAAAAACAATGCCAAGTGGTGCCATCTGATTTATGCTCCCTCTGTGACATGTAAAAGGAAGGGACTGCTTGTAGAGCACACATTAATTACCACCACTGTCTTCTCTATGCACTTTACAGCTTTTTCTTAGTTTTTAATCAAAGGGAAGAGAAACAATAAGAAACGTGTTGGCACCCAAAGCCGATGAAATGAAGCATGTTTCATTTGGAAGTGTCTTGCATAGTCGTTTTGAACCCATATCCCAATCCTGGATTACTGGGCAGTGATAGAATATTGTTGCCCATGTGCCATTCAATAAACACAGGCAAATAATTTAAAAGAATTCACTGAGACTGAATGTAGGTTTGGCCCTAAATTTGGATATCTTTGGACCCTGTAAGAACATGTAGCTTCTGGACCCTTAAGATGTAAATGCAGTTTGAGCCGAAGCTGCATTTACTTTAGCCACTAGGGGGCAGCATGGCACAGAAAGTGTCGTGCAGGCAGGCGCCGCTTCTCTGCTTCAAAGGTTATGAAAAAGGTTTCTGCTAGGGCAGGCAAGGAGGGAGTCCTAAAAAAACCAGGCAGCTAAAAATAACCCCTACAATTACCCCCATGCAAAAAATTAGACAGATGTGCAAAGATCACTACATTTCTTTGGAAATCATGGTGACTAACTAGAGAAAATTAAATGAATACACAGTATTAGTGCAAAATCACTTCATTTCTTTGGAAATCATGGTGGCAGACTAGAGAAAATGAAATGAATATACAGTTCTTTGATATTTATCCCCCATACCAATAAAGAATAAAAAAGAAATTAGCTACTCAGTTAAACTGAGAGCAAGGTACCAAAGACCAGAAGACAGGTCAAAGTATAGTTTTATTCATTTAAGGGTAGTGACACTTAAAAGCATTTAGAACCAGTTTGACCGAGGTTCATATGCCAGTTCAAGCGTTTACTCGGCTTTGTGATGTTGGGCAGATTATTTAATTCTCTAAGCTTTAGTCTGAGAAATGTGGATAATAATATTATAGTTGCTACCTTATGGAGCGATTGTGAAGCTTAAATGAAGTAAGGCATATGAAGAGCTAAACTCAGCTAGTTAGCCTTCAATAAATGTTGGCTATAATAAATGATTAGAGTGATGCCACAGATCATTGTTGGGAATAAATTTTGCCCTTCCAAAGCCTTTTAAGTTTGGGACTCAGGCTCCTAAGGGAGAGACAGGGGCTAGGAATAAATGGACCCAACAGGAAAAGGAGGAAGAGGTGACAATGCCAACACTGTGGGCAACATGCTGGTCCACCTGGGGGCTCAAGCAAGCTGACAGGCTCCAGGCAGGACAATGTGGCTGGCCAGTTGGCTGGCTGTGTCCACCAGGCTTCATAGAGCCTGAGCAGGCTGAGAGCACAGTGCAGAGGAGGGCTGGAGTGAGCAATAGCAGCTGATTCCTGCCCGTTGTCCTTTAGCCTTTAAAATGCTCTGCTGAACGTGGTGCTGCATTGGCAGGAAAGTCAATAGAGTGGGTAGTTGAGCAGGGCTGCCCTGCTGAGGAAAGCCCCTGCCTCCTGTTTCTGTTCTTACTACTCTTTGGACTCTTCTTCCTAGCTCCTTCCTTTCTTGTTTTGTTAGTCCTGCTTCTAAGGTTATCAAACTCTCTGTTCTTCTCTGCCTACAAGCATCTTTATTATTTATTCATCCATTGAACAAATATTTATTGAGGACTTAACTTACTGAATGCCACATGCTGGGAACACAGTGACAAATAGAGGTCAGAGCCCTGCTAAAATGAAATATATTTTTTTTTAGTGGGGAAAACAAACAACAAACAAGTGGACAAAGAAATAATATAATTTCTGATAGTGGTTGAGCTGTGGGTAAAGGTGAAAGTTGGTGTACGTAAAATGGGGCAGTCAAGGAAGGCTTCTCTGGGGAAGTGATGTCAAAGCTGAGGCCCTGAATGATGAAAACAAACTATCAACATGCAAATCACAGTATCCCAAGCAAGCACAAAGGCCTCCAAGTGGGCTTGCTGCATTTGAGGGGCAGAACTAAGGTCTATCAGAGGAAAGGGGGGTGTGGTGAGAGATGAGGTCAGAAGTTGACTCCTCATGTCAGGCTTTGTAGGCCAGGGTAAAGAGTTTGAATTTGCTTCTAAAGTGAAGGAGGAGTCCTTTTTATGCCTTTAGAAAAGGTTCCCTCCTTCAATGTCATAGAAAAAAATATTGTAGGTTTTCTGCTATCTGTTTTGCAGTTTAGGTTTCTGGTCTGAGGGTCATATGAATCAGAGACTCCTCTCTCTCCTTGGTATGGTGGACCCTTGGGGGAGGCAGGACACTGAGATGGGTAGAGTCCATGCTCCACAGTTGGACCATTTGGGTCAGGAATACTCTAATCTCAGCTGAGCCAGGGTCAAAGCCCTGGTGAATAAGTCTCCCTGATTGTGGTGAGCTCCTGGGATCCACTCTGAGCACAAGTAAACATTAGAAAGCAAGGACCTTCCGTAATAAATAAATATAGCAAAGCCCTTTTCACTGCATCTATACCAGCATCTATTGTTTTTTGACTTTTTAATAACGGCCATTCTGACGGGGTAAGGTGATATCTCATTGTGGTTTTAATTTGCATTCCTCTGATGATTAGTGATATTGAGCACTTTTTCATATGTTTGTTGGCCATTTGTTTCTATTCTTTTGAAAAATGTCTGTTTATGTCTTTTGCCCACTTTTTAATAGGGTTATTTGTTTTTTTCTTGCTGATTTGTTTGAGTTCCTTATAGATTCTGCATATTAGTTCTTTGTCAGATGTATAGCTTACAAATATTTTCTCCCATTCTGTAGATTGTCTACTTACTCTGTTGATTGTTTCTTTTGCTGTGAAGACTTATACACTGTTGGTGGGAATGTAAATTAGTACAACCTATATGGAAAACAGTATGGAGATCTCTCAAAGAACTAAAAGTAGATCTACCATTTGATGGCAATTCCTCTCCTGGGGATCTATCCAAAGGAAAATAAGTCATTTTTATTAAAATGACACCTGCACTTGTATGTTTATCATAGTACAACTCACAATTGCAAAGATATGGAACCAACCTAAGTGCCCATCAACTGATGAGTGGATAAAGAAAATGCAGTGTATATACCATGGAGTACTACTCAGCCATGAAAAGGAATGGAATAATGTCTTTTGCAGCAACTCAGATGGCCATTATCCTAAGTGAAGTAACCCAGGAACAAGAAACCAAACACCACATGTTCTCACTTATAAGCAGGAGCTAAGCAATGGGTATGCATGGCCATACAGAGTGACATAATGGACACAGGAGACTCAGAAGGGAGAGGCTGGGTGGCGGGTATGAGATGAAAAATTACCTATCAGGTATAATGCACACTATTTGGGTAATGGGTACACTGAAAGCCTAGACTTCTCCAGTATATAATTCTTCCATGTAACACAGAACCATATTTACCCTCTACATCTATTAAAATAAAGTAAAAAAAAAAGCAAAGCCACATTCTTTCCCTGTTAGTGAGATTTATTTCAAAAAAATTAAATATTCTTTATTGAGCAGTACTGATAGCATGAGGGCTGCATGAGGGAAATGGGGGGAGACATCTGGATTTCCTAACATCTGGAGCCACACCAAATCACATGCTCAAATCTCAAGTGGCTGCATTTTTAAGATTAAGGTACAGTGGGTTACTTTACCTTCATTAATAATGTATGATGTGATCTGGAAGGGGAAACATTCTAGAGTCAGTAAATTTGGTGCACTGTCACTTTGGTCATCCCAGTCCCCTAGCATGGTGCCGGTAACTTTGGTCCAGAGTCAAGGCAGTGTCTGAAGGTTATGCAAAATTACTGGTGACAGGGGCATAAAATTCTACCACATTGAAAGAAATATAATTTTTATTAGCAAGTATCTTTTCTTGCTAAAGACTCCATTTATTCTTTCCTTTCCCTTTATTTATTCAACTCATATTTAATAAGCACTTACTATGTGACAGGTACTGGATGAACAAGGGTAGACAATCATGTTTTCTGTCCCTATAACTTTCAGTCTATATAGGACCAGAATTCCAAATCCTGCGAAGGCTATACAGCTCATACAAACACATGAGTGTGGTTGAGTGCTATTGCAAGCACAATGACATTGGGCCCTAGTGTTGGGTAGAAACAGGGAGTAGTGAGGTCTATGGCAAACAGGATAGTACTCACCCAATCTAAAAGAGTAGATGTTAATCACTCTAGCATATTATTTCTATATAGGGTGAGGGCCCAGTGTTGCTGAGTCTTTAACTTTTTGAAAGAAGTAGGAAATCTATATTGTTACACAAAATATGCTATTTTAAAAATGTAGGCAACTAAATCAACTAATTTTGTGGGGAACAAACAAAACACAATAATTTTATTATAATAAGATGCATATATTAAAAATTAGTATGGATTACATAATAATGTCGATTTCTCATCTATATTTATATAGATAATTCAGATTTTTGCCAGAACCAAACAAAACATATCTATATGTATATATCCTGATTGTGGTGTACACGTATAGATAGAGACAGATATAAAGATATGAAAAATTTTGATTTTTTTATATCTTTATATCTGTCTGTATCTAGATATCTATATATGTACAATAAATCTGACCAGTAAGCTTCTAGTTTAAATCCTCTGATTTAGAATAATAAAATTTAATATCACAATCTACTTCCATGAAAACATACTCCTAATCTATCTTTGACTTATAGACTGCCTATATGAACTTAAAGGGCTTCAACTCAAAGCACAAGGAAAATTGCAGCAAAGCAAAGGAAGAACAGATAAATAGACATATTCATTAAGAAGCACATGCAAAATGTCTCCAATGTGAAAATGTAATACGGTGAAATAAAATCCCACCTCATTCAGTGTTATTGTGTCCATGGGATCTTCATGAATATGAATCTCAATACCATGGCTTTGTCTTCCTTAAATAGAAATGACCTAGAAAGAAAACAGGCCCCTGTTGGGGAGGAAAATGATATGCAGTTAGTAAGCTGGATAGATTTATGAACCAAAGAAATGTGACCAAAATAATTGGGACCTCCCCCTATGCCACCTCCTGAGTGAATAATGATTAGACAATTGTTTTCACTCTAGGCAGAAGCATTGCCATCAAAACTCTTCAGTTGCCTTGCCACTTCCTTGGCTTCTGAAGAAAATGACTGGTATTTGAAGGGTCATCTGGGCAGCACAGGGGCTGGCTCAGATATGTGGTGGAGCAACGGGAAAGAACATTAGGAAACACAAAGCCAACACATGTGTTATCACTGGCAATTTTGAACATAGCCTTTCCAAACAATAATCCCAAACACTGCCTAAAAGAGCAAAGCCAGCTGAAAGAAATAGCCCAGATGTTTCCCCCTGCTTGTAAAATAAAATACCACACAATAAATTGGGAGAGATGACATCAAAGTAGCCTGCAAAGCCAGAGTCTTAATGGAGTCAAAGATACCCCTACAGCTTTTGTGCATTTGCTATTGTACTGTGGCATGGGCTTCTCTGGATCTGGCCAGCTCATATCTGGACAGGACATATCTGGAAACAATGTCACAAATGCTCCAACTTTCGTTGATAAGAAGTTACTTTCTCTAGAAAAGGATGAAATAGCGCAAGTTTCTCATTTAGGCATATTTTTCACCTCCAAGAAAAGTAAGGCATTTTCGTGTATAATCTAAAACAACAAAACAGAGAATAATAATACAGAACCAGTTGGAAATTCTCATATGTCAAAGTCCTTGGTCTGACTTGTTTTGATTAAGCCAGAGCACGGATGTGAGATCTTCTGACATTTTGTAGGAGTGCTCTACTTACATCTTCTTAGACCCCTAACCATTTCCATGCACACCAGCCTGATTTACAATGGCCAATACCTACTCTTGGGCTGCTGGAACCCACTTTGCCTATGAAATATCTAGAAATTAATGACCCCCTAGGAGCATCCTTAAAAATTACTTAAGAGAGTAGGAGTATAAATATCTCAGGTCCTTTGCCCTTTGGCAAGATAACTCTGATGTGTGTTTCATGCCTTGTCTCAGAGCTTCCTAGTTGGATTAAGCTCTAGTTGCCCACTGAGGTAGCTGGCTTAATAATGTGCCCTATTGGCTGCCTTACTTTCTCTGTCTTATCTATTCCTGAACCTCCCAAATAAACTATGTTCATTCAGTCTTCATCTCAGGGTCTGCTTCTAGGAGGAACCCAACTAACACATATCTCTACTGAAATAATTCCCCCTCTTTAACATTTATATGGAAAGGAATTGCATCTTCTCAAAAGTGAGTGGTACTGCATAAAAATCAACGGATTTTACAGATAAAAATCAACGGATATTTCCAATCAGATATGCAGCTCCATACTGGATGCTTATCCATGATGACTTTAGGATTATCAGCCCTCCATTTACTCGTGCTTTCCACCCTCCCCTGTGCTCTGCTCTGTCTGTAGTATGAGAGGAGTTCAAGTTTAGTGTGAACCACTTAACACCATCCCCTGCCATCAAACAAAATGTGATGATTATAGGATATCACAAACTATTCCTGGATAAATAACTATAGGGAAAGTAGAACTTTTATGTTAAAGTAGGAGGTTCTGCAATGTCATATAAATCAAATTTTGGTCTGCCTAAGCAAAATTTGCGGGTATTTATTACAACTAGATTTCCAGTTTCAAGCCTCAGAAGTACTGATTAAGTAGGTCTAAGGTAAATTCCATGTATTTACATTTCTAATAAGCATAGTAGTTTTAAAACAAATTCTTTGACACTCCTTGCATTGAGAGCTGAGTTCCATGTCCCTTCTCCTTGACTTTAGGTACAGTCACTGCTTGACCAACAGAGTACAGTGGAAGGGATGCTGTGCAGGTTTCTGGGCCCAGGATTTATTTATTTATTTTTTTTATTTTTTTTTTTTTATTTTTTTTATTTATTTTTTTAATTTCAGAATATCATGGGGGTACAACTCTTTGGCCATACACATTGCCCCTGTTCTGCCCGTGTCAGAGCCACAATCGTGGTCATCCCCCAAACTGTGCTCCCCACATCCATTCAGTGAGAGTTTTTCCCATCCCTTCCACCCCCCTCCCGCCCGCCCGCCCTCAGATGAATGTTATTGCCCTGTGTGATGTAAGTGTTCATCAGTTAGTACCAGTTTGATGGTGAGTACCAGGGGTGCTTGTTTTTCCATTCCTGTGACACTTCGCTTCGAAGAATGGGTTCTAGCTCCGACCAGGATAATACCAGATGTGTTAATTCACTATTGTTCCTTATTGCTGAGTAATACTCCATGGTATACATATACCACATTTTATTGATCCACTCGTGTATTGATGGGCACCTGGGTTGTTTCCACAACTTTGCAATTGTGAATTGTGCTGCTATGAACATTCGAGAGCAGATGTCTTTATTATAAAATGTCTTTTTTTCTTTTGGATAAATACCCAGTAGTGGGATTGCTGGGTCAAATGGTAATTCTACTTTTAATTCTTTGAGATATCTCCATATTCTTTTCCATAGAGGTTGTACTAATTTGCAGTCCCACCAGCAGTGTATGAGTGTTCCTACCTGTCCACATCCCCGCCAACATTTGTTATTTGGGGATTTTTTGATATGAGCCAATCTCACTGGAGTTAAGTGATATCTCATTGTGGTTTTGATTTGCATTTCCCTGATGATTAGAGAAGTTGAGCACTTTTTATATGTTTGCTGGCCATCATTCTGTCTTCTTTGGAAAAGTTTTTGTTCATGTCCTTTGCCCATTTTTTAATAGGGTTGTTTGATTTTTTCTTGTTGATTTTCCTAAGTTTTGTATAGATTCTGGTTATAAGCCCTTTATCAGAGGTGTAGCATGCAAATATTTTCTCCCATTCTGTAGGTTGTCTGTTCACTCTAGTGATAGTTTCCTTGGCTGTGCAGAAGCTTTTCAATTTGATCAGGTCCCATGTATTTATTTTTGTTGCTGCTGTGATTGCTTTGGGGGTCTTCTTCATAAATTCTTTGCCTAGGCCAATGTCCATAAGAGTTTTTCCAACATTTTCTTCGAGAATTCTTATGGTTTCATGTCTTAGGTTTAGATCTGTTATCCATTGTGAATTGATTTTTGTGAGAGGTGAGAGGTGTGGGTCCACTTTCAGTCTTCTACATATGGCCATCCAATTTTCCCAGCACCATTTGTTGAATAGGGAATCTTTTCCCCAGTGTACGTTTTTCTGGAATTTGTCAAAGATCAGGTGACTGTATGAGGTTGGTTTTATATTTGGGTTCTCAGTCCTGTTCCATTGGTCTACATGTCTGTTCTTGTGCCAATACCATGCAGTTTTGGTTACTATAGCCTTGTAGTATAGTTTGAAGTCTGGTAGACAGATGCCTCCCAATTTGTTCTTTTTGCTTAAGATTGCTTTGGCTAGACGGGGTCTTCTCTGGTTCCACACGAAGCGTAGAATTATTTTTTCTAGATCGGCAAAAAATGATGTTGGTATTTTGATAGGGATTGCATTGATTCTGTAAATTAATTTAGGTAGCAAAGCCATTTTTACTATGTTGACTCTGCCTATCCAAGAGCATGGTAAGGTTTTCCATCTATTTACATCCTCTGCAATTTCCTTTCTCAGTGTTTCATAATTCTCTCTATATAGGTCTTTGATCTCCTTAGTTAGATATATTCCTAAATATTTAATTTTCTTTGTTGCTATTGCAAAAGGTATAGCATCTTTAATTTGTTTCTCGGCTTGATTGTTATTAGCATATATGAAGGCTATGGATTTGTGTGTATTAATTTTGTATCCTGAGACTTTGCTGAATTCATTTATCAATTCCAGTAATCTCTTGGTTGAATCTTTGGGGTTTTCTATGTATAATATCATATCGTCTGTGAATAGTGAAAGTTTGACCTCTTCTGCCCCTATCTGGACGCCCCTGATTCCTCTGTCTTGTCTAATTGCTGTGTGGGCCCAGGATTTAAATGGTAGCTTCCACTTCCTGTCTCTTGGGATGCTTATTGTTGGAACCAAGCCCCAGTGCTATGCAAAAGCCGAGCAGCCATATGGCAAGGCCTGGTGTTGGTGTTCCAGCCAACCACCCCGGCTGACATCCCAGCTGACACCCAGCAACAACCCCAAGACACGTAAGTGATTGAGCCTTCTGAAGATTCCAGCCGCTGGATATCAGCCACTTGCTGACATCTCATGGGCAGAGATAAGCCAAGGTTGCCACAACCTGACCAAATTGATGAATGTATGGCTGTTGTTGTTTTTAAGACACTATGTTTTGGTGTGGTTTGTTAAATAGTAATCATAACTAGAATAAAAACTTATCCAGGTGACTCAAGTACATGGCTCTTGCACTTTGAAAAATACTCTATCTTATAATCAGGTGTGTCAGAAGATTATGCAAAATTTTATGGGGTAAAAACTATGAAAAAAATAATGTGGTCAATGGTTAAGTGCAGAGGAAAGCTATTTTAATATGATGCCTCAATCAATAATGTGGAGAGCATGAATCTTAGTCTGCATATTCAGGTATATAGGAGAAAACTTTGAAAAGTTTTTAAAACTTTTTTATCATTATTTGATAATGCAGCTTAATCAGTTCCTTTTCTCATTCCATTCCTTGCAGTGCTGAGGCACTGGAGCTTCTGATCTTGGCTACCATTTATTCACTCTGTGGCATCTACTGACATCTCCTTGGTCCCACGTCCATCAACAGATCACTGCTTAGGGTTTCTAGTCCCTGGCTACAAGAACAAAGCCCTTTGAAGTCCAGCACTCTGAGCTACTTCTGTCCCTGCTCAGGATAGCTGGGCGTAGGACAGTCCATGGCCTGTGTACGGCCCTGTGGTCACACTTTGCAGCTGTTTCTAGTCTGTATCCTGCAGGCTTCCTGGGGCTTCAAGTGGGAGAGTGAAGTGGGTAAATGAGTGAAGTGGACCACTTTTAAGATAAAAGAGGTAGTCCCTACTTAGCTCCAGCTAATTATTGCCATGAGGGAATATGGGCCCGGGTGCCAGATATCCTGATATTTCAAGAGAATCTTGAAGTGAGAATTGTTATGTAGCATCTTCTAATATTAACTGCTTATAACAAAAAGAAGATTCTAAAATATATTGTAAAGGCAAAATGAAACATATCTGTGGGCCAGCCTTACAGCCTGCCAGTTTATAAGCTCTGACTTGGTTAATTTTATGTGTGTGTGGGTTGAGGGGGAGGGGATATAAAGAGCAAAACCATGCGAAGAATAAAAAGAAATATTGAAACACAAACACTATCTTTGAGTTTTTAAAAAATATTACCCCAGTAAAAAAGGATTAAGAAATAATATAAAACTTGAAGAAAAAGAGATTTTCAATCTAGTTTCAAGTGAGGGAGGTTTCTTTCTATGTGTAAAATAATCAGCCATGCAATAAAAAAATGTCCTGCCCTGAGTTCAGAGCCCAGAGTCCAGGGCCTAGGGTATCATATCTGAAAAGGAGAGGGGAGTGGAAAGAGAATTCAATAGGAGAGGGCTGTGAGACTCAGAAAAGTCAATTTACAGAGATTTAAGCAAGCAGGCTTTCTTCTCTTTCTGATGGCCATTTTGAACATTAGGTTTATTCTCAGACTCAAAAGCAGAAGCAACTGAAATTCACAAGCACTTCTTCACTTTGAATATGATACCATTTTGAGAGTAATCACGAACCCTCCCACTCAGTCATAATCACTGCTCTCTGAGTGTAGCTCCTTAAATGTTAATTAAAACAATATATTAAACTTAGGGGTCCAAAAAATGAGCAAGGGACAGAGGAATGCAAAGGCATGCTA
The DNA here is from genome assembly GCA_023783475.1 of Daubentonia madagascariensis. Lineage (NCBI taxonomy): Eukaryota > Metazoa > Chordata > Mammalia > Primates > Daubentoniidae > Daubentonia > Daubentonia madagascariensis. Next base: position 10,339,938 of record JAKFHU010001268.1, on the reverse strand, counting down.
GATGCACATAGGCCATCTGCATCCAAGGAAGAAAAATATTTCAATGCAGATGCCCTGGGTGCTGTTAGTCAGGCTCCTGGCTTAACACTGCAGCTTTATTGGGGGGGGGGGGAATTCAGAATGAAGATCATATACAAGTTGGGAGATAGACCAGAGAATTGGTCTAAAATTCTCCATAATATGAGATCTACCTTTCCTCTTAGAAGGCATGGAAGAGGGCATTTGGGGAATACACAAAAGTGAAGAAGTACTTATAGTTAGGGTTCTCATTGAAGGTGAGAAAAGCAAAACAAAAACCAACTCTAACCAGTCTAAAGCAAGAGTACCCTTGTAGCTCTCTCCAGGATCTCAAGTGATATTATCAGGACTCAGTTACTCTCCTCCCTTGACCCTAACTGGGTACTAGCCCAGGCTAACACCCAAGTCTCAGGTTCAAGTTCAGTGGTAAAGAGAGCATCTCATTCTGGTGGTTCAAGCCCAAACCCCAAGACTAGCTCTGATTGCACCAACCCAAATCACATGCCAACTCTTGACCCAATCCTGTGGCTAAGGGAATATTAGCACTTTGATTAGGTGGGACTAGGTCATGTCACACAATCTAACACCGGAGATTTTCTGTTTTGTTTTTGTTTTTGTTTTCCCAATCCTTTTTCTATCTGTGCTTCAGTTTGGATCCTTTACACTGATCTTTCTTTCTATTGGGTCCCATTTGCTGTTAAACCAATGCATAGAGTTCTTATTTTCGTATATTATATTTCTCAATTTTAGAATGTCCATTTGCTTCTTTTTTATAGATTCACCCCAAGATACATGCAAGTATGTTCAAAGAAGCATTATTTGGAATAGACAAAATTGGAACTAAAATAATTACTATAAAAAGTGGAGTAGATAAATAAATTGTGTTATATTCATAGAATGGGATACCACATAGTAATTAAAATGAATGAACTCCAACTATATCCAACATCATGGATGAAAATTAAAAACAAAATTAAGACAAAGAAGTCAGATACAAAATAATGTGTGATTATGTTTATGTAAAGTACTAAACTAAAAATAGACTAAACTAAAAGAAAACAATAGTTAGGGATCAATCATTAGGTAGTAAAAACATAAATAAAAGCAAGGAAACAATTACTAAGAAAGCCAGTATAAGTACTTTTGGGTAGATGCGTTGTATTTTGCAATAAAGCAAGCTTGAGATACAGGAAAGGGGTAACATGGGTTTTGGCAAACCCAAGAGAACGTAAGCAGTTTACATCTGCCTTTTATTTCTATAGTCTCTTCTGCTGCCTCCTTTAAATAGTATAATAAACTTTCCACAGTGATGGTCTCTTTGTGGCCTGAACTCTCCACTCCTGTCCTAGGAAAGTGGTAAGTAATGTTATCTTCAGAAGCCCCCTGTCAGAGGATGGAAAAATCAGTGTGCACTCTAGAGAGTTATGTCACCCGTCTCTACCACAATATGATAGGTAGGTTCCAGAAGCAAATATAAGATAAACCATAGCTGCAGGGAAGTTGGAGATAAGACAAATGAGATTGTACACTGGAGTCAAACTATAAAATCAGCTAATGAATTTAAACAGTTTTCTAAATTCCTGCTAAATGATAGGTAAGATTTGTTTAGTATTTACTAAGGCTAACATGCTAAAAGCATTACACACATAATCCTTAAAACAACTTTTCAAATTAAATGGGATTATTATCTTAATATTGCAATGAAGGAAACTGATGTTTAGGGCATTTTCAATAAAGTCCTCAAGGTCACATGGCCAAGAAGTGGCAGAACGGAGATTCAAACTGAGATCATCTGGCTCTTGAGGCTTTGTTCTGAACGCTCATGTTATAATATCTCTACTAAGGAGGTGCAACGGCTCCCAGGCCTGAGCAAGTTTGGAGGATTCCATTGTATGTGGTATTATTCAGCGACTGCAGTGTGGAATATCAGAGTAACTTGGTGGGCTTCATCTGGTTATTCTTTAGGGAGAGAAAGTTCTGCCATCAGACTGTGGTTCTCATGGTCCCTTTCGTTTAAGGCTATTTCTACAGTGAGGCTGGATATATCAGGCTTTATTAGCCTCATGACATTAAAAATTTTAATTATGCAAATAATCTCTTGTCCTCAGAATTCTTGTTTAGCAAGCAGCTTTCTGATTATAACTTGACTTTCCAAGAAGAACCCTTTGGAATTTGGAGTCTGTGTCAATTTGAATATTCTGGTGTGTGTGACAGCTTTTATTTTTCATCGTCTACCAGTATATTAGCATCCTTATTTATACATTTGTTTGTTGAGCTATGTAAATGTGAATTTTCTCATTAGAGATTGGGTTTTGAAAGCTAGATCTACAAAAATATGATTTCTGAGTCTGAAAGACTGAAGACAAATCTCTGAATGTTGGCAAATTCATCAAAGTAAAGTTATTGTGAAACTTTTTGGACAATAAACCATTGACCTTTTTCTTTTTTTCTTTCTTTTTTTAAATTTCAAAATATTAAGGGGGGTACAAATGTTTTTGTTACATGGGTAGATTTTATAATGTTTTAGTCAGGGCTATAAGTGTGCGCATCACCTGAATAGTGTTCATTGTATCTGTTAGGTAGGTTTTTACCCCTCCCCTCCTCCCCTTTCCCCCTACCCCCTTCTTGATTTCCAATGATTTTTACTTCTTTCTGTGCCCATGTGTGCCAATCAAATAGTTCCAAATTATTAGAAAGTTCATGTGGTGTTTGTTTTTCCGTTTTTGAGATAATAGATCTTTTTTCTATTGAGACCTTAAACCTGGTGTGGGTTTTAACTTTTCTACTTAACTTCTATAAACCTATCAGTTCACTTTATCTGGTGACTAATTATTACATTATAAGGCAGAATAAACCATGAAGTCATTAAATTTTGGTAAAATGATATGGTAGGGAGAGGTTTAGAGGAGTACTGTAGATAGAATTTTGTCCCCCCAAAATTCCTACATTGAAGCCTTAACCTCCAATGTGATGGTGTTTGGAGTTGGGGCCTTTGGGAGATAATAAGGTATGATGAGGTCATAAGGTTGGGGTCCTCATGATGGGATTAGTATCCCTATAGGAAGAGACACCAGAGAGAGCTTGCTTCCGTTCTCTCTCTGCATGCACAAAGAAGAGCTCATGTGCTTACACAGCGAGATGGAGACCATCTATAAACAAGGAAGAAGGCCCTCACCAGAACCTGACCATGCTGACACTCTGATCATGGACTTCCAGGCTCCAGAACTGTGCTTTAAATTTATTTCTGTGCTTTAAGCCACCCAGACTATGATATTTTGTTATGGAAGCCCAAGCAGACTAATACAAGGCGGCCAATGGAAAATGGGGAGGCAACCCTTCTTTGAGTGACTGAGAGATGCTATGACAGGGGAAGGACAAGCTCAAGGGGCCTGCAAGGCCAGCCTAAGAACATGAGGAACCCAGAGAACATTATCTTAAGGAGAATAAATCTGAAAAACTACCTTTGTTTCCTTTGGGGCTGTCTTAATACTTAGTATTCTGTACCAGGCTTTCATTTTAGATTTTTCTGTTTTCCACATCTGTTTTATTCAGTAGAAGAGTTGCACTAGTATCATCAACACTCAGAGCACTTTTAGAAAGTAAAAAATTTGACTCACTAAAAATGTTTCATTACATAGTATTCCTTTCACAGATCATTCTTTCCTTTCTGGAAAAGAATCAGGTTATAAAACCCGGGGAATGCAGTTAGCAGGACTTTTAAATGGTGTTTGATTTTTTAAAAGCCTAAGCATCTGACCATGGTTTTTCCAAGTCAAACAGCAGTTTAAAAGCTAAGAGGCTTTGAAGTCAGAGGCCTGTACTGCTGTGAGCTACTCTCTCTCTTTCTCTCTCTCTCTCTGTCTCTGTCTTTCCTGAAATAGTAGGTGAGATCAGATGAGCAAATTTATAGGGGTACTGTTTGTGTTTCTTTACATAGGTCATTTTTTTAAAGAGACTGCCCTATAAACCTTACTTATGTTCTCTAATGCACTGAGCTACTTTTTTGAAATGTATAAGAAAAAAAATTCAGTGTGCTGAGGAAAACTTATTTAACCACACTATTATTACTTTTAAACATGAAAAATGTCATTTTCCCTTCACTTTTCAAATAATGAACAGGAAGACCCAGACTTTCAGAAGGTCACATAGCAAGTCAAGACCAATACTGATTTTAAACTCACAATGATAGAGGCCTCTTTAAAGAATGCAAAGGTCCCAGTAATAACAGGTATTTTTATGTTGTACCAACAACATGCCAATCACTTTGCTTGCTATCTTGCATTATTTTTGACTGCTGCAAGACACTCCCAGAAAGATATTTATAACGGATAAAGAAAGTGAGTTTCAGAGTGGTTAAGTAACTAGATCAAGACACACTACTCATAAGAGGCTGGGTCACCATATAAAACCAACTTTCTGATTCCAAAATCCACATTGTTTCTGCTATAATGCCATGTAGGACCCATAATGATATCTACATTTCTGGAGAAAATAAATCTGTTAAAAATTAATTTTTCATTCTAGAATAGTGGAGTACTTTCAATAAGGGTAAAAATGAACATCAGTTGTCCAGTGATTTGAATATTTTTCATTTCTCTACTATTGAAATTCTTTCAAAGCAAAGCTGATTTTTTTTAATGATAGTATGTGTTTGCTAATAGGGCAAAAAAGTTAGAGAGACTGAGGACTGTATTTTATCAGAAGGTTCTAATCATGACATGGTAACCAACCATGAAGGTATTGATTGGCATAACTTACAGTGATCATAATAATTCACATTTGTAGAGTATTTTTTAGGTCAGAGGTAAGTTGTCTGAAAGAAGACAACTGGACCAGAAAAGAAGTCACACCTTGTAGATAAGAGTAGCTTTCTCTGGAAAACCTTGATTGGATCAATGTTTCCATAGAGAGAGTGGGAAATTGTATGTCACAAACTGTCACCAGGAAAGCAGTCTACCTGAAAAATATAATAAATACAAAGGAAGTTTGACATTGGAAATTGGCTTGTTGTGACAGTGTGTGAAATGAAGAAGAGTGCTGAAGTTGAGGGAGTTATAAATACCCAGAGTGGGAGGAGGATTACCTGGAAAAATAGAGGTGTGAGGGCATATTTGTGAGCAGTCTCCTGCACTAAAGAGGGACTGATGTTTAGTCTGTTTGACAGCTCTATCCCCATAGACAAGGAAGGTGACATTAGTTTGCCATATCTTCATGATAAAGCTCCCAGGATAATCCAGCTCCCTGGCCCTGATTCTGTATTCTCTAAGTAACCTTCTGATGGTAATAAGTTTTCCAGTAGATTTCTCTCCTTGGGAGGAAATGAATGGACAGACTGACAGGATCCAATCTGCTTGGCAGTGTGATTTCTCACTTTAAATTAAGATTCTGGCCCATAAATTTGATAGAGTTGGGTGATGTGAGTCGTCTCTTTCAGTCTGACTTCTCAAGGCCCTGGGTCTGTAGAACTGATAATAGCAACCACTTACATTTGTGTAGTAATTTATAGTTTATAGAGCCTTTTAACTGATGTCATGTCATTTAGCTCTCACAATGTGTCTGTGAGGTAGTTATTATGATCTCTGCCTTACTGAGACTCAGAAAGGTTAAGTGAATTTCTCAAGGTCATTCAGCTAGTTAGAGGAGAACAAGACACAAAACCCAGGACTTCTGATGCTAAATTCAGAACTTCTCCTCTACCAGAGACAGACAAGTACACAAATGCATAAGAACTCATAAGATTGAGTTTGCAACAACTTGCAGCCTTACTGATATCTTGCTACCAAAGAGCCTCCTCTTTTTGAATAAAGGAGGTATTTTAGTTAAAGCTTATGCAGCTGTCACCCCCAATCTCCCTATTCTCCCCCTGCCCAGCTGTAGGAAACCACTAATCTACTTTCTGACTCTACGGATTTCCTTATATTTAACATTCCATGTAAATATTATAGAATCAATTATGTGGTCCTTTTTGACTGGCTTCTTTCACTTATCACGTTTTCAAGGTTCATCCATGTTGTAGCATATATCAGTACTTTATTCATTTTTATTGCCAAATAATATTCCATTCTATAAATATACCACATTTTGGTTATCCGTTCATCAATTGGTGCACATTTGGGTTGTTTCTACTTTTTGATTATTGTGAATACTGCTGCTATGAACATTCACATCAAGTTTTTGTGTGAACATATGTTTTCATTTCTCTTGGGTATATAACTAGGAGTGGAATTGCTGAATCATATAACTCTATGCTTAACTATTTGAGGAACTGCCAGACAGTTTTTTAAAGCAGCCATCCCATTTTATATTTCCACCAACAGTGCATGAGAGTTCCAGATTTCACCAACACATCCTTACCAACACTTGTTATTATCTGACTTTTTGATCATAGCTATCCTAGTGGGTATGAAGTGGTATCTCATGGTTTTGATTTATATTTCCCTGATGGTTAATGATGTTGAACATCTTTTCTTATGCTTATTGGTCATTTGTATATGTTCTTTTGAGAAATGTCTATCCAAATCCTTGGTTCATTTTGAAAAATTGGATTATTTGTCTTTTTTTTCTGAGTTGTAATAGTTCTTTGTATATTCTAGATACAAGTCTCTTATAAATATATAATTTGAAAAAGTTTTCTGCCATTCTATGGATTGTCTTTCATTCTTCTTTTAATTTCAAAAAATTTATGGGGTACAAATTTTTTTTTACATGGATGAATTATATTATGCAGAAGTCAGGCATTTCAGTGTGCCCACCACCAGAATAGTGTACATTATACCCAACAGGTAGATTTTTGTCCCTCATACCCTCCCACTTTCCCCCCTTCTTAGTTGTCAACGTCTTTCACTCTTTTGACCATGTTCTGTGCAGCACAAAGTTTTTAATTTTGATGATGACCAATTTATCTATTTTTTCTTTTGTTGTAGTGCTTTTGGTGTAAGGACAAATCTTTTTGAATAAAGAGAAAACCTGATTAGATGTCCAAATGACATTAATTATTACTATGAGGTAAAGTGTAAAAGAAAGAACAGTTTCAGAAGATAAGTGTCTGCTTTTGTAGAGTTTACATTGTGATGAAAAGAAAAAGTAAAGAGAAAAGATAGAAAACACTAAGGGAAGGATAAAAAAGTATTAATAAGGGATAAATATTAAAACAAATTTGAACAATAGCTTGTTACTAGCAATGTTTATTGTCCTGTTTCTTTGTAGTACAAACACATTATATCGGCAAGGTAAATCCATCAAATATTTACATTTAGATTTTTTCATGTTTTTCTAGAAACGGCAACAGCCATGACTGTATTGTACATTTCCCTTTAAAACTAGTATAGGTCAAATGAATTGTCCAAATATGTTTGAGTAAGATTTAATGATTGATTTTTAAACTGCTTTACTTTTGTGTATATATCATTACTAAAATAGCACGTTAATTTATATAGAAGTCTTAAACTTCTTCTGGACATAATAGTTTCATTATACAAAACAAGATATATGTATCTTCTACCTATGACACAATTAGATTTCCTCCCTGTTCTGTTGACAGGTATTTTATGAGCTACATCTGCAATATTCAGTAATCTGCTGCAAGAAATAGTGCTGATTTCATTAGAAAATAATTTGCCTTTCAAACACTTCTTCATATACTCTTAAACACTCTCTAATAATATAACTTAATAATATATAAACAAGGAAAATGCTAGGTACAGCAAAGGAAAAATAAGCATATTCAGTTCAGTGTTGAAAGGAAAAACTTTCCTTGAGTTTCTCCTCATCTCAAGAGGAGGGGTGGAGAAACTTTATCTATGATTTTGTGTGTGTGTGTCTGTGTGTATATTTATATATATTTATATATACACACAGACACACACATATATATATCACTGTGATGTTTATGGTTGCTCTGTACTGAGGTTTATTTGAGGTTTAATTTTATGTACTCATTAAAATTAAATTTTGAAGAGCTGATGGCCTGCACACTCCAGGAATACTAGGATGGTTACAGAATTCAAACAACAAGGCTTAAGCTCTTAATCAAAGGTTTAACTAAATGGTTATTTGGGGGAAAAATATCTATCAAACTATTTAAACCTAAGCAAGCAAACACTATATTTAGGAATAAAGTTTGAGGGTAACTTTGATATAAACCAAATGCAGGTTATGATAGTGATCTTCTTCATTTGTTTTTCAATTTTTCTCTTCCAACTAATTCCAATCTTTTTTATGCACACATTTTTACTAGAAAGTTCTTCTATGGCTGACTCTGCTTGTCTAATATGAAATCCAAATCTTCCTAGGATTTGGGCTAATTTCCCAGAATTTAGGATATTTTTGTAACAAAGTGACTTTAGAGGATTTTTTTCCTCTCACATCTAATTGATTTTTTTTCCAAAATTTAACTCTTTCAGCTGCCAGAAACACACACATACACACGCACACACACACACACACACACGCGCTGAATAGTAAGATTTGGGTTCTCCTGGTTAGTTTCTTCTGTTTAATGTTTTTCAGTCATTTCATTTTGCTTCCAAAGAGTGGGAGGAAAAGCTAATGATAAACAGGGTGCTAATGCCCTCAAAAGGATCCTGTAGGCAAACTAAGGTGGCCTGATGGAAGTAAGTCATCAGAGCTCTCTTAACTGACTTCCACTTAGCTCACTTTCTAGGTTTTTTCTAAGAAAACACATTAATGTCCCTTACGTGTTGAATGCTTACTGCCCTTGGACCACTTTCTAGTTCACTTCTTCACTTTTGCTTCCACTATTGACTTGTATGCACCTTAACAGTCTGTTGTTTTTAAACTTAGCCTGTTTGTGCCAGTTGTACTTGTTATTATAACTATGTAATTTTAAAATTTATTTATATGTTTATTTTCGAGAGGGGGTCTTGTTCTGTTGCCCAGGCTGCAGTGCAGTGGCACAATTTTAGCTCAAACTCCTGGCCTCAAGTGATCCTCCCACCTCTGTTTCCCAAATAGCTGGGATCATAGGCTTGAGCCACTGTGCTTGCCTATAACTATGCAATTTAATTGAATACAAGGGAAACCAAAGAAGAAATAACAAAAAGGAAAAAGGTGGGGGTTTTTTTGTTTTTATGAAAATAAAATTAAATATTTTGGAAATGTCTAAAATTGAGTTACTTAAAATTAGTATACAAAATGAACCATAAGAATTTACTATGCAGCAATGAACAAAAAACTGGTATGCAAGAAATTAGTATGCAAAATGAATCATAAAAAATTGGAGGAAAAAGCAACAAAAGTAGAGTTATTTGACTAAGTCTGAATTAGAAAGTGGCTTACTTACATTTATTCATAAATTCATTCATTTATCCTACAAACATTTATTAAGCATTTACTACGTGTATTAGATAGTTGAGTAGCTAGGAATATAAAAAGAAGTAAATCATGGATCTTAAGAAAATAAAATCTAGTAGGGAAAGGAGCTGTGTGAACACATATATTGAAAAAAAATGTCATGACTATATCTAAGGAATGTTCCTTAAACCTGGAAATGTTTAAATAAACGTGTTATTGGCTCCCGAGAGACATTTAAAAATAACAGTTTGTCTCCTCTGCTAATATGAAATGTGTTATCAATATAAAACATTTGAAAAACAGAGAAAAATGTAAAGAATAAAATAAAAACCATCTCCAATTCCACTACCCAGAGAATTACTGTAAATTTTTTGGTGAATTTTCTCCCAATCTTCTTTTTCTCTGTCTCTCTTTATACATACATACATATATAAAAAATATGAATTAATTATATCATTTGTATTGTGTTATATTATTTAACACTAAAATTATATAATAATATACATTATATATAAGTACTCATATATAAAGCATATTTCTTTCATAATATTGGGATCATTTGTCTCTCTTTAATAGGTTTTAAAAGCATATTAGTGACAATATAGTGTTCAAACATTAAAATTTTTTTGATTATTAATATCTATAATGAGGAGAATTAAGTAAACAATATTAAATTTAAACAAAGGTATCAGCCCAGGAAAAATATTTTTTAAAAATTGGGTTGTCAAGTTTTACACATTTTCAATTATAAGTGTCAAGTATTTGAACTACTTTATAAAGAGGCCACTGATATTTTTCACATCAATTGGCCCTTTTATAGTAATCTGGGCCACAATGACAAGGTGGGATATTATAAATTAAAGCAACTCACACACAGCATTTTGGGATTTAAGGTGTTTTCACTTCTACCAAATAGATAAAATCTACTTTTGAGAGAAAGATACTGCTAATCCTGCAGATCAGTGTCCATCCCTTTCCTTGCATTTTCTCCTCCTCTTGCTAGGGAATAGCATCAAGAAGAAGGAAAACTGGGCTGCGCTGAAGGCCAGTGGCAAGAGGGCTGCCCACAGGGTGGGGTGGGCCGGAGCTGAGGCTCAAGGAGGTTGTGGCGGCCGGGGCCAGTCTTTTCACATTTTGTCTCTCAGAAAGAGGGTTCTGGATGTGCCCCTCTACAAGGAGTGTCTTCACTGCAATTCAGCCTGTGATTCTGTGGGCACAGATACCGTGTTTGTGAAATAATGAATACAGATTGCTTTCAAAAGTCTGAAGTTCGATGCATTACCATCCATCCTTCCTGCTTGCTATTAATAAGGAGTGGGCAGATAGGGGAGTTTTCTTTCTGTGTTGCCTCATGAGCCTTTCAGCATTCTATCTTCCTCTGTAGCATCGCCCTCCTCCACACATAAAATTTGCTAGGGATTTGGTCAGAGACTCTTCGCCCCCAGGGAAATAGTGCCAGGCCGGGAAGTCCAGGCACCAGCTGGGCTCTCAGGCCAGGTCTAGAGGAAGGCTGCCCCTCACTCTGCACCAGGGGCTGCAGAGCTATGAGAGCTGCCCTCACTCGGACACCCTGAAGGCTGGTGTGGATACCACCACGAGTTATGGCTTTATGAGCTGGCTCGGCATCCTTCAAGTCTCTTTCTGGGAATCTTTCATGCTCTTCCTGAATCTCCTCCTTTGGACTTTGTTCCTACTCTCCACCCCTGCCTGGAAACAGAAGCCTAATTCTTCTCTTGATTTCCTGTCACACTTTCCTCCTGGATTTGTTCCATGATCAGAGATAACTCCAGGGTCGTGTGACACATGCAGAGTTTGGTTTAATGCTTTGATGTCCCTGTCTTGAAATTCTTAATAATCTTTGAATAGGGATACTTAATTTTCATTTGCCCAGGACTCTTACAAATTATGTAGCCTATCCTGTCTGTGATACATGGCCACAAGCCAACTCAGCTCACTGCCATGGTTACCCCTGGAATATAAGCGTGGCTAAGATGCTGTGCAGAGAGAACCGGACCCAGGAGGCTGAGGCCCCTGCATTTTCTCTCCTTGCCCAAATGGGCACAATTGCACCTGTAGCTAGAGGGGATCAGCTCTGCCCACTGAGGCTGCCATGAAGAAGTCAGGGGTTGAGAGCTAATTTAATAAGCTAATTTGATTTGAGATCTTGGGAGCCAATATTGGCTTACCCTTTCCTTCTCCCAGGCAGCATTTAATGAAGAACAAGGAGAGGAAGTAAAGAAGCAGCCAGCACCCATCTTTACCTCCACTATCTGGGAGACCTACAGGAGACATAAGCTGGTGTGGTGATTTAAACTGAACGTGAGTTTGGAGTTATGTGGTTATTGGATAAGTGTAGGTTTTTACTTATTTAATAGTGATCACGTGAGCTATGAGACATGCCCAACATTCACCTAGAGTCAGAGAGAGAACAAGTTGAGAGAGTAGGTTCAAAGAGACAGTGGCAGGAGGAAAAAGTTGTGTTTTGCTTGTACTGTATTGAATCCATCTTATTCAATAAACTAGGTCCAAGATCCTTACCTCCTTAAGGCAATCGGCAGGGTGAGCAAGGGGATCATGAGAGTATAACTCAGATTAGACCACAAATCCTACTCTTGTCACTCATGAGGCTAGCCCTGAAATAATGCAGGGATTGATCTAGTCTCTACTAAAATAACTACCATTTTTAGGTGTTTACAATGTGTTTTGTGTATTATATAATTTCCACCCCACAATGAGATATTTTAATAACCATATTCTATAGATGAGAAAGTTGTGCGTTGGAAAGGTTGAAGTCACTAAGTCATACAGTGAGTGAGCAGATGAGCTAGCACAGAAAGCCCACTCCAAAGCTCATGCTCTGAATTACCTTATTCTATCCTTAAAGGAGCTAAAAAACTGAGTCATTCAGATTTTTCAGTGTGCCTTTCTGGGCAGTCATCTTTGCAACACTCATATATGATAACCGCTAAAATAGCATCATTTCCAACCAAACAAACACAAGCAATGACATACCTTTCTCACCTCCCTCCCCCTCTTGATTTTTCATATTTATACATACAAGCCATAAAACAGAAAACAAAAAAATCTCATGCAAACTGATTAATTACACTAAAATTAAAATTTGACCATCTGTATAGCATTTGAAAGTCCCATTCAGCTGAAAAAAAAAAAAGAAAAAAATGGTCTTAACCTAGTTGGTTGTCTATATGAAGTTTCAGATGCTGAAGGAAACCATGAGGAGAGTTACTGTTCTGGACTAAAAGCTGATCAATAAGAAAAGAAGTCCTTGGTGAAGCAGGACAGAACTGTACAAGAACAGAAGGCTGTCCATGGTCAGATGTATCCCCAGAGTTCAGGGAAATAGCATAAAGCTAAGAGAATGGAATTAGGATCTCAGAATTACAAATGACCATGAAAACAAGAGGACTGTAGCTGAGGAACAGATGTAGCCATCCAAAGCTCTCTCCATCAATCTTGGTTTAGATAAGAACAGGCATAGATGTGAAACAAGAAATATTTGAACCAGGAATTACATGGACCTGGAAGAATAGTATGAAATAGGCTGATATTTAGAATAAACAAAGGTTTATACAACCTTTCCCTAATCCCAGCTCAAGTGCCTGAGATACCCACCATAGATATTTAAAGATGAGGATACTCTTCTCATTTCTAGACTGGGGTTGGAGGAAAGGCTATAGACTTTTGGGAATGGGAGAGGCCAGGTTCACCTTCCCAGTCTCATGGATGACAGGGACAGCAGGGGATCAGCTAATCAATAGCTGTCCCCCACCCTGGGAATCTTGATCTGGTCCTTTGGTGATTCTTCCACAAACTTCAGGTTGTCTGGGCCAGAGAAAGGAAGCATATTCAGGGCACAGAATAGGAGTTTAATAATGATTTTTAAGAGTTAGAAAAGAAGCCTATTTCCCTGTACCCCTACCCTATTCTTTATAGCATGTGGTGGAAAAAAGTTGTATTGATCAAAATTCCCTTTACCAGAGGAAGGTGATCTTGAGAGAAAATCTTTGATTAGCCCATTTGGAGAAGGTGAGACCCCAGGGGAGCAGCAGAGTGAGGACCTTAGCAATACCTACCTCAGACGGCCAATGTGGGCATGAAATGTTACAGTCCATAAAGTACCGAGAACAATGCCGGGTGTGCAATGAGTGTAATATCACAATTTTCTATGATTTTCTATGATTGTGACTTTTCATATCTATTCTCCATGTCATTCCCTAGAAGAACATCAGCTTTCCCATAGGTTCTATGTGCTCTTTGCAAGTAGGAGAATATAATTCACAAGGGCCAAGGAGACTTACATGGCAATTTACAATTACTTCCTCTATTTTAGATATCAGTTGTTTTATTCTCAAATTTGGACTTTGTACCAATAATCTCCACTTTCATTGATAGAGAAACTTGAGTGGAATGGGCATCTGGTAGTTCATTTTTTATATTATCTGTCTCCAAACACTAAGAAGGTGTTTTCCTTGCTCTTGTTCCTTCTCTAGAGTTTAAATGACATTTTCTTTTTTTCAGTTTAAAAATTTTTTTATTATTTTTTATTTTTAATTATTATGAGTATATCATAGTTGTATATATTTATAGGGTATATGTGATATTTTGATACAGGCATACAATGTGAATTAATCAAATCAGGGTAGTTGAGGTATCCATCACCTCAGGCATTTATCATTTCTTGGTGTTAGGAACATTCCAGTTCCACTCTTTTAGTTATTTTAAAGAATACCCGAACTTACTGTTGATTATAGTCACTTTGTTTTGCTATGACATTTTCGTAGCTCTTAACATCTTGAATAAAGATGTCTAGGGGTGCACTTCCCTGCCTGCCACGCCACCCCAGCCCTCCATCCCCAGTGGGAGTGGTGACCGCTGAGAGGTGGGGTGGAGGATGAGTCCAGGCAACATCCCTTCGTAGTCACCCTGGAAGGCAGCCCCTTTTGCTAAACAAGGGGGTAGGGAGAGCAAGCAAAGAGTTAATGGAAGAGCCTCCCCAGCCCAGATCCTCACACCAGCCCTTTGCTCCCTCACATGCCCCTCTGTCTCTGGAGAGTCTCCTCCCCCAGCTGAAGGTTAGAGACCTCACATGGTGCCTTAACTCAGTCCAGTCATGGATGGAAGACTGAAATCTGAAGAGGAAAGGAAATACGTGAAAATCAGTGGAGAATGTGTGAAAGTAAGTACAAGTTATGTGAGTACTGAACACATAAAAGTCAGAGCTTATTTGAATATATATAGAAAAAATTCCCTAAGAACATAACCAGTGATAACAGAAATCCACCTAACACAATTGGCAATTGGCCAACATTTCACACCTGCTGTCACATCTCATTGCTGGGAGAATTGAGCATGTCCTACGTGACTCCACTGGGAGAAGACTCTTGAAAGCCTGCTCCTGGTTCCCTCCAGACTTCACCCCCTGTGCCTTTTCCCTCTGGTGATTTTGCTTTGTATTTTTTAGCTGTAACAAATGGTAACTATGAGTATCACTATATGCTGAGTCCTGTGAGCCCGCCTAGGGAATCATTGAACTGTGGGTTGTCTTGGGAACTGCCAACGCAGTATCTTTGAAATGCTTCCTATTCCCTGTATCATTTCAGGGACGAGTTCACTTGCAGAAATGTTTTTAGTAGGGACAGGGAACTGTTCCTACACTATGTGCCAATTTCCATCTCTGCATAGACTAAAGGAGAAGAGTGGCCATGTTAATTGACTGAGAGTGTGAAGATACTATTGCTTTACTATCCAAGTCTTCTCCTGAACATGAATATTATAGAAGGATGGTTTTCAAACTTAATTTTTCAGCTATGTGTACCGAAATCCTCTGTGTACAGAAAAACCCTACGGAAAGGCCAATATGTGAAACATTTCATAGTAAGGCTGCTCTGGGTGAGGAAGCCCTCAGAGCCTTGCCTGCTCACTATCCTTCCCCCTTTCTGACATACAGCTAGAAAATGTGACTTGGAGTTTATTTTTTTTAAGTGTACACCATAAATGTGAGCATTCCAAAAATTTATATCCTCATAGAAGGAGATAGATGGTAAAGTAATTGCATTATTTACTAGTGAACTCATAAATAGAATGCCAAAATTAGGTTATGATGACATCGTGTTCATCTCTTTAACCAGAAAGCAAAACCTGAACAGTAGAAGAGTTGTACATGCCATAGGTAAATGCACAGCTCAAGTCCCACTTCTATACCTGACTCTTTTCCCTCGGCACATCAAAGAAAAAGTAGGAAACTAATTGTTTTTAAAGCATATATTATGAGCACACTATGTATTATTGCATATAATTTTTAGAAAATCATGAGAGGTATTTTCTCTCCATTTTACAGATCAGGAAGCAAATTCTCACATTGTTGCAGAGTTGGGATTTGAATCTAGCCCTGACTCTGCCACAGCCCATTGCATTCCTAAGTGTCAACTTGTCAGATCATCCAACAGTCTGGCTTACTAACCTCATGTGCTGTGGCTACTGAAGTCTTTTGATCCGAATGAAGAATGACTAGAAGGCCCTACTTCTGTACGCCCTGCAAAATAGATAGGGGGATTAGGGAAGAGACATCTGATCGTTCCTCCTCAAATAGAAGGCATTGAAATCTGGATGAGCATGTAGCCAAAAATACCCCCAATGATCCAGCAGTCCTTGCTAAACTGAGTGCACAGGAAATGTGCTTTAATTACCACTGGCCACGGCTATCTGAAAGATATTTTGCTCTTTGTGACTATTTCCTAGTTAGCTTTGATGCATTTGTTTAAAAAGAAAAGCTGTGTTCCTGATAGCTGCTTATCAGCCTGAGTTTCCTAACTGTCTCCAGTTTTTCTGTGTTTCTTGAAGTTGTGCTTCAGTGAATCCTTAAAGCATTTCCTCTTCTCTCGCAGCTCATGATTATCCCACTTCAGCTAGCTGTACAACAGCTGCCTGGGATCCAGCTGTCACCCTCCAGTGCACGTGAGCAGTCCAGCAGAACGACATTACTGTGTACCCTGGCTTCATGCCAAGACCGTGGGGTGACATTACTCCCCTCAGATGCAGAGTATTGAAGAATGGAGGACGTTAGGAAAAGGCTCATAGTTGTAAACACCCAATCCATCAGCAAGGTATAGTCCCAACAGGTGACACAAATTTGAAGAGCAGAGATAGCACACATTTTTATTTTTATTTATTCTGTCTCTCAAGGCTTAAAAACAACAATGAAATGGTATACACTTCTATACTAGCTATGAAGCATGCTGGGAATAAGGGGATTCATCTCTACACAGAAAGAAGATGGAGCACTAGGAAACCAGCCAACATGGCATGAAGGTGGGATTGTAGTCAACGGAAAGAAATGCACCACTCATTGGCAAAGACCAAGATCAAGCAGAAGCAAAACAGATTCAATTTGAGTACAGATTGGGCTCAGGAGGTCTGTGGAGAGATTATTAATAGGATTATCATTTAGTTACTATTGTAGGTTTTAATCCTTACAACCTAAGAAGTATGTATTATTAATTCTGTTCTACAGGTGAGAAAACCACATCTATGAGAGTTTAAACAATTTGCCCAATATAATAGCATTAGTAAGTGGTAGAGCCAGGATACGAACCTGGTTCAGCTGAACTGAAAGCTAGTGGCTATCAACTATGCCACGTTGTGATCAAAACCAAGGTAGCAGTGTCAAGGTGCAATTCCAAAACTGAACTTGTTATCATTGCCCAGAAATGAATCCTCATTTGTTCATTCTCTGTCTTGATTAGTGGCTCCACAAGTCATGGATGTCAAGTCTGAAACCTGGGACTCCTCTTGAGGCCTGCTCCTCCCTCGCTCTTCAAGACTCAGCTCACATGTCGCCTCCTTTACAAGCCTTCCTTAACCTCCTTCCACACTTCCTCCACCGCACACCCCGACCAACCTCAGCATCCTGTAGCACATTATGTGCATATCTTCCTCCTCCACTTTAACTGGGTGCATCCAGAGGTTAGGGGCATGTCCCACACATCGTCGTATCCCCAGCACATAGCAGATGACTGTCATATAGTTGGTACTTTAAGTGAATAATAGAAAGAATAGAAAGAATGGGTGAATGAATACCAGAATATATAGGAAAGTATGGTTCCTTTTATTTTTAATTTTTTTCCTTTTTAGCATTAACTGGAAGAGAATTTTTCACCCATGAGTGTTGAATATTATAGTGGGCATTGTCTTTGGTGGCAGTTTTACAAGATGCGTGGGAGGGAAATGACAAGTACAATATGCTTATGGCTTTAAGCACTTTGGATGGACATAAGCCACCAGATATTATTAAAGAAAATAATGGCTTCTACAGAATACTTCAACATTAAAGTATGGAAAGCTACTTTGGGCATTAAAACAGGATGCCTAAATTCATATTGAAGATTCTTTAAGTGCTGTCTTATTTTTTTTCCTGACACAGACACTGGATAAATGCACTTTCGGACTTCTCTCCCTTCAATTCTGCATAGCTTAGCAGGAGTCAACTGGCAAGTTTAGGGCTAACTGTGGCTGATCAGCTCCACCTGTTTGATGACAATGTGATGCCTGAGTCCCATGGAATTGTTACCACTTGCTTCATAAGCCTGGGGAATAAGTATGGTTGGACTTCTCGCACTTTACCAAATAATTACTTGAGAAGACCACTTTTCTTATTCTTGTTAACAGGAAGTCGAGACTCACTCTCTTAATGCTTTCTCCACCAAATTAAATTGTCCATGACCTTGGGGGTTTGATTAATTTCGGGAGGGGGCCTGAGATTAGCACTGCTTCCAATGCCAAGTACAAAGAAAACCAGAGAAGTGGATCAGTCCACTGCTGCCATCTCTTCTCGCTGCTGCAATCAATTGTCAGATGGCTGTTGAATGGCTTGTTGTCTGTCCAGGACTCACTGGTGCCCTCTGCTTAGAGTCCTGGGTCGAAGCTCTATTCAGTTCACACTGCTGTGACCTGTGGCCGTTACTCGAAGCACAGCCACTGGGCTAAACTATGTAGTGATATGTATAGCTTCAGTCACCCCTGGACTGGAACCAGTCCTCCCACTAGTTCCTAAGACCTTGTGTTAAAAGGAAGGTCATCAAAACTGACTTCCCTTGAGCAATGTGGAGCCTTTGATGAT
The DNA here is from genome assembly GCA_023783475.1 of Daubentonia madagascariensis. NCBI lineage: Eukaryota > Metazoa > Chordata > Mammalia > Primates > Daubentoniidae > Daubentonia > Daubentonia madagascariensis. Next base: position 10,321,472 of record JAKFHU010001268.1, on the reverse strand, counting down.
CCATCCTGCCAGTAAAGCCTTGTCAAAGCCACTTGGTGCACCGGTTTCTCTACCTTATGCTTTCAGGTAAATAGGGATTAAGTCTTCCTCCCTTCTCGCCCCCAAATCCTTAGGCTCCTGTACAAATACATCCTGCCTTTTCCTTGGGAATCATTTTTATCTTTCAGAATATTTTGAGGAGGAGCTCGCCAGAGAAGTGGGTATTACACAATGAGAAGGTTAACTCTAGAGCTATAAATAAATACATATTTAAAAAATTCTGTTTTCCTCTGTCTCCCTCTCTGTTTCTGTCTCTGTCTTTCCTTATAGGTGATTAGATATGAAATGTCCGATTTCAAATCAAGTTTATTGTATCTCAGACAAGATGCAGTACAATTAATCAAAGTAGGCACCTAAACTATTGACACAGTTTTGCCATCTTAACAGTAGCTTGTTTATGCCAACAGTGAAGAAGCCTGGAGAGTGAGTGGTGAGGAAATCACCAGAGGCGTTTTCCACAGCTTGTTGAGAATTGAATATTTTTTCCTCGCAAGAAGTGGTCCAAAGCCTGGAAGAAGTGGTAGTCAGTTGGTGCAAGGTCTGGTGAATACGGTGGATGACAGAGAGTTTCCAAATCCAGCCGCTGTAGTTTGAGCAGTGTTGTTTGTGTGACATGTGGTTGAGTGTTGTCTTGCAAGAGGTTGGCCTGTCTCTATTGACCAATCTTGGCTGCTTAATCGCAAGCGTCCTCATCATTTCATCCAACTGGTTGCAGTAGACATCCGCTGTAATCGATTGACCAGGTTTCATGAAGTTGTAGTGGATAATACCAGCGCTGGACCACCAAACAGACACCATTGGCTTTTTTTGATGAATATTCAGTTTGGGATTGTGTTTCAGCACTTCATCTTTATCCAATCATTGCCGAATGCTTGCAATTGTCAAAAAGAATCCATTTATAATCACATGTAACAATATGGTGTAGAAATAGTTCACCTTTATGTTGTGATAGCAAAGAAAGGCAAGCTTCCAGACGATTTCTCTTCTGACACTCATTTAATTCATGTGGAACCCATCTATACAGCTTTACCTTGCCGATTTGTTTCAAATGATCCAATATTGTTGGAATAGTAATGTCAAACCTTGCTGCTAATTCACGTGTAGGTTGAGGTGGATTCGCTTCCACTACAGCTTTCAGCTCGTCATCATCCACCTTGGTCTCAGGTCCCCCACATGGCTCATTTTCAAGATTAAAGTCACTGGAATGGAACTTCTCAAATCATTGAGTACCGTGCGTTCATTAGCCACGTCTTCCTGAACACTTCATTGATATTTCGAGCTGTCTGCACAGCATTGGTTCCATGATGGAACTCATATTCAAAAATAACACTGATTTTTGACTTATCCATGGTTTCACAAAAATTGCTCTAAAAAAAATTGAAAGACAATCACAAGCCAAAATGTGTGTTTGAATGACTGAGGATGTACCATCCCAATAAACATAAAACAAGAAGTATCAACGTGAAATGCCAGAGATATCAACTGTCAAACTTAGTACTTAAGGAAATCAGACATTTCATACTCAATAACCCTAATATATGTATATCTATATCCTTTTACAAGAAATTGTCCATTACCCACAGAGAAAATCACCAAATGCATTCATTAGCAGTTGTGCTCTTTGTCATAGATTTTATCACCAGTAATATTGGCCACAGAAGGAATGGTGCAGAATCTGAGAATAGCCCATGCTATTGTAATCACTGGAGAAGCCTATATGCTGATTAAACTGCAGGTCTGCTGATGAGCTAGGCGTCCATGAGAGGAATATCTCTCAGATGTCTGTATGTGCTAAGAACTGTACTTTTCCTCAAACTGGCTATTGTTAATTGTGAATGCAACAACTGATTATTTTCTTCTTGGCTTAACAGTTCAGAATTAAATGGCTAGGACCTTATAGTATGCATGTATTTATTCTAATATTTCAAAATATTAAAAATAGTTTATGTACACTTAAAAACTCACTCTGATTTCTTTATTCCATTGAGTGGATAAATTTGATTAATGTATGTAAAAAAGGTTAAACATTTTTTGGTAGAGATTATGCTAAAAAACTGAGGATGGGTTTGCTGTATTTTCTTTGTATATAAGGGACAATTGTTAGTATTATCTAGATCAGATATATTTCAGAAAAAAATCAGTGTGATTTACATCCTGTGCCAATTTTGATTACATATGGTGCAATAATATACCCTAATGGAAAATAATCCCATTAACAAGATAGTAAACTTTATTTACATCTTTAAGGGAAGCAGACAAGATCATTTGGATTTAAATATAGAAATGTCTTTTGCATTCACTAAAGAATGTATTTTTAGGATACTTAACATATATTCATGCATTCATCAGAAGATGACACCTGGTATGTAATGAAATTCATTTGCTTAAGCATTTCCTAGAACTGGTCATGAAGTCATCTCTATGTACAGTCAAAATTAAGAATAATTTTACTTCTAGAAGACATCTCTTATGTTCCATATTTGGAGCCTGTCTTGTACTATTAACAGCAAAGTTCACTAACTAGTTTAAGGGGATGAAAATACCCTTGGCATTCAATCTGCTAGTATTAAATTAGGCAATGTTAAATAAAGCATTGAGAAATTGCTCTGATAATTCAATATAAATTTTCCTCCCAATCCAAAACGTTAAACTCCGATTAGCTCATTTGATCAGAATACAGTTCATTTAATATCAAAAACCAGATTCAGTCACTTCAAGAGTCAGATAACCATATAAAAAGAAACAGTGCCTCAGCCACAGGCTGCATCCCCTAAGCCAACAAGCAATCTCACAAATAAGTGCCCAGGATCTGGAAGAGGTAGTATATGAGAAAGGCAACCTCCAGGCTCTTTGGCACAGACCTGTGTTAGCCAGATCATATCTGAAGGACAGAATGTTACCTATGCTCATCATTTAAGTGTAAACCCAGGCATCAGAGTTTGCATATACAATATCTAAACTTCACCTTGTCTTGGGGGCCTCATCTTACCATCCTAAGAGGACTCCTGTTCTTCCCTTAGGTGTGTGATTTTTCACTCCCAACTTTGTGCCATACAAAAAAGTGATAAGCAAATCTCTTGTGTCTCCCCTTATGTCAGACAGCCTAGCTACAGCCCAGGGCCAAGTGGAAAGACACATGCCTGGTGCCAGGGACCTCCCTCTGGATTGACTTAGACCCTTTTATCACATAATCCTGGCATTTTTCCCCCTTAGTCATAAATCCTCCTTAATGTACTGTCTTTCTGTCCACATCTCTCCATCTGCTTCACAAACATCTCTTGCCTAGAAAGAAGAATTGATGAGGCCTTCTCACATTTTACTTTATCCCCATCCCAGACTAAACTATCGTACAGAGCATTTCGCTTTTACTGCAGTATTTGCCACTTTATTTTTAAAATTTATTTTATTTTTATTATATAATTTTAAGGTGTACAACATTATGTTTTGATACACATATACATAGTGATTTGATTACTGCAGTCAAGCAAATAAACATGTTCATCTCCTTACATAGTTTCCTTGTTTTTATAGTAAGAGCACCTGAAATCTACTCTTAGCAAATTTCCACTATACAATACAACATTATTAACTACAGTCAGCATGCTGTACATTAGACTTTTAGACTTGTTCATCTCTCATATTTGCCACTTTGTACCCCTTGACCAACATCTCACCATTTTTCCCCTCCCCACTCCTGGTAACTATCATTCTACTTTCTGTTTCTGTGTATTAAACTTTTTTAGATTCCACATATAAGGGAGATCATGCAGTATTTTTCTTTCTGTGTCTGGCTTATTTTATGTAGCATAATGTCCTCGAGGTTCATCCATATGTTTGCAAATGGCATGGTCCTCTTCTTTTCTAAGGCTGAATAATATTCAATTGTGTATATACATGTGTGTGGTACACACACACCCCCCACATTCTTTTTATACATTCATCTGTTGACAGACCCTTAGGTTGTTTCCGTATCTTGCCTATTGTGAATAGTGCTACAATGAACATGGGAGTGCAGATATCTCTTTGACGTACTGATTTCATTTCCTTTGTATATATAGCCAGAAGTGGGATTGCTGGATCATATGGTAGTTCTATTTTTTAATTTTTTTGAGAAACGTACATACTGTTTTCCATGATGGTCTGTACCAATTTACATTCCCATCAACATTGTACAAGGGTTCCCTTTTCTTCACATCCTCACCAACACTTGTTATCTCATGTCGTTTTGGTAATAGCCGTGCTAATAAGTGTGATGTAATGTCTCATTGTAGTGCTTTTTAAATTTCAGAATATTACTGGGTTACAAGCATTTAGGTTACATATGTTGCCTTTGCACCACTGGAGTCGGAGCTACAAGCGTGCCCATACCCTAGGCAGTGTGTACCACGCCCCTTAGGTATGGATTTGCCCATCCCCTCCACTGCCCTCCTACCTGCCCAAAAGTGCAACCTGACCTGCGGGAGGACTCCCCCTATCATTGTAGTTTTGATTTGCATTTCCCTGATAGTTAGTGACATTAAACACCTTTCCATATGCCTGTTGGTCATTTTTATGTATTCTTTGGAAAAATGTCTATGTAAGTCCTTTGACCATTTTTTAATCAGGTTATTTGTTTTGTTGCTATTGAGTTGTGTGCTTTCCTTATAGATTTTGGATATTAACCCCTTATCAAATATATGGTTGCAAATATTTTCTCCCAATCTGTAGGCTGCCTTTTCATTTTGTTATTGTTTCCTTTGCTGTGCAGAAGCTTTTTAGTTTCATGTAGTCCCACTTGTTTATTTTTGCTTTGTTGCCTGAACTTTTGGTATGATATTAAAAAAAAAAATCATTGCCAAGGCCAATATCAAGGAGTTTTTCTCCTATATTTTCTTCTAAGAGTTCTTCAGTTTTTGGTCTTACATTTAAGTCTTTAATTCATTTTAAGTTGATTTTTTGGATGGTGTAAACTAAGAGTCCAATTTTATTCCTTTGCATGTGGATGTCCAGTTTTCTCAGCACCATTTCCACTTTATTTTCAACTATGTTTTTAGATGAGGAAACTCTAGAACAGTGTGTGTGTGTTGGGGCGGGGAGAGAAACATTTTTATGGGGATCAGAGTCCCAGTGGAAGACCAGGCTCTAGTCTGAATATAGTTAGGGATGTAAAAAAAGTAGACATCAAAGAAACAGGGCATATATTGTTCCACCTTAATTGCAACTTCACACTTATTCCATTTACTACTATAATACTGTAATCATAATAGTAACTACCTTTATTGAGTGTCATCTTATATGCCAAGCACCGTACTAGAACTTTAGGTACATGACTTTATTTATTCATGAACTCAGAGAACTAGGAAGGAGACTCGAGGCCAGGATAGTAAGAACAATGTAAACTATAGGAGTCTTTGTAACTTCTTCATGTGCTTATCTGCTTCTTTTTATCTTTGTAACAGCCTGGATTTCCTCAAAATTATAGGGTCATTTTTTTAGGGTCACAAGAAAACTTAGGAAGCCTTCCTTTTACTCCAAAGCCTGCTCTTAGGGAGAACAGAGTCCAGGGCTAGAGAAGACAGTGGCAGCAACAAGAAGAGTGAAAAGCAAGAGAGCCCTGAGGCAGTGGTATACTGGCACATGTTGAAAAAAATGTTCTGGGGTTGGGGAAAGCCCTGATTTGTAGCATTGCTGGTTTCCTTGGTGTAAATATTCCCACCACTGTCAATCTCAGTGTACTAATACAATGTCACTGAACACAGAATTAGGAAAACATGACATAAATGGCTTTTGTGAGCTAGTTGAGAGCCAGCCCCAGCACACGCCTCTGAAGAAAAGTGCCAGGAACTCCCCTGGGCCTAGAGTCTGAAGCCAGCTGGGGTTTATTTAATGTCCCTGACTTAGCTTTGAGCTGCATAAAACTAGGACTGTTACTATTCATCTTTATGTCCTCAACTTCTAGCACAGCATGCAACACATGGCATGTTTGTGAATGGCTCGAGAGATAAGAGCCCAGATTCCAAGTTTGGTCTTTATTACCATTTGACAGTTTGACCTTGAGGATGTCACTTAACCTTTCTGAGCCTCATTTTCCTCATTTGAATTATTGGAATTTGAAGTAGTTCTCCCATGTCATTTCTGGCTCTGAGATGCTTTGAAAAATATATTACTTTCCTTCAGTAAAGACACATATTTACAGTTTTTCCCTAATTTCCCAAATTTTTTTCTTTAAAAAAAAAGGAGTGGTTAGTTTAATAGGACTTATTTGTAAATTCATGTGGGCTCTTAGTGATAAATGCTCCCTTTACTAAGTTCTTAAAAGACAGGTATATTTATTAGGTATGAATTTTGTAGGCCATTAGCTTAGTTGTGCAAAAATAGGACATTATTTTTTTTAAACTAAGCTTCACTTCATTCTTGAACTCCCATTCTGGGAGTATTTCCATTCCGAGAAAATGTAATCTTCCAAAATGAAAAACAAAACAAAAACCAAACCTCTATTGAATTCTACAATTTCTCAGGCAATTCAGGGTATTTTTCCTCATCTTGGCACACCCAAGTTTGTGCCCTGTTGTTTTCACCTCTGCCAGTGGAGGATCATTCAGAATTCACAGAAGCAGCTTAAATCCACTGTGGGGGCTGTTTACAAGCAAACTGGAATGGAGCAGGTTAACTTGAAATAATTAAGTTGGCAACTGATATGGTTTCTCTGAGAAGAGAGCCTGAACCTTTGTCTCACATCAGGCTGAAGGTGATGGGGGATTTCCTAGACACCAGTGGTAGCCATCTTACTCTATGGACCCACTAGGCTGCCTTTGGAGGAGACAGTGTCCATTGTCTTCTACCCAGAACATTCTGTAGATGTGGAGCAGGGGGCTCACACAGGGTTTGGGTAGAAAGAGCAAACCCAAAATGTAATCAGCTCCCTCCCTACCAGGAGTGGAGATAACGTGGATGTTTCTTATGTGCCTCCGAGAGCTTAGAATCAACCTCAAGGGGGAAAGGGATAGGAAAAATCCCTGTGAGAGGGTCTTAAAACTTCTCTAAATTATAAAGCTAAACGATTGAGGAAATGGCTAAGTTGGATAGATTTTAACTTAGAAATGAGTAGATTGTTTTCTTTATCAGATAGAATTGTGGCTGGTAGCCAGAAATCAAATTTGACTATATTGAATTGGTGATTGTGGAATTCCTACTTGAAAAAAATCATAATCCATTTTAACATTTTGTTAGCAATTGACACTAAGATTCTTGGTCTTGTGTTTTTTCAAATACATTTCTCTCCTCGTTTTGAGAATGGGCAACTTTTCCATTTCTAAATTCTCAACATCTCCTCTGTTTTCCGTAATTATGCAAAAGTTACAAAAGTGAGCAATGTTCACATTTGCAAATTCTCTCAGTACTTTGGAAGGGAAATCATCTCTGGCTGGAGACTTGTGTTTATTTAAAGCCACTAAGACTAAGGGCTTTTTTTTTCCCAACTGCTTTCCACTTATCCTGGGTTTCCATTCCCTTGCCATCATGTTCATTCAAGCCTTTCCAGCTTGAAGATTGCTCCTCTTTGTCTATTATGATGTACTTTATACAGAATGGATAGATAATGCTTATTTACCGTTAATATCAGTTGCAGTTGATAAATGAGGGTTTGTGCTATAATTAAACACAGGCTTTAGATTATATAATCCAAGTGATGTGGAGAACTAATATAAATATGCAAATTAAGCTAGTTAAGAGCATTTTTTAATTGATCGAGATGAAGTGATTTTGCATCTTAAATTATTTGGAAACTCTAAGTGCCCCATTTTGCCCCTTTATGGCCCAGCATAGATAAAGTTCACTGGCAAAGAAAAGGCACTGTGGGAACATCCTTAGACAATTAGAATTTTGATTCTCTGCTGACTGGTTAAAGAAAGCCTTAGTCAAAGAAGTAATGGAAGCTTTTGAGCTACTTTAATTTTCAAATCTTTCTGCAACACTCTTTTGTACCACCTTTTTAAAAAGACAGAGGTGGTGTACCATGACACCAATGAAGCTTAAATGTCAAGGCCCCTCACTGGGACAGGCTCCTTCCCAGGACCTGGAGGGGCCCATGCGATGTTTTCCTATGGACATGTGTTTTTGTAAAATTTGCAACAGTACAGTATCTAACTGCAATCTCTTCAGGCCTTGGTCTTGTTCTTTCGATTTCCTCTCTGTCATACTTACTCTCCTGTCAGGTCGCCTTTGAGTGGCTGTGAACATTTTTGGAAATCTTGAGATGAGAGTAGGTTTAGTTAAGTGTGTCGTTATGATTTAAAGTCAGCTAAATTATTGCTAGCTTTTCCTTTATGATAGTGGTTTTCAGGTAGTGGTGTGCCACATGAAGGTTTAGGACCAGTAGTGTGTTGAGATGTACTAGCACCCAGTGCTGGAAGCATGTGGGTAGGAGAGAAGAAACAAGGCATGAAATGTATAGACTCCAAAGCTAATTTGTAAAAAATATTTCAGTCATTGGATGTGTAAAATTGTAAGTGCTGTAAAGGATGTGGTTCTTGTTGATTCCTAGTCAAAATGGAAGTTCTCTCATGTCTGTGATATAATCAACGATGCAGCACATACAATTATTAACCTACTGTACAGTGACAGGAACTGCCAAAATAGAATTTATCAGAATTCCTTCACTTGTAGGATATAAACTTGTAGCAGTTTACAAATAGCGATGTCTGTGCATGATGTCATGGGTTTTAGTCCTCTCAACTATCAATAATAAAAAGCAAATTTTAGTCATGTTAGAAGAACAAATTATCTTTTTATTCTCCTTATATAATATTATATAAGAAATCATTGTCAAATGAAGAGGTAATAAGGGAGTATGTAACCAAAAGTGTAGGGAAAAGCTATTACACAGGTACATTAGCAGTTATTTTATAAAAATATTTTTGCATTTCTAGATTTTTGCAATGTTAGAGATATTTTTCAGCTTCTTAAAATTTGGAATTTATGGTGATTCATTTTCTCATTTTGAACATATATTCACTTTGGTGCCTAATTGTGTATCTGTAATTTTGCATTCTTTTTCTTAAAAGATCCCACACAAAACCAAAATATATGTCTTTATAAGGCACATTTCCAAGTGATATATTATCTATCTTTCTCACAGATAAACACATTTCAAGCCTTATTTATTGAGAAGTTATGACATACAAAAGTGTTTCATAGCTATGGTTTTCCTTGGGGAAATTTTCTCAGCCTCCCTGAGCTGACAAGTCTTTATCTATAAAATAGAAAGTACAGGCTGACTCACAGCGTCACTTTTGGGATTCGATGAAGGTAAATGACTCATGCGGAAGTGTGTTTTAAATTATCAAGTGCTATTTAGACAGTCATTCTGGTATACAGGCTTTGAAAACAGGCCACCCTTTGTTTGATTATAGCTCTACCTTACTAGTAATATGTTCTTGGGTCTACTCATTTCCTCACCTGTAAAAAGGCAGAAAAGTTACCCAACTCCTAAGATTGCTATAAGTATTAAATAGATGATCTCTCTTATTATTACTGAATCATAACTGTTATTCATTTCCAAGACCTATGTCAAATATGCTTTTGAAAAACTACAGGGAGTTACAAAGACTTTAAAAAATTAACTTATTGCTTTTTACTAAAGATGTATTCATTATTATTTTTAAACTTTCATTTATATGAGATTCACTTATTTCACAGCCATGAATATCATGCTGACTTTTACTTTTGTAATTGATGGTATTTTGATTTCCTAGCTGGAGTATTATGAAAAAGAAATACAGCATATAGCTAAGTCTTAAATATTTTGCCATATTATTTATAGTGTGAAGACACGTCAGGTCAAAGAGGAAATAGCAGACACTATTAAATATCTAGGACCTTGTAGGCATCATACAATTTTGTGCATAATTTGGTAAGATAAATTACTAAAGCATCTTTCTTTTCTACTAGGTTTTTAAAAAAGCCTATTGTCTCCCATTCTTCCATACCTTATCATTTATTTCCAAGGAATAGGGTCAAAGAGTAACATTTAGAAAAAAGGCTTTTCCAAACTTATACTCTTTTCTTTCCTTACCACAGCAGAAGAGATTTCTCTTTCTCTCATATTTGAAAATTTTCTTCCCACACATAGCTGCATTTCATATGGAATTAATAAGGGAAATTGCCTTAAAGTCTATATTTTGGGGGTGCTTGGCATAGCTTCAGAGATCAGACAACAAGATAGAGGCAGAGGATTATGAAGAAAATGACAATATTCACTGGTACTGAAAAGAAAAATACAGGAGATGCTATATATATATGTACAGTGAGCACTTGAATCTAGTTTCCTGGCAACAATGTCCTTTCATGCATATCCCCAAACAGTGTTTCTTTTTTTCTGTGAATTTCCAACCCAATAGCTTCCCTTGTGTTTTACGTTAAATGTTCTAGCTACTATTGGTTCATAACAGACAACACCCAATTTAATGGTATAGAACAACCACCATTTTATTATGCTCACAGGTTCTGGGGGCCATGAATTTTGACAGAGCACATTAGGGACTCCTTTTCTCTGATCCATGTCTGGGGCCTCAGTTGGGAAGAAGGGATAACTAGTGGTGGTGAATTGAATGGCTGAGGACTAGAATCATCTGGAGGCTCCTTCACACACATGTCTAACTTCTGGGCTGGGATGACTCAAGTTTTGCTTCACCTGGAGCTATTGACCAGAAAGTCTACTTGTGGCCGTATGGCTTGGGCTTCCTGTTAACATGGCAGCCCATGGCAATTCAGTGAGTGCTCTAGTGAACAAAGGGTAAGATGCATGGCCTCTTATGACACAGTCTCAGAAGTGACAGTATCTCTTCCGTCATACTCTAGTGACAGAAGCAGTCACAAGCTTACCCAGATTTCAAGAAAGGGAACATAGACCCCACTTCTCAATTTAAAAGATATCAAAGAATTTTCAGCCATGTTATCAGTGCCTCAATATACAACTTTATCTTAACATCTGAGGATCAGGAGTGAATATACACAATTGATTTCCCTGGACAGCACATCTCAAGAGAGAAATCTGGGTAAGAAAAGTGAGGTGAAATAAGCAATCTAAGAAAGGCAAGATTCCGTGCTAGAAAGGGCTTTGTGTGGTGGGGATTGATGAGTAAATATCCTATATTCTGTGCTTGAGATTTTTGACCTTGAGGATCAGTTTTCCTTTGAGGGCTAATAAAACTTGTCAATCTCCATGGTTGGCATGAAATCCAATGAGATAATGTGAAGACCAATATATAGCTTCTATTAACATGCCAGATGATCAAGGCAAACCTGAGGCAAGAAAAAAGTCAGAATTCCCATAGTCACTTAATACTCAGTCTTGATTTAGCTTAATGAATCACAGATTACCTCTAGAAGGAAAAAATATGACGATCTGATGCCATTGTAAAGTTCAATTTTGTGAAAAGCCTTGTAACTGGCAATTGGGATTATGTTTCACTGTTTTAAATATCAAAGTCACCATTCAGGCCAATCACATATTATGACCACTTATCAGATTTATCTAGAACATAAAGGATGATAATATAACAGCAAACATTATTAAGGGCTTATTATGTACCAGGTATTATGCTGAGCACTTTATATGGATATAATCATAACAGCCATATCATTATCTGCTTGTTAGATTGGGGAAACTGAGGATTATAGCGAGTATGGACTTTATGAAGGTCTGGAATCTCATAAGCAATGGAGCTGGACTTTGAATCCAGCTTGTATATATTATACTGCCTAATGATACAAAGCTTTACCTTTGGTAGCCTCTCTAGGTCTGTGCTAACACGATGTCAAATTAAATTCTGATTCAGTCTAACTTAGTTTAATTCAATAATTATGTATATGTACCATAAATATGAATATGCATATAGAGTTGACAAGGTGAAAATTTTACCTTCAAGGAGAGTGCAGTCTATTAGAAGAGAAAAACACATTAAATAGACAATTGATATACTGAGTGGTAAATTCCAACCCAGTTCTAAACGCTATGTTGGTGCTATGGAGGTTAGAAAAACAAAGCAGACACAATATCTACCCTCAAATACTTGTAATATACATAAATAACTTAATTCTAACAGTCTCATCAGATAATTCAGGTAAATATCCACACTAGGCCCAGATTTAAGGTTACTGATAATTATTGACGGTTTCTTTAGATTTGAAGATGGTGCTGCATGATGAAACAATTGAGGATTTTTTGTGTGTAAATGTGGCCAAAAGTGTCAGAAAATCACCAATCATGCTTTTTATTAAAGAACAATGAACGATGCTTGATTATAGCTACTACACAAAGTGACTGTCTTTGTGGGTACAATGTCTTCAAGTTTTAAAGTGTTAATCACAGAAGAGGAAACTTGGCCCTGAAAACTGCCTCTTGGATGCTTAATCATTTCCGTTAGTTACATTTTGATCCATCATCCATCCATTCATCCTTCCATCCATGCACTATCCATCCTACGCCACAGGAGAGTGATGAGCATGTTAACACCAGCTGTCAGTTGTGTGCTGAAGCTGGCTCAGACAAGCTTGTGAGTAATAATAGTTAAATTTCCAGAAATTTTGCATGCTTTCAACACAACCATTTAAAAATTAAATTTTATAAACTTACAATGAAATAAATTATATTAAAAATAAAGTTAATAAACACTCAAAACTCATCACATCCTAATTATTTGACCATATTTTAGTATTATCTGTGCTCTTAAGATTATTTACATTTATTGTATATGCAAGATGCAAATACTGTATAACAGTGAGTTACTTTGCATCTGTTCTCAATTCCACATTCAGCGATGTCATGTTGGTAGCTTGAAATCAACTGTAGTGGGAATAGTCACACCTTGGGAATTAGTAAACACACAGCATATGTCATAGAGTAAAAATGGCTTGAGTGTGTGTTTTAAGTAATGGTGATCTTTGAAGGTGTTTGTTTGTTCTTCATTTATTTTGTAATGAATATCTTTTAATTTACTAAACATTTTAAATCAACTAAATACATTGATCATTTAAAAAAATAAATGATATCTGGAGGCTTTATAATAAAAAGAAAACCAGTCAGTACACAGTCTTACTCTTTGTGGCAATTCCTTTAACTCTTAGCTATTTCTTCTGGTTGTTGTTTTAACATTTAGTAATAATATTCTTACGTTGCTTTTATTTGAATTACCAGTTTTCATCATTATATATTAACTTCTTATTATGATAGATGAAAACATTGCTCTTTTAAACTCCATCTTTTCCTCCACACCAGTTTTCTAACTGAGTTAGTGACTTTAGCATTTTATGCTAAATCTATGATTGTTCCTCTTATTATGACTATGTATATCTTATTAACTGTACATACAGGTAGTATATGCTGAATTTTTCCTTTTTTGTATAGTATTTTCCCTAAATTTAATCATTGATTTCTCGTATAATGTTTTTAGTTACAAAATTCTCCCTGCACCCATAAAATTTAGTTCAGTAAGTATTAGCCATTATCACTATTGTTGATTCCCTTATTGTTCTCCATATATCCTTAATTATACTGAAATGTTTTATCCCATTATCTATTTTAACAATTCTTGAAGTCCTCCTTCCTGGAGATTCCATTCTTCTTTAATTCATACTGGTTTCTCTTTAGGCTTGCTGTGCAGGTGTCATCCTAGGACATAGTCTCTCTTTGTGGTTGGAGGTTTGGAAAACATTTGTCTTGCTCTTAGTTTTAGCCATTGCTTTATTGTAGTACACCCTTCAGTAGCTTTCTTAGAAAGGGTGTATAGGAGATAGATTTTATGAGACATCAAAGTACTTTATTCTACCACATTTGATTCTAGAAATTGAAGGTGAAATTATTTTCTCTTAGAATTTTGAAGGCACTTCTTTGTCTTGTAGTAGCCCATGTTGCTATTGGGATGTCTGCTGTCTGGTACCTTTGTATTTGATCTTCTTTTCCTCTCTGGAAGCTTTTTGGATCTTCTGTTTATTCTTGATATTCTAACATTTAAAAATAATATTTCTATGTGTGTTCATTTTCAATTCAATGAAATGGGTGCTCATTGAAACTTTCCTTTTCCCTTTAGCTTTATTATGGGAGAGTTCCTTGACTTTATTTTACAACCTTGTTATTAATTATTATCATTTTTTTAAAATATCAGGAACCATATTTTTAAGTTTCTAAGAGTTGTTTTCAAATCACTTTGTTTTAAATGTCTCATATGCAGACAGACCATGCGTTTCCAAAATGAATGGTGGCAGCGATGGATGTGGATACTCCCAGCAGCACCAAGAGTGGCACGGGCAAGAAGCCTTGAAGTGAAAAAGTGGAACGCAGTAGCCTTCCGGGCCTGGCATATTGTGGTCGATAACTGTGCCACCTGTGGGAACCACAGCATATGTCTTTACATAGAATGTCAAGCCAACCAGGCATTTCAGAAGAGTGCCCTGTTGCGTGGGGCATCTGTAACCACGCTGTTCACCTCTACTGCATCTCTCTCTGACTCAAAACTCAAAATTCCACTCTCTGTTGTCTCTTTCTGGACAACAGAGAGTGGAAATGCCAATAGTATGGGCACAGAAAAAGAATCCTTCCATCAAGCTTAATTGTTTTGCTATTCATTTAATGACTTGCCCTCCTGTTACTTAATTATAAATTAGATAGAACTGTGCCTTTTCTGCTTTGTCTTTTCAGTTTGCTGTTCCTGTAGCCATATTGTATTCTGTGTCAAATAAAGTCCAGTTAGATTCTAAAAAATAATAATAATAATAATAGTAAATGTCTCATACTCTACATTTAGTTGGATTTTACTCTATGTCCACTCTGAGAGTCTTTTTGTTATAATAAATGATATTTATACCATTTATTTATTGATATGATGTATACATTCAAAATTAAATTTGTCCTTTTATTTTAGGTTATGCTTTTTGCTTTTCACTCATGTTGCTAAGCACTTGATGGTCTCATCAAACGGTACTTGTGGCTCATAGAAAAATACAGCATGGTATTCACGTTTGTTAATTTCATAACCTAACTTTTTGTTTCTCTATACCTCTCCCACCAACCCTGCAGTCTTAGAATAATACTGAGTTTATATTGTGTATTTAATAGATATTGTTCATTTGACATTCCACTGTGTTTGCTATATAGAGACTGTCAGGGACCTACCTTATTTAATTTCCTCCAGTGCTTGGTGTTGTTAGGCATTATAAAAGTGTATTTACTAAATGAATAAATTGTAGGATTAACTCACCCAGAGAATAGTTTTTTTTTTAAACTTGTTGCTCCAAAGTAATTTTTACTTGTGCAACATATGGATAGTCCAAATGCATTAGAAAACCCTACCTCTCAGTCTGTAACATTATGATCTACAGGATAGGAGAAGGGAAGTTGTGATTAATTCCTGGGTTATATTTTCTTTGAAAGGAAATGTTATTCTCATTTACCATTGTACTATTATTTTTCTCTGAGAACACTTCTCCAATTTATAACACAAGTCAGTGGGGGAAAATAGTCTTTCCTTTATAGAAACTTATTCTGTGACCAAAGTCAATAGAGCTCATCTGTTCAGCAAAAAGCAAAATGCTTATCAAAAACAATAACAAAAATATCCATTACACAAGTTTCATTGTTGTTATTAGATCTCTTTTAATTGAGAGATTGTTAAATCACACCACTTAAAGTATAGCCTAAGACTTTCCCAATTTAGTCCTATTTTGCTTTTTTTTCCTGGCTCCTTTTAATTAGCCTCCTGGAGTGAGTTTAAGATCATAAGTCCTATGTGAGTCTGAGCCAAGTTCCTAGCTTATCAATGTCTTGGTATTTCCAAATTTCTCACAATGGTCTCCTTTAAAGGTAATGCAGGTTTGCATATCAAACTTTTTAGAAAGAAGAGATCTAAGATAATTCAGATTTGGCTTTTAGTGGATCCAAAAAATTATACGCTGTAGAGTTTATTAAGGCTTTTTATGTGAAAGTTGATTAGCAGTTATAACAAGGCAGATACTGGGCAAAGTTCCACATAGTTACCTCCAAAATTGATCTAGAGAATTCTTTCACTTTTCTATCTATAATCTTCTTCTTTCACACTTTCTTCCTTCATGTTTAAATGAGAAGGGACAAATTAACTCCTATCTCAGTCTTTGACAATATTTCCATCACATTTCCTGGTTTTCCTGATACTTGGTGTGGCCAGATAGAGTCACAAGGTAAGACAGGGAAGCTGGCAAGGAGGTAAGAGTAAGGTGAGTGGGTTGTGTGTGTGCCAGTCCTCAAAAGCATCGTCCATAGTGTGTGCCATGCCTGGCATGCCATTTATCATGGATTTAAATGGACATTACAGTCTTGGGATTGCCATCTGGTTCTAACACTGGACTAAAAGGGATTTGAGAAAATCACATAGCTAATCACCCTGTCTGCCTTCCTTCCTTCCCTTCTGACATCACTACATGCCAGACACAATTCCGGTAAACAAAACAGATTGGAGAATACTCACAAAGAGACAATATACACATTAGATTACTTATTCGGTTTATATCTTAGAAAGTGACAAGTGCTGTGAAGAAAAGTAAAGCCGAGAAGGGCACAGGGAACGCTGGAAATGGAATGAGACCACAGGCTTTGTCCAAATCTACTGAATCAGACTGTCCAAGGATGGGGGGGCCAGGTATCTGACTTATAAACCAGCTACCCGAGGGATCATGATGCTTTCCAAGTTTGAGAATTACTGATCTAAATAAAATTCCTTGTGCTGCACTGTATCTTGGAAGTTGAGAGAGAACATTCTTCTACAAAAATTTCATAGATTTGTTGTTCATTGAGGAAGTTTTTCTCTTTTTGACTTTCCTTTGAACACACGTTGAAGGCTTCTTATTGTCTACACGCTCTTTTACATGGCTCCGTGCTGATACCTGAAGGGTGGCTTTCAGAGGAGATGGTTTATTCAAGAATACCAGAAATCTCAGTCTGTAAATAAGACTTACTGATTGGTTTCAATAAAATAACTCAAAGAAGATGATCCTTAAACAACAATGAGTTATCATTGCAAAATCATTGACTGGCATTTTACTTTATTCAATTATACAGCAGTACTTTCGTTTGGACTTGAGGATGCGATTCAATTTCCTTTAGCTAAAAACACACAGAGTCATAAATTTTTATTATCTTTACCTATGAAAACAGACTACTCTGGATGGCTCTAACATCATATGACCTGTTGACTAAACTTTCGGACACGGCAATAAATCTTGATGAACTTTGTCCGGTGGTCTTACTAGTGAAAGATTAAAAAGGAAGATGTAAAGCAAATGACTTAATAAGTAATCGCTGCTCTTCAGAGGAAAAAGGATTGGGGTTTGCAATAGGCAAAAGCAATGGAAGTACAGTCCTCTCCTTTCAGCTGCTCTTAGCAACCTCAGGTTTCTGTCTTGGTGGGTCCTGTAGTCCTCACGTGAGCTGGATGTTTCTGCAGGACATAAAAATATGCTTTTTCTCATGACTTCTATCTGAGCCATGGGAAACAGGATAGAAATGAGAGCAGGAAATGAGTAGGACATTTCCCATTAGTTTTGAATTAAGAGTGGATTATTAATTTACTCTTTAAAAAATTACCCTAGGTGAACACTGTTTTTATATTTTAAGCATATGACTTGAATGCATTCCAATTTAACTTTGGCTCCAAGCAATGAGGGCATCCTGGCTTTTGAACTTATGAGACGAACACATTCTCTTTTCTCCCTAGAAAGCCTAGTCCCTTTCTGAATGGTTCCTAACTTTGAAATTGCTGGCATTTTGTTATAGAGCTTGGGAAGCTAAATAAATAAGTGAGAGGCATCTTGACAAAGTAAAAAAAGTTCTGAAGTTGCGTTCAGAAGACCTGGGTTTGAATTCATGTTACTATACTAATTACTTGTTTAGCCTTTCTGAGTCTCCATTTTCCACTGGCAAAAATTAGAGTAATGCATAAATCCCAGGACTGTTTGGAGGATTAAATAAAGTGACATGCAAAAATCAGCTGGCATAGTATCAGCACATATAACATGCTCAACTGACTCTAGTTCATATAATATGATATGACATGGCATTATGCTTCATCCAAGGATCAATGCACATTATTCAGTTGGTGAAGCTTTCTATGCCTGTAGGAGGACTTTAATATGAGAGAATTTATTGTCAATGATTTTAGTAGAAATTTTATACTCGCTGGGAATTTTGGATACTGTATTTGCTGCACATAATTATACCAACAAATGCCAAGACCTCTGGGGCAACATGCCACAAAATAGCATTGATCCATTTTAATACTACTCTTTATAAAGTGAAGATCTGCTTCAAAAGATAGCCCCAAGACTCTGTGTCTTTGATTTTGTTGATTCCTAGGATAAAAGAAAATGCTGGTCAGTGTATGGGTAGGTAGTGGAAGAGGCCAATATATATGGGGTGGGTGTGTGTGTGTATTTGTGAGAGAAAGGATGGAGCATTTCCCAGGATTTCACAATGCTGACTGTGAGAATGCAATTGTTCTGTGTTAACTTTTAACTTACTTTTCCAAAACTGAGAGGCTATTGGTGACTTGGGGCCCTGCCCTGAACAGCAGCAGGTTTGCTATCACTAGATCCTGTTAGTTTCTGGCTGCCAGAGTACGACAGAAGGCTGAAATTGATCTCCATCTTTGCAGACAAAGACAGGACTTAACAGGTCAAGCCAGGACTTCTCGAGAACATAGAATGGACACACTCTTCTGCTTCTTCTCATAACTCAGGAAACATACTTGTTCCTGGGGCAGGACACTGGCTTGCTTGTGGGGCAGGAAAATGAATCGCTCACTTTCCAAACCAACAGAACCTAGGTGTGACTATGACTATCCATCCATAGCACTTGCCTTCCATACTACAAATCATTAAGCTTGGCAATTGAATGCCAGACTAAGAAGACAAAGCACTTATAGTGTGAGGACAACTTATGAATTGTTTTGTTTTACAAAGAAGAGTCTCAGAGGGTCTTTTGTAAAATACTGTATAATTCCTTTTTTAAAAAAATGCTATATTTACATAGAATTGAGCCAACAAATCTCTTTTAAAAGTAGTCTTTACCCCGTAATAGATGGAAAGCCCTACCATGCTCTTGGATAGACAGAGTCAACATAGTAAAAATGGCTTTGCTACCTAAATTAATTTACAGAATCAATGCAATCCCTATCAAAATACCAACATCATTTTTTGCCGATCTAGAAAAAATAATTCTACGCTTCGTGTGGAACCAGAGAAGACCCCATCTAGCCAAAGCAATCTTAAGCAAAAAGAACAAATTGGGAGGCATCTGTCTACCAGACTTCAAACTATACTACAAGGCTATAGTAAACAAAACTGCATGGTATTGGCACAAGAACAGAGACTTAGACCAATGAAACAGGACTGAGAACCCAAATATAAAACCAACCTCATACAGTCACCAGATCTTTGACAAATTCCAGAAAAACGTACACCGGGGAAAAGAGTCCCTATTCAACAAATGGTGCTGGGAAAACTGGATGGCCATATGTAGAAGACTGAAACTGGACCCACACCTCTCACCTCTCACCTCTCACAAAAATCAACTCACAATGGATAACAGATCTAAACCTAAGACATGAAACCATAAGAATTCTTGAAGAAAACGTTGGAAAAACTCCTATGGACATTGGCCTAGGCAAAGAATTTATGAAGAAGACCCCCAAAGCAATCACAGCAGCAACCAAAATAAATACATGGGACCTGATCAAATTGAAAAGCTTCTGCACAGCCAAGGAAACTATCACTAGAGTGAACAGACAACCTACAGAATGGGAGAAAATATTTGCATGCTACACCTCTGATAAAGGGCTGATAACCAGAATCTATACAGAACTTAGGAAAATGAATAAGAAAAAATCAAACAACCCTATTTAAAAATGGGCAAAGGACATGAACAGAAACTTTTCCAAAGAAGACAGAATAATGGCCAGCAAACATATAAAAAAGTGCTCAACTTCTCTAATCATCAGGGAAATGCAAATCAAAACCACAATGAGATATCACTTAACTCCAGTGAGATTGGCTCATATCAAAAAATCCCCAAATAACAAATGTTGGTGGGGATGTGGACAGATAGGAACACTCATACACTGCTGGTGGGACTGCAAATTAGTACAACCTCTATGGAAAGAATATGGAGATACCTCAAAGAATTAAAAGTAGAATTACCATTTGACCCAGCAATCCCACTACTGGGTATTTATCCAAAAGAAAAAAAGACATTTTATAATAAAGACATCTGCTCTCGAATGTTCATAGCAGCACAATTCACAATTGCAAAGTTGTGGAAACAACCCAGGTGCCCATCAATACACGAGTGGATTAATAAAATGTGGTATATGTATACCATGGAGTATTACTCAGCAATAAGGAACAACAGTGAATTAACACATCTGGTATTATCCTGGTTGGAGCTAGAACCCATTCTTCGAAGCGAAGTGTCACAGGATTGGAAAAACAAGCACCCCTGGTACTCACCATCAAACTGGTACTAACTGATGAACACTTACATCACACAGGGCAATAACATTCATCTGAGGGCGGGCGGGCGGGAGGGGGGTGGAAGGGATGGGAAAAACTCTCACTGAATGGATGTGGGGAGCACAGTTTGGGGGATGACCACGATTGTGGCTCTGACACGGGCAGAACAGGGGCAATGTGTATGGCCAAAGTGTTGTACCCCCATGATATTCTGAAATTAAAAAAATAAATTAAAAAAAAAACAAAAGTAGTCTTTACTTATTAAACATTTCATTAACCCTTTTCAATGAGAGATATAAACTCAAAATGATAAGAAGTGGAAAATGAATTAGTAAAATTCTAAAACAGCACATTATTCCCAGGTCACATAATTTCAGAGATATCACTGTTATATTTTCCATGTCCCATTCGTAAGACAGTATTGTCCATTCAGATTTGGTTTTTAATCACTGCTTGGGAGAAATGTTTGTTATAGTTGGGCTGTTTTTTGAAAAATTTGCCCTTGGGGCCAGAATATAAACTTATACAGAGTCATAGAACCTGTTTGTCTTAAGGCATTTTTCCCTATAAATGACGATAGTCCTATCCT
The DNA here is from genome assembly GCA_023783475.1 of Daubentonia madagascariensis. Classification (NCBI taxonomy): domain Eukaryota; kingdom Metazoa; phylum Chordata; class Mammalia; order Primates; family Daubentoniidae; genus Daubentonia; species Daubentonia madagascariensis. Next base: position 10,300,333 of record JAKFHU010001268.1, on the reverse strand, counting down.
GTAAAGCAATTTCAAAGATACTCAAAATGTACATAGGGTAAAGCACTGCATGAGGGGTGAAGAGAAGGAGGTGGAAAACCACCAACATAAACCCAAGTCTGGCCTCATACTTGAAAGGCTCTCAGACTCATTAGGGAAGGTAATGGATAAATAGGACACAATTAAATGATAAAGCAAGGCAGCATTGGAGGATTCCTGGCCAGAGGAATTGTATAGGCAGAAAGGATTCTAGGAATGGAAGTCTGGCAAGCCAGATCTGTTTCTTGGCATAAGTGGAGTTAAAATACATTTCCCTGAGGTCTTTGGCATTACTTAAAAGTAAAGGAGAATGGACTCAAGCAGGTGGAAAGCGATGTGATTTTTATGGACTTGAACTTGGCATAGCAGCAGCTGTAGGGCTTGCAGATTCTAAATGCCATGGTGAGAATTTTCCTTAAGCTGTGCTTAACACTTCCAAGTCTCCCAGGAGCCTGACACAGTCCCTTCATATGCCTAAGGGGGGATCTTTTTTTTTTAACTAAAGCCAAGTTTGTATCAATGATGAACTGAGTGGTACAATGACTTCGTTTCTCTGTGGAATACTATTAATAGGGTGAAATGAATAACTCTGAGTCTAACTTATGGTAGCAAGCATTCTGGGAGACGCAAGAGTGAGACAACAGGCCTGATTCTCATTTCCTCCCACCCAGACCTAGAGGCAGATGTGCAAAACCCTACATGGCAATAAAACGTGCGGCTGAGGTAAAGTCATGCTCTGAGGGTACCCTTTAAAAATAAACAAATTAACCTGAATTACTCTCAATGTCAAATTGAAACCTCACTGACTTCATCTCTTGTTAAAAGAAGCTGCCTCAGGCCAGATCTGGAAGAAATGCTTCGTTGTTTTGACTTTAGAGTCAGTAAAAGAAGACCTATTATTAGATATATTTCAGAGGTTGTTAGACATTTTTGAAAAATCTGTAAAGCACGTAAGATCTGAACAAATTCAAGAGTCTGTGGTTCTAATACCTGTGGGTCTTAGAAGGTTGCTACTGAGTATACCCTTCAAGAAGGTAAGACACAGAAACTTATTTTTTAAGTTGTTGAAAGTTCATTTCTTTTGGCAAGCCTATCTATGTCTCAGGGCTTAGTGATAAAACCATAGGAACCAAAACATTGTCTCAGCTGGAGTCATGTGTGGGGTTCCCTGACACCATGGGAAACTCTTTCTTTCCTTTGTGACTTAGCCATTTGATATAGAAGTCGATGGCCATTTCAAGACAAGATGGGAGCATGGCACACAGCCCATCCTCAATGCTCTAAAGAAGTACCATTTACCCCCTTCTTGACTCTTTCACTTCACTAGTTCTCAGTGCAGAGCCTGGCGTTCCATTAGGTAGCTAGGCTATTGCCTGATATTTTTGATAACAGACTCTTTATTATTTATATTGCATCTACTTAAAAAAATTTTGAAATGGTTTTGAGACTATGTCCTTATAAAGATGGTTTCTGCTGAAAGGAATGGGCAATAATCCTTTTCCTTCCAAACCTGATGTTCCTTGCCTTGACCTTGACTCAGGATAAAAGCTGCAGATTTTTTTTAATGTAATGGAACAAGCTGCAACATCATTTTGATATAGCAAAATAGTAAAACAAGGTGACAATGCTCATAGTCATTAGAGAGCAACTGAAAGTAATAAAAAATCCTTTTTGGGCCAGGCACAGTGGCTCATGCCTATAATCCCAGCACTTTGGGAGGCCAAGGTGGGAGGATCGCTTCGGGCCAGGAGTTTGAGACCAGCCTGGGCCACATAGCAAGACCTTGTCTCTACAAAAAATTAAAAAAAAAAAAAAAATCAGCTGGGAGTGGTGGTGCGCTCCTATAGTAGTATCAGCTACTCAGGAAGCTGAGGCAGGAGAATTGCTTGAACCCAGGAGTTTGAGGCTGCAGTGAGCTGTGATCGATTGCACCACTGTACTCCAGCCTGGACGAGGGAGCAAGACTCTGCCTCTGGGGAACAAAAAGTCCTTTTCAATAAGCCACTCCCTACATTAGTATAACAGTTTTAACAGAGAGAACATTATGCTTCTCCTCCTAACAGAATCTGAAATACTTTGTTGTTATTGTTTTACATTTGGAAGTTTCTTTTAAGCTTTTTTTCTTCTAGATGTGATTTCTACTGATAAGAAATAGCCATCTCCAATTTACATTCATGTAGTACTTACTACAGAGTATAGGAAATAAAATGTAGAATTTTCCTGTATTTAAATAAAAAGTTCCTCATTTCTTTAAGCGAAGAAAACTAAATGGAATTCGGTGGTTTATTTGATTGAAATGAAAATATATATTAGAGTTTAGAGCTTGTCTTTAAGTATATTACATCACCAAGGTCTAGATGTTCTATTTTGCTCACAAAATTTTGTGTCACCATATGAGATTTGAAAGAAAAAAAATGAAAAGAAGAGAGAGAGAAAATGTATGGTCAGTAATTTGCTGAAAGAAAAATCCACATTTCACATCTGGTTATGTGAAAAAACACCTATTCTCCCTTGTGGTCCATTGAAGGAAATTGTTGAGAACAGGACCTTGCTTTAGTAAGAGGAAAATATATATTCCACACTTTTTGGTAGAAATTAAAATGATAAACAATGTGTCTGGGGAAGAAGTGGGAGAGATGTTGCTTTCATATGAAGTGACTGCATGTCTATGCCATACAGTTAGGAGTCTTGGGGGGAAGTACGAAAGCAAAGAAATTCATCTAGTATTGGGGCTAGACAGCACCAAGGGTCAAAGCCAGGGTCTCTCTAAAGATGCTTATTGACACACATAATGATGATGAATGTGTTGACTTTATGAACTCTGCTTCTTGGGGAGCATGACAAATGTAGTATTTCTCTGTGTATTTGTCCCTCAATTTCTGGAAATTTTACATCCAGGGATTATGATCCATCACATAATCTGTCAGACCAATGGATTTATTTTTTTAAAGACTTTTGAGATGATGCTGATGTAAGTCATCTGCCTAAATATCCGATTCACAGTCTCAGTTTGATCATTAAGATATAACCACTGCATCCCCAAATGGCTTCACTGGTCATCTCCATAGGGAAGGCTAGTGAGATCCTCACCCTTTTATTGTGTCCATGTCTACTGATGTCTCTAAGTGTTCTAGCCAGGCCTGCCAAGTGCTGGTTCTCTCTGGTAATAATACTCACTCAACAAACTCAAAGGGCTTTGTCTCTTCCATGTGAAACCTGTGACACTTCAAACTCTCACCTGTCTATATTACATTTGTAATATATTAGAATTATCAGTATATTAGAATTGTGAGTAATTATTAGTATATTAGAAATATTAGTTATATATATTAATATATTCATAGTATGTTAGGTCATTCATTCAGCAAATAATTTTTGAATACCCACTATTTGACAGACACTCTTTTAGTGCTCTGAACAAAACCTTTAACAGGCACAAATCCTAGTGAATGTAGAAGGTTCTATTCTACTGGGGGAAAACAAAATAAGCCATATCTGTAATAAATAAGTAAATTAAACAGGTGCTAAATGCTATGGGAAAAAAAGTAGAACAAGACAAGGAAATCAGTAGTGCTGGTGGGGGGTGTATGAGATAGGTTACAGTTTTAAATCAGGTAATCACCACTGAGAAGGTGAGTTTTGACAAAGGCTTGAAGGAGGTGAAGTAGTTATCTGAGGGACAAGAGATCCAAGCAGAGGGAACAGCCAGTGCAAAGACCTTAAGGCAAATAGCTACTTGGTATGTTCAACAAACAGCAAGGAGGCTCTATGGCTGGAGCAGGGGAAGCTGAGGAGAATGAAGGGAGATGAGGTCAGGAACTAGAAAAGAAAGGGTGCAGGTTGGGGAGAGCTGATCGTGAGTGCCTGAAAGGACATCATAAGGATTTGGGCTCTTCCTGTTAGTGAAATTGGGAGCCGCTGTAGGGTTCTAATTGGGGCAATGACATGATCTGTACAATGGTCTGAATGTGTCACTTCAAAATACATGTTGAAACCTAATCCCCATTTTTGTGGTATGAAGAGGTGGGGACTTTTGGAAAGGTCTCCAATCTCATGAGCGGAATTAGTACCCTTACAAAAGAGGCTGAAGGATGCTGCCTCTCCGTCTGCCATGTGAGGACGTGGAGGAGGTGCCTGTGGTGAGGAACAGGCCCTCACCGGATACCAAACCTACTGAAGCTTTAATCTTGGATTTACCAGCCTCCAGAACTGTGAGATACAAATTTCTATAGTTTATAAATTTACCCAGTTTAAGTTATTATTTTTTTTAATTTCAGAATATTATGAGGGTACAAATGTTTTGGTTACATAAATTGCTTTTGTACCGTTTGAGTCAAAGTTATAAGACTTACATTAAAAAAAAAAATCAGTTTGTGGGAAGAGAGCACAAAAGACCAAGGGTAGCGGCTGAGCAACTAGTCAAAAGACTACTTCAGTAATCCAGGTATAAGATGACATGGCCTGGACCTGGGGTTAGCCGTGGTGGTCGTGAGAGTTATTCTGAAGTTACCTCCAGAAGGATTTCCTAATGCATATGATTACATCAGACTCCGCAGGGCTCCAAAGCAGCATCCTTTGGGGACCACTCCTCTAATGCTTTTTGGCTTTGGGTATGTCTATTTGTAGCTCAGATTATACAAGACTGTAGTCACGTTCCTTTGCTCTCCTTTGTTTATTTCTAATTACAAATTTGGTGGTACGTTATTTTTTTATTAGTGATCTTCCTTTGACACTTAGAGAAAAAAGAATGAAAAATAACATTTGTTACAACTATACAAATAAGTTCCTGTGCTGGGCGTTGAAATGCACATGACAGATTAACTAGTATTTATTGAGTGCTTATTATAGTCCAGGTACTGTGTTAAACACTGTTATACAGATCATTTTATTTAATTCTCTGAACAGTCATGTGAAGCTACTGTTATTCCCCTTTCCTACAGATAAGAATATCATGGCTAAATAAAAGCTAAGTTAGCTGTCCAAGATTATCTTATAAGCAGAAGAGCAAGTTTGTCTGGAGCCCTTAAGTATTTTGCTTTTCCTTTAATCCTTATTCCCAATTGCCCAAAATGCTGTGAAATGAGAATTATTGTCTTCATGTAAGTTAAACAAGTTTCTAGTGAATTATTGTTATTTTCTATTGCTAGTCATCTATTTGTATGTATGTGCAGACTTTCTCCAATTAGGTTATTAGTTTTTTTGCATATAGAAAAATTAAATATATACCATAGCACCAAGTATGAAGCTTTGAGCATAGTTAGGGTTGAGTAAATATGAGTTGATTGATTTTGTGCTGTGTTGTTTCAAGAGATCACCTTATACCATATGTAGGGTCAGATTCTACTTCTTTATGTTCCCCAGAGTATACATTGCATAGTTTGTGTTCCAGAAATGTTATTCACAGCATATGTTTGTTACTTAATCTATTTCTATCTTTGTGATTCTACAATGACTCTTTCAGCTCTCACTCAGCTATTTTGTCTGCTATGACACTTATGAGAAGAAACAAACACTATTTTTTCTAGAACATTTTCATTGTACTCCCACTTGGGCAGATAAAAATGAATCTGACGTCAGCCCTCAAACAACAGCAGTGTTCACATGGCCTTACTTTTGCTATCTTTACCAATCTCATGAGATCTGTAAATTTATAGTATTCTTAACTCTTTCAACGAGTCCTTCAGGGGAGTCTGAGAGACATAGATAGTAATTCTAGCCAGGTCAAGAAAACATGGACAGGTGTCATGGCTGATTTAAAGAGGCATGAGCCTGTCTGCTAATCTGGGGGTCAGAAGCTCAGGTTGGGCTCCTGAAGAACATAGAAGATCTTTTAAAGGATTATAGGTCACATAGACTGTTCTGGAGGCTGGAAGTCTAAGATCAAGATGCTGGCCAATTTGGTTACTGGTGAGGGTTATCTTCCTGGCTTGCAGATGCCTGGCTTCTTGCTATGTTCCCACATGGCCTTTCCTTGGTCTGCTGCAGTGGAGAGAGCTCTGGTCTTACCTCCTCCTCTAAAGAGGACAGTAAGCCTATTTGATCAGGGCCCCACACCGTGACTTCACTGAACCTCAGTTACTTCAGTAAAGGCTCTTTCTCCAAATACAGTCACATTGGGGGTTAGGGCTTCAACATAAGAATTTGGTGGTAGTGAGAGGAAGGACAGACACAATGCAGTCTATGGCAGGGTCTATCTTTGCAATTTATCTTAAAACTGGGATCTATTTATTGAATTGTTGAATATAAATTTTCTTTATCTAAAGAATAATGCTCTTACCAGTGATTATTTAGGAGTAGACATATCTGTTTCTGGAATAGCTGAGTGCTATAGTATTCCCATTTTAAGATGAAATGAATGATAACTTTAACAGTGAAAGCAGATATTTAAAACTAGCCTTGGGGTACTGACTTCTACTGTTTAGTGTGTCATCAGCAAATCTTATTAACAATTTAGAAAGTCCCTAAAATGATGAGTCAAATCTATTCTACCATTAGCTCTAGGATAGAGATAATCATTTTCAGGTATACTCATTTCCTTTATTGAACACACATTATATAATAATATTCTAAGCTAACTTATAATATCAATTTTATCAAAACTACTATATTATTTGCTTTATAATACAGTCAAAATAAAATCACATCATTAAGTCAGCAATATTAGGAGGAAAAAGAGTATTGTTGATCCCTATTTAGACGCTAAATTACTAAAACCATCTTCAGCTCACCTAATCTATGTCTACATGACTTTCTAAACAACAGATTGGTTCTAGTCAACTTAGGGAAATAGCTGGCAATACAGTAAGTGGGAAAATAAGAATGAACCAGTTTTGTAATTAAATACATGTGGTAATGACTGTACTCATTATTACTCTACTTGAGTCAAACATATAAATTATAGTTTTAAAGGCACATTTGGAATATGGGCTGCCAAAATCAGATGCTTTTGATAGAATCCTGGAAGAAGAAGGAAACATAGACTTGACAAGCTCAATTTCTTTTTCGTGATTAAGGCCATTACTCCAGAGGGAAGGTAGTAGTGTAAGAGCCCATGCCCAGCAGAATGTGTACTAGAATTTGAATCAAAGTCTTATCAAGTAGTATCAAGCTTCTCCCTATATCACCCCATTCTAGATTTGGATTATTTCCAAAATATACTGCCATGTTCTCTACCCAATAAAACATTGCTAAACAAAGAATACTTAAGACATTTCTGGACTAAAAGGGTACAAAATCCATGGAAGTGTTCTTAAAAGAGTATGAGAAGTAGCCTTTCCTTGATATTCTAAGAACTGTGTAGGCATAATTCCTATAAATTGCTATATTTCATTTTTTCCTTAGAAACTTATAGTTGAAAAAAGTTATAATTTTTAAAGTTTAAAGAATTTTTCTAAAGGGGTGTCTTAAGTTTTGTTTACTAGTTCCATTCCTCCGTCTTAACTATTTTGCTTTATATTTCTTTCTTGAATTTGTGAAACTTCCCTTCTCTCACTAACCTTAAAGAATCTACTCTTACTAACCAGGTACTGTGATTAGTGCAGGTGAGAAAATCACGCGTGTCTATGCACATATCTTCAGCAAGGAATTGGTGAATTGTCACCATTTGCTTTTGAAGGCTATAGAAGTATGAGAATATACCTGCATATCATATTTTAAAAACCATATTGCAATCATTTCCTATTTCTAAGTAGCATGTGATGTGAAACAGCTGAAATGTTTCAAAAATGGGACAGATATGTTAGAAAACACATGTACATGAAGCACTTAAATTTTGTATTAAGTTTGATAAATAACATGAGAACATGGGAGAGTCTGAATGTTTCCCAATGTGTGATATGTCGAGAGTGCTGTCATATTTATGTGGCTGTAGAGTCAAATTCAAGCATGAGAAATGGCTTGATTTTCTCATGCAGAATGGTAGAGTCAAAATATGTGTTAGTGAAGAATTAAGATATACTAGATACTAAACATATACATATATAAACATATAAATATATACACACATAACTATAAGCATAAGTATAAATATAAATCTACTTATACATATAATTAAATATAATCTACCATGTATAAACAAGGATATTAAACTCTGTGAAAGTGACAAAGACAAATAAGTCAGTGTGCTGGGGGAGATAGACATACAGACATATAAACAACATTGGTTAGAAAATGTTCAGGGCTATGACAAGAGGTCAGGAGACTTTAGATGATGATTAGAAAGTTCTGGAAAGAGTAAGGAGATACTGAGATCAGTGTTACCAAACAACAAACAAACCCTCTGAACCAAACATAATCCACTTTGCCTCCTTTATAATTTGTTTCCTAACACTGTTGATCAACCCAGGTAAGTACAACTCCTAGGAGTCAGGGGCATGAACTCCAGAACCAGGCTGCCTGGGGTCAGATCCCTGCACACAACTTTTACCAACTGTGGGACCTGGGAAAATTACTTAACTTCTCTGTGCCTTAGTTTCTTCATTACAGAATAGAGTTGATGACAGTGCATACTCTATGGGATTGCCATGAAGACTAAGTGAGTAAATCCATGTGAAATACTCCAGAGCATGTGACACAATTCAGATGGTCCGCTTGGGCCTAAATAAAGGTGATGGGATAGTACGGTGTGAGGAGAGGGAAGGGAAGTGCTTTTTCTTGCTATTCTCCAGGACCGTATACTCATATTTTCTAGCTTTGAAGTCTGTAAAAAATAGAGTGAGAAATACTACACTGGTTAAACATCAAGCTTACAACATTAAAATGAGAAAGTCCTAAGAAATTTGAGCTCAATGGATCTCGTAATAGTCATTTCACAGAGGCTGCCTGTTTGCTTTATTGAAGTTGATAATTCAATCATTTTCCAAATCAAATTAGAGGAACAGATGAGTTGACATTGTTTTGTAGACTTTTCATTTCCTGACATTTGGGTCAGAAAAGAGAAAACACCCTGACTTTACATTATGTTATCCTCCCTCTACCCTCCAGCCTTTATCTGAGGACAGCAATGTTTCTTTTCAAGCTAGTTGGGATCTCTCAGTGTGCAAAGTGCTTCCTAAGCTGGTGGATACTTTCAGAAGCAGCATTTAGGTTATTATAGCAAAATGCAATGAGATTGTTTTTAAACTGATGTACTTTATAAGTAACTGTTATGAGAATTGTACAAAAAATACTTTCCGTTTAAGATTTAAATTGGACATATTGGAGCACTTTCCTTTCAAGATTTTTCTACAGAGTATGTTGAAAAAATACAGCAAAAGCAACCAGAAAACCCTCTCAATGATTTCCAGATAAATACTTCCAATAATGTTTGTGTTTAGGTCTTTGAGGCTGCATCACTAAACTGGGAACTCTTTTCTCCTTCTAAGATGCTAGAGTTGTTTTTTTTTTTTTTCTATCTCTTTTTCTCTCTCCTTAATATGTCAGAGTGAAACTGTAGATAGTTTTATGTCTTTAAGATATTGAAAAAGGCATAATTGTTTCTTTCCCTAGGTGGAAATATTTTGTTTTTATTGATTGATGTTTCCCTGGAAGTCCAACAGGGGTAGGAAAGGACTGCAGAAAGACCAGCCAGGCCTAAGGACTAGTACAGGTAAGTTTGCCTGAAAGATCACATTGATAGGTGAGTCTCGTACTATTCTAGAATGGGGCACTCAATGATTTAGAAGAACTAAAGGAATTACAAGAACCTTTGCACTGATGAAGTTGAAAGAGTGAGCCACCAAGAAAGATGGAAATTGACTTTTGTAGTAAACAAGTTACCTTTTCTATGCACCCAGGCATGACTTCAACCTGCCAACACCTTTGATTCCTTGCTTGAAGTCTCTTTGACTGCCAGGGCAGGCTGGAAGTAAAGGGAAATTATTGCCCCCAGGAAAGGGGAATTATTTCCCTCAACCACTGAGGGGTTGGTGAAAACGTGCTCAGCTGTCTCATTCTTCGGGGGGTAACTCTGAGGTGGAGTGACCTACACGAATTCCTGGAGCTCCACATTGGGAACAAGCTCCAATTGCCTACAGTGGTGACTGGAACAATCACACTCTCTTAATTGGCTTCCTTCTCTTCCATGCTTCTACATCCCTGTCAGGATGTCCGGATGTCTCTACATCCCTGTCAGGCTTTTCTGATATCGCCTCCCAACTAAACTATTTGCGCTTGAATCTTGTCTCAGGGTTGGTTTCTAGAGGATCCCGTACTAAGGCAACTCAAACCAGAAACATACTTGGAGAAGAGGAAGACATATTATGTCAGAAGACAGAAAATGATAATGTGCCCAATGTCCCCTTCTTTTTCCCCCAGAAGACCACTAATGGGTGCAGATGGGAGAAAATTGATAGCGTAACAGTTGTTTTGGTTTTTCTTTTTCTTTTTTTCCAGCATTCCTGAGATATGATTGATAAATAAAAATTGTATTATATATATTTAAGGTATGTGATGTGATACCTTGTGATGATTTGATATACACATATAATGTGAAATAATCATCATAAACAAGCTAACTAACATATTCATTACCTCATATAGTTACCTCCTGCCTTTATTGTGGTGAGAACATTTAAGATCTACTTTCTTAGCAAATTTCAAGTATACAATACATTACTATTAACTATAGTCACTATGCTGTACATTAGATCTCCAGAACATATTCATCTTATAAATGAAAATGTGTACTCTTTGACCAATATCTCCCCATTTCCCACACCCCAGCCCTTGGTAACCACCATTCTACTCTCTATTTTTATCACATGTAAGTGAGATCATCTGGTATTTGTCTTTCTGTGTCTCACTTAATTCACTTAGCATAATGTCCCTCAGGTTCATTCTTGTTGCAAATGGCAGGATCTCCTTTAACAAGGCTGAATAATATTTCATTGTATATATACATACCTATATGTCATCTGTTGACTCTTAGGTTGTTTACATATCTTGGCTATTGTGAATAATGCTGCAATGAACATGAAAGTGCAGCTATTGCTTCAACATACTGATTTAATTTCCTTTGGATATATACCCAGTAGTGGGATTGCTGGAGCATATGCTATTTCTATTTTTAATTTTTTGCAGAACCACCATACCGTTTTCTGTAATGGCTATACCAATTTACATTTCTACCAATGGCGTAGAGGGTTCTCTTTTCTCCACATCCTCTCCAGCACTTGTTACGTTTTGACTTTTTGATAATAGCCAACCTAACAAGTGTGAGGTGATACCTCACTGTGTTTCGGACTTGCATTTCTCTGATGATTAGTGATGTTCAGTACTTTTCATATACCTGCTGGACATTTGTATGCCTTCTTTGGAAAAATGTCTATTCAGGCCCTTTGCCTATTTTTAATTTTTTTTTTTTGCTATAGAGTTGTATGAGTTTCTAATACATTGTGGATATTAACCACTTATCAGATATAGGTGTGCAAATATTTCTCCCATTCCCTAGGCCTTTTCATTTTATTTATTATTTCCTTTGCTGTGCAGAAACTTTTTAGTTCGAGTCAATCCCACTTGTTTATTCCTGCTTTTGTTGTTTGCGATTTTTGTGTCAGAGCCAAAATATAATTGCCACGGCCAATGTCAAGGAGTTTTCCCCTATGTTTTCCTCTAGGAATTTTATGATTCTCAGTTTTCACACTTGTGTTTAATGCATTTTGAGTTGATTTTTGTGTATGGTGTAGATAAGTATCCAACTTCATTTCTTTGTGTATGGATGGCCAGTTTTCCCACTGTTTATTGAAGAGACTGTCTTTTCCCCATTCAATATTCTTGGCGTATTTGTCCAAAATTTGTTGACCATATGTAGGATTATTTCTGGGATCTATATTTTGTTCCATTAGTCTATACTTCTGTTTTTATGCCAGTACCATGTTGTTTTGATTGCTATAGCTTGGTAATATAACTTGAAATCAGGAAGTGTGATGCCTCCAGCTTTGTTCTTCTTTCTCTACATTGCTTTAGCTATTTAGTGTCTTTTGTAGTTCCATATGACTCTTAGAATTTTTTTTAATTTAGGTGAAAAATGCAATTAGAATTTTGATAGGAATTGCATTGAATCTGTAGATCATTTTGGGTAGTATGAACATTTTAACAATATTAACTCTCCAAATCCATGAACACAGGATATTTTTCCATTTGCCTTCTTCAATTTCTTTCATCAATATTTTACAGTTTTCAGAGTACAGATCTTTCACTTCCTTGGTAAAATGTATTCCTAAGTATTTTTTCTTTTTGATGTTATTGCAAAGGTGATTTTTTTTTTCTGTAACCCTTCTAAATCTCTCCTTTTGGAACAAAAGGTCTGATTCTCCTTGGTGTCATTCAACTTCTTCCTTCCTTCCGTGTCTACTTGGCTGAGGTGTGCTTCAGGCTGCCTGCCCTGCCATCGTCTAGGAACCCATACTTTGCTGCCTCTGTTCCTGCTACTGTGTCCCCTGATTTGAATGTTAGCTGGGCATAGACAGGATTCTCAAGGTGTGTGACCATGAGAACAGGTCGCTTCATACTTCTGCTGCTGCCATCAGACTGTTGTGTCCTGTCATACGTACATGAGGTTGTGTGGCCCCCATTCTTTGCAGCCAGGAATACTACTGTTTAGGAAATTTTCACTAATGCAGTGGAAGCTAGAAATTCCTTCCACTGCTCCTGTGTCAAATAGGCAAGAGTCTCACAGTCCTCTCCTTCTTTCACAGCTCTGAGAAACCTGGTATCTGGCAGGCTGGGTGTCACCTATGTGTTCTTAGGCTGAGATTGGCTGTAGCTTTACCATAGGTCTGTATAAATTTCACTCTCTTGACATCTCCCAGAGGTACCCACTCTTTGATCATAAGCATAGCATGACAATATTGTTCTGAAGGCACTGATGCCTCATGTGACAGTGGTTGGTCATGTGACATCACTGGTTATTGACATTGTCACAGCACAAAGAGAAGTGTGACAAGTTTCACTATTACATACTTGATGTCTTGTAATTTGAAAATTGTGCCTTCCTTTAAGTGGATAAAGAAAAATTTTTCTTCTTTAAGAAGTGTGGGTGGGTGGGGATGAGGAGGGTTATACTTTCTCTCCTATTATACTTAAGACTCAGCCACTCTCTATTGTACTGTCTCATCTCACCTCCCCTGGGAAAACTTTCCAGACTGTTCCACATTCATATGTCCCCTTTTGGAGTCCTAGGTAAGGGAGAGCTCTCCTAGCCCTGCATAATGCTTAGGATTCAGAGTGCTACTAGGAGATGAATGGATGGTCGAGGACAGAACAGAGGCCACAGAGTTTCTTTTGGGTCCCAGGGGGAGAAGGGAGTAAAATGGCCAGACTGAGTCCCTGGAAGGGCTGGGGAGATAAGAGTGTGGGTGCAGCAGGGCCAAGCAAGAAGATTCCTCAGGAATGAAAGGAAAATCCTTCTAAAGTGTTACACATATATGGGCCCCAGTAAATAGCACTTCTACTTCCTGCCTGAGTTCTCAACAAGTTGAGAAATAAAAGAAAAATGGAAAGGCCAAAATATCACTTTTATTTCTGATAGGACTAGATGTACTACCTTTCCTGTTGAGAAGTCTGGCTACCCTGAAGACTTCATCCTGGAAAGTCCATATGGAGAGACCCCATAAGGCTAGAGAGATGTGCTGGAGGCTCCAGACGTGTGAGTGCGTGAGTGAGTCTGCAGGTGATTCCAGTCCCGCACAGTACTTGACTGGAGCCAGATGATAGTCCTGAAGACAGAACCACCAAGCCAAGCCCTTCCACATTCTTGACCCATGAATCATGTTAAATTATTGTTTTAAACAATTACATTTTGTAATTTTTTGTTACACATCAATGGGTAACTGGAGTCCTACTTTTTTATTTTGAAAAACAACTGGACAATATCACTTATGGGATAAACCTCCTGCAACTACCATTGGCAAGCCCTATTTATGTTTGCGTGTGTGTGTGTGTGTGCAGATGTGTCTTCAGATATTCCCCAGTTTAGTGTATCTTTATGAATTATCATTATTATATGTTTTACAGGCCAGCTAATAAATAACATCTACAAAAGGCCTGAAATTCTGCATTAATAACAAGGATATTCTGATGCTGCTAGACCAGGGAACACATTTTGAGTAGGAAAGCACTAAACTATATTGCTTCAAATACCAGCTGCTGGACTGGATATCCATATTAGGTCACAGGTTGTGGTACTCTTGGGATAATGAATTCTTGCTGCCTCAATGGATTGAATTACAGGATTTGTAATTGTGTCAGAACCTCCCTGTAACTCAGAGCCAGCCCCGCACCAGTGGGCTTTTCAGGCCTTGCTTACTCCAGGCCTATTTGTTCTGATGTTGTCAACCCCTATGCTAGACCAAGTTATAAGGAATGACTTACCAATGCTACATGGCTCTTTTTTGTGGCTGATATGTTCTCTTGTTCTTATAGGTAGGATGTATTTAAAATAAATGAAGGGTTCATGATTATTAAAGTTTTTTAAGGGCTTTTGGTAATTCATAGAAATCTCTGTCAGATCAAAGCTTTTAGGAAACTAATTAAGTTTGCCATGATTCTTAACACTGGGGGAAGAAATATGTTCCCAATAATCAAGTAGCCAATAATCACAACATTAGGCTTTGTATAATTTTTTCTTATTTTGACTTGGATTTCTTTTTTTTTTTTTTTTTCTTAAAGCTAACATCTATGCAGTCATGCATTCCTGATGTGGGTGTCAGCTAGATAGTGGAGGGAAGCTAGGCAAGGATTTAAAAATATGGTAGCAATTTAACGTTTAAAGAATGACTCCCCTAGCCACTTATGTTTGACAATGGATTACAATAAAAAAGCAGGCAAGGCAAATTTCTAAGACACTAGGCCAGGTAGGCCTATACCTATTCACTTAAATGTACAAAAGAACCAAAACTCCAATCATCTCTCTGTTGTTGCAAATCTCACAATTTAGCAGCTTTATCAATTGGAACAGCATTTCCTAAACTGTTCCATAGTATGATAATAGCTATTATGCAATAAAGAATAAAGGGAAAGAAGGAAAAAAGGTAACTGACTAAATTTGGGGAAACACTATACCAAAGAAAGTTAAACATAACTTTTTCCTGAAGGACATCCTATGGCCTTTAAAATGTCAATGTGCAATATGAGTCTGCAAGTGGGAGTTAGCTACTGTATGCCTTTCCCAAACATTTTTGATCTCAAAACCTCTTTTTGTTTTGGCTTGAGTAATGAAAACATTTGTTTTGGGCCAATTCTTTAAAATACACAGCTTTCATTGACTATCTGGTGAAAAGTCTTATAGGGTTTGTCAACTAAAATGTCTTCAAGAAATGGATGAAGGTCTGAGGTGGGTATAAGATACTCAGTAGTGGTAGAGTTCTTAGCAAACTGGGGGTATTTTCTAAATATAAAAACATTAAAATTCAAATTTCTAAAAGCATTCTTCTGGCCAGATATATTAATTGGCTATTGCTGCATAACAAATTACTCTGAAAATTTATCATTTTTAAACTAATATTTATGATCTCATAGTTTTCTGCAGTTTAGGAACTTGGGGGCAGCTTAGCTGGCTGGTTCTAGCTCAGGGTGTCTCATAAGGTTCCAGTCACATTTCAGCCAAGGCTGCAGCCATCTGAGAGCTTGACTGTAGCTAGAGGATCCCTTCCAAGCTTATTCATATGGCTCTTGGCTGGAGGCCTCAGTTCCTTGCCACATGGGCCTCTCTATAGGACTGCTTACAATATGACAGCTGGCTTCCTCCAGAGTAAGTGAACTGAGAGAGACAAAGAACAAGCAGAAATTTGCAGTGCCTTTTATGTTGTTTCCAATTTTTTGCAAGTATAAAATAGAGTGCAAAAGTAAAGTCAGCAAGATGGCCAACTAGAAGCACATGTCCCCCTCACAAAGACAGCCAGAACACCAAATAAACAACAACATTTTTTTTTCTTGGATAGATTTTTTTTCCAGCTTTATTGAGGTATAAGTAACAAATAAAAATTGTATATATTTAAGGTGTACAACATGTTATACTTTTACATTGTGAAAGGATTACCACAATCAAGCTAATTAACATATCCAACACCTCACATAGTTATCTTTTTTTTTATTTTTTATTTTTTTTATTTCAGAATATTATGGGGGTACACCACTTTGGCTATATATATTGCCCATGTACTGCCCGTGTCAGAGCTACAATTGTGGTCATCCCCCAAAATATGCTCCCCACATCCATTCAGTGAGAGTTGTCCCATCCCCTCCACCCCCCTCCCTCCTGCCCGCCCCCTGATGAATATTATTGCCCTGTGTGATGTAGGTGTTGATCATTTAGTACCAATTTGATGGTGAGTACCAGGGGTGCTTGTTTTTCCATTCCTGCGACACTTTGCTTTGAAGAATGGGTTCTAGCTCCAACCAGGATAATGCCAGACGTGTTAATTCACTGTTGTTCCTTATTGCTGAGTAATACTCCATGGTATACATATACCACATTTTATTAATCCACTCGTGGGTTAAACAACAACCCACCCATGGGCACCTTGGTTTAAACAACAACATTTTAATGAAAATAACTGAGTGAGAACACAAAATTGCATCAGAGGAGTAAGAGAAACCCTGGTGGGTACAGAAACTTGGGACAGCCACATACAGAATTAAAGGAAATGGCAGGCCTCCACCACTACATCCCCCAAATGGGATTATCTGGGAACTGGGTGGTGAGGAGGTAAGCAGGAGGATCCCAGCAACCCCTATCAGCACCTTGGAAACCCACAGACCTCAGCACTGGGGGACCCTGAGACCTCACAGGCACTAAGCCCAGCCAAGGGAGCTGCCTGGAGTCCACATAGCTGTGTTCCCCCCAGAAAAGGAGCTGACCCTGTGCCCTGCTCTCTGTGGCCTACATGGCTACTACTGCACTATGCCATCTTGGAACTAGAACTATGGCTAGAGTGTATCTTGTTCCTTGAGGCTAAGGGACTGCTGAACTACCCCAGCCTGGTGGTCCAACATCCCTAAGCTGAGCTGCAAGCAGCTGTTACACCCTTCCCGGTAGGGCCAAGCAGAGGTGGAGCCACTCCACCAACCCATCCCCCTACCTCCTCAAGCAAGAGCTGATGTGGTACCCTGCCTCCTGGGAAAATAGTTCCTTGGCTGCTCAGAGCAGTCATGCCTCTCAGTGCCTAAGTTCAAGCAGAACACTGCATCCCAGAAAACACTGCCTTGGCCATCCAGAGCAGTCATACACCCCACTACCTATGCTGAAATGGCACACTACATCCCAGGGAAATGGTCCCTGAGCCACCCAGAACAGTCATGCCCTCCTCCCCTAGGCTTGAACTGAAGTGGCACAGTGCCCCCTGGGGGAATCTGTGCTCTGGGTGAGCACTGATCATAATAATTGTAAATATATATGCACCCAACACTGGAGCACCCAGATAGATCAAACTCACTTTCCCTGCTGCACATCCCAGGGCTGAGCTGACATAGTATCCTGCATCCCAGGGAAAAAGAGCAGGGGGTGTGGTGAGACACCCTGCCCTACAGACCAAACAACTCTAGTACCCTTCTTCCCTGGAGCTGGACTAGCCCCCTAGAGTCTGAACTGCTAAGACAACCCTCTCCCTGGGGATTATAGTCATTGCTGTGCATTTCCCTGCTCCCTGCAGGGCCCAAATGACAGCTGTGCTCAACAATTATGGAGTACTTGCTTTCATTGCACCTGGCTTCACAGAGTTTGAGGTACTGTCAACCCCTAACATCCCAGGGTCTAGAGTCACTGCTACACAGTGCTTCATCTCCTGGGACCCAAGTAGCCACTGAACCCTATTGGCCCAGGTTCCTATTCCCTAGGCCAAAACCTCCAGAGCACCTCTTCTTCCCAAGAGTTGGGCCAGTGCTTTTCCCTTTGTCCCAGAGGTAGAATCCCAGCTACAAGTCAGCCTCCTGGGCCTAAGCTGCAGGGGGTGCCTCAGAGTCACACATCCTGGCTCTGTGGGTAACCTACATTCAACTCCACCACAAAGTGAACCTGAACCCCAAGACCCAGGTGTCAAAGTAGATTCACAAGAATCTGCGCCTAGGACCCCAGCCCCATAGCTGCTCTGAGCACCTACACCTGGAACCCAGAACTGCTGCAGCTGATTGTAGATCATGTCAGACCCAACACCAAAAGGAATCTCCATGACTAAGTCTTCCCATTGTGGGGAAAATGAGAATAAAAGGACCCCAAAAGCTCTTGACATTGAGGACATTAACAACCTATGGACCACAAACTTCTATAGCTTAGGCCATTGAGGTGCCCAGTTATTAGTGGCTGCAGAATGCAGCCAAAAAAGCTGCATGGAGACTATACCATTGCACCTAACTGGAAACAGAGTCTCCAACTAGCACACTAAATCCCAACTGCAGATCTTTCTCTATGAAAACCTTTCTAGAAAGTTTGGAAGAGGTGATTGTTTCACTAGATCCACACATGTCAGTACAGGGACACATGAAACAAGAAAAAGCAAGAAAATATGACACTACCAAAGGAACATAATAACTCTCTAGTAACAGACTCCAGTGCAGAGGAAATCAGCATTTGCCAGACAAGGAATTCAAAATAATGACCTTAAGGAAACTCAATGAGATACAAAAAAATACAAATAGACAATTCAATGAAATCAGGAAAACAATTCACAACATGAATGAAAAATTCAACAAAGAGATAGAAATCACAAAAAAAAAAACCCAAAGAAATCCTGCAGCTGAAGAATTCAACAAACAAAATAAAAAAACAAACAAGACAGCTTCAACAGCAGAATTGATCAAGCAGAATACAGAACCTATGAACCTGAAGATAGGTCATTTGAAATTACCCAGTCATAGAAAATAAATAAATAAAAATGAGAAAGAGTGAAGAAAGTCCACAAGACTTCTGGGACACCATTAAGCAAAAAAAAAAAATGTTTGTATATGGGGTCCTAGAAGGAGAAGGGAAAAGAAAAGGCATAGAAAAGCTATTAAATGAAATAGCTGAGAATTTCCAAGTCTGGGAGAGATAGGAACATCCGGATCCAAGAAACCTAAAGATTTCCAAATAGACTCAACCCAAAATGTTCTCCCTCAGGCACATTACAGTTAAATTGTCAAAGTTGAAGACAAAGACAGAATTCTAAA
Source organism: Daubentonia madagascariensis (assembly GCA_023783475.1). NCBI lineage: Eukaryota > Metazoa > Chordata > Mammalia > Primates > Daubentoniidae > Daubentonia > Daubentonia madagascariensis. Next base: position 10,281,196 of record JAKFHU010001268.1, on the reverse strand, counting down.
AACAGTAAGAGAAAAGCATCAAGTCACCTATAAGGGAATTCCCATTAGACTAACAGCCTATTTCTCTGTAGAAATCTTGCATATGAGGGGAGAAAGGGATGATATATTCCAAGAGCTAAAAGAAAAAAACTGCCAGCCAAGAATACTATTCCCAGCAGAACTATCTTTCAAAAATAAGGGAGAAAAAAGTCTTTCCCAGACAAGCAAAAACTGAGGAAATTCATGAACATTAGACCAGCCTTACAAGAAATGTTCTAGGGAGTCCAACATCTGGAAGTGAAAGATGAGAATCACTATCATGAAAACATGGAAAAGTATAAAAATCACTGATAGAGCAGATACACAAAGGAGTAAAGGAAAAAATCAAAACTTATCACTACAGAAAACCACCAAATTGCAAGGATAAACAGTAAAAGAGGAAGAAAGGAAAAAAGGATATAAAAAACAACATGAAAACAATTAACAAAATGACAGGAGTAAGGCCCCACCTATCAATAATAACCTTGACTGTAAACATTAAATTCCCAACTTAAAGATAAAGATTGGCTGAATGGATAAAACAAAGAAACAAATAGAAGAAAACCATGACCCATCTATATGCTGCCTATGAGAAACTCACTTCCCCTGTAAAGACACACAGACTGAAAGTGAAGGAATGGAAAAAAATATTCCATGCAAACAAAAACCAAAAGTGAACAGAAGTAGCTGTACTTATATCAGATAAAACAAACTTTAAGTCAAAAACTGTAAAATGACACAACAAAGGTCCTTATATGATGATGAAGGAATCAATTCAGCAAGAAGATATAATAATCATAGATATTTATGCACCCAACACTGGAGCACCCAGATAGATCAAGCAAATATTATTATATCTAAAGGGAGCGATAAATCAAATACAATAATTGTTGGGGACTTCAACACCCCTCTCTCAGCATGGACAGATTAACTCTACATGAAATGAACAAAAAAATATTGGATTTAAGCTGCACTTTATACTAAATGGACCTAACAGACATTTACAGAACATTTCCTCCAACAGCTGCAGAAAACACATTCCCTTCATCAGCACACAGAACATTCTCTAGGAGAGACTACATATTAGGCCACAAAACAAGTCTTAACAAATTAAAAAAAAACTGAAGTCATATCAAATATCTTTTCTGACCATGATGAAATAAAACTAGAAATCAATATCAAGAGGAACTTTGGAAATTATACAAACACATGGAAATTAAAAAAAAAATGCTCCTGAATGACTAATAGGTCAATAAAAAAATTAAGAAGAAAATTTTAAAATTTCTTAAAACAAATGAAAATGGAAACACAACATATCAAAACCTATGGGATATAGCAAAAACAGTACTAAGAGGGAATTTTATAGCAATAAACACCTACATCAGAAAAGTAGAAAGATTTCAAATAAACAACCTAACAATAAATGTCAAGAAACTAGAAAAGCAAGAACAAACCAAACCAAAATTTAGTAGAAGGAAAGAAATAATAAAGGCCAGAGGAGAAATAAAAGAAATTGGACTAAAAAAAATACAAAAAAATCATCAGGATGAAAAGCTGGTTTTTTGAAAAGATAAACAAAATTGACATACTATTAGCTAGACTAACTAAGAAAAAAAGAAAAGACCCAAATAAATAAAATCAGGTATGAAAAAGCAGACATTACAACTGATACCACTGAAATACAAAGGATCATTAGAGACTACTATGAACAACTACATGCCAACTAATTAGAAAACCTAGGGGAAATGGATAAATTCCTGGACACATACAATCTACCAAGATTGAACTAAGAAGAAATAGAAAACCTGAACAGGTTGATTATAAGTAACAAGATTGAATCTGTAATAAAAAGTCTTTAATCAAAGAAAAGCTTCACTGCTGGGTTCTATTTAATACCAAATCTAAAGAAGAACTAATACAATTTTTTCTCAAACTTTTCCAGAAAACTGAAGAAAAGAGAATTCGTCCCAACTCATTCTATGAGGCCAGAATTACCCTGATACCAAAACCAGACAAGGACACAAAAACAACAAAAAAAGAAAACTACAGGCTAATATCCCCAAAGAACATACATGAAAAAATTATCAACAAATTCTAGGAAATCAATTCCAGCAGCACATTAACAAAATAATTCACAATGATCAAGTGGGATTTATTCCAGGGATGCAAAGATGGTTCAACATATGCAAATCAATGTACATTATACATCACATTGACAAATATTGATTCATATGATGAAAACACGGTTATCTCAATAGACATAATAAAAGCACTTGATAAAATTCAACATTCTTTTATGATAAAAACTCTCAATAAGGTAAGTATAGAAGGAATATGCCTCAACACAATAAAGGCCATATATGACAAACCCACAGTCAACAACATACTGAATTGGGAAAATTTTAAAATTTTTCCTCTAAAATCTGGAACAAGACAAGGATGCCCACTTTCAGTACTTTTATTCAATATAATACTGGAAGTCATAGCCAGAGCAATTAAACAAGAGAAACAAATAAAGAGCATTCAAATTGGAAAGGAGGAAGTCAAACTGTCCCTGGTTGCAGATGACATGATCTTTTATATATAGAAAACCCTAAAAGCTCCACATAAAACTCTCAGAACTGATAAATGAATTCAGTAAAGTTGCAGGATACAGAATCAGCACAGAAAAATCAGTAGTTTTTCTAGGTACCAATAATGATCTAGCAGAGAAAGAAATCAAGAAAGCAACCTCATTTACAATAGCTACAAAAAAATATCTAGGAATAGATTTAACCAAGGAAGTGAAAGATCCCTACAAGGAAAACTATAAAACATTGATGAAAGATATTGAAAAGAACACAAAAAAGTGGAAAGACGTCTCCATATTCATGGATTTGAAGAATTAATATTGTTCCATATTAATGGAACATAATATGAAATAATACCAAAAGTGATCTATAAAGTCAATGCAGTTCGTATCAAAATAACAGTGATATTCTTCACAGAAATAGTAAAAAACAATACTGACATTCATATGGAGGCACAAAAGATCCTGAATAGCCAAAGCAATCCTGAACAAAAAGAACAAAGCTGGAGGCATCACACTATCTGACTTCCAAACACGCTACAAATCTATAGTAGCCAAATCAGCATGGTACTCACATAAAAACAAACACATATGCCAAAGGAACAGTATAGAGAACCCAGGAAAAAAATCTATGTATTTACAGTGATCTGATTTTCAACAATTGAATTAAGAACATTCATTGTGGAAGGGACAGTCTCTTCAATAAACAGTGCTGAAAAAACTGGGTATCTATATACAGAAAAATGAAATTAGACCCCTATCTCTTACCATGCAAAAATCAAGTCCAAATGGATTAAAGACTTAACTGTAAGGCCTGAAACTATGAAACTACTAGAAGAAAACATAGGGGAAATGCCTTAAGACATTGGTCTGGGCAAAGATTTTATGGAGAAAACCCAAAAAAAGCACAGGCAACAAAAGCAAAAATACACAAATGGGATTATATCAAACTAAAAAGCTTCTGCCCAGCAAAAGAAGCAATCAACAGAGTGAAGGGACAACATGCAGAATGGGAGAAAATATTTGCAAACTACTCATCTGACAAGGGATTAATATCCAGAATATACAAAAAACTCAAACAACTCAGCAGCAAATCATCATCATCATCAGATTTGAAAATGGACCAATGAAGTGAACAGGCATCCTCCGAAAGACGACATGCAATTGGATAGCAGGTATCTGAAGAAAAGCTCAGCATCACTAATCATCAGTGAAAAGCAAATCAAAACAACAATGAAATCTCACTCCAGTTAGAATGGTTATTATCAAAAAGACAAAAAATAGCAAATGCTGGTGAAGATTCAGAGAAAGGGGAATCCTTCTTCACTGTTGGTGGGAATGTAAATTAGTACAGCCATTATGTAGGACAGTATGGAGGTTTCTCAAAAATCTAAAAATAGAACTACCATATGATCCAGCAATCCCACTACTGAGTATACATTCAAAGGAAAGGAAAGCATTATGTCAAAGAGATATCTGCATTCCCATGTTTATTGCAGCACTATTCACAATAGCCAAGATGTAGAATCAACCTAACTATCCATCAACATATGAATGGATACAGAAAATATGGTATACATACACAATAGAATACTACTTAGCCATAAAAAATAAAATTCTGTCATTTGCAGCAACATGGGTGAGCTTGGAGGACATTATGTTAAGTGAAATAAGCCAGGCCCAGAAAGATTGATCTCATAGAATTAGAAAGTAGATGCGTGGTTACTAGATGTGGGGAAAGGTGGGGGAGGGGAGAATAGCCAAAGATTGGTTAACAGATGCAAAAGTACAGCTAGATAGGAAGAATATGTTCTAGTGTTTTATAGCACTATAAGGTGACTACAATTAACAATTTATTGTATATTTTCAAATAGCTAGAAGAGCATATTTTGAATGTTCTCAACACAAAGAAATGATAAACGTTTGAGGTGATTGATATGCTAATTACCTTGATTTGATCATTATACATGTAATGTATACATGTATCAAAATATCACACTGTACCCCATATATGTGTACAATTATTATGTCATTAAAATAACAATAAAAGCAATAAAAATAGAGTACAATTAACATTTTCACAATTAAATATTTTTAGACATGTTGTTTCCTTAACATATGCTTTTAGAGGTAGAATTTCTCTCACACTGCCATCATGACTCAAATACCATCTCCTCTGAGACGCCTTCCTCAACTTGCCTAAAATAGACCTCTCTCCTGTCCCTGTTTATCCAATTACTCTGTTTTACTTTTTATAGGATCATTACCACCTGAAATTATTTTAATAGTTTATTACTTTCTTTTCTTTTCTACAATGTAAGATCCATGAAGACAAAGATGTTGCTTAATATGATCATTAATATATCCCTGGCATCTAGAATAGTGCCTGGCATGTGGTATGTGCTCAATAACTGTTTAATAAATAGAAAATGTATATGAATCTCAGTTTTCCTGCTATCTCCCTAACACTGGATATTATCATTAAAAAAATCCTGAACTGGTGAAAATCAATATCTCATTAATGGTGTAACTTTTATGTCTTTGATAACTATTTAAATTGAAATTTAAAAAAATATAGTTACTGACTACTGTAGTTCTGCTTTAAAAAATCTGTAACAGTTCTCTGTATATTGACTAATTGCCTGCTACATACGTTACTGGGGCAAATTATTCCAAATGAATTTCTCTATCACTTGCAGGCATAGACTTATCAATTCCAAGATGACAGTGACAGAGACTGATAGTTTGAATAAGTATGGCAGAAAGAATTCATTCTGTTCCTGGAAGTGTGGTTGCAGCTATTATTTGCGAAACAGAGTCCTGCTTGTTCTGTCTGAGTTTCCAGAGTTAGCCTAAGGTCTTTAAAAACACAGCCTCATCAGGCCAATGTGACAAAGCTGGCCTCATCATTTGACGCTGTGCTTCAGGGAATCCTTAAAATAGTCCTTCTGCCCCATCCTGCTTGCAGCTGCCCTACTTTGGCTCACAATTATGGAAGTTCCTTAATGTCTGGTGGTCATCTGTTTTCCAAATGGGGCCAGTTCTATAAAGCCATGCCAAGATGAATGTCACTCTACTGTTGGAGTTCCTGGCTGGCCAATTCCTGTTCAATAGGTTCACAGAGAATGCTGTTGGAAATGCTAAATAAAGCAAGCAGTGACTTCTGAGGTAGGTACAACTCTTACCATGTTCAGAGTTGGGCTTTCAGCTTTGAAGGCACAGTCTGCCTACTGGCATCTCAAAGTGGCTAGCCTTCTTGGTTCATTTTCTTCTTTGTCAATCTGTGCAATATTGGATTGACACTTTTCTGACACCTTGAAGAGATTGTTTTCACCTCTGCATGACTGAAGAAACTCTTTAAATATGAGTAGATTCCCCCGGGGCTGTGTAGCATACCTGGGTCCGTCCATCCTTCCTTCCTCCTTTTTTTTTATGACAAAGAGGAGAATGGATTATAACAAGTGAAAAATGTCAATAAATATGGTACTGTAATTTTGACCTATCCCATTTGTGATGAGGGATTATATTATATTACATATACCTAGAAGAGATTTAAAATGAAACCATTATAACAGCCTCTTCCTCTATTTAACACAGCAAGGAAATAGTAAGGCCTCTAAATTCCAGCTTCATACTAAGGTTCTAGTTATTTTAAAATGGGATGATTGGAGTTGGGCAGAGATGGGCCAGGGAGTGAAGGTCTTCATGCTGCCATTTAATTGGGTTGACCTCATGCTGCTCACTGAACTTTGTAAGAGCATAATTGGAGTGTGTAAATGTAGCACATCAAAATCAAAGTGAGTCTTCTATAAAAGTTCTGTGTGGAAATTCAGAAACCCTTTGCTGTGCTTTTTGTAAAAAATGGACTTGGCCTTAGTTCATCATATAATTGAATTTGGCTAGTGATAGAATTTTCTAATCGCAGACGACTGTAAAATTGTTCTTCTTGAATTGTTAATAAGGATGTGAAATTGAGGTCATGCTGTTAATTCTTTTTTTTTTTGCTTTTGTTTTTTATTGAAAACAGTATGAGTTTTTGGTGTTTTCTTGTAAGAAAGAGCAGTGCTAGTCATAATCTTTTTATTTCATTCTCTGAGAAAGTACTGTAATTGGGCCATGGTCATTTTCATCTCCACTTGGGCTACAGCTGAGGATCTGAATGTATGCAGAATATAACCTCAGAAGCTCTTGTAGAAATCTCATTTGAGAAACTATTAGCTGTAAAGGATCTCTGGGCTTCTGTGGCTTGCCACTAGCATATCCTTCTATCAGCTTAGGACAATACCTTCTTCTTTAGGGGAAAAATACCTCTACCAACTTTTGGACTCCAGTCTTCTTTCCTTTGCAGAGGTGTGAAAAACTGTGCCTCCATGTGAGATTGATATTCTAACTCCTAGTATAAAAGAAAAGCAAGTTCTGCAAGTACTCGCTACCAGCTAGGTACTTTGTAAGCCATTGTCAGTAAATCCACCCAAAAGGTCTATGTTTTAGGATGTGCTACAGTAGGAGGCATTATGACAAGAATCTAAAACTAGTGGGACTATTGTTTTGTCTTATTACAAACTTTGATTGATTGTGGCTACACATGTTGTTCATTGTTACTCTTCATCCAATTTTTGAGAGAGGATATGATGATATATTTTAAAGTTCTAATCCTTTTAAGTCCAATTCTTGTTACCGGTACAAATTGTTCATTGTTTTCTTTTATTGTTAAAGAGGGGTCCTGGCTAAAATAGAAGCTCATAGGTCCAAACATTTGAGAGGGTAACCAATCGACTTTAAGTTCAAGTTGGTAGGTTTTGCTTGTTCCTCTAAGAAGTGTGTCTAGCTTACAGGTTTAACTCCATCATTTAGGAAGTGCAGTTGGTTATGACAACTTTAGTTATGGTTGTGAGGTATGGTCATCTCAAATTGGCAAACTTACGAACTCAAGTGTTTTTCCCCAAGGACTGTGTGTAAACATTGTTTCTTAACTATTTTGGTGGAAGTACTTACACTGTAAAAATTGGCAAACTTTACAAATCAAGTGTGTTTTTCCTCCCAGGAGATCCTGTTGTTAAATTTTTCAACGCATTGTTGCCTATGGCCAACAAATGTAGAGTAGGAGGGCAAAAGTTCACCAAGAGAATCCACCATGAGGAGCCTTCCTGATTGGTGGGAATATTACAGCCACTTTAGTTATGCAACAATCGTGTAGTGATCTAAGCGAATTGGCGATGGTTACAAACAAATTTCATAGGGAATTGTTTTTCACATGCAACTCAAATCAGTTTTGAAGCCCCTTCTTGAAATCAGTTTCAGAGAAATGTTTATGAAGCATGTACATGTTTTGTTACTTCATAGTCTGATTTATGATACATAAAGGCTAAAATATCTTCATTGTTACCACATTCTTATACATAGCTGGTGGCATTACCTAGCATTTCTCTACTACATTCTCTTTGCCTTCATGTTGCTGCGGTTCCCAGAAAGACTGCAGGCCCTGTGTACCCTCTGCAGCTCCACCTCTGGGATCCAGGCTCTATAACCTCTCAGGGGCTAGGCTCTGGTGGATGGGGACAGTTACTGGGCCTGGCTCTCCTACTAGGCATCCCTACCACACCCCCCTCCTGGTGTCCCATATTTCTTACTTGAGTAGCATCGGGCAGACAAGCCAGCCCAGTTCCTAAGCAGACCTGTACCCAAGGAATAAAACATCAATCTCCGCTTCCTGCAGTCACCTTAAACCTCACGAGAAATCTTGTGGGGCTACCCTCCCTTGGATTCAGGGAGGAAAATTCCCCTTTTTCCAGTAGTGGGAGCTGCAGGGAGGAAATAGTTTCTTTTTTATTAAAAAAACCACCGTACACCTCTAAAAGATGAAGTCTTTCTGGCCCCCATTTCTCTTCTTATAGTGTTGAGGGATGGAAGAAAGGAGGAGTAGAAATGCTTTGTACTAACACCTCAAGCCCTGGAGAGGTGACTGGATTCTACTTCTCACAGTTCTTTCAGGAACTTAGCACCTTTTTTTCTCAGCCAGGACCAAAGTTGTTTAAAAAGGCAGAGTCTCACCCATCACCTAATACCAGGAATCCTGTTGCAAAAATAGATTTTTTTTCACAGCTTTTATGCTTGGGAATTCAGTGTGTGAAAAAAATGGAGGCAATGCAACACATTAGACTTTTAAATGCTACATGAGAAGAGTAAGTGGTGAATTTGTGTGTGGGTTTGTGCATGCAAAAGCTCGTGCAGAGAGAAATCAGGGCTCTCCTTTTTCTTCAGTACCTCATGGAGTCTCCTTAGGGCTGCTTAAATTACTGTTCATTCATTTTATCTTTATTCCCTAATCTTTTGAGGAACACTCTATCATATTTTAAAACCTTATCTTTTAGTACTCCTCTTGCCACTCAGAAAGAGAACGTGGAAGGTCAAGAAGAGAAGAAAAGCTTTGAGAAATTGTGTGATAGGTAACATCTACTCATGTTTATTCCGTTGGGAGAATCACATTCACTCAACATCTGCCACTGATTCAAAACAGGTGGATACCGTTTCAGAAAAACAATAGGAATGTTAGAAATTTGGTTCCTATGACAATTTCGCCCTCTCAGTGAGGTCAGTATTGGCATCTGAAGGAATAGATGGATTTCAGTTAGAACTTGCTTGACTTTGGGGCTGGGATCAGAGCTTCACTGTAGAAAGACTGGAAACAAAAGAATAGGAAAGCAGGCAGGCAGGACTGGAGTGGGTTCTGAGGATGGCAATGGTGAAAGCAAGGGCAGAGGAGATGGATGTGAGGGTCACCGGGATTAAAAGGAAGGCTGAGTGTGGGAGAGGGCACTTCTGGGAGGAGGTACTTAAGCTGAATTCTACTGTAGCCAGCCCCTGGGAAGTGCTGACACAGCCGGAAGGATGGTTGGCTTTGGGATGCAAACCACTGTGTAAATTATATGAAATGAATAACACATGGGGAAGGTCTTAGAAGCATACCTGACACATAATGGAAATTCAATTAGTGTTAGTTTTCCTTCCCTTCCTGCTCTTGATGGTGCTACCAGGTGGCACATAAAACACATTGTGTGAGTTTGGGTCAAGGCATCATTGTGACAATATCGTCTCAGCAGCATTTCCAATGTAGGTAAAAGTTGAATTCAATGTGTGAAATGGATGAGTGAGAAAAAGAACAAAGTCACAGATCAGGACAGAAATAAAACTATAGCCTTAACTGGTGTTGAGAAGGAAATAATAGGGGTCTAGGTTCTTTAGGGGAAGCAGGAGTAACTGGAGGCCCAAAGCTAATATTCCCAGGGGCCAATCCATAAGCACGACTGTGAGAGGCAAACTAAGCCTAGGAAAGAATGTTGGGAAGTCATAAAAACAATCAGGTGATGTGGGAGTCCATGGATAATGAACCTTAGCATTTGGCACATGTTCAAGAATTAAATCCAATTTCTATCTATGGAGGTCAGGATACACAGGGCAATTAAAAGGGTAGAGATAGGCAGCTGCCTGCAGAACAGAGATTGGGCTCTTGGAATCTTCTGCTAGCTAACCTGAATCTATAGTGTCTTGATTGTTTGCATTGCTTTTTTAGAGTTTACATTCAATTATGAAATTTATCACTATCAGTAAATCTCAAAATGAAACTTTCCTCTTTACTATTTAATCAACTCCTCAATCTTTAGATACTTAACACATGTGCACAAACACACACATGTGCACACACACAGAGTACAAATTGTCATTAATTTCCCACTACCTAGAAAGCCCTTCATGTTTATGTGAGCCTTAAGACCTAGATCAGATGTCACTTTATGAAGCATTCTCTGACTCCTTCCCTTGGGGTAGTTACGTTTTCATAATGTATTTGAACATTTCAGGACTTCAGAAAACTTTGGTTTGTGAAATAGGCCTAAAAGACGCCTGGAAATGGTGTTAATTATCTTTGCATTCATTTACAGGATGGTTGTTTGTTATTTTATGCCACCTAAAATCCATCCTTCCTCCTTTTTCGGGGGGTAAGGGCACCTTATTTTCTTTTGGAAGAATTATCCCTCTTCCATTGTGCATACAATCTTGGTGGGTCTGCCAATCAACATGTTCTGCCTTCCTCTAGTCCAGAGGGGGGCATATGAGCCACCATGGCCAACTGGACTCAAATGGAACTCTTTCTCTCTCTCTAACTATTTGGGCAGAGAGTTTATTACAGAGAACTGGTTCTCCAGGAATTATTTGCAGACAAGACTGGTCTACAAAGAGAACCATCAGGGAGCTGAGGAATTAGGAGCCACAATGCCAACTTCTGGTTACCACTGCAACCACTGACACTAGAAATAGGCACCTTAGCCATGACTGGGAGATTAGAAACCACAGCCAGGATCATTGCCTCCAGAGCCATGACATGCCTGCTGGGGCTGCACCAACAAAGTGGATGACCCATGCCATGCTTCTCAGTACCTATTAAGCTAGTGGCTGGATATTGGGACCTCAGCTAAAGCTGTTGCAGAAAAGTCAAACACCTTGCCATTCATGCTCTTCATCAGAAATTGCAGAAGCAGCACAAATGTGGCCTCCACCTTATTTCTGCCTTTCTGATCTCACACAGATGCATGTGATTAGCTGAATATTAAGTACCTTCAGAACACTGGGTACAAGAAAGCTGTCTAGCCTTTATGATGAATGAAGGAACCCTGAAATGAAGGAAGAATGGACATTGAATATCAATCCACCATATAAACAATGGACTTTCTCCCTGGGCTTTGGCTCTTGAGCCCAGTGGCTAATGGGCAGAAGAAAAATGGTTGGAGCCAATTGTTCCCCTTGCGGTGTTCTGAACACTGGCCACCTAAATCCTCAAAAGGCCCTTGCTCCTGTCCTTTTAGGCTTCTGCTTCTGTTGGTTTCCGTTTGGGTCTGTGAGTCCCACCATGACCTTTCAATGATTTCCCTTTTACCTGCAGCTAGCCAGAACTGAGTTCTGTTATTTATAATCCAACCACCTCAACCGCTGTATGTATGAACACTGTTTTGCAGTGCCGGCATCCTCAAAGTGTTGCTGAATAAATGCATTAACTCTGCACGTAGAGCTGGCTGCTACTTACTGTGTGTGTAGCACCCTTGGAATTCTAGTTTCTAGAATCAAAAGCCAAAGTCCTCGGACATTATCTAATCCAAACTCTCCTTTTTTTTTAAGATGAAGAATTTGAAGCACAGAGAACAGCTAAGCTCATTTCTTTTCTTGTCAGGCACAGTTTGTTTTTTTTTTAAATTAACATTATAGGAATTCTTTCTAAAATAGTTCATGCAGATAACAAGCACAATCCTTTTAACAGCACAGAAATATCCTTGGGAAAAAAAGGTATATAAATAACTTAAAAAAATTTAAGTAACATAGGTTTTAAATTGCTCCCGTCATTACCTCCTGCTTCATTGTAGAATTTGTAGCCAGACTTGTGAAAATCTATAAACATCTTATGGAAAATTATTTGATAAGGAAAATCATACTCAGTAGAAAGCTTTTGGGTTTTGTGAATCCTCAGTGGAAAGGCTTTTGGGGTTTTTAATGCAGCAATTGATCTCTTGTTTTGTTAATTTTAAAACTACAACAGGCCTGTCGGTCAAAGCTTACTGAAATATAAACTTTGCCAATGGTCCAGCCACAATCTTACATCCTATTCAGATTTCAAAATGCACTCCGTGTCCTCCCACAAAAACACTTCCTGATGAATAATGTTTGACTAGGTCTTTTATAGTAGTGGCCCAAAGACTTTGAAAAACATTTTTAAGAAGCTACTACAGGAACTTCCAATTTAATAAATTTTAACAGCTGTTTCTGCCACTAGGCCTGTAAGTGGAACTTGATTTCCCTTGAGTCAATTCCATTAATTTGCTTTTATTATTTTAGGATAGCTAATATGCTTTAGCTGGCTGGGTTCTGACACTAAAAATGGTGTGGGTGGTGCAGCAATTCTGGTTCTAATCAGTATTCCTCTGAAGGCTCCCCCTGAAGATCACCCAGATGCATGGATGGTGCAAGAGCAGCTAGGGTGTCACTGTGAGCGGTGCCACGTTGCCCCCATTCTGCACTCAGGGCTGAAGCATTTCTGCCAAGCACCTTGGGGAATTTCACAGGAGACCAGGGTACTCAGCAGTTTCCTGAGGTGATAGAGGGATATTATTTCCTCTCAGCTTGTAATGTGCAGACCATCCCTTGGGTGTTTAAGCCCATACCTGTTGGAATGTACTTGGAATCTGAGTTCAGGAGGGCTGTGCTCAAACTGCAGCTTAGCTTCAAGAGGACTGAGCTGTGGTTTCATATTCTATCTTAGTAAATTCAGAATAGTAATATCTGCCCTACTGATTTCTCAGTGCTATTATGTGTATAATGTGTAGAAATAAAGATGAACACATTTTAAAAAGAAATATTGATATGCACTTTAAAAGTTTTCTTTTAGACAGGAGTCTAATATGAAGCTTACCTAAAAACTTTGTGCCTTATAGATCATCTCTCTCCATACAGTGAGGTTGAGGTCAGGTTTCTTTTTAAAGTTATTTTATTGCCAAAGGTGAATTTCTAAGGGAGAGAAGTTGTGATATTTCCTTGAAGAATCTAAGCAGTTTGGTCAGTAGAGGTTCTTTGAGTGATTTCTTTCTTTTTTTTTCTTCTTCTATGTTGTAGCATTTTTTTTAAATTTCAGAACATTACAGGGGTACAAATGTTTGGGTTACATGTATTGCTTATGTACTGCTTGAGTCAAAGTTATAAGTGCGCCCATCACCCAGATAGTATACATTGTACCCGTTAGGTATGATTTCACCCGTCCCCTCCTCCTCTTCCCCCCTCCCACCTGCATGATTTCTGTTAAGTTTTACTTCCATCTGTGCACATGAATGCTGATCGGTTAGCTCCAAGTTAATAGTGAGTACATGTGGTGTTTGTTTTTCTATCCTTTAGATATTTCACTTAGGAGAAGGGTCTTCAGTTCCATCCAGATTGTTGCAAAAGGTATTATGATTTAATAATTTTAGTCTTTTAAGAAATAATTAACATGATGGAATCAAGCACAGTGTGGTCAGTTCAGTTCTTTTAGACAAATTAATCTGCAAATTTCTAATAATCAAACAAATAATGGTGCATTTGAATGCTGACTAAATGTTCATACCAGTGCCTTCTGTCATAAGGACATGGGCTTTGTGAAAGTACGTAAGGAAAGAATCAAATCATGCAATCATATTGTCTCCACATGGTTTATATTTGGTTACATCTTTATCATAAGCCATTGCTTGGGTTTTCTTGACTCATAAGATCAAGCTTTCAGAAACTTACTCTGCATTTGATATCAATGAGGAAAATAACCCTGTTATTTTCATTTTTATTCCTCTGTACATAAACCTGACTAAGTTGTTGTTGGATTATTGTTGCTGATTTTTGGAGTAGGCAGAGTTTGGAAGATGTGGATGTGGCTGGAGACTTTAGAAAATATTCTTTTTCTTTTTCTGATTTAAAAAATTGTACATATTCACTATCCCCAGTGTTGGAAGTGGGGTCTGGTGGGAAGTGTTTGGGTCATGGGGGCAGATCTCTCACAAATGGCTTGGTGCCCTGCCTGCTTTTCCTGAGAGCCTGGCCCCTCCTCCTCCCTCTCTTGCTCCCTCTCCCGCCATGTGACATGCCTGCTCCCCCATCCCCTTCCGCCTTGACTGGAAGCTCCCTGAAGCTCTCACCAGAAGCAGATGCTGGTGCCATGCTTCTCCTACAGTCTGCAGAACCGTGAGCCAAATAAACCTCTTTTCTTTATAAATTAAAAAAAAAATAAATTGTACATATTCACTGTAGAAAATATGGAAAATTCAACAAAGCATGAAGAAGGAAATAGAAACTATCCAAAAAATCTCACCATTCAGAGCCAGTCATTTGTAAGATTCCCATTTTTTTTCTGTTTTTCTATTTCCTATGCACATATATATATTTTAAATTTATTATTCTGCACCATTTTTCCTTGTCATTAAACATATTTGTTCATTTATTGAGTGCCTTCAATTATTTCTTTCCAAATAGCTACAAGCTATTCAACATGGTCCATGTTTTTTTTATTTGTGATCAACAAAAGATGGGAAGGATATGGCTTTTTTCTCTCTGTTGTATGTGCTTCACTGATTCAGCTCAGTGACATATCTGAATTATCCCTAATTGAGTTTCTAAAGACTCTGAAGTTTGAAGAACTCACAAAAATCAAAAAGTATTATCTTTGTCATTGCCAGTGAGTATATGAGTCTTTTTTTTATATTAATATCTTTCCATTTAAAGAAGGGTTAGCCATCATCACTGAATATGGAAAGGATCTGTGGTATGATAGACAAATACCTTATGGCAACAAACTCTCTTTTTCTATAATTTAAATAATTTTACTTATTCACTTACTTATTTAGAGACAAAGTCTCACTCTGTCACCCAGGATGGAGTGCAGTGGGCTCAAGCAATCCTTCCACCTCAACCTCTTGAGTAGCTGAGAGTATAGGCGTGCACCACCATGCCTGGCTAATTTTTTTATTATTTTCTTTTTGTAGAGACAGGGTCTCACTATGTTGCTCAGGCTGGTCTTGAACTTCTGGCCTCAAGGGATCCTCCAATCTCAGCCTCCCAAAGTGCTGGGATTACAGGTGTGAGCCATCACATATAGCCCTACAATTTTAATAATTTTAAATCATGAAATATTTTAACTAAAAATGATGAAAAAATCAAGATGCCCACTTTTTCCTTTATATTCCAATAAATTCAACAGATATTTTGTATAACCTATAACATATAAGACATTGAGCAAGAGAATACAGAGGCGAATATAGCATGATGCCTACTCATCAAGAGCTCACATTCTAGTTAGGGACTGTATTAGTCTGCCCAAGCTGCCATACCAGAACACCACAGGTTGGTTGGCTTAAACAACAGAATTTTATTTATTTATTTATTTATTTTTTGAGACAGGGTCTTCCTCTGTTGCTCAGGCTAGACTATAGTGGTGTCATCATAGCTCAGTGCAACATCAAATTCCTGAGCTCAAGCCATCCTCGTGCCTCAGCCTCCTGAGTAGCTGGGACTACAGGAGTGCACCATCATGCCCTGCTAATTTTTTAATTTTTTGTAGAGATGGGGTCTTGCTGTGTTGCTCAGATTGGTCTCGAACTCCTGACCTCAAGCGATTCTCCCACCTCAGCCTTCCAAAGTGCTAGGATTACAGGTGTGAGTCATCCCATTCAGCCCCAGAAATTCATTTTTCATAGTTCTGGAGACCTGGTGTCTCTTCCTTTTCTTATAAGGACAATAGTCTTGTCAGATTAGGGCCCTACCCTTATGACCTCCTTAATCTTAATTACCTCCTTATAGGCCCTAATTCCAAATACAATCTTTGGGGGTTAGGACTTCGACACATGAATTTTAGGGGGACATGGTTCAGTACACACAGGGACCCAGTCATAACTATAATTATCTAACATTTAACTGTTACTATATCAGAGATATAAATAAAGTGCTCCAGAAGTTTAGAGGAATTAGGGATTAATTCTAATTGGGGACTGGGGGAAACTTCACAGAGGAATTAACATTTTAGTTTGTCTCAGACACAGACCATGATGTGAGGATTCATGTGCAATGAGGAAGTGCTCCCAAGAGAAATGAGTTAAGAAATGGATGAAGCGAAGCAGGGAAAGGGAGGAAGCTGAGCCCAAGGGTGAGATTTCAGGCAAAGCCCAGCATAGGGTAGCTTCAATCTGATACTGCAGGGGAACACTACAGTTTAAGTTTTACCTCAGGGTTGGCCTGAGTCAAGGGTAACAGAACTGGGTTTCATACTTCTGCACTGGGTACAGAACTGGGTTTCAGCCTTCAGGGGCTAAGGGCTGCCCTGGAGTAGGGTTGGGGAGGGAGGGCAGGACATAAGCTCCCAAGCCCTCTGAGCTCTGCCCCTGCGTACACAATGGCTACAGTGGTTTCAGGACAGTCCTCTGAAGAGAGTCATAGGTACAAGCTATTAGAAGCGTAAGCTGAGAGGCTAGGGGAAAGGCACACAGAAGCAATAATAGGGATCTGAGAGGCTCTAGGTGGAACACAATGTTCACTATAATGTTGGACATCAAAAGGAAAGAGTAGAATTTCAAAAGATTTGGAAATAGGGAAGGAGATTCTAGACCCATGCTGTCCAATATATTAGTCTTTAGCCACTTGTGACTAGTGTCTTCTGTATTGGACCATGCAGATATAGAACATGTCCAGCAACAGAAAAAGTTCTGTTGGACAACATTATATACAGATTGAGGCTAGTATGAAGAAAATTACAGAAATGTGAAGGAGGAAATAGTTTAGTAGAGATTTATAACCAAGGTAGGTGGCTGGAATACAGACTGTGATTAAATTAGAAAAATGTTTGAAAGCCTTGATCCACTGACTGTAGCATTTAAAAAATAGCTATTGTTCAATGGGAGCATACTATTTTAAGGACTCACCCTGAAAACATATATAAAAGTTGGCAGTACCGTGTTTGCAATCCTACATTGCCTCCATACCTGGCCCTATGCTAGGTCTCTTTGTGCCTTTAGTTGAAGACCTTATTTGGTTTTCTGGCCTCTCTTTTCCTTTGGCCTCTTCTTCAGCCATTTCTCCATCACTTGTTCCATTGCCTCCTCTCTCAGATCCAGGCTGGACTCTTTAATCCTGGTTTGACAGAGTTTAGATTTCCTACCTAGCATTTTGAATTTCCTACCCTCTCTTGTCAACTTCCTCCCAGTTAGTCCCAATTATAATTAAAGCCCCAATTTTATATATTAAGAACTAGGAAAAGATAGGAGGTAGACTGAGGCAAAATCAGGTTAATGATTCTGAGTCCTGAGTATGTTGGGTAGATTGTGGGCAGAGTCAGCAGGGAGGGAGAAATGAAAGAAAAAAAACCCAGGAGAGATAAATAAAGAAATAAGGAAATTTTAGAGATCAAGCTTTTCTGTACTCTTGAAAATAATCTCTGCCTTGATTTCTAGAAGAAAGAATGTATTTCCCATCAATACTGTCTGCACTAAAATGGAAACCAAGGCTACTAGATTGTTAAGTCCTTATTGTTCCTCATGCTTCCTGTAGAGTAAAATCTTAATGATCTTCATCCCCCTATCTACCTATATTTTTTTCTGTATATGAATTTATAAGAGAAGAGAATGACAGAACTGCAAACAAATCATGGATTTTAAAAATTTTAAAGTAAAAAATTTAATTGTAGTAAAATACATATAACATCAAAATTACCATCTTGACCATTTTTAGGTGTACATAAAGTTCAGTAGTGGTAAGTGTTTTTACATTGTTGTGAAACCAATCTCTGGAAGTTCTTCCTCTTGCAAAACTGAAACTGTATAAACAACAATTTCCCATGCCCCCAGCCCTTGGCAACCATTATTCTATTTTCACTCTCTATGAATTTGGCTACTCTAGGTACCTTATGTAAGTAAAATCATACAGTATTTGTCTTTTTGTGACTAACTTATTTCACTTAGCATAATGTTCTCATGGCTCATCCATGTTGTCGCATGTGCAGAATTTCCTTACTTTTTAAGGCTAAGTAATATCCCACTGTATATGTATATGTATTTTGTGTATTCATTCATTCATCAATGAACACTTGGGTTGTTTCCATTTTTTAGATATTATGAATAATGCTGCTATGAATACAGATTATGTAATTTTCATGAACAGATCTCTTAGAATATATCTTTAGTTGGGAAAAGTCAACATTTTTTTCAACATCACTTAGGATATATATTTAATAATCATAATAGTAACCTGAAAGCACACCAAGACATTTAAAAATCATCAAACGCATTTGTTTGAAGGCAGAATTCCTTGTTCAGGTATTTCATTATTTATATTCTATGTCTTGGGCCCTAGAATCACAGTAATCACAATTCAGAAGGCTGTTTTTAAAGATATCTACTATCTTGCTGTACTTTCAGGTTACCATTACCTAAAAGTAATTAAATTACATTCAGTACAGTATTATTTCTAAAGCAGAAAACTAGTGTAGCACATATAAACATGATTCTCAACAGACATTGAAATAAAATTGACTATGGGTGATATTTTATCTGACCAGGAAATTCACTTAATATATTCCAATGCTTACTGACTATGTTGCAATTATAAAGAATTGTGCTTCAAAGGATGTGAACCCTTGATATAATCAAATGTTGAAAAACTAAAAATGGCATTTGTGTGTAGTTAATTTGGGGTAGTTTGTCCTTGACCAGTTGCAAGAACAACATGATTTCAAATAGGTCCTTTCAGGGCTGAACTTAACCCAAATACATGAGGCAAATCTTTTTAGAAAGATGAATTTCTCAGCCAATTCAGCCAAGTTTCACCAACTATAATTTTTACTGTCATGAATGCCTTCTCTTAGGATTTTTGTTCCTTTTTTTGGAATCTGCTAAATTGCATGGTGAGGTCTTTTTTGCACCACACACTCACTTGTGGTCCTAAACTCCCTGAAGGCCTTGCAGCACGTCTGTGTAGCTGATAAACAAGCTCAAAAAAAAGTCACAGTGAACAACAGAAAGTCCTGATTTTCTAAGTTACAGTGGTCTCTTCAGTGTGGGAGAAGGAATGTGTGATATTGGGCAAAATAGCAAATATTCAAGTGATTAAATGTAACATTCTGGGAAAAAAATACAATCAAACTTGTTAGTTTCATTAACCAAAAGTGAATCTCAGCATAGCTTTATTTACAATTTTATTCCTTCAGTCTGTTTAGGCTTGTCAAGGTACTAATATTCGACCAAAAACTTCCTTTTTTTCCCCCCTCAAGAAGCGATTATTATAATATCCTGATCTTATGCCTCTCTGTTTAAACTTCTCAATGTAAAAAACAGCAGGGCTGCCTTCCTGGTAAAAGGACTTGGTTTTATGCTTTCTGTATCTCAGCACTCTTGAAAATGGAGCATGACAGATACAAGAGACCAAAATGCAAAAATCTGAGCCTGTAGGCAAAGCTTGTGATTATGGCCAGCTAGCTTCCATGGTTTCCTATGTTAAATCCCATTCATGAGTGGGTAATATCTGTTCTCTCTCATTCAGGTTCCTTTCAGAGGGATATAATTTTGTCACATGGGCACTGTCCACTAAACCAGCCTGAACAGACAGGGAGTTGTACGATTGTGTACATGGGCAAGGGACTTGGGAGGAATTTGAGGCTGTGGTACAAAGTGACCCCAAATGGGGAGAGATTTCCTGGAAACTGAACTTCAGCAGAAACCCAGGAGTTTAAAAAAGGTAAGAAAGTAAATGTCAGCTTCTACCACTGGAATAAGTTATTGACAGTGGATTAGGGCAAAAAAATAGTAATTATCTACATATCCCTATCAACTATGTTTTTTCATAATTTCATAATATTACCATTGTGTTTTAAAATGGTTTTTCAATGTTCATATTTGAGTGTGCATGAAAACAGAATATTTAAAAAGTGAAAGCATAAAATATGAAAAGTTTGGTTGCCTAGTTTATTTTCTTTCTTACCTTTTTTTGCTTCCTCAGAGTTGCATATGAAAGACATTTGCAAAAGATGAAGCATATCATCATGTTTCTTTTTTTTTTTCTCTACTTTAAACTATGTACTTGCTTTTAGGAAAGTTTAGGAAAGGCTTTTTTTTTTTTTTTGCATCACTTTGGCCAAGTAACATATATTATATGATAGGAGCATGTATGACTCCTATCCTACACATTCTTAAATAATTCTTCTGAGAACATTCACAAGTATGGAAACATAAAAACTATTAATATTATAGAGAACTTTACTCAGAAGATCTGGATTCAAGTTCTAGCTGTATTGCTTATCAACTTTATGATCTTGGGTAAATCTCTCTCTCTGCCTTTCTTTGCAACCTAAGGGTAGTGATACCTTGTCTTACAAAGTTATTTTATGGATTAAATGAGATGATGGATGTGAAACACTGAGTAAGCACCACACAGGTTTAAGACATTATCAACGTAAGATTTAGGGTACATAAATTCAAACAGGAACTAAGCAAATAAATTTCTGTTCTGGGCCTAAAAGTATTGATCTGATATGATGAAAACATTTATGGATAATTTATCGAGAACCTCCCTCTTCAAAGCATGATTTCATTAATCCCCACTATAATCCTGTAAGGTAGTTGCTATTCTCCTGTATTACAGAAATGAAAAAATACTCAGCTGGGTGACCCTGGTTATACTTTTAGTGGGTGGTAGAATCAGGATTCAGATACCGGTCTATTGGAACAAATGGCTTAACGGTCTGCAGTCTTAACACTGTTCCATATTGTCCTTTTACTAGCTATTTATGATATAGGTTATGCTCTTGTGAAATCTATGATATATCTTGGGAACTTCTAAGATAATCTGATGACACTACCATTGGGTCTGATGGCTAATGTTTGTGACAGAGATTTATAGAATTTTTGATATTCAGAACATAAGATAATAAGAGGAAGCATGCTTTAAATGCTTACTGTAAACCAGACACTTCTCTAAATAATGTTTGTGTATTGCTCATTTAATCCTTTTAACCCAGAAAGGTAAGTTGTTATTCAAAAGCATCCTCATTTTAAAGATGAAGAAACTGTAGCAGAAGGAGTCTAAGTAACTTGCTCGATGTTATATGGCTAGTAAGAGAAAGAATAGGAACTTGACATGTCCAGTCTGACCATTGATTCCCACGTTCTTTTTTTTCCTTTTATTTTAGTTGACATGTAATAATTGTACATATTTATGGAATATAGAGTGATGTTTTGATACATGTATATAATGTGTAATGATCATCAAATCAGAGTAATTAGTATATCCATCACCTCTTTGTTTTGGGAACATTCAAAAACTTCTCTTCTAGCTTTTTGAAAATACATGATAAATTATTGTTAACCACATTCGCCCTGCAGTTCTATATAGCACTAGAAGTTACCCTTCCTAACTAGTTGTAATTTTATATCTGTTAACCAACGTCTCCCTATCCTCCCTACCACCTCTCTTCCCAGGAGAGGCCTATGTTCTTAACCGCTACACCATGTCCCTGATGGCCTGTGGATGTAAAAGCATATCCATAGATACCTGATTCATATTACTTGATCCCAAGAAATAGACTTCAATTTTAATGTCATCATTTTTAGTCATCAGGTACATATGTAGAAAACAGACATTCAATGTCTCCACATTTATGAAATGCTGTGTCACACAACATATACATCATTTTCCTAAGCCTCTAGTGTATGTAGAAAATAAATCATGTAGGAAATGTGACTAAGATGAATAAACCCTATCTCCTTACCTTTTCTCTTTACTTCTGCTTCTTAGGCAGCCATATAAGCAGAGGACAATAAGCTTGGCTTTTGGAGGGAGAGAGACCAGGTTATAATCCTGGCTATAGCATACTATCCAGGGCAAAGTGTGACTTTAGGCAGGGACCTTAGTGTCTCCCAATCTTAGTTTTCTCATTTATAAAATAGAGATAGAATACCTACCTAAAGAATTGTGAGGAAAAAATAGATCATTATGTCAAATGTCTCCCTTAGAGTATATGACTAATAAATATTGATTCCTTACATATTTGCTTCTATCACAATGCATTCTAGTCATCTAAGCACTTTAACACTCTATTTTTAAAAACACTAAAATCACCAGTTCATCTGAACTTTTGGAAATATCTCATGCCTAAAAAGGTTTCCAGACATTCAAATATTTAGTGATATCTTCACACATCTAGCAATACAGACAGTCACAGGTGGTATCTAATGCCCCAAAGGGTGGCCTCATGACAAAACCTACCTTAAGATTATTCTGGGACAGGAGAACTTAAGCTCTCCTAGATACACCTAGGACAATACCCACTGTCCTGCTAAGGACTTCTGTGAGACTGAGATGCAAGCAGACCACGCTCCCCACAGCTTCCTGCCCACATTGCTTACCTGGGAGGGGCCCCACCCTTTCTGGTCACAGGCCCAAGATGCCATTTTGAGGGTTTAACACTGGGCTGTGTCCAACCCTTGATCTCAGTTTGAGCTGACATTGGGACAGCCACCACCTGGCTAAAGAGTGAGAGGAAAGCCCAGGCTCTCCTACACACACCTAGGATAATATCAACCACCCTGCTACAGGCTGCTGTGAGATTGGGAACTAGCCCACACAACCCACTGCAGCTATCAGCAATACCAACATGAACCACTTGGGTCCTAGTGGGTGGTTCCAACCATTCCTACTGCCACCATCCACATCACACAAGCTTCCTATGGGCCTGAGAACCCACCCACACACCCAGCCCACTGCTCCCACTACTAGCTTATGAGTAAGCCACCTGAAAGCCCAAGAATTGGCCATCCAGGACCCACTAACACTGGTGCCAGCATAAGCCACTCTGGGACTTAAAAACAGGCACACTCAGCCTACTCACTGCTGCCATCACTGGGGCCCAAAGACTAGCCCAGCTGGCATCCAAGTCCCCAGTAAAGCTTCACCACAGCCTTAGCTAATGACCATACCCTAAGCCACTGAGGAAATCACAGATACCATTGACCCTGGGTACTGCTGAAGAAATCATACAAAGATCACAATACTATAGGCAACCAAAATCAAAGCTAAAGTGTCCTACTCAACCAGCAACATATATACATCTTCAGGAAAAAATTCTCCCCTACTAAAGCAGTTTCAAAAACTGGAATAAGCAACTGCTACACCAGATGTACAGATATAATGGGAGGATACAGGGAACATGAAAAAGCAAGGAAATATGACAATAACAAAGGACCAAAACAATTGTCCAGCAATGGATTCTAATCAAAAAGAATTCCTTGAGGGCTGGGCACAGTGGCTTATGCCTGTAATCCTAGCACTTTGGGAAGCTGAGGCAGGAGGATTGCTTGAGACCAGGAGCTCAAGACCAGCCTGGACAATGGCAAGAACTCATCTCTATTAAAAAAAAAAATTAGCTGGGCAGGGTGGTGTGCACCTATAGTCCCTATATTGACCTTCATGAAAATATATGAAAATATAAAATCCACAGGTCTTATAAAATAATCACACAAAGGAGGAAGAGAAAGGAGTCAAAGGGCAACAAGTCAGAATTTCATCATACCACAAAGACAAAAAGACAGAAAAAGGAAAAAAAGAACTTATAAAACAACTAGAAAACTATTAACAATATGACAAGAACAAAGCCTCACATATCAATATTAACCTTGAACATAAATGGATTAAATGCTACATCTAAAAGATATAGATTGGCAGAAGGTATTAACAAAACATTATCTAACTATATGCAGCTTACAAGAAACTTACCTTACCTATAAAGTCACATAGACTCAAAGTAAAGGGGTGGAAAAAGATATTCCACACAAACAGAAACAAAAAGCAAGCAGGAGTAGCTATACTTATATGGGATAAAACAGACTTTAAATCAAAAACAGTAAAAAAAAGACAAAGAAAGCCTTATATTTTTGTATCAGTACCATGCTGGTTTGGTTACTATAGCCTTGTAGTATAGTTTGAAGTCTGGTAATGTATGCCTCCAGATTTGTTCTTTCTGTTTAAGATTGCTTTGGCTACTTAGGCTCTTTTTTGGTTCCAAATGAAGCATAGAATTAATTTTTCTAGATCTGTGAAATATGATGTTGGCATTTTGATGGAGATTGCATTGAATGTGTAAATAACTTTGGGTAGTAAGGACATTTTAACAATGTTGATTCTACCTATCCATGAGCAAGATGTTATTCCATTTCTTTGTGTCGTCTGTGATTTCTTTCCTTGGTGTTTCGTAGTTCTCCTTGTAAAGATCTTTCACCTCCTTGGTTAAGTATATTCCTAGGTATTCTACTTTATTTGTAGCTATTGGGAATGATATTGAGTCTTTGATTTGACTCTCAGCTTGACTGTTATTGGTATGTAGAAATGCTACTGATTTATGTACATTGATTTTGTATCCTGAGACTTTGCCGAATTTATTTGTCAATTCCAGGAGTCTCTTACTGCAGTCTTTGGGGTTTTCTAGATACAGGATCATGTCATCAGTGAAAAGCAATAGTTTGATCTCCTCTTTCCTGATTTGGATACCCTTTATTTATTTTTCTTGCTTGATTGCTCTGTCTAGGCCTTCCAGCACTATGTTTAATAGAAGTGATGAAAGTGGTCACCCTTGTCTTGTTCCAGTTTTTAGGGGGAATGTTTAAAACCCCCATTGAGCATGATGCTGGCTGTGGGTTTGGCATGTATGGCTTTTATAATTTTGAGATAAATTACTTCTATGCCTAGTTTGTTGAGGGTTTCTATCATGAAAAAGTGCTGGATTTTGTTGAATGCTTTTTCTACATCTATTGAGATGATCATGTGGTCTTTGTTTGTGCTTCTGCTTATGTGGTGAATCATACTTATTGATTTACATATGTTGAACCGTCCTTCATCCCTGGGATGAAGCCCACTTGGTTATGGAGGGTCATTTTATTTATGTGCTGTTGAATTAGGTTTACTAGTATTTTATTGAGGATTTTTGCATCTATATTCACAAGGGATATTGGTCTGTCATTTTCTTTTTTTGCTGTGTCTTTTCCTGGCTTTGGTATCAAGGTGATACTGGCTTCATAGAATGAGTTGGGGAGAATTCCTTCCTTCTGTATGTTATGGAATAATTTCTGTAGTATAGGTACCAGCTCTTCTTTGTAGGTCTGGTAGAATTTGGCTGTGAATCCATCCAGTCCAGAGCTCTTTTATTTGTTGGAAGATTTTTTATTACTGCTTCAATTTCATTGTTCATTATTGGTCTGTTCAGGAGTTCTATTTCTTCCTACTTGGGAGAACCCAGATATAAAACCATCTACCTACAGCCAACTGATCTTTGACAAAGTAGACAGCAACACACACTGGGGAAATGAAGCCCTATTCAATAAATGGTGCTGGGAAAACTGGATAACCACATGCAGAAGAATGAAATAGTACCCCTATTACTCAGAAAAATTAATTCAAGATGGATAAGAGACTTAAATATAAGGCATGAAACCATAAGAATTCTAGAGGAAAATGTAGGAAAATCTCTTCTAGATATCAGCCTAGGCAAAGAATTTATGACTAAGACCCCAATGGCAATGATAGCAGCAGCAAAAATAAATAAATGGGATTTGATTAAACTAAAAAGCTTCCTCACAGCCAAGGAAATAATCAATAGAGCAAGTAGACAACCTACAGAATGGGAGAAAATATTCATTAGCTATACATCTGATAAAGGGCAAATATCCAGAATCTACAAAGAACTCAAGCAAATAAGCAAGAAAAACACAGCCCCATTAAAAAGTGGTCAAAAGAGACATAAACAGAAGCTTTTCAAAAGAAGATAGACAAATGGCCAATAAATATATGAAAAAATGCTCCACATCACTAATCATCAGGGAAATGCAAACCAAAACCACAATGAGATATTACCTTACCCCTGTAAGAATGGCTTTTATTAAAAAGTCCAAAAACAACAGATGTTGATGGGGATACAGAGAAAAAGGAACACTTACGCACTGTTGGTGGGACTACAAATTAGTACAACCTCTATGAAAAACAGTATGGAGATTCCTTAAAGAACTAAAAGGAGACCTACCATTCAATCCAGCAATCTCACCACTAGGTATTTACCTAAAGGAAACAAAGCCATTTTATCAAAAAGACACCTGCATAGAGGGAAGTAAATCTCAATGGAAATCAAGCAGTGGGGAGGAGGAAGGAAAGGATGAGCAAAAACCTACCTAATGAATACAATGAACACTATCTTGGTGACAGGCACACTTTTAACCCTGACCAAGCATTACAAAGCAATCCATGTAATCAACAACATTTGTACCCCCATAATACTTTGAAATTAAAAAAAGACACCTGCCCTTGAATGTTTATTGCAGCACAATTCACAATTGCAAAGATGTGGAATCAACCCATCAATTCATGAGTGGATTAACAAAATTGTGGTATATGTATACCATGGAGTACTACTCAGTCATGAAGAAGGATGGCTTAATGCTTTTTGCAACAATTTGGATGGAACTGGAGACCATTATCCTAAGTGAAGTATCACAAGAATGGAAAAACAAATACCGCATGTACTTGCTATTAAACTGGAACTAATTGATGAGCACACATGTGCACAGAGGAATATAAAACTTAGTGGAAATCAAGCAGGGGGAGGGGAATTAAGGGGAGGGGCAAAAACCTACCTAAGGGGTACAACAATGAACATTATTTGGGTATAGGCACACTTACAGCTGTGACTCAAGCATTACAAAAGTAATCCATGTAACCAAAATACTTTGAAATACAAAAAAAAAAACCCTAACATTTTGGAGCCTGGGATGGGGTGGGGATCCTAAGACTCACTCCTTCTCAGGTGGAGATTGTAAGCAGAGGGGGAAATTGACACAAGGGGCTGATGGCCAAAAGGAAAATTAAGGCATAATCTCCTCACTTGGGTCAGGGCATCCCCATAAAACATTGTAGGAAAATGCATCCATTTGAGACTGAGATGCAGCTTTTCCCTGCCCAATTCTAGACCATGGGACTCATCCAGAGAGCTGCAGGACCCCCTAAGTGGAGAGAGAGGGAAAAAAAAAAAAAAGAAAGCCATTATATAATGATAAACAGAGCAATTCAGCAAGAGGAGATAACTATCCTAAATATATTTGCACCCAACATTGCCACTCCCAGATTCACAAAACAATTTTTATTAGACCTAAAGAAAGAGATAGACAGCAAGACAGTAATAATGAGTGACTTCATTACCCCACTCATAGCATTAGACAGATCACTGAGACAGAAAATCAACAAAGTAACAATGAACTTAAACTGGTCTTTAGGCCAAATGGACTTAATAGACATTTACAGAACATTCTACCTAAAAACCACAGAATATACATTCTTTTCATCAGCACATGGAACATTCTCCAAGATAGACCACATGTTAGGCCACAAAACAAGTCTTAAAAAATTAAAAAAATTTGATATTATGTCAAGTATCTTCTCAGACCACAATGAAATAAAGTTAGAAGTCAATACAAAGAGGAATGCGAAAAAGTATCCAAATACATGGAAATTAAACAACATGCTCCTGAACAATCACTGGGTCAATGAAGAAATTATGCAGAAATTTAAAAAATTTTTGAAATGAATGAAAATGAAAACACAATGTACTAAAACCTGTGATATACAGCAAAAGCAGTGCTAAGAGAGAAGTTTGTAGCATTAAATGCCTACATCAAAAAAGTATAATAGAAACATCACAAATTAACAACCTAACATTGCACCTCAAAGAACCAGAAAAACAAGAACAAACCAATCCAAAGTCAGCAGAAGAAAAGAAATAACAAAGATCAGAGAAGAACTAAATGAAAGAAACCAAGAAAAAAAATAATACAAAGGATCCACAAAATGAAAATTTGCTTCTTTGAAAAGATACACAAAATTGATAAACCACTGGCTAGACTAACCAAGAAAAGAGAGAAGATCCAAATAAGCAAAATCAGAAATGACAAGGAGACATTACAACTGATACCACAGAAATACAAAAGATCATCAGAGTATTATGAATAACTATATACTCGCAAACTAGAAAATCTAGAGGAAATGGATAAATTCCTGGAAACATACAACTTCCCAAGTTTGAACCAGAAAGAAATATACCTTCCAAACAAACCAATAATTAGAATGAGATTGAATCAGTAATAAAAAATCTTCCAACAACAAGAAAAAAAAAAGCCCAGGACCAGACAGATTCATAGCTAGCTGAATTCTACCAAACATACAAAGAACAACTAACATCAATCCTTCTGGCATTGTTCCAAAACATGGAGGAGGAGGGAATTCTCCCTAACTCATTCTATGAGGCCAGTTTTACCCTGATTCCAAAACCAGACAAGGATACAACAAAAAAAGAAAACTTCAGACCAATATCCCTGAGATGCAAAAATCCTCAACAAAATACTAGCAAACCAAATCCCACAGTACATCAAAAGTGTAATACACCATGATCAAGTGGGTTTCTTACCATGGATGCAAGAATGATTCAACATATGCAAATCCATAAATGTGATACATCACATAAACAGAATTTATTCAGCATCCCTTTGTGATAAAAATCCTCAACAAAATAGGCATAGAAGGACCATAACTCAAAATAATAAAGGCCATATATGACAAGCCCACAGTCAACATCATACTTAATGGGGAAAAGTTGAAAGTATTCCCTGTAAGAACTGGAGCAATACAAGGATGCCTACTTTCACTACTCTTATTCAACATAGCTCTGAAAATCCTCACCAGTGCAATCAGGTAAGAGAAAAAAATAAAAAGCTTCCAAATTGGAAAACAGGAAGTCAAATTATCACTTTTCACTGATGATCTTATGTCTAGAAAACCCCGAGACTCCACCAAGAAACTCTTAGATTTGACAAATGGATTCAGTAAAGTTTCAGGATACAAAATCAACATAGAGCAGTCAATACCATTTCTATACTCCAATAATGATCTAGCTGAGAAACAAATCAAGAAAGCAATCCCATTTATAATAGCTACAAAAAATACTTAGGAATATATTTAACCAAGAAGGTGAAAGATCTCTACAAGGGACAACTATAAAACACTGGTGAAAGAAATTATAGATGACACAAGCAAATGCAAAAACATCCCATGCTCATATATCAGAAGAATTAATATCATTAAAGTGACCATACTGCCTAAAGCATTTTATAGGTTCAATGCAGTCCCTATCAAAATACCAACATCATTTTTTCATAGAATTAGAAAAAACAATTTTAAAGTTCATATGAAACCTAAAAAGAACTCAAATAGCCAAAGCAATCTTAAGGAAAAAAAAAAAAAGCTGAAGACATCACATTGCCTGACTTTGAATTATACTACAAGGTGATAGTAACCAAAACAGCGTGGCATTGGTATAAAAATAGGCACATAGATCAATAGATAGAGTAGAGAACCGAGAAATACAGCCACATACTTACAGCCAACTGATCTTTGACGAAGTTGACAAGAACATACAGTAGGAAAAGGACACCCTTTTCTTTCTTTTTTTTTACTCTTTATTTTTTTATTTATATTACAATAGATTTAAGGGTACAAGTTGTTTTTGGCAACATGGATGAATTGTATAGTTCTGACGTCTTGGGTTTTACTATACTTCCACTCAAATAGGGTATATTGCACCGATAAGTAATTTTTCATCTGTTACCCCTCTCCCATCCTCCCCACTTCTGAGTCTCCAATGTCCATTGTATCACTCTGTATGCCCCTGTTTACCCATAGCTTAGCTCCTACTTGTAAGTGAGAACATGTGGTATTTGGTTTTCCATTCCTGTGTTACTTCACTTAGGATAATGGCCTCCAGTTCCATCCAAGTTGCTGCAAAAGATATTATTTCATCCTTTTTTATGGCTGAGTAGTATTCCATGGAGGACACTCTTTTCAATAAATGGTGCTGGGAAAATTGGATTGCCATATGCAGAAGAATGAAACTGGACCTCTATCTCTCACCATATACAAAAAAACCCTCAAGATTAAAAACTTGAATGTTTGAAACTACAAAAATACTAGAATAATACCTAGGGAAAACCCTTCTGGACATGGGTCTAGGCAAAGAATTCATTACTAAGACCTCAAAGGCACAGGTAACAAAACCAAAAATGGACAAATGGGACTTAAACTAAAAAGCTTTTGCACAGCAAAAGAAATAATCAACAGAGTGAATATACAACTTGTAGAATGGGAGAAAATATTTGCAAACTATACATCTGACAGAGGATTAATATCCAGAATTTACAAGAAACTCAAATAACTCAACAACAACAAAAAACCCCATAAATAACCCCATTAAAAAGAAGTCTAAGGACATAAATAGACATATTTCAAAAGAAAACAAACAAATGGCCAAAAAACATATGAAAAAAATGTTCGGCATCACTAATCATCAGAGAAATGCACATTAAAACAACAATGAGATATCATCTTACCAATCAGAATGACTATTATTAAAAAGACAAAAAATAATTGATGTTTGTGAGGATGTGGAGAAAAGGGTACTTATATACTGTTAGTAGAAATGTAAATTAGTGCAACCTCTCTGGAAAAGAGTATGGAGATTTCTCAAAGAACTAAAAATAGAGCTACCGTATGATCCAGCAATCCCACTACCGGGTATCTACCCTAAGGAAAAGAAATCAATATATGGAAAAAATTCCTGCATGTTTCTTGACTCTGATGTTTGAAAAAAAGATACCTGCACTCATATGTTTATTGCAGCACTATTCAAAATAGTAAAGATATGGAATCAACCTATGTTTCATCAATGGATGACTGGATAAAGAAAATGTGGTATACACACACAATGGTATACTATCCAGCTATCAAAAAGAATGAAATCCTGTAATCCCAGCACTTTGGGAAGCTGAAATGGGAGGATCATTTAGGACCAGGAGTTCAAGACCAGCCTGGGCAACATAGCCAGACTCCATTTCTAAAAAAAAATTGTTTTAAAAGAGAATGAAATCATGTCTTTTGCAACAACATGGATGGAATTGGAGGCCATTATCTTAAGTGAAATAACTCAGACACTGAAAGACAAATACTGCATGTTCTTACTTACAAGGGGGAGCTAAATAACGTGTATACGTGGAAGCAGAGTGTGGAATGATGGATAACGGAGACTCAGAGGGGTGGAGAAGTGGGAAGGGGGTGAATTATGGGAGGTTGCTTGGTGGGTACAATGTGTGTTGCTACTGTGATGGATGCACTGAAGGCTCTGACTTTACCACAATGCAATATATCAATGTAACAAAATTGCACTTATACTCCATGAATATATACAAATAAAAAAATAAGCTTAAAAAATAAAATAAAACAAGATTATTCTGACCATCTCAATGGCTGATTAGTTTAACAGACACGAGCTGTGTTTAGCATTAAAACCATCAAAGTAATGTGTGTGAATTAATGGCCCCTGGAGTCATAGTGATCACAAGCTCAGAAGGCTTTTTTCACATAGAGAAGCAGGGGAAGATAAAGGAACAATTCTGGCTGCTGTTTTGAGTGCACCTTTTTATTTGTTTCTTTGTTTTTAAGTAAATTAATATTCCTGGACATAGAAAGATTATCTCCAGATCTGTGGAAAATTTGTTGAGTACTTCCTGAACAGGCTCCTGGAAACCTTAAGAAGGGGGAGTCCAATGGTGATTTTTGCAAGAATGTAGACATTGATGCCTTTTCAATGTTGAAAGTTTTGGGGAAAAATCATCTAATAGACTTTCTGCTTAGGAAGGACTACAACAAAAAGTGCTTCCTTGTTGGATCTGGCAAAGTCTAAGAAATTAAATTATAAAAGAGACCCCTGAGGGAGCCAGAGCATCTCAAGAGTGAGAAGGAAAGCAAAGCAATATTGGAGTATTCTTGCATGCTCCAACATTCAAAGATTAAAAAAAAAAAATTAAAAAGAAAGAAAGCTACAGAGATCTTATTACATTACCAAGATGAAAGAAAGAAAAAGACCCTGAGCCAAAGAAGTGATGATTATATGCCAAAACAAATTTCTCCAGCTACAGACTATTAAAACAAAAGGTCAAAGCACAAAAGAATTTCTGGACAACCTCATGTTGAAATTAAAGCTCTCATCTGATATGGCTAATTTGCAAATATAGATGAAATTATCTAAGCCTTAATCTATGTACATAAACCAAATAAACTTTGTATATTAATAAACTGAATTAAAGTCAAGTAAAGGCAGCAGGCTTCCTGGAACATAGGAAATGGCAGACACCCAGTTAAAGCCAATGCAGAAAGGAAAGCAGTGTGAAAATCAAGCCGTGGCAAGACCTATCCCATCCCCAGACAACCACAAGGGGAAAATGTTGACTCTTCGAAGTGAAAAAGGCCCTTAATACAGTAAGAAACTGTGGTGGTGGTGTGGGCACAGTGACACTTTTGAGAGCAGACTGGTCCATAATTTTTGGTGGAGCATCCCAAAGAAACTAAATTTTTGCAAAAACGTTTTCAAGAGAAAAATTTAACTGCATGTAGCATTGACTTAGGTGTAGATAGTAATTTAGGGTGTGAGTAATGCTCCTTAAAAGCTGAAAACATCTTAATTCTCAGCATTTTTCAGTTAGTTGCTAAATTCTTCATGAAGTTGGGTAATGAGATGGGTAATATTGAACAAGATGAATAATATTGAACAAGATGAATAATATTGAATGAGAAGGATCCAGTTAGAATTACAATCATATATTATCAGTATCATGAGAACAACAAGGCTACTTGACCAGGTAGGACTTTGTAAAGCATTTCTTGGTCACAAGTCTAACTGTGATTAAATATGTAGGAAAAAATTGAAAGAGAAAAATGTGGAACTTAAAGTAAAGGTGAATTAACTAGAAAAACTTCCTGCCAGGTGAAGAAATTGCCCATCAAAGCAACAGTTGGCTGGGAGATTTGTAAGGCTTTGAGATATTGCCAAAAACATTTGGATACCCTTTGGAATACTAAGTCAAATTTGATGACCAAACACATTTAACACTTTCTGTCAAAAAGTAGAATTGCTCGTCTCAATATTCACTCAGTTGAGGAAACACTTCTGACATGCATGAAATTTAACTTCACAGGACTAAGTTTATTCTGATGAAAATATTGGTATTTGGAGATACAGCATTACACACAAAAATAACTAAACCATGGTCTCTATCTACGTGAGGGTGCTGTGAAGTACACTTGATTTGATTTCTTTTAGAAAATAGGTCATGTTAAGCTTGGACAAGAACATACTTTGAAGAACATATTTTTTGGCAGAAAGAAAAAATAAAATAGTTGTGGTAAATTACATGTAGTTCATCCTTGGAGTGCTAGGGAGACTAAGTATGTTTTTAGGCAATGTTGATCTCAGCAAGTTTCCCATGTAAGCAACACAGCTCTTGTAACTCAGTAATATCCAGAATGTCTACAGTCTTAAAACCAGATAGTAAACATATTGAAATTCAATTAAATATGGCTATGTCAGTTAACCTTTGCTGTGTAACAAAGTACCTTCAATCCTAGTAACTTAAAACAACAGCCATTTCTTGGGCTCTCAATTCTGTAGGTCAGCAATTTAGGTTAGGCTCAGCTGAACAGTTCTCCTTGTCTTTGCTGGTCTTGGCTGGTGTTATGGGCTGAATTGTGCCCACCACCCCATGTATGTGCTGAAAGTCCTAACCCCTAGTACCTCAGATTGTTATGGTATTTGGAGGTAGGGTCTCTATAGAGGTAATTAAGTTAAAATAAAGTCATTAGAGTGGGCTCTAACACAATGTGACTGGTGTCCTTATGAGAAGAGGAAATTTAGACACAGAATTGTACAGAGGAAGATAATGTGAAAACACCATTTGAACCTGAAGATGACCGTCTATAAGCCAAGGAGAGAGAACTGGAACAGATCCTTCTCTCACAGCCCTCAAAAAACCCCAATGCTGCTGATATCTTGTTTTCAGATTTCTAACCTCCAGAACTGTAAGAGAATACGTTTTTGTTGCTTACGCCACCCAGTCTGTGGTGTCAACAGTCATTGTTACAGCAGCCCTAGCAAATGAATACGGCTGGGCTCTCTGATGTATCTGCAGGCAGCTGGTGGGTTGGCCAACTTGGCTGATTATACAGCTTGAGCTGGAATATCTGAAAGAACTGGGGCCTCTTCTCCATGTGGTCTTTTATCCTCCAGCAGTCTAGCCAAGCATATTCATATGGCATTTTCAGATTTCTAAGAAAGCAAGAGCAGCAGCTGTAAGGCCTCTTGAGACTTAGAGCTGGTACAATATCACTCTTCTTCCATAGATCAGAAATGTGAGACTAGATTACGCTCCAGTATCAATTCTGGAAACATCTTAAAGGGAACCTTCTGTCAAAATTATACTGATGACAAGCCAGGCACAGGGGCATGTACCTGTAGTCCCAGTTACTCAGGAGGCTGGAGCAGAAGGATCGCTTGAGCCCAGGAGTTCAAGGCCAGCCTGGACAACATAGCCAGAGAAAAACTATACTGAGGCCAATATTCAAATAATAAAGACTAGGTTGTTGGACATAATAGGTGATTTTAAGTGTATTCTATTCCCATAAACAAATAGTATCCTCCAAGCAGATGCTAACATACAAGACTGCATCACTGATTTAAGAAAAGAAGGCAAAATCTCTATGTGACAGGCTGGTTATTAGATATTAATTTTTATGGACAAAATTAAATAATTAAAAACATCATACTAAATCATTACTTGTTGAAACCTGCCTTTCCCAAGTTCAGATCACTGAAAGCAGACTTCACCTGCTTCACTTTAATAATGGACTGTCCAGGACCTTCAGTATTACCTTTTAAAGTATCTCCCATTAATTGACAATTATTTAATTCATTCACTTATTGAATAAATATATATTAAGGGCCTTATTACTTGCAAGTTCCAGAAACATGGCAGTGAACAAAATGGACCTGATCCTCGCTGTCATAGAAATTTAGTAAAGAACAAAATATTAAGTCAGTAATATTGTGTGTGTCAGCACGCACAAAAATATAATTAAAATTGTAAAAAATTTTATGACTATAACAAAGCACACAATAAGAGATCATTCATTCAATAAGCATGTATAGAGTGGTTTATTGTAAGCCAGTTAATGTTCTAGGCACTGGGAATGCCAAAGTGAATGAGTCAGACACATCCCTTTATTCTAGTATAAGAGTCAGACCAAAAAACCAATTAACTACCTAATTAAAAATAAAGACTTATCACTGTTATAACTTATGATAAGTGCTACAGGAAAACAAACCAACAGAGAAAAGGACAAAGTGGGGCTGTCTTTAGAGGCTGTGATCTGATAAGGTCTTGCAGAGAAGGTGATATTAATATTTAAGCTGAGACCTAAGGATGATGAGGCAACCAATTTCCAGGAAGTGCAAATCCCTGAGAGGTGAAAGATCTTGGTATGAGTCAGTGGCAATCTTGACTGAAGACCAGTGATCAGCACAGTTAGGGGGTGGTGAACCCCAGATGGGGCAGGAGTCAGATCATGTTCAGATTTTATTCTCATGAAGTGGGAAGACACTGAAGAATTTTAGGCAAAAAGTCTGCTGCTGTGTGGAGCATGGATTGAGAAGACTAGAAATAGAAGGAGTGAGGCCAATTTTAAAGTTGCTGCAGTAGTTGAAGTAAAGGATGATGGTGGCCCAGACCAGGGGCATGGAATGGAGGGACAGAGGACAGATGTGGGATTTTAATGCGTGGGCATGATGTAGAGTAGGAAGGCAAGGGAAAGCTTCTCTTGCAATAAGTGGAGGGGTAAGCCAGGAGCCTTCGCTCACATTGTGAAAGCAGGACCCAAAGTAGCTTTAAATTCTGAAAAGGTTATTGCTCTCCCTTTCCCCCAGAAACATATGCATCCTAAGTAACTCAAAATTAAAACTGTACTAAAGCATAAAATAGGTGTAAGCAAGTTTTGCAAGATTCAAAATTTTCCCATCTTGACTATTTTAGTGCTTTTAGTTTTGAAATTTCACATATCGAATTATTTCAAGATAGTTTTGCTGTGAAATCCTGAGCATATGCTGAGTTTGTTTGCAGCCTTTTACAAAGTTTCTGAAAAGGGAAAACATTTGGAGTGTTTTAAACTGAAAGTAGGCTGCATCTCAGACCTAGGGGCAATAGTCTAGGGCAGATCATGCAGGGATCTGCAAGCTAAGTTGGGGACTGGACCTTAACCTAAGAACAAAGAAGGAGATACGATAGGATGTTAGAGAGCAAGAGAAGAGTAGAGGAGTTCAACTGGGACACAACTGCAGTAACGCAGGCAGGAAAAGGGCGTGGTTGCATCACAGGTGTTGGTGGCAGTGGAGAAACATTTTCCCTCAGTGAGAAGCCAGGTCAGATGTTTCTGGAGGTAAATTCTGACCAGAAAATGAATAGCTTACCTACTCTAGTGTTTTAAAAATGTGTTATTTTTATACCACATCTCCATTTTGACTGGAGAAAATCGGAGCTGAGAGTTACTTTAGTTGGTACAAATAAAAAGTCAAAGGTACTGTATTGGTCTATTGACTTCTTCTTTGAAAGAACTAAAAAAGTCATCATTTTTATACTTGGAAATCTACTCTCACTTTGTTTTAATCTGTATGGTTTGCTTTAAAGATAATACTGTAGCTACTCTGGTCTGTATGTCTTGCAGTGGCTTTTAACTACAAGTGGCTTTTAATTTAATACATTAAATTTCTGACCTTACCTGTAATCATTGTTTTGATTGTACCAACTTATTTTTTAATTTTATATATTCATTTTCCTTGACTCTCCTATTAGGATAAGCTCCTTTTCAATACTTGAGTTATCCAATTCTTTGGTCTATAGGTTATATAAAGCTGGGATGAGTAACCCATTCATCTTTATATTTTGGGCAAAAACATAGTGCATGAAACAAAATAGCAGCTCAGTTTGCTCGTGGAATGGAATTTAGACAGTTCCTGCCCTCAAGGAGATTGCAGGTTACTTGGGGAGTCAGCTGCATTACAATGACATGCAGTGTTATAAGTATAATGGGAAGCATGTCAATACAGAAGTGGGAAAGAGAATTAGAGGGCTAATTGTGCACAGCAGCATCAGGGAGAGCATTAAAGGAGAGGTGATTCCAGAAAAGCAGGTGGGGAGGGCAAACCCACGTGGAGGAAAAACCGTACAAAGAAAAAGCAAGTTCCAAAATCCTTAAATGTGCTGAGAAGTTGGGAGTATTGAAGAAGGTGAAACCTAGAGATTAGCAGGAGAAAAAACTGATATGGTTTGAAGGCCATGTTATGGAGTTTGGACTTTATTTGGCAAGCAGTGGGATGGGGGCAAAAAGCACTTTGGCTGAAATGTTGGAGTGAGGTCAAGTGTGCTGGCAGATTGACTTGGGAAGGTGCTATGACAATAGAGCAGCGGAGAGAAGACTAGGACCTTAAGTAAAGCAGAGCCATGGAAATGGAGGACTAGGTAGATTTAAGAGATTTACAAGAAAGAATAGAGAAGACTTGATGACTAGAGATGAGGGTTTGGTGATAGGGAGGCATTGAGGAAGCTTTCAGATTTATGGCTTAGGAGACAGCTAAATGGTGGTGCTACCCACCAGTGTAGAAAACATAGGACTGGTTGTGGGGGAGTGGAACTAGTTGAGAATAAAGGGGAAAAATGAGCCCTTTGGGACATTTTGAGCATGGGGTGACTGTGGGCCTTTTGAGTAGAGAATACTGCAGTTCGGTATCCTTGTATAACTACCCAGGCAGAGGAAGTTTTTCATAAATGTTTTTAATAAAACTCATGCCTTTGTGATCCCTGCTTAAAATCTTATATATTATTATTCTCTCCATCCCTTAAAAATCTGCATTTTCTCCTGTGCTTTCTGTCCCAATTAATGGTGACACATCCTGCCAACCCATCCAAGCTCATCAACTCAGAGTCAATATCAACTCTTCTGTTTTTCTTACCAGTCACATCTAGTAGTTCACTCTGAATGTTCTCTCATCATTCTCCTCCTCTCCTCTTGATGGTCACTGTTGGACCCAGCATACCTGCCTTCTGCCATATACACACATATCTTCAAGCCTTTCCCAGCTAGTTTCTTTCTCCAGACTCTTGCAGTGGTTTCCTAATTGCTATTTCAGCCTCTAATCTTTTCCCTGGACCACTTGTTATTCACACTATTGCCAGAGCAATTTTTCTATAACACAAGTTTGATCACATCATTTTGGTACTGAGCTCCTCAATGCCTAAATGATCATGCACAAACACCTTGGTTTTTCATAATTTGTCCCAAGCCTACTTTCTAGTCACAGCAAATTACTTCAGCAAATGATACCCCAATTGACTTTAAATATTGTCATTTTAAGGCACTCTGATGTATTGGTTTTATGATCCTGCATTATTTCAAGTAGATATTGGACACATAGAAAGAGCCCATCTGTCCCACTCCCACTGCCACCACACACACTGTTAGATTCAGTTCCAAAATTAATTAACCAAGGACCGTTATGAGTTGAATTGTGTTCCCCCAAAAGATATGTTGAATTCCTAATCCTTGGTGCTTGTGAATGTGACCTTATTTAGAAATGGGTCTTTGCACATGTAATCAAGTTAAGATGAATTCATTAGGGAGGCCCCTAATCTAATATGGTTGGTGTCCTTATGAAAAGGGGAAGTTTGGATAAAATCACACAAGGAGAATACTATATGATGACATAGTCAGAGACGAAGTGCTATAGCTAAAAGCCCAGGAATGCCAAGGATTGACGGCTGCCACCAGAAGTTAGAAAGAGGCAAGGAAGGATTCTTCCCTACAGGTTTTAGTGGGAGCACAGAACTTCCGACATCTTGATTTCAGACTTCTAGTTTCCAGAACTTTGAGACAATATATTTCTGTTATTTTTAAGCAACCAGTTTGTGGTACTTTGTTATGGCAGCCCTAGGAAACTAATACAGATACCATATTTCATGGGATGCAAAAGGGCCACACAGCCTGTCTTCTCTCAGCCTCCAGCCTTTCTAGTGGGGGAAGCTGCTCTAGTAACATTGTTCCTGCATGGCAAGCGTGCCTCAGATTTGGAAAAAGTGCTACCACTGTACTTTTACATGTAATTTTATAGCACCACTTCTGAAGAATTTACAATCTATGGGCTTCTGTTCAAGAGAATGTCTACAAATGTACCCTTCTGGTTCTTGATCCAAATTCAATGTTGGTAAAACCACAACTTCATCCAAGGGGAGAAACTAAATGAGAACTCAGGTGTCTCTGGATCGTATCTGTGCCACTAGCTCTCTGGAAAGCCTATTTCCAGGCAGCTTCACTTTTTAATAAGAACTGTAAAGTATTACCTAATCTTAAACTCAGAAATATATTCCTGTTTGTCTCTTTTCTTCCAGCATTGTGATTTACTCTATCAAAGGCTTTATGTCTTTTTTTTTTCTCTGTAGGTGTCGTAGGGAGTGATACTTAAACAAAAGTGATCAAATATTGACCTTACCTCAATAAGGACTTCATGATGTGTTGTTATACGGACTTTTTCAAGTTTATTTAATTTGATTCCTGTATATGGTATGCTCTTTGAAGTCCCCTTGCTTTTTCACGTGTATTTTTCATCACCTAGAATGTATGCCCTATTCATTTCCACCTGAAGAATGCCACCACCTCTGTAATTATGATAGCCAACACTGTGCTGGGTGCTATATAGTCAGGATCACATTTGCATTCACAACCCTGTGATTTAGGCTTAGAAAGGGTAGAAAGGGGTGGAGATGACATTAGAAGCTGGGTCTTTCAGTTCACAGAATCAATGCTCCTGTTTCTTGGCCTCTTGCCAAGCCAGAAATATTTTTTAACCCCTCTTGCCAAATATTTGCTTTCTCCTACAAGTTCCTATAGAGCTTTGTGCTTACTTTTAATGTGACTTAGTATGTTTTATTTTAATTACTTATTTAAGTTTGTAGACCTCTAGGTTAAGTTCCACAAGACATGTTTCTCCTTTGCATTTGCTTTAGTAACAATACATAGTAGGTGCCTAATAAATATCTGTTGAATGAATTAGTATATGCTGAATAAATGCATGCATGGATTATAGAATTAGAGCATTTCTATTTGACTGTGAACTTCTAGAAGATAGAGACCTTGCCTTCTTAAATTTCTAATCCCTAGAGTTGAATAAAAGTCTGCTGGTTGAGCGAATGATTTGGTTAAGGAATGAATACTTGAATGGATGTTTATAGCAGACTAGAAGCCTACATGTGATATTTTTCCCTTCGCATTTTACAAAGGTTGGGAGCAAGTGATAAAAGATCATACAAAGGCTCCAAAGTTTGTCTAATCTCTATTAACAGCAGATTGAATGCAGCTAATCTAATTTCAAGATCAAGGAAATGAAAATATTAAAATTGAGAAACAATTTTTTTTTTTTTTTGGTAATTGTTGGAAGCTTGAGCTTGTGGAATCTAATTGGGCCATTGGCTGAATCTCAGAGACAGCCACAATGGTAATTGCCTTTGGCACCATCCAGGTAATATGAAGTAGTTTGGGACTCATAAATAACAGCAGTGCTTCTCAAAGTGTTCTCTGCAGACCCATCGGAGTCCCCAAGACCTTTTCCGGGGGTCACAGTTCAGAATGATTGTTACAACAATACTGACACCTTATTTGCCTTATTTGTTCTCATTCAGTGGAATTTCCCAGACAATATGTGGTATAACAACAGATTGAATGCAGACATCAATAGGGAAATCCAGCTATTTTCTAGTAAGCCAAATATTAAACAAATTTGCAAAACATAGAACAATGCTTCTCTTCACTAATTTTTTGGGAAATAGTTATTTTTCATAAAATGATGTCATTTGTGCTAATATGTAATGGTTTTATAATAGTTATTTTAAAATGAATAAATATTTATAAAAATATCTCAGTTTTAATTTTGAATATGATAAATATTGATAGATATAACCCACATAAACAAAAGTATGTTGAGGTCCTCGATAATTTTAAGACTGTAAAAGTCTTCCGAGACCAAAAGTGTGAGAACTACTAAATTAGATAAACATAGACTCAGGAGAAGTTTCAAAACCCTCTGTCCTTTCAGAAAGTACTACCTAGAGAATGTTTCCTTCTCGCTGGTGTGTAGGTTGGGCATAGAGACAGAGAGTGGATCACTTACATAGTTTAGGACACCCTCTTCCCCACTTTATTTCTCTGAAGCTACTTGCTCTATAAGAGCAGCTCTACTGCTTCCCCAGGAATCTGCAACTATTAATAGAATCAGATATTTAATCTCTGGCCTGAGGCCAAACTCTACTGTCCATTCTCCCTACTGCAAATTATTCAAGGTGTTCTTCTCCTAGCACTATGGGACCTCAACTCCTACACAAAATCTGTCCAAGGGCAAGTCATTATAATCAACTACTGGAGGGTGTGCTAATTATATAGTTTCTGAAATGTTCTCTCAATAAAGAAGCCATTTAGTAATGGGGAAAAAATAAAATAACTCTTAATCACAATTGCAGAATTTCTAATAAAAATCTATAATTAAAAAAACCTGATCCACAGACATTTTCGCTTTTATTAAATTGCCAAAAAAAGTGGTTTTCATCTCTGGTCTTATAGCAAAGTAGCCTAGCAACATTCATATGTCCACTCAAGAAATGTTTATTGATTATCCACTATATGTTAGGTATGCTTTGTGAATGTTTGTAAATACCCAGCCTAGAAGCTGTTGTGTATCCTGTGGCTGGTGCCTGATAAACAGTCACTGAACCTTGGCTCTTATAAAATGAAGTAACTAGAGAACAGGAAAAACTATGCATAAAATTTTTATTATGCTTTATTAAGGGAGGGGCCTATATTAAATGGACCACACTGGACCACTAAATTGGTAGTTTACTCCTAATTAGGGTCTCCAAAGGGAAGCTAGATGTGTAAATTGAGAAGTCAGCAACAAACAAAACAGAAGAAAGGAGAGTGTCATGTAGCTTAAGTTAATCTGTAATTATTCCCATCAGCAAGATCATGAAATGGAGATAAATAGTGGCATCTGACAATGTGCTAAGACAGAAGACTATGTAGTTGTGTCTTAGAGACTTCTTTATGCAACATGTTGGCTAGATATAGGCTCAGAGATGATTTATTATTTGCTGTCTTTGAGCAGATGGTTCTGCTTGGTGTTATGGTGTCATATGAGCTCACTTAGTGGTACATTGTTTACATAGACCAAACAAAATTTGAAAAACAATTTGACCCAATGAAGGACTGAAACTAAACAGAATTCTCAATTATATTTATTTCAGGGAAATATTATTGCTGAGTGATTAAATGAAAACTTTGGCGTCTGGAGGACTTTCTGGGATGAAGAATCAGTTACAGACCGTCTGGGGTTGGGAAATGAGACTTTATATCTCCAGTGAGGTCCTAACGGATTTAGTTCCTCTTGAATGGTTATGTGAAAAGATAAATGTGATATAGTTCAAGCCTGGTTTGTGCTGTTTAAATGTCAGGATGGGCAAATAATAGCCCATATCTACATGGTATAATACTCTAATTTAAAAGAGCCAAGTGAAAAAACATAATAACACTCAAATTATTTTCATTTCTCTTCCATTACTTTGGAGGTATATTTGTCACTGCTGCTAATATGAATTAGTATATAACAACATAAATAACATATAAAACAAACCAATGAGCAAAAACAAGCCTCTATTAAAAACAACTTGCTAACCCATCTCTGGTTACTGTACACAAGGTTGTGCTGCGGTGTGGAATTATTTCCCAGCATTCCAGAATTATTTTGCATTCTGGCAGGAAGTTATACTTGATGTGGAGGCTAAAGCAACTCCATCTTGGATGCTAATCTGCCATGTTGACTTCTGACAAACTCTTGTTCTGGGAATGCCGCTAAGATTGCTACTTTACTACTGTTACTATAAATCCTGCCTTTAGGCAGATTCACATAGCACTCTTGCCTTTCTCTGAGGGGTCAACTTCAATATTCCTACACATTCCTTCCCTGTGGTATATAATCCCTGGCTCTGGGGGGTGATGGTATGGGGATCCACCATCTTATCTCGTCTCACCACTATTGGAGACATGGCTTCTGTTCATAAGCCCCTATTAAATGTTTCTTTCTGAGAAACTGGATATGTCAGCCTCTTTCTTTGGCCTCTCAGCTTCCTTGGACTTTGGGGGTAGGTTTGCACAGACCTAATCACAGCAGAACTCTTGAGTAGGTTTTTAACATCTTTCTTTTATTCATTGATCTTCACTAAGTGATT
The DNA here is from genome assembly GCA_023783475.1 of Daubentonia madagascariensis. Classification (NCBI taxonomy): domain Eukaryota; kingdom Metazoa; phylum Chordata; class Mammalia; order Primates; family Daubentoniidae; genus Daubentonia; species Daubentonia madagascariensis. The sequence continues at coordinate 10,237,786 of JAKFHU010001268.1, read as the reverse complement.
GCCATGAAGAAGAGGTTGTCTCAGCTGCATTGGAGTTTACAGGTTAATCCAAAAAGAGGTACATGAACATATGATTATAAAACTGCCTAATGAAGGCTGTGATACAGACAAAGGCTCCACTAGGTTCTAAAATTGGGTAAACAGGCATGTATATATATATATATATATATATATATAATATAAATAAAATCACACACACACATACACTCTTGAATTACTAGTTGGCATTATACTGTGTTGTAGATATTTAATTAGCCATTTTGTAATTTCAATTTTGTAATGTTATTTTTTGTAGTATGGAAGCAATAATCTTTTTTTCGCCCAGGGCTTATACAATTCTACAGGTTCTTGATAACCTATGGCCCTAAACACTGTGGCTATATGTCTACAGATTGATGGACTTGGAGCAGGGGAGTGACAGAGACTGCTTTGGGTTGTAAAGAGATGACTTTGACAGCAGTGTTGGGTGGGCAGAGGAGGTGCTGCAGGATGCTGGTGAGGAGACTCTCCTAGCAGCCCAGCAAGAGGTGCTGCTGATAGTGGTGTTGGAGAGACTCAGAGGAATGTTAGACATATGTGTGAGGCAGAATTACCAGGACTTTGTGATGGATTCTCTATGGAGGGTGAGGGAGAGAAGGAGACAACAACTTCCTGAATTTCAATTGAGAAATATAATTGGGTGATGACTTATTTGTATAAAAGACACTGGAGGAGGAATTAGTTCTTAGGGAAAAGATGGTAATTTAGTTTTGGACATGTTGATATTGAGGGGCCTGCATTTAAAACCTTGAAGTTGAAAAGGCAGCCAAATAATCTGTTCTAGATCACAGAAGAAATGTTGGAACCACAAATATAGATTTATCGGTCCCATAGATGATGATTAAAAAGAGGGGCTGGAAGGCTTCTTTTTCTTTACTGCAGAACTAAAAGGGTTTACTACATTTAAGAGGATGGTCACCCATAGAGAGGAAAGATAACCTTGTTCAACACTATAAGGACTTTCAATATTTATGGCTAGAGGCAGAGTGATTGGCAAGGGAGCCTGAGAAGGAGTAGCCAATGAAGAAGGAGAGAAACTCTGGGGAGTATGTGGTCACTGCAGCCACTCCTATAAGAAGAAGCGAGGTAATTGCATTCAATGCTGCTGAGAGGCCAAGTAAGACAGACATGTTTCTAATGAAACTAGAAATATGGAGGTCATTGGTGGCCATAGGAAAAGTATTTTTGATAGAGTGGTGGGAATCCAGGTAACTGAGTGTGGTAGGCAAAATAACAGCTCCCCACTCCTCAAATATCCATGTCCTAATTCCCAGAACCAGTAAAGATGCTACCTTACATGGCAAAGAGGACTTAGTAGATGTGATGAAGGATCTTGAAATGGGGAGATCATCCTGCATTATCTGAGTGGGTCAAATGGAATCATAGGAGTCCTTAGGGGTGCAAAAGCGAGGCAGGAGACTCAAAGAGAGCTTTGAAGATTCTAAGCTGCTGGCATTGAAGATGGTGGAAGGCACCACAAGCCAAGGAATATTGGACGCATGTAGAAGCTGAAAAAGGCAACACAACAAAGTCTTCCCTAGAGCCTCCAGAAGAAAGACAGCCCTGACAACACCTTGATTTTTAGCCCATTGAGACCCATTTCAGAGTTCTGACCTCAAGAACTGTAAGAAAATAAGTTTGTGTTGTCTTAGGCTGCTAAATTTGTGGTAATTTGTTATAGCAGCATTTGGAAACTGATACACTGAAGGTCAAAGAAATGACAGAGGAAATGAAGATAATGAGTGTGGGTGTCAAGAAATTTGGGGAGGAATATAAGATATAATGGAAGAAGTCTTTGCCTAAAGTGGGAGAAACTTAAGGAAACCAAAGTTTCCTTAGAAAGTGGGGCAGGAAGGTAATCAAGAGTGCAGGAATAGGCACTGATGTTGGACAGAATGATGGACACATCATCCTAAGGGGAAGTGGGGGAGAAAAGGATTCACACTGGTGCAGGCGGGTTTCTAGGTTTGGTGTGGGGACACTGAGGTAGTTCCTTATTGATGAGTTGTACTTAATTTCTCTCTGCCTCAGTTTCCTTATTTAAAAAATAGTTATAATAATAGTATCTCATAGGGTCTTCTTGAGCATTAATTGCCTGTCAAATGCGGTGCTAACATGCACTATAAGGGCTCAACACATATTATTGTTATTATGGTATTAGTTTGCTAGGGTTGCTAGAACAAAGTGCCACAAACCGAGTGGTTTAACAACAGATTTTATTGTCTCACAGTTTTGGAGGCTAGATGTCCAAAACCCAAGCGTTGGCAGGGTTGTTTCCTTCTGAGGGCTGTGAGGAAAGAATCTTCTCCAGAAATCCTTGGCTTGTAGATGGCCATCTTCATATTATCATTGCTCTATGCCTGTCTGTCTCTGTGCACAAATTTCCCCTTTTTATAAAGACACGAATTATATCAGATTAGTACCCACCCTAATGACTTCATCTTAATTAATTACATCTGCAATGACCCTATATCCAAATAAGGTCACATTCTGAGGTACCGGGAGTTAGGATTTTGACATATAAATTTGGGGGGGGGCACAAAATTCAACCCATAACAATGATTATTTTTTGTGAAAAGTCAGTGAAGCCAACTACCATGAGTAAGAATGGTGAGATGAAAGCTTGAAGAAAGAGGAAAAAGTTTATCATTTTCATTATAGTAGAGAGAAATTCAGCAGAATTACCAGGGAGTATTTAGTACCTAGATGAGATTGATATTAACAATTTACAGTGGTATAAAACCCAAACTCCTTACCATTACCTACAGGGCCCTGTGTAATCTGGCCCCAAGCTTACCCTCCCCGACCTATCCTGTATCACATTCCTCCATGTCACCCGTTCCAGCCACAATGGGCTTCTTTCTGCCCCTGAAGCTCACCAAGCTCTGTTTGGTCCCCTGGCTATTGTAGTTGCTGCTCCCTTTGCCTGGCATATTCCTCCCCCAGGTCATCTGTGGTGCGCTTCCCCTCGTCATGCGAGCTTCACTTAAATGCTCCCTCATCAGAGAGGTCTTCTGAGGACCACTGCTCACAAGGAGCTTTCCACACTCAACCTACATCATTCTGTTTTACAGTCTTTAGAATGCTTGTCAATATTAGAAAATATCTCTATTTGTGTATTTGTTTATTTTCTCTCTCTCCTCCTCCTTAGATTTTCCTTTTTCCCCTACTACTTCTTTATTCAAATACTCCACCCCCATTCCCCTTCTCCTGCAGGGATAAACATTCTAATATGTTTATTTTGCATGCTTTTATTTGTATGTGTTTTTCCAAAATGACTATTGTATCTTGTGCATATTATTTTTAATTTATGCAAAAAATGTTGTCTTATATATAAATATTTCATTGTATTTCTTTTATTTTCTACTTGCTATTGTATTTTTAAGATACATCATTTTGCTCTAAGAACATTTAATCTGTTTTGTTTCTATGTGTTGTGTGATACTCTAACATATATCCACTAATAATTAATTTATACATCCATCCTCCCAGAGATGGACACCCAGGTCCCATCCAAATCCCTAATCATAGCAACAAAAAAGAAGTTGCAATAAATATCCTTGTAATTTCTCACACAGGTCCATAAGTATACTCAGAAGTGGAATTGCCAATGGGCTGTACATATTCTTAATTTGAGTAAATCCTCCCATATGGCTCTCTAGAATGGCTTTACCAGTCTAATCTCCTACCATTCACCCAAAACTTAAATTTATGAGAACAAGACCTCTATCTGTCTTGTTCTACTAACACTCATTGTCTAAGTACAAGAAAGAGAAGTGGTATTCCTCCAGGACGGAGGCTTCCCCTGGCTGTTGTAAGACATAAGGTAGGGCAAGCTACCAAGAGCGTGAAATTACGCACGGCATCCTAAACTATGTAAGGAGCAAAGACAGAGAGGAAGTAAATAGAGTGAACTAGAGGTCACTATAGGGTCGGGAACACATGAAGAGTAAGTAATTGAGCAATTAAGCTTGAGGAATGGAAGACTGTGGCCATAGAATGTAATCTCTTAGCCTGCATTCTCCAGAAAACAGAGCCCGAGGCAAAGTTCACATGCTCATACTTTATTTGGAGTGTTATCCTAGGGAAGCAGGAGTGAGTGGAAAAAGAGAAATGAAGGAGAGAAAGAGGAAAAGCAGATCCAAGGTGCATTACCAATCTTTCTACAGTGTCTCTAGAGAACAAAGCCGGTTGCTGAGTCATGCTAGAGCAGCCAGAAGTACAGAACCATCACATCTTTGAATAGCTCCTGGGTGGGCAGGAAGGGTGAACAAATTATTTGTTGTCTTCTTCCTGGCTTCTGTCTCTCAGTGGTCAAAGTCAGCTCCACAGGGCATTAATTCCACTGTATTTCTGGGTTGTGTTTTGGGCACCTCCAGGCAGCAGTGAGGGAAGCCAGAACTTCTGTGGGTTCAGTCAGGTCAGCCTCAAGGGCTGGAGCTATTGAGGCTCCTTCTACAATGGGTGTTACAGAGACCATGCTGGTCTGAACCTCAATCCAAGGGATGCTGAGGTCAGTGACAGTGTTAGCCTGGGCTTTACACTCTTGGGGACAGCATAGTCCATTGCTTGGGCCATTCTGGCTGGGAAGCAAGACAAAGGGCTGAACCCTTGGGGGCAGACAGGGCTGAACTGATCTGGGGTACACATACTCTGTAGGAATCAGAGATTTTAGAGGAAATTCCAGGTGTGACTATGGGAGTGGATGGCTGAAGTAAGATGGAGCTAATGGATATGAGAAGATGAAGGAGTTGAGAGGTCAAAGTATTGGATAGGTGGTCCACATTGACTTTGAAATAGCACAGGATGGTGGGATGCTAAACACTATAAGCCTGGTGCATAGTTAGTGTACACTGGCTATATTATTTAATGAGTACCCATAACTAGAAAAAAAATCACTATTTAGGAAAGTCAATGCACTCTGGATTGAAATTTACTATATGCAGATAAAACTAGGCAATTAATTAAATGTATTTATATATTTTTCTTTTATAATTATATTTCCTATTGCCTGGTTGTTAATGGGGCAGATTATTGCTATCTAAATTGTGTCTTTTTCTAAACAATTTTCTTTTCTTCCAGAAGGAAAATAAAAAGCATGCTCCAAATTCTTTCTACAGAATTTCAGAAACATAAGTATAATTCTTCTTCATGAGTCATGGCTCTCTATCAGCTCTAGGATTGGACCCTCTGTGGTGCTGGGAGAGATACAGCAAAGGTAATCAGATGTGAAACACGCCCTCCAGGTGTTTACAGTCCGCAGGGGAGATAAAGTAGACAGGTAACAATGATACAAGTAGAAAGTGATAAACACCATAAGAAGGGCTGAGATAAAGTACAGTGCTGGGGGATGTCTGAAGAAAGGGCAGACACCTAGAAGTAATGACTGAAGCTACGAGACAGAGAGAGAAAGAGACAGACGGAACCTTGGGAAAATTTAGACCAGGTGGGAGTGGGGGTGGAGGTGGGAGGACATTCAAGACAGTATGGGAAGAGATTGGTCAATCCAAAACGGGCGCACACGAAGGCTCTGGCTGCTGCCTGGAGGGGCTGGGAAACAGCCCGAATGTGCTGGGAGTTAATGCCCATGAGTGACTCACTCTCCTCCCCACCAGGGACCATAGGGTAGAAGAGTGGAATAAAGAACGATGCCTCCAGTGCCAGGCCTGGAAGATTGCATGACACCAGTAATGAGCTCCCACAGAGGAAGCAGAGCCACTGTGTGCAGGGTTCTCTTTCAAGTCTCTACTATCTTGGTAAACATTTTTTTTAAAGAAAATAGAGACAGTAGATCAAATAGTGCAATTTTTAATATATTTTTTAAATAATAAAGAGACTTTTGAGCTATGTATATTCTGGAGATATAAGCATTAATACAACAAAGTCCCTGCTCTGAAGTCTAATAAGGGAGATAGACACGTTAACAAGGATTTGTAACTTGGAGCAGCATGTTGCTGTGGAGGCAGAGGAGAAAACCACTACCCTGCACAGTCAGTGAGACTTTGTGGAAGTGACCAATGGCATTGAGGTGAATAAAGGTCTTGTGAGATGCAGAGAGGTTAGAGAACATGAAAACTGTGGTGGAAGCAATCGGCCCAGTTTCATAACCATATTGAGTAATGTTAGAACCCGGACAGCTGAAGTCTCAAAGGCAAATGCTATTTTTCCTGGGTTAGTGTTTGGCAAAACCAATCAGAAAGAAGGGCACAGTGTCCTAAGGCTCTAGTCTTCAATTGAAATGGCTGCCCATGGGGTCAGCATGGTAAGATAAGCATCCCTGAAGGCAAAAGAAAGAATAAAGGAGGGAAGGGAGAAAACCAAGGACATGGTGAGAAAGCGGAGTGCGAAGCACCAGCATGGTGGTTTTGTCCCTCTCGTGTCCCCAGATCTTCTTCTGCTGATACATAGAAGGGAGCTCCGCTTAGACTTTGGAGGGCTTCAAGCTGGAGTTCAAACATTATAAACACGAGGCTGATGTGATAGGATGGCCTGACAGGAGTGTGTGTGCAAGGGCAACTATAGAGTCTCTCGTGTGGGAATTTATCCCAAGAAAATACGATTCAGGTTGGGTGAGCTTGAACCAGAATTTAGTCATCCAGGGGCTTGGGAGTCTGGATTCAGCATGTAAGCATTACTGGAATTTGTCCCCAGCTTAGCCCCTTGGATGCAGGTCCCTGCGGGAATGAGAAAGTAGACAAAACTGAGAGAATTCTGCAAAACACTAAGGCTGCTTGGGGATGTCTCCGTGTGTAAAACAAAGAGAAGACAGGCCTCTTATCCTCCCCATCTCCATAGGCTACCGCTACCTCTACACTTTGATGTCATGAGAACCCCAGTGCTTAGCAGAGAACAGGACACCCAGTGGAGCAGAGGGTCACCCAGTGGGAGAAGGTTTATTCAGGAACACATGTCTTGCACTGCCAGGGACCCGGAGCAACATTGCAGAGGGAGCTTGGAGGGGTGCTGTGTTCCTTAGTCAAGGGCAGAGGAAAGCCAGTGGATTTTGGCTTCTCATTGTCTTTGTAGAGGTGGAAGAGATCAAGATTTTAGGCTCTGGAATTACATAGATTGGCTCTGCAACTTATTAGCTCTGTGAATTTGATCAATTTATTTAACACTTTGAGCTTGCTTCCTTAGGTACACTTACTTCCTCAGGTCCATAGAATAAATAAGAAATTACATGCAAACCTTGCAAAGCTGGATTTCACACATGAGATTACTTCTGCCTGAAGGTGCTTCCTTCTCACTTCCTGTCTGATTGTTACTCATCTTAGGTTTAAATGCCATTTTTTCAGAGAAGTTATCCCTGAGTCTCTGTAGCAGACTCTAGATTGCCTCCCCAACATCCATTGCCACCTTCTCCTTTTTGTTCAAGTATCCATTCCTCAAAGAATGTGATCCTGAAGAGTTTGGGGGCAAATTCTGAAGAGCCTAAGCCAATCGTGGTGATCCCCTCCTCCCCGCTCCATCTCCAGCATTTAGGGGTGAGCGTGTGACTCAGTTTTGACAAATGGCAAGTGAGAGGTCTCCTGGAAGCTTCTGAGAAAGATTTCCCCACTCGAAAAGAGACACTCTTTGCTACCTTTGGGCACTGTTGGTATTGTCCATAATAGCTGGAACTTCTCTACCCTTTCTGGGACCGTGGGTGGGGCAGCCCTGGGTACAAAGGTAGCATGCTGGGGATGGCAGGGAAAATAACGGAATCAGCCCAGGGCCTTCTCTGACATCGCTGTGTTGCTGAATTCATCAACCAGAGCCTCCTGACCTTGGGACTTCTTGCTATATAAAACAATAAATTTCCTTATCATTTAAGACATTTTAAATTGGGTTAATAATTAATTGTAGCCTCCCACATATAAATTATGACCTTATATTTTTTTCTGTCATATTTTCCTTCGTAATATTTATCACAAATATATTTACTTTTGTGTTTATTTGTTTAATGTCTGTTTCTCTCACTGGTTTGTACATTCTAAGTTGGTAGAGGTAACAAGTTAATTTTGTTCCCCATTGAATTCCTAGTTTTTAGCACTGGTCCTGAAACACAGGAGCTACTGAAAGCACCATTTGTTGAAAGACTGAATAAAAGGCTCAAAAATGGTCACTTTCCTCCCCCTACTTCCTCCTCCTCCTTGTTCAACATGGTAGAGTTGACAGAGTACAGGATTGCTGTGAGGGAACCTATGTTCCCCCTCAAACTGACTAGCTGGGTGACTCTAGGCAGCAGCTTGTAGTACATCAGTGGCTTTCAAGCTTTTACCTCAATGAAGAGTAAGAAAGTACATATCACATGGTTGACCCAGTGCACACACACACACACATATTTAAAATAAAAGATTTATAAAACATATTTACTCTATGTGTAATATACTCTGCTATTTTTATTCTATTCTGTATCATTTTAAAAATGCTACCTTAATCCCAGCTACTCAAGAGGCTGAGGCAGGAGGATCACTTGAGTCCAGGAGTTCGAGGTTGCAGTGAGCTATGATCACGCCACTACACTCCAGCCTGGGTGACAGAGCAAGACCCTGCCTCTAAAAAAAGAAAAAAAATTGTTAGTTTTGACCCAATACATAAATTTTTTGACTCATTAATTAGCAACCCATAGTGAAAACAAAACAAAACAAAAACAAACAAACACACTTGGATTAAATGAAATGTAGGGACTTTGAAAATCTCTGCTTTTCTCCCCTTTGTCATTAAGTTGTTCATAAAAATCCAATCTAACAATAACTTAATTATTTTCCATTTTCCTATGGAATTCTTCCTCACTTCTTTCTATTCTAGTTAGACTTTTTTGGAGGTTTGTATAAAACGTACAGATTCTGGCATAAATTCATGAAAAAGTACTTAGTGTACTTTTGCTTATTTTTCTCCTGTTAGCACAAAAACAAATAGCACTATATTCTTCCTCTTCTGAAACTTAATGGCCTTATTCAACATATTTTACATGGGCCCCATTTTTATGTAAGTTTATATATATATATGTAACAGGGTATACCAATGTTACAAGACCCCCACTGCCATCATGTGGTCTAAACCCCAAGAAAGCTGGGTTCTAATCTTCTCTAGATGCACAGTGGAGAATAGACCCTTACTGTACTTGCCATCCCTCAACACAGAAACTGCCCTTGTCCTTGATCGATTTGCCAGTGAAATTCCTCTGGGGGCAGGAGGAAAGGGGAAAAGCCACACGGAGATCTCACAACTCCAGAGCACAGCAAATAATGCGGTGGGGTGTATATATATATTTAGAAAACCATAATGCACGCCTCAGGAAAAAAAAATGTACTCAAAAAGGCGACGGGAGAGCATTATCTGCTTGGGTGATCAAGAAAGCTCCCTGCCAGAAGACCTACATATTCCGAAGGTATACTCTCTGTCCCTTGAAACTGGGCTCAACCACTGCCCGCAGCATCATGTGAACTGGCAAATTAGATGTACGTTATGGCTCCAGAGTCCGGGAAGAGCGCGTCGCCAAGCGGCTCCGGGGTCACATGTCTTAGAAGGGCACTGGTGTGACAGAAGAGAGCATGTCCAGGATACGTGCGCCTGTTTGAGCTCTGGGAGGGAAGGCGAGGTGGAGAGAGCCTGCAGTGAAAACACACTGAAGGCATGGGGGAAAGGGAGGGGAAGGAACAGATGAATATCTCACTGAACTTTCCTCTCCCCTCGTCCCACACACTTGAAATAGAAATAATAATAATAACATGAAAAAAAAAATGCTTACAACCACCATGTTATCGCCCTACTTAAGTTGCCTCACTCTGGAGGGTATGGGGTATAAAGTGCAGACTGCGGCTGTCGCCACTGGCTTGTCTCGGGAGTAAAGGTTCGGGCTGGTGTGGGTGCGCGCGCGGGTGCCCCCACCTTTAGGGAAGCCGGCTCTTCCACGCAACAGCCCCGGTTGACCCCCGCCCTCCTCCTTCCCTCCTCTCCTCCTCCCCTCCCTCCCTCGCTGCGCCTCCTCTGCACCGGCCCCCGCGGAGGAGCGAGGCGGCAGCACCGACGCCGCCGCAGCTCCTGCCCGCAGCGCGCTCGCCCGCGTCCCCGGCTCCCACGTAGCTCGAGCGGCGGCGGCGGCGCCCGCAGCCCCGGGCCCGCACTGCGCACCGTGCGCACGGCCCGGGCTCGCGGAGCTGACCTGCGCTCGGCGGGGCCGCCGCAGGCGGCTGGAGAGGGCGGCGTGGGAGAGGACGCCGAGACGCAGGGGCAGCCGCGCTGAGGTGCCAAGCTGCGCACCTTGAAAGTTACCCGGCTGTTTGGTGAGGTGCGCGGGCTGGGGGCTTGGGCGCCAGGGGGCGCGGGGAGGGACGGGGTCTGGGCGGCCGCGTGTGCATGCGTTGCAAGCGCTGCGCGATGTGTGCCTCCTTCTGTTCCACACCCAGCCGGTCTCTTGCTTGTGCTGTTTCAACGTGGACGTGAGCACGCGCTGCGTTCTCTCTAGGTGGCAGCGTTTCGTGAGTTCTTGGAGGCAGAGGAAAGCTACTCGTTTTTAAGAAGCTCAGCTGAGGCCAGGAAGGGGCGAGCTGAGCCCCAGCGGGGAGTCCTCAGGGTTCTCTGGGCTTTAGCGGTGAGCGGCTGTGGACACTGTTGCTCCGGGCTAGGGGCTTGGCCGTGCTGGCAGGGCGTGCGCTCCGGCTTTGCCTCGCCCGGCTCCGGGTAGCTGCTGGGAGGTAGTACTCAGGCAAGGACTTTTAGGAATCCTGGTAAACTTGTGTGGGTGTCCTGTGTCTCTCTCGGCACCGCGAGGCGCTTCCACATTTCTGTAATTTCCCGGTGATGAAGAAACAAGAGTAAACAAACAAAACCCAGAAATCAGCCACTTTGGGGATGAGAGAAAGAAATGGGTTTAAGTTTGAGAAGAACTAGGGTGCAAATGCATGGCAGTTGAGGCCGTAGCTAAGGATAGAAAGAAACAACGCAGGCAGAATTAATAGGTAGAAAGGATGACCCTGAGGCACACACCTTAGTTTCCTGATCTTCATGTTGTTCCCAAAGTCCGCAGGGTGTTTTTTGTTATATTATTATTATTATTATTTTTTAGTAAAGGAAGAGAGCAACATACACCTGCCCACTGCCACACCCCCATACATACAGTTCCTTAGAAATTGTCTCTTTTTGTTTTGCAAGTTTCTATTTAACTCATGGAGAAAGTGATCGTCTCACATAACATACAGTAGCTGTTGCCAGTACTCTTGTTTAGTTTTGCACAGGAGAGTATGAGCTAATGTGGTGGAGAGTTCTCTTTGGAGAATGAGAGAACATCCTCTCCATTGGAACGTTGTGTAACTAAGAATAAATGACATAAAAAGATGATGCCCGGGGGTCCTTCTCTTTTACATGAAATACTTAACTCCAGTCCTCTGAAATCATTACAAGTGAGGCTAATGAGAATTCACCTTACAGTGAAGGCATATGTTGCCTGGATGTTGCCCAAGTCTTGTGATCCCATATTTTCTTGCTTCCTCTAGGTTATTTTCCTATCAATTATCCCCACTTCTCCTGTGTTTTCATTTTTTCTGTCTTCAGTGGTTCATTATCCTGGGCTTACACATTCTCTCAAGTTTCCAGTATTCTAAAAATCCTTTGCATGAACCATGATACCCACTTGAAGTCCCTCCTCTTTGTGTCAGCTCTTTCCATGGGCCTTTGTAATTGGGTTTCTATCCGGACTCATCCATGAAAGGCTAAATTCAGTGCTTTTGCCTCTGATTTCATTTGCTTTGACATTTTTGTGGGATGTGAGCTGCAGCCTGCTCACCTCTTGAAAATGTTATCTGCATGGCCTCTAAGATATTTCTAGATCTCTTATTTGTACACTATTCTTTTTCCTTCTTTGTTGTTTGCTTCTCCTCCTCCTCCTTCTCTCTCACAAGTAATATACACAGGTGTTACCTGTATGTTCACACATAAGAACAGAAGCATTCCTTTCTTATCTCCTATAGGCCTGTCACGTACTAATGGGACTTCAAGTCTTCCTCTAGGGAGTAGTCTCTTGCCTTGACTTTTCTTCTTTGCTTCTATCTTCTGGACATTTCCACCTTGATGACTCACAGGCATCTCAAACTCGATATATAAATCCAGACTCATGACTGTCTCCACAAGGTCTGCTCATTCTCCTGACTTCTGTCAGTGTCACAGTTCCTAACCCATAGATGGTGCCCTCTGGTCATTTGTGGGTGAATGAAGGAATGAAGAGTGAATAGTAGTACTACCTTCCTCCAAGCCTTCTAAGGTCAAAACGTTGGGATCATTTTGACTTCCCTCATGTGCACATTCATTTAATTACCACACTAGAGACTCTGCCCTGCAGTGTTCCTCCCGCCTAACCTTTTCTTATATTATAGTGTTAATCACTTCACATCCTTTCTCACTTTAACCAAAGCAATAGCTTCCGACCATTCCGACCATATCTCTGGTTTCTTTCCAACCTTGTATCAACCTAGACACTCTTCCTCGCCTCATTGCTGAGATCTTGGGCACTTGCGTTCACTTCTTCAGTTATAGCCTCCACTTGTGTATCAATAACTGCTAAATATTTTCAGCTTCCTCCTTTCTTTCAATTTTCTAGTCCCTCATTTCTTACTACTTACTGAACTTCTCTTCCTTAAGGTTTCCACAGGTCTCAAACTAAGTATGACCCAAATTAAACTCACTGTCATGTCCCTCAAATCTGCTCCTCATTTTGGTCAATGACATCACCTCTTACCCACTTGCCACAATGTAAACTTCCAAATCTTTATTCTCTTTCTTCTTACCACCACTCAAATTCTGTCAGCTATATAATCTCCTGACCTACATCTACAGATCTACGTTTTTGTGTGTTTGTCTGTTTATCTGTAAATGTAGCACCCAAAAATAGTTGAATGGAACACTACCAAATTTGGCAGTCAGAAGTAGGATATGTGGCATTAATAAAGTTCACTATGAACATTCTGCTGTGGGAGGGACACTTCAAAGAGATAGTCAGCCTCTGGAGTAACTGAAACTTTGGTACAATCAGCTCATATGATTGTCTGTCAAGAGAAAGTTATTCTCCAAATCAAGTTGCTGTGGACAGAGAAAACAAGCAGTAGATTCAAAACTGAGCCCCAGGTCAACAATCAAAGGGTCAGATAGACAGATGCTTTTAATTGTGGCCTTGATGTGCAATTGAGCTGTTTCTCACAAGGACAACTCTGTGTGGTTTGCTTCAGGGAGAAAATTATTTTCTAAAAGAACTATGGAGAGACAAGCTAGTGGTAACACCAAATGCATCAGTTTTCTATACACTTAGAATATTATCTATAAAAGCCTGTATAATTCACTCCTTTGATTTCAAGCTAAACTGTTGATATCATAAAAAAGAATGTATTCTGTTTTTTATGATTTATTAAAGGGAAGGGTATTGTAGAGTTACCTAGAGCCATAACTTTTGCCAAATCTCCTATGATAATGTTTTTCTCTTCTGGCTACCATGGAGATGGTCCATTTTTTTCTTGAGTTCAAGAAGTTCACATCATTAGAACAGGGAGGGGTGGGACTTTGGGCTGGCCTTAATCCTGTACTTGTCACCTCTTACTTGGATTGGTGCAATAGCCTCTTACTTTGTCTTACTTCCTCTAAGCTCTTTTCACTCCATTCCGTATTTATTTCCAAGAAAATTATTTTTCTACAGGACAAATCTGACCATATAACTTGAGAAATACTTGGCCTACATTAAAATCCAGATACAGAGTTTTCAGTACTTACTCCACTATCTTACTTTTTCAGCTTTATTACTCATCAGTCTTCTTCCATCTATCATGCATTTCAGCCTGTCCCCTGAATGTGCTATCAGCTTTTTTTCTTTTTTAAAATTAATAGACTTTCTATTTTATAGCAGTTTTAAGTTTACGGAAAAATTGGGTGAAAAGTACAGAGTTTCTATACATCCCCCTCCCACCAGTTTCCCCTATTCTTAACATCTTACATCAGTGTGATACATTTGTTATAATTGATGAACCAATACCGATACATCATTATTAAAGTCTATAGTTTACATTAGGGCTCATTCCTTGTGCTGTGTATTACATGGGTTTTGACAAGTGTGTAATGATATGTATCATACAGAAAAGTTTTATGGCCCTAAAAATCCTGTTTTCCACCTATTCATTCCTTCTTGCCTCTCTCCAAGCTCTTGGCAATGGCTGATCTTACTGTCATTGTCCAGAGTGCTATGTAATTGAAATCATAGGTTTTTCAGATCAGCTTCTTTCACTTAGCAATATGTGTTTAAAGTTCCTCTGTGTCTTTTCATTGGTTGACATTACTGTTTATTATTGAATAATATTCCATTATATGGATATACCACAGTTTGTTTATTTGTTCACCCACTGAAGAACATCTTGATTACTTCCATATTTTGGCAATTATGAAAAAAGGTGCTGTAAACATTCCTGTGCAGGTTCTGGTGAGAACATATGTTTCATATCAGCTGGGTAAATACCAAGAAGTGTGTTTGGTGGATCATATAGTAAGAGTATGTTTAGCTTTGTGAGCAACTGCCAAACTGTCTTCTAAAGTGGCTGTATCATTTTGCATTCCCACCAATGATGAAGGAGCAACAACAGCATTTGGTGTTGTCAGTGTTTTGGATTGTAGCCATTCTAGTAGGTGTGTAGTGGTATCTCATTGTTGTTTAAATTTGAAATTCCCTAATGACATATGATGTAGAACATCTTTTTATATGCTTATTTGCCATCTGTGTATCTTCTTTGGTGAGATATCTGTTCAGATCTTTTGCCCATTTTTCGGTTGGGTTGTTTTCTTATTGTTGAGTGTTAAGAATTTCTCCTCTATTAGATATGTTTTGCAAGTACTTTCTTCAAGTCTATGGCTTGTTTCATTACCTTATGTCTTCTTTTGCAGAGCAGAAGTTTTTAATTTTACTGAAGTCCAAATTATCAGTTTTTCCTTTTATGAACCATGCTTTTGGTCCTTTATCTAAGAAGTCATCAGCAAACCAAGATCACCTATGTTGTCTTTCAGGAGTTTTATAGTTTTTTGTCTTACATTTAGATTTATAATCCCTTTTGAGCTAATTTTTGTGAAAAGTATAAAGTTTGTGTCTAAATTCTATTTTTTTTTATGTGGATGTCTAGTTGTTCCATCCATTCTATATTAATTTGCCTTTGTTCCTTTGTCAAAGATCAGTTGATTTTATTGTTTGGGTCTACTTCTAGGCTCCTTATACTGTTCTGTTAATTTACTTGTCCTTTCACCAGTTCTTTCACCACACCGTCTTGATTATTATAGCTTTATATTAGAGTAAGTCTTAAGTTGGGTTGTATCAGTTCTCTGTGTCCTACTACAATATTGTATTGGTGTAGTACATGTTTTTTAATCAATAAGCCAAGCATTGTGCTGAATTCTTGTGATTTATCTCATTTAACTCTCTAACAACTCTAAATTATAAGGCAGAGTTATTTTATCTATCTATGTGTGTATCTATCTGTGTGTCTGTTTCTTCTATTATTGAACTCAAGTCCAGTACCTTGCCTGAGAGCATATAAACACTAGGTGAAAGTGCTTGGACTGGGACTCTGGCTCTAGAACCTTAGCTAGAACTATACCATCTTCCGTATTTACAGATACACGTGTAGCTATACGTGTGTGTGTGTGTATATTTATTTATAACAGACTCCAGATGGGTAGAGAGAGAAATAGATATTATCTAGACCAGAGCCAAGATTTTGGTTTCAAACTGCTTTAGGGCTGGAGGAAAAGCAGACGACAAAGCCTAATTCCTCCTACATTAACTGTCAGGTGTTAATCTGCCTGCAAGCACCTTCACAGTCACTTTTAGTTTTCTTGTGTCTTTTCTAGGAAATGCTACCTCTCTTGGTGGGTACCGTTTCCTAAATGGTGATTAAATTAATATAATAATAATTTATAATATTATATAATTTTTCTCTCTTCTTGCTAAATGCTGCTACTCACTCTGTTCCTCTCTCCTGTCCCTGGATTCAAAAGAGTATTACCTCCCTAGTGAGCCACGTTTTTTTGTTGCCTTCAAAGATAATTAAGTGGGCCCTTTTGGTTTAAGGATTTCATTGCGATGTGTGAAAGTAAATAGGGGCTACATGAGGGAATTACAAATCGTGAGGAGTCTTGCAGTCCTGGAACTGGCTCTGTGTCATTCATAATGCTTTTTTGTCTTCATCTTTTAGTGGGGCTTGTTTCCCAGGCTGTTTGTTCCAAAATGACTTCTTTTGTCAATGAAAGATATAATCCATGCAGAGTAAGATTTGCTCCCCCCTCCACCTGCTGTCAAGGGAATAATTTGCATCTTTGAGGACCTCTTGTGTGCAAGACTTCCAGTTTATTAGACTTCTGCCCCACCCAGAAATGATTCCCTCTGGGCTTTTCTCACACCAAGACATCAAGTTCCTGTTTCTAGTCACATACTGCAATAAGAGCTACTCGTTTACTTGATGTCTACTACATGCCAGGCATTGCACCTGGTATTTTACAAACATAATCTTCATAATAACCCTATGAGGTAGATATAAGTATGTTCCATTTTATAGGTTAGAAAACTAAGAATCAGAGCTTCTAAGGAATTTATAGAAGATTGGGAAAGGGCAGATTGTTTTCTAACCCTGATTGGTCTGACTCCACTGCTCAACTTAAATTCTGGTCTTTATCTCCAAACTCATTTTTTATCACATCATGTGCTGTGCTCTGAATATAAGAATGGTTTTAATAACCTATAGTTGCTAGATTGATGGAGCAACATCCTGTAGTTCTATTCTCCTTGTGGCTAGCAATACATATTTGAGAAATAGCTTATCTTAGTGACTGATACAGGAAACAGAGTGAACCTTCATAATTAGGTTTTATGAAGCCAGAGACTTGCAGCCTTGGCTTCAGGGACAACAAAATTTAAATGGATGAACGATGTAAGAAATCAGACTAGTATTCAGCCATTTAGTAACTTACTTACATATCTTAAAATAATGACTTGAAAGGTGAGTTAGTTACTCTCCTTTCACCTCTCTTTGGAATTCTAAATAGCTTGAAAGATTTATGCAGCTTCCAAATTGACTTCATTAAAACCTGAGAATAGTTGGTGTTTGGGGAGAATTTAACACCCTCTACCTAATTGTGCTTCAGGTTTGTAACATTATTGGATTAATACAGAATTTTTTGAATATCATACATAGAGCAAAAATGATTCTAAGCCTTTTCATATTTAGAATGCACAAACTGTTTTCTGTGTTAAATTTGACTGCAAATCCATGAAGGGATATGCCCCTGATAGAATATATGACACTTAGTTAAGTCTTAGTAAACAATTTTTCCATGAATAAAGAATGAGATTTTAGTGTAATATTAGATTTAAAAATTTTTGTGCTTGCTCTTTTCTTTACTAGGCAAATCCTTTCCCTCCTAACATCACCCCTCCTTCCTTTCTTCATTGGCTTAAGAATGCTTGTCCACGAACCAAAAAGTCTGTCTAGAAGATGGCTCACAGCTGCATGTTAAAAACTTGTGCGCACATTAATTTAAGATACTTTTGAGAGCACCTTTCTCATGCCTACAATTCATGATCTCATTCAAGTTTGTTCTCAGATCCTAGTCTAACACCTTCTGAATTGTTTATTCAGGATATAAGTATGTCCAGGGCCACTTCTTTGAATTCTAGCCTCCTCTACCTTCTTATATATTCTTTATATATATATATGTGTGTGTGTGTGTGTGTGTGTGTGTGTATAAGAATAGTAAATGCTGCCAAGTCAACAGAAACTTAAAGGTTAAACCTGACACATCTCTGTAACATTAAGACAATTCTCTGGAGGCTAATGTTTATTAATGACTACTTTGAACCTGAATTCCGTGAGGAATAAATATCTGGGTGTTGTCAGATTACTTTTCTAAATACATTTATTTTTGTTTGTACCCTCTTAGGCAACCTGCATTGGTTACTTGGTTGCATCTGTTTCAACCTTAGAGCCTGTGCTATATCATCTTTATATCTATGCCTTTGTTGCTGTAGAGGCCACAGTTATTCTGGTACAGCTCGTGAAATAAGTCTAAGTATTGTGTTTTTATCTAAGTTTGAAGTTTGGAGGGAGAGGGGGCAAGAAAGCATGGGTTTCATCTCTCCTAATTTTAGGTAATCAGAAGTAATTCAGGCTTAGTTTACAACTGTTATAATGCTTCTTGGATTATGGCTTTCAAAAGTTGCATGTGAAAAAGTATGAAGTTTAAATAGCTAGCCCACAAAGCCGTAAACCTTATGATAGCTTTTTATTTTATTTATTTATTTTTTGAGAAAGGGTCTTGCTCTGCTTCTTTTTTTCTTTCTTTTTTTTTTTAGAACGGGAAGAGTGCAGTGGCGTCATCATAGCTCACTGCAACCTCAAACTCCTGGGCTTCAGCGATCTTCCTGCCTCAGCCTCCCGAGTAGCTGGGACTACAGGCATGTGCCACCAGCCTGGCTAATTTTTCTATTTTTTGTAGAAACGGGGTCTCCCTATGTTGCTCAGACTGGTCTCGAACTCCTGATCTCGAACTCCTGATCTCAACTGATCCTCCCACCCTGGCCTCCCAAAGTGCTAGGATTACAGGTGTGAGCCACTGTACCTGGCCAAACCTTATGATTATTAATCAGAGTGATAGTTCCCAAACTTCACCAATTTGAGTTCTACTTTTATGATTTTGCTGGTATGTGCTTATTACCTGCAGATGACTTATTTTTATTTTCATTGAATTGACTCAATAACCTTAATTACCTAATTTAGCCTCTACTGAAATAATAATATCAATGATATTATAACTTTGCAGTGCTAGTTATTTATATTTCCAATAAATGTCAAAATAAATAAATAGCTATTGAACTAAAAAACGTTTCTGAATCAACTAAAATCCTCCCTTCTAACTCCTGATCTACCTATCACATCCTGATACTCACTGGATTAATGATTACTTTGAGGCCTACACTGAAGATATTTGTAATAGGAAAGTAATAGACTTTGGACCATTGGTCATTATTTTTTGGACAACCTCAGCTGTGGACATAAAGTAGAGGATGTAGAAGAATCCCCATACCTCTGTTTCCTGCTAGTGACCACAATCCAGAAGTTTTTAACAGTGAGCATTATCAGAAATGCAAAACTTAATAGATACATACAGCAGGAATAAAGTGCTAATAAGGCAAGACCACCCCTGTCTTTACCTTCTGAGGAATGCAGATGCGTTATTTTCTAAATCAGGGGCAGGCTTCTTACTGTAGCTGCACAGGGAGCTGTGAGAGTTGTGACTTTTCCACATTTATGTTGCTGTAGCCACTTGTTAGCGTTTTATCTTTGCCATGTTGACATCCACATCACAGTTTTGTTGTGATATTTTTGACAGCTATCCGGAGAGAACATCCAAAGAAAACAACAGATAACTCAGGCCATTTGTGCAAAATGCTTAGGTGTGATACTTGTGCTCACAAAAGGCCAGGGAAGAATAAACCCAAATGATTTTCCTGAAGGGATTAATGCTTTCTGGAGGCACAGGGAAATTCATTGCTTATCAAACAATGATGACTATTTATGAAAGAGATTGGAATGAGAGGTGTTGGGGCTGTTGGAAAATAAAACTCTGTTTGGTAATTCCCAATTCCGTGTCCTTTCTTAGGTCCCTGAGCAAAATGGGAAATGGTTCAGTGAAACCCAAACATTCCAAGCATCCAGATGGCCACTCTGGGAACCCTACCACTGATGCCCTGCGGAGCAGGGTAACAGAGCTGGAGAGAGAGTTGAGGAGAAAGGATGCTGAGATCCAGGAGCGCGAGTATCATTTGAAGGAGCTGCGGGAGCAGCTGTCGAAACAGACTGTGGCTATTGCTGAGCTCACGGAGGAGCTCCAGAACAAGTGTATCCAGCTGAACAAGCTTCAGGATGTGGTGCACATGCAGGGAGGAAGCCCGCTTCAGGCTTCTCCAGATAAAGTGCCTCTTGAGGTCCACCGGAAGACTACAGGATCGGTCTCTCTCCATAGCAGGAGGGGAGCAAAGGCTGGGGTGTCTGCTGAGCCAACAACCCGGACCTATGACCTCCACAAACCCCCTGAATTTTCCTTTGAGAAAGCAAGAGTCAGAAAGGACTCCAGGTAAGAAGTTCCTACATCCTTTTAACTCAGATGCCCTTAATATTAAGAAATACTAGAGTGATATTTATTAAGCCTCCTTAATGGTAAAGAGCATATTAACCCTTTCAGATTTGGGGACAGAGGGATTTCTCAAATGGTTTCGTTTTGCAAAAGTATCTCCAGTTAGGCAGAAGTTTTCTTTAAAGCAGAAATTGTATTTTGCCTGGCCCTTGATGTGATATATATATAATATTACTATATGTTATATATATTATCACATCACAGGTACATATGTGTCTTTGAGGAGCTTAGTTTACTGCAAATCAGTTCCGTTATCTTGAAAATCCTAGGGGAGTGAAAGGATAATATTAGGAAGTGTAAACTTCTTTTTCTAGAGGACTGGACTTAAAGATATACATAAATCACAAAATTATAGGTATGTGTAGTAAAAACCACTTCTTAACAGTTAATCTACAAGTATCATGAAAAAGGAATATGCGGGAGCCTCAGATGGATATTCATTCATGCCACAGTTTGTGTCGAGTGCTACTCTCTACCAGCCACTGTGTTAGATGCTAGGTATATGTCACTGAATAGATGCAGAGCCATTCTCACGTGGGACATAGTGCACACAGGTACAAGTCAGCAGTGTGTAATTATTAGTTGGGATCAATGGAAACCAACGGTGTAGTGGGTGGTGCCTGGGGTGAGGGGGAAAGAAGGGCAAGAAGCAGGCTTGTTGCGAAGGCCTGGCTGAGGAAGTGACCTTTAATAGACCTGAAGGTTGAAAAGGGGCGTGGACCAGGTGGAAAGAGCATTTCAGGCAGAGGGAACAATTAAAACTAGAATTTCTTTTAAAAAATAGAATTTTAAAAATAACATATATTTATCACTGCATCCTTGTGAGTGTGTGTGTGTGTGTTTATACATTTCTTTTCTGGCTAAAGTTTGATTTTTCTGACCAGAAAAGATTGATTAGAAACATCATGAGTTGTGGTTCCCTTTCGTCATTATTTTTAAATGAGTAAGTATTTATTAATTGAAATTAGATCTTTTGCCTTGATAATGTCTTGGTTGGGCCTGGATCTCTATTGCAAAATGCAAGATCTGTGAAATTAAAACAAATTTTAATTTATTCACAGGCACAAGTAATATAAGTCAAGATTAAAACATCTGATCTAAACAAATGAATGATTAATTTTAATAACAAAATTATAAAGGAAGGTTTAATTCATCAACTTGTTGACAGTACTTGGCACATAGTGAATGATCAATAAATATGTGTTAAGGAAGCTAGTGATGCCAGATTATTAATCATAATATTCTGTGGCTGAAAGAAATCTGGTTAATATTAGACTTCAGAAGAGTTTATTAAACTGAAAGTTGCGTTATTAGTTGGTCTAAAGTCTTATCTATTCCCTTTCAAAAGTAATAATAATTTATTTTCAATGGTATGAATTCAGAAATTATAAATGTCGCAAACTTAGGCCTACTTTTGAAAAATTGAACATCATCCAGTGTTCTCGATATATCAGAGATATATGAACATACAGCAATATTATATATTGCACATTGTATTTTATGTATGTATACATAAGTATACTATATTATTTACCCATAAAATACTTTTCAAGTGCAATGTGCTTTTATACATAGACAATATGTAAGAGAATTTAGTAGCAATTCATCTTCTTTGACCTTTTCCCTACATATGCCACCAGATTTCTTCTCTTGAACCAAGATTATGTTCAATTACTTTGTTCAAAGACTTATGCACATCTTGAGGCAAAACACCATTCTCCCGGTGCTGAACAGTCTAAGATAAGCATATTTCTTTGAATTTCTTCATTAGCACTGTTATAACCAGGCAAAGAAAATCAGTAGTTATGCATAGTTAATTTCTGTGCCAAACCACAGCCCTTTTTGTCTGACTGTAGTGAGTGGGACATAGGAAACACATTACATCTCCTGAATAAGGATTATCAATGCTTCTCCTCACCATAAAGACAAGCCAAATGGGTACAAGTCTGCACTGTGGTCAGGATAAAGAAACGGGCTAATTGATTTCTTAGTGATTAAGTCCTAAAGAGACTAAGCTAGATCATTCATAACCTAATAATCCTCATCCATTTTCACAGAGCCTTGTCGGTTCTACATTGAAAAATTAAATAAAATATGGAAAAACTATTTTTATTTTCTAGTTGTGCCTCAATTTCCTTTACAAAAAGTACAAACATATCTTGCAAGTTTGAAGTAACTGGCTAAACACAGATAGCTAACTTCATCAATTCAGAGATTTTTAAATTTTCTAGTTTTTCAAAAGTGCTCAATATTGCAATTCATTTTCTATTTCCAAATCCTTCCAGTTTTGGAGAAAAGCCAAAAGTAAACATTGGATATTTTTATATCTCTTTTATATAATGCAGTCTATCAAAAATTTTGTAAGAACTAATTTTATGGAAGTTAGAGCATTAAAAATGATGGGTGTGTCTTTCACTGATAAAAGGATGATGTGCAGTATCCATTGATTTGGCCACTTTTCCACGAATTTCCTGCTAGATAATATAGAATTTAAGATCATCAGTCAAAATGGCCTCTCGGTGTATTTTTAGATTCTCATAATTTGTTTGTTGGGCTTTCATAAAGTTTTCTGAATGAATTTATGACAAAATTAGTTTCTAGTAATATATGCGTCAACTGTATTTTGGATAAAGTTCATCCTCCACACTGGATCAGAAAGCCATTGAATGGCTTTCAGTCTTTTGGTCAAAAAGAATGGCTCTGATGAATACTTAACAGTGAGCAAGAAACTAAGAGGAGATTCCTAGTTCTCCTGCAATCAACAATATTGGGGAGATATGAAGCACTGATAGAAACCAGAGAATGAAATCTGATGGTATGATGGATTTGGAATTTTAAGGATTCAGTTTCAATAATTCATGAGAAACTCTATAACTCGTGACACGTCAGTCTGTGATTTTGCTGAGGCATCTGTGCTCAGGTGTATTTTGAGTGGTGAATGAGCCTCTTCAACTGCTAGGCAGCCTCATCTTATGCCATCTTTGTTGTCCTGTACTTTTAGGGTCTGAAGGGGTAACTTAAATTGTATAGTTGCACCTCCCTGCTTTATATGGAGGAACTTATAATGGCACCCTAATGACATTAGGGAATTCTGGAAATTTGTCTCTTGCAAAATTCAAGGATCTGCTTTTCAAGAGTCTGCTTTTTAAGATCAGGTTCTAGAATAATTCATTGCTGTCCAGTAGAACTTTCCGCAGTGATGGAAATGTTCTACAATTTGTGCTGTCCAATTTGGTAGCCAATAGCCAAATGTGGCTATTGAGCACTTGAAATGTGGCTAGTGCCACTAAGAAACTGGATTTTTTATTTTAATTCATTTAAAAATTAAATAGCCACATGTAAATAGCTGTTGTCTAATGGCTGCTGTTATTTAATATGGCAGTTCTAAATTATGTGGTCTTGACTGTAACTGCTATTTCTTGAGCTAGGAATTATGACCTAGTGGAGTTTGGGAACCCTTATAGACAAAGTGTAAGACTTGTGTTTGGTTTTAGGACAAAGCCACAAAAGATGAGGATGTGCTTGTCAGATTGAGGTGGGCGCAATGTGGAACCACTGATAAGCTGAACCAGACCTGCAGTATATCATAGCCCTTTGCAGCGACTTGGCTTTGTGCCTACTGACCATTTTAGGTCTTCAAAAGCGTACAGCTATGTAGGCATGTAGCCTGTTTCTATCACAGGCACTTAGCTTTATTGAAGTATTATAAATCACATGATGAGTTAGAGTCCTACAGTATATCAAATACTCTGACCTCTAATTTAAATTTAATATGGTGAATATCAGGAGACTTTAGAGCTACAAGAACCTTAGAGATTGTTTTATGCTACCCCCCTTCTTAGAGAAGTGAGGACACAGGCACAAGGGAGTGACAGAACGTATCATAGTTGATAGCAGAGCTAAGACTAGAAGCTAAGACTCTTAACTTTGAAGCAGTTGCTTCCCTCTGCAGTTCTGCTTTGGTGTTCTCAGGACTACCCACAAAAATAGAAGGCCTTGATCAGACCAGTTTGGGCACCAGTCTGCCTTATAGGACTACCCATAAAGATAGAAGGCCTTGATCAGACCAGTTTGGTCGCCAGTCTGCCTTATTATGACATGCCCCACTGATTGGCAGTAAGAAGGATGGTGCTTTCTGGGGCTTCCTGGCTTCTTCCATGTGGAGTTGAGCAGAGGCTGCCCATTGCATCAGTGCTCACCAAATGCTGGGTCCTCAGAGTTCAGGCCTGTGGGAAAAAGACATTGAGAATGGATTTGATCCACGTGATGGTCCCAACTGTGGTGTGTATGGAGGGTCACAAATGAGTTCCCAAATCAGTACAGTGCTTCTCAAGGCTGAGATCTGAATATCAGTGGTGAAGGTGGGCAGGGAAGAGCTTACATAGCATTTCTGCCCGTGTCTGGCCTGCCTTGAGCACCAAGACAACCATGCACTCAGAGGTCAGACCTTTTACTGAAATTAAGTTTTCCGTTAATGTAGATATTGTTTAGCAAACTTCAGCACCAGCAGAGCAGAATTAGAAGCTCATGCTGAATGTCTGCTGGAACATAGGCAAATTAATCAGAGACATCTGGCAAGTTGGTGGTATGACTGCCTTTCACTGAAAATGCTTAAACTATCATTTGAAACTATTGTTCTTTCATGAAAAGGAAAGATAAAACAAAGACTTGCCATCTGACTTCAGATGTTGACTCCAGTTTTAGGAAGGACAATTACTTTTATTTGTCACTCTCACCCCACCCCAGAATAGGTAAAAGAGGAAAATGCTAGTGAGTCATACAGTTAAATAAGATGTGGAAAAGGAGTAAGGAAGAAAATGTTTATTATTATTTGTGTTTCCTTTCCAAAGCAGTACTGAGCAATTAAATGTGCATTATAGAAATGTGTTTCCTTTGTTGAATAGGAATGTTTCTATGGAAAAAAATTATTTATATATTGCTAATTATGTGCCAGTCGCCACTCTGAATGCTTCACTAATATGGAATCTTTTAGTCCTAACTACAAACCCATAAGATAGATATTATTATTATCTCCCCCATTTTATATATAAGCAAACTGAGGCATACAGAATTATGTAACTTGCCTTAGGTTACTGAGCTTTTTGTAGGAAACTGGATTCAAAACCAGAAAACTTGTGTGGAGTCTACTCTAATCATTCCTATAGATGATTTTTTCCAAGATGAAAATTAGAGGCAGACTCTTGACATTTTAGTTGGGAAGCCCTGTAAAAAATTAAATATATAATTAGAAATAGAAATTCAAAAAATGCAATGATTAGAAAAACTCCCTGCTGTTGTTATTTGTCCCAGAAAGTGCTGCGCTTTTTCAGTTCGCGGTAGAGGGAAATTTTGCTGAGGGGGGGAAAACCTTTTTTTTCCCCTTCCATGAAACAGTGACTTACATGTTTCCATATGAGAAGTTCTATATCTAGATTTTACATAGATAATTAATGATTTATAAATGTGTACCTTTTATAAATCCTCTTACTTATCAGTTGGACAGTTAAAAAACTAGTGTATATCCTTATAAATACTGTTGCCTTAACCTGGGTCTTCAGAAAAAAAAAATGAAGCTCCCTATACAGTATAAGGCATGGAAGAAGAAAAAAAGTCCAATTGTGTGGTGATCTGGTAGCCAGAAACTATGGGTGAAGGCAGCTGAGTGAAAATTGTCAGTATGTTTGAAAACAAAAGGACACCTTTTATAGCAGTAATGCACGTGTAGACACCCAGATCAGAACTAGGTTCTCGGGAGTAGGATGAGAAAACTAAGTTCTCAGTTAACTATTAGATGTCTGTTGTTTTCCATACATTATCTCATGGAGGCTTTACACTTAGCTAATGAGGTGAGTGCTACTTTTTGTTTTACCAAAGGTGAAATTAAAATTCAGAGTCATTCAATAACTTGCTCCAGGTTGTAGTGTTCATAGATCCTTGAACCAGGTTTTCAGTTTGAGTCTGCCTGATATCAAATGTATATTCTCTACCTCAGTGTGCACAACATTTATAGACTCTGCAGCCCTACAATGTGAATGGCTCCCCTTGGGGTTATGCAATCAGGCTGGGGCTTCTTTTGGGGGTGGGGGCTGTTAAACTCGAAAACAAGGGAGAAGTCAAAAGCATGGAGGAGTTTAAGAACCTGACTAGCATTAAGTGGCAGCTGCCTTGACATCTGGGTGAAGTTAAATCAGCGTTGGCAGCCTTTCTGAGTCCTGGCCCCCGGCCACTCCTCCTTCTTGCTGAGGTCTTTTCTTCTCTCTAGGAGCCGAAGGGCTCTGGACTCTGCCCACTCTGCATCCCTACCCTGGTTGCCTCTTAACCTCTCAAACAATCTTCTGCTTTGTTTATATCTGCCCTTTACTCCTTCTCACTTTATCCTCAAAACTTCCAGTCTGTTATGTGCTAGGTGTTAGGAAAAATATTTAGGTAAGCCTTAGAATGAGTCGAAAGTGTAGGTGCTCATGGTAAGCACTGTGCTAACTCCAGGGAACTTACCCTCGCCTTGTGGGCTGCATTCCCAAGAGGATGCGCTATGCTATTAATAATTTTATACCACACAAAAACTATAGTAATTTTTGATCCAATAGCCTTGACTAGTAGCTATAACATGCAAGGTTCCCTTTACTCCTTCAGATTAACACATTCAATTCAACAAATATTTATTGAATATTGAACCAGTGCATCTCATTCTTCAGTCTTGCTTTCTTCCACTTTTGCTTCCCTTTTCTTTATTTCTTTCTGTTTCCCCTCCTTTATTTTTTTCACTGATACTTTTATTTTGTTCCTTCCTAATCTTCCCTCATTCTCAGTATCCGACTAGTCAGTGGCCACTGGTACCAATTTCGAGTAGCTATTGTAGGTCAGGCACACTGTGCTATGACCTGTGTGTAGTTACCTCACTTAGTTTCACAACAAACCTAGCGGGTAAGTGCTGTTATCTGAGGCTTAGCAAGTGTAAGTAACTAGCTCATGGTCATTGCCTGTAGTGTCTAAAGCTTGTTTAACCTCACCTAGGTGTTAAGACAGCTGCCACTTAATTGGAGCAACTCTGAAACCTACTCTCATTTTATTTTGCTTGCTACCTTTTAAATTTATAGGATATTTATAGCAGTTTGTGGATTTGCTTGGTTTCAACTAAGTTACTCCAGGTGGATTGAGCAGAGCTGGCTTTGAACCACTGTCCTGGAGGCCTGGGCAGGAGCCTCCACCTTTTCTCTCTTACATTTTCTAAATGTCCTCTGAAATGGGCTGCTCTTTTCTGACCCATATTTTTTTTTTCTGAAAAGCATTCCAGGCTATTCTGGACACTGCCCATTTCCTTGCTAGATACTCAAGAAGGCTGTAGTAGAGATAGCATAGTTGAGAGGACAGTGGCCTTTCTTCTCTCTGCTTGTTGGATGAGAGGGAAGCATCAGCACTGGCCTTCGCCTTCTAATAGACAGAGCGGTCAGTTTCCAGGGAGCCTTCCTTTTCCTTCTGTGAGCCTGAGCAGCTCTGCTCCTGCCACCTTTTTCTAGGGTTTAACCTGCAATACAATTCTTAATAAGGCGAACGGATCTGAAGACAAAGATAAAACTTTTCAATTTTTAAACTCTTTGAAAGTACCTTGTTTGTGAAAGATGCATTTCTTATATTAATACTTATCCTTTAAGTAATCCTAAAACTGTTGACTTTCTTTAAAGACTCACTTTAAAATAATTTGTCTCCCCTCCATGATGACTCTCCTTGGAAGTATCTGTTGTAGATTTTTCAGTGCAGTCTTGTTTGGCAGGTTTTTTGTTTGTTTGAGATCTACAGCCAGGAATGGCCAGAGGATATTTTGTATATATTTTATACTAAAGTGTGAGTGATCAGGAGCCCCCAGTATCTGTGTTTAATCCTTCTGGGTTGTTATGCCAAATCAATTTTAATTGGTAAATTTTAAGCAGCACATTAGATGGTCTTTTTGGGGCTTACAGATCAAGCTCTGGGAAATATGAGAGAAAGAAAAATCCAGACCTTCCAATCCCTTCTCTCCTGATGAGACGAGGAAAATGGAAATATTAATAAAAAGTGAGCAGAACAAGATACTAATGAAATTGAAATTTCTTGGAAATAGAAACTCAGGGAAACCAGGTGTATTAGTTTTCTATTGCTGCCTGATAAGTTATCACAAACTTAGTAGGTGAAACAACACATATTTGCTATCTCAGAGTTTCCTGTGGGTCAGGAGTCCAGGCATGGCTTATTTAAATCATCTTCTCAGGGTCTCGCAAAGCTGCAGTCAAGGGGTCAGCTGGCTGTATTCCTTTCTAGAGCTTTTTAGAAGAGAAGGTCCTCTTCCAAGCTATGTAATTGTTGGCTGAATTCACTTCCTTACAGTTGCAGGGCTGAGGTCCCCATTTTCTTGCTGGCTGTCAGCTGGGGCTGCTCTCAAATCCTAAAGGCTGCCCAGAGTTCCTGCCATGTGTCCCTCTCCCTGGCCCTCTCACACCAAGGCCACCTGGATAATCTCTTTACAGTTGGCTAAGTCTTATATAACTTACATGGGAATGGCCCTCCCATCATTGTTGCTGTATTTTGTGGACAAGGAGCAAGTCACAGGTTCTGGCCCCACTCACTAGGCCCTTTTGCTTCTCTTGGGTGAGATTCTTGATTAAGAATTTTGGCCATGCTGGGTATATAAAGCCATGCATATGAAGTGCAGAGTCATGTGCATCCATCCTCATAGCAGCGTTATTAACGATAGCCAAAAGGTGGAAACAACCCAATGTCCATCAGCGGATGAATGGATAAACTAAATGTAGCATATAAACACAATGGGATATTATTCAGCCTTAAAAAGGAAGTTGTGACACATGCTACAGCCTGAATGAACCTTGAAGACATTTTGCTAAGTGAGATAAGCCAGACTCAAAAAGACAAATATTGTATGCTTCCATTTATGTGAGGTACAAAGAGTAGACAAATTTATAGAGACGACATGTAGAATGGAAATTACCAGGGGCAGAACAGGGGGTGGGGAACTGAGTTAGGTACAGCGTTTCAGTTTGGGAAGATTCAGGAGATGGATGGTGGTGATGGTCATAAAACTGTGGTAATATAATTAATGCTACTGAACTGTACACTTAAAATGGTTAAAACAGTACATTTTATGTTATGTATATTTCACCACAATTAAAAAAGAAGTCCAGAGCACTGGGGCTGACTTGATAGCATATTTCCAAGTGCCAGGCAATGTTCAGGTTCCAGACAGGATGCTGGGAGGAGAGAGAGGAGAGTAAGGGTTTTTTTCATTTCTGTATTTATTTGTTATATTGCAGAAAAGAACAAGCTATGTCAAAGTCCTATGACAAATACTGATTATTGTTAATCAATAACTTAATTACTTAATATCAATTGATTGATTGCTTGATGAGCCTTCAATAGAAGCATGTTCCCAGTGATGTGGAAATATAGAGGGAAGGGATCACTTCAACTCCCTTATGTTTTCTTATTTACAGCTGTAATTCTTAATCTTAAGAGCACGTTATATAGTCACCTGTATTAAAAAATACAGAGTATTAAAAAAAATATTGATGCCTGTGTCCCACCCCCAGAGATTCTGATTAAATTAGTTTGAGGTGAGAGCCCCGGCCATATGGGTTATATATATTTTATATATGTTAGAAAAGCTCCCCTGATGATTCTAATGTGAAGCCACTATTGAGAACCATTGTGTTATAGGAACAGGCTTCCTTGCTGCTGATTCCCCAAATATTTAGTTTGAAGATCTAAGAACAATACTAATTACAGACATTTAGGGGAACGATTTACCATTTACACCTAATTGCCATGCTGCATAGTGTTGATTATGCGTATGTGTATGCGATTGAGTGTGTCTGATTAACTTCCTGGTAAGTTTTGGTTGTGTTCAATATTTCATTATTAAACTCTGTTCTTTGATGCTCACAAATTAAGAAAGAGAGAAATGTTTGTTGTGAGCGTGAAATAACAGCAAACATGATTCAGTGACAACCACACTTAGTTATGTGGGCAATAAATAAGAGAATTGACAGAGAAAGTTATGCTCCTTTTCTGATTACCCATGGAATGACCTCATTTTTCTCATGCTTGTTTCTCAAATTATAAACTTGTGCATTTATTATGGCTTTTTTGTTGTTGTTGGCTTATCACTCAAAAAAAATTTTTCAGGGGTGGAGGAGGAAATAAGAAGATGCTTATCTTGCTTATTATCTGTGCCTTGTTGATTAGATGACTGATGTTTTCCACCTCCATTCTTGTCCCTGTACCCATCATTTTTAAACTACAAGAAAGAGTTTGAATCTCTTTTGGCTTTCTTAATTTTGTTGAGTTCCTAATACGTGTCAGGTGCAGTTCTAGTTGTTAGGTAATAAGAGAATGAAAAAGGAATACTCACACCCTTGAAGATCAGAGTCTCTTTGGGGAAATTCAAGTTTATTTCAGACTTGTATGATTAATATATGATTAATATTCTAAGAGATAAGCATACAAAGGAAGGAGGGAGCATTCTTTACTTGGTGGGATAGAAGAGAAAATCTTGAGCTGGGTTTTGAAAGAGGAGTAAACTGCAGGGAGACAAGGGGACGTAGCCTGCGTGAAGTCCGGTGGGCCTGGGTACCTTGAACATGGGGAGGCTGGATAGGCAGAGGGCATAGATGGTCAGGAGTTTTACCATTTCGAAGGGGTCTCCTTAAGTAAATAAAGGCAGGTCTTCAGTGTATGGTTTTTAGAGCTGTGCTAACTCAGTATTTAAGTTGCTGGTAACTTGCTGATTTGTTATAGTAATAGCTAACCCTTATGTAGTATATTTTATGTGCCAGCTACTGTTATTAGTGCCTTATAATGTTGACTAGTTTAATTATTATAGAAATCCTGTGACCTGTGGACTGTGTTTATTACTGTTTTACAGCTGAGGAAATTTAGAGGTCAAGTGACTTGCCCAATAGTCCACAGTTAGTAAATGGCAGAACTTGGAATCAAATCCTGGCATTCCAGCTCCAGATCTTGTGCTCTTAACAAATATGCTTTACCATGTGCTTTCTATTTGCATATATAATTAAGCTATGGAGTGCCATATAAATAAAGTTGCCACAGCCCCTATCCTCATAAGAAATCCTTGATAGGTAAGAAAGAAGGAAGACAGAGTCTGCTGGCCTGACTTTGCACTGAACCTTATGCCAAGAAGATTGAAAGACACGTGCTTTGACTTGAGAAAAACAGTGAGAACACAGGCCTCTAATAAACAAGACCAGAGAAAGAAGACTGAGAGCCTAGCACAATAACTGTAGGTGAACTTTGACAAACTGAACTTGCTGCAGCAACTTAGAGGACAAGAATTTATTGTTTCAAGGAATGTTAACTATGTAAGTTTGGGGTATAAAGGGATTACAAAAGGCTGCTGCCTCAGATGGGCATGAATTTGAGACCCAGCCCCATTGGAGGAACTTTGAACTGAGCAGAGGGTCTTGGCAGTGCCTCTTTGTTGCTCTGTGGTTTCTAGAACTTTCCCCATCCCACTCTTTCCCCCAGTAAAACATGCTATAATGACTACCCTTGCCAACTACTACTGCCACCATTTAGTAAGTATTTACTGGCACATTGTCTTAGTTAATGTGCATAATATTCCTATGAAGTAGGTATGATTCCTATGACCTATTCACAGACAAGAAATCTGAGATTCAGAAAGGCTAACTAACTTGTTCCAGATCATGAAGCTAGGAAGCAGCAGAGCTGGGATTTGAACCCAGTATTTTCTGACTTTAAAGCCACACACATTTTTAAAATCTTTTTTTTATTGAAGTACACAAATAATAAAGTGAACACATCCATGTAACCACCAAACAGATCAGGAAATAGAACATTACCAGCATCTCAGAAGCTCTTTCAATTTCTACCCATTATCCACCTTAAACAGAGCTGCTATTTGCACTACTACTATTAGAGATTACTTTTTTCTATTGTTGAACTTTATTTTAATGAAATTATAGATATATACTCTACAGAGTCTGGCTGCTTTCATTTATATAGTGAGATTCATTTATGTTATTGTACATAGCAGTGGTTCATTAATTATGAATATCATTACTATATAGTATTTATTGTAGGACTATACACAATTTATCAATTCTACTATTGGGCATTTGGTTGATTCTGGCACTTGGCAATTATAAATAATGCTGCCATGAACATTTTTGCACGTCTTTTGGTGCATAAATGTATAATTTATGATGGGTATAAACCTAGGAGTGAAATTGCTAGGTAATACATTATATTTAAGTTCAAATTTAATATCGATTGACAAATAATTTTCCAAAATGGTTGAACAAATATATACTCCCACCAGCAATGTATGTATATTAAGTTATGTCACATGTTTGACAGCATTTGGCATTGTCAGTCTTTTTCATTTTGGCCATTCTGTTGGGTATATTGTGGTATCTCATGAGGGATTTAGTTTGCTTTTCCTTAATAATTAGCAATGGTGAGCACTTTTCAATGTGTGTATTGATAAGCTGACAAGGTTCAGCCTGTCAATTTTCATAAATTTTTTTAGAATGTTGATTGGGATTTCATTGAACCTGATGAATTTAAATAGAATTAGCATCGTTAAAAATTTAGTCTTCTCATCCACAACCATGGCATATTCCTCCATTTACTTAGATTTTCTTTCATTTCTTTTAATAATATTTTATGCTTTTCTGTGTAGAGGTCTTACACATCTTTGTTAGATGTAATCCTCCAGAGTTGATGTTTATGATACAATTTTAAATGACATCATTAAAAAAATTTTTTACTTGTTTGATGCTGGAATATAGAAATAAAATTAAATTTGTATATTGACCTTGTATTCCATGAGATTTTTGAAATCACCTGTTAATTTGAATAGTTTACCTGTATTTTCTTCTGAATTTTTCACATATGCAATCATGTCTTTTGGAAAGAATGGTAGTTTAATTTCTTCTTTTTCTAAATTTACATCTTTGATAGTTTTTCTTCTTTTATTTTTAATTCTTTTTGTTTTTTTTCTTTTTCAGTATTAAATTTGCTCAGATTTCTGGTTCAGGGTTGAATCAAGTTGTCCCATTTCTGATATCTGGAGGAAAGTTTTCAATGTTTCACCATGTAATATGATATTTTCTGTTTTTCTTTTGTTTTATAAATGCATTTTATCAGATTAAAGAGATTTTCTTCTATTCTTAATATCCCAAGAATTTTTTTAAAATTTAAAAATAATTACAGGTATTTAATTTTATCAAATACTTTTTCTGTATTCAACTAGATTTGCTATATTTTTTCTCCTTTATTCTTTCTGTGTGGGTGATTATATTAATTAATTTTTAATCTTATCTTGAATATTTATTTTATATACTTGTTTTTTTGCTTTTTACTTTTGCACCTATGTTCCTTAGGGATATTAGCTTTTATTTTTATTTTTTGTAATATGGGTATGAGGCTATTCTGGCACTATAAAATGAATCAGAAAAAATCTCTCTTTTCCATTTTCTGGAAAAGATTATGTAACATTAATATCATCTTTTCCTGAAATATCTGGAAAATTTAATGGTGAAGTTACCCAGATCTAGGATTTTCTTTGCAGGATAGTTTTTATGTTTTATTTAACTTCTTTATTGCTACTCAGATTTTCTATTTCTTCTTTTCTCAGATTTGGTATATTGTATTTTTCTTTGGAGTTTTTCATTTCATCAAAATTTTCAAAATAGTTGTTCCTGCTATTTGTTCCCTTTTTCGTATCTGTAGTGTCTGTAGTGATATCTCCTTCTCATTTCTAAGATTAGCAATTATGCTTCCTCTCTCCCCGTCCTCCTTCCCAGCTCTGTCTTGCCATGAATTATCAGTTTTATTACTCTTTGAAAAGAAATTATTTTGGTCTGTGTTGATTCTCTTCATTGTACTTTTTTCCCCTGCTTTATTATTATTTTCTACTTCCATTTTGTTATTTTCTTTCTTCTTTCTTTTTTGAGTTCTTTTTCTAGCTCTTTGAGACCTGTCATTCATTTATAACATTTATTCTTTTTTATTATATCTGTTCAATATAATAAATTTCCATCTAAGTATCATTTTAATTGCATCCGCAAGGTCTACTGTAATCAAAAGAATATACTCTGTATTATTTCAGTCTTATAAAATTTGTTGAAACTTGTTTTCTGGTTCACCTTATGGTCAGTTTTTATGAAGGTTCCATGTGCACTTGAAAAGAATGTGTATTTTGAATTTACTGAAGAGAGACTTTTAAAATACCAGTTAGGTCAAGGGATTAAATAAAATTTGATAATCAATTATCTACATCTTTTCTTATTAATTTTTGTCTGCTTATTCAATTAGTTACTTAGACACATATGTTAAAATCTCTCAAAATGACTGTGGGACATTTGTCTATTTCTTCTTTTAATTTTGTCAATTTTGCTTTACAAATTTTGATGCTTTCTTATTAGGTGCATACACATTTAGAATATTTATATATTCCTAAAGATATCAATATGAAATATTCCTCTTTATTTCTAGAAATGTGATTTTCATTAAGTTCTACTTTCCTGTGTGAAGGAAAATTTCTTTTTAATTGGTGTTTACATAGTCTGTCTTTTTCCGCTTTTTTGCTTTCAACCTTTCTATACCACTATCTTTAACACGTTCACTGCCATGTGAGTTGTGTTTAACTCAGGCTAGTTTTGAGCCCAGGGCCTCATGAAGCAAAACTCTGTAGTTGGTTCATGAAAATCTTACTTGTTGATGTTCTTATTGTTACAATTAATATTGACAATTTAATTCTAAAAACGTGGATTGCATTGCATATAACTCATGCGCAGAAAACAATAAAAAATGACAAATTAGAAAGGGTCATTTTGTTTTAATAAAAAACCATGGCCCCAGGGAAAAAATTTTTTTTTCTAGTGTGGCAGTCAATGTGTTAAGGCATATCTCATATAAGCAACATATATTTGGTATTTTCTTTTTAAATTTATTTTATTAGTCTGACAATCTTGTCTTCTAATTGAGGTATTTAGTACATTTATCTTCAATGTAAATGCAGAGTATTTGGGTTCAAATCTAACATCTTACTATTTGATACCTATTTGTCCTACTTCTTCAGTTTCTTTTTCTCTACTTGCCATTCTCTTGGATTAATTAAGTGTATATTTTTATTTCATTTTATCTCTTGTTATCTTTCTAGTTAAACATTCTTTGACTAACCATATAGAGGTTACTCTAAATTATAGCATGTATCCTTAATTTATTAAAGTCAATTCCTAGACTTCAAATTATGTTAACTCCATTTATTGCCCCCTCTCCTGCAGTTTTTGGCTGTTGTTTTCATAAATTTATTTATCATATGTTTTACACTCCATAGTTACTAGTGCTCTTTTATAAATACAAACTTCCTTTAGTCCCCCACATATTTACTTTGTCTGTTCTTTCTTCTAAAATCTGCCAGTTTCTATCTGGGATCAGATTTCTTCTGTCTGGAGCTCTCCACTATTATGAGTCTTTTGACTATGGAA
This sequence comes from Daubentonia madagascariensis, assembly GCA_023783475.1. Lineage (NCBI taxonomy): Eukaryota > Metazoa > Chordata > Mammalia > Primates > Daubentoniidae > Daubentonia > Daubentonia madagascariensis. The sequence goes on along the minus strand of JAKFHU010001268.1, from coordinate 10,202,036 downwards.
AAACATTTTGAAAATGTCTTCATTTTGCTTTCATTTTTGAAGGCTATTTTTACTGGGTAGAGATATTGAAATAGGCTCTGTGAAGCACTTTGAAGATATTCTTCTATGTTCTGGCTTCCATTTTTTCTATTAAAGAGTAAGTCAGTGCTATTGCTGATCATTTGAAGGCAAAGTATCTTTTTTTCTAGCTACTTTTTAGAGTTTTCTCTTCATATTTGGCTTTCAGCAATTTGACTATGGTGGGCCTAGATTTTTTTTTTGTATTTATTTTATTTGGTGTTTATCATGCATCTTGTCTATGGTTTGATGTCTTTTAGTTGATTTAAGACAGTTTTTAAATATGATTCCTTCATATATTGTTTTAGCCCAATTTTTTCCCTTTTCTTAGGGGCCAGGATTATGTATATATTCAATGTCTATATTATGTCTTCATATGTCACCTATGTTTTGAATTTTTGTTTTTGTTTTTCGTTTTGCGCTATTTTCCATCTTAGATTATCTCCAATCATATATATATATTTAGTTTATAATTCTTTTCAGCTGTATCTTATAGATTTTAAACTGACCTATTGAATTCTCAGCTTTAGTTTTTGTGTTTTTCATTTTAGAATTTCCATTTGATTTTTTTAAAAAAATTCATGTTTTCTGCTGACATTCTCCATTTGTCCTTGATTTTCTTAAGCATATTGTTTATAGTATTATTAAAGTCTGTATCTGGTAACTATCATGTTATCTTGATCTACTATGATTCTGTTTCTGTTGTCTTTTTCACTCTTGATCCTTAGTCCTTTGGTCTTTTCTCTTGGTACACCTGGTAATTTCTGATGTCATGCCAAATATACCATATGGAAAAACTGTGGAGAAAATTTGAGTGTCTAGATTTTGTGAACTTCCTATGGAAAAGATTTCTAACAGCCAGTTAGGCTAGGGGCAGATAATTTTAACCAAAATAGAGTTTTATTTGTTTGGTAGTTGGTTTTCAGTGTTTTTGAGAGATACCCTATTTTTCTCAAACTCCTGGTTTCCAGCAATCCTCCCATTTCAGCCTCCCAAAGTGCTAGGATTAAAAGCATGTGCCATCATACCCGGCCCAAGCCTGTGTTTATTAGTCCTTACTCCTAGGTTGCAGCCCTTCAGATGTCCCATCTGAAATCCTAGTGTTTACCAGGATCTCTCCTTCATCGTGTACCTTCAACACCAACTTTGGTCTTCCCTACCCTTTGAGACAGCCAAAACTCTGCTCATTAGCTGCCTGCAAACCAGTAATTTCCTTGAAGGAAGGAAAAAGCAGTGAATGTTAGACTCATGTTCTCTTATAGATCATGGCTCCTCAGGTCATTGCTGTGTTGATAGATCTCCAGTACTTTCAACAGGTATGTATCTACCTATCCAATCAGTTTTTGTAGTTGTTTTTTGGGAGAAGAGAGAGTTTGTGGTGATAATAGCTGGCCTACAATAGTCGTAGGAGGAGTTGCAAAGTGCACATTCTTAAGCACTGCCATATGTTGCCCTTAAACAGAAAACTCATGACAAGACAATACTCCAAGAATTTATCATCTACTTTGGAGAAAAATTTTTAGAGAGAACTTCTCTGATAGAATGTTACAATATGTTGATATGCTAAACTAAGTTATAAGGATCTATGAACTCTTTGAGGCCATGGGTCAAGTTTAATTAATTTTTGTGTCCTAAGTAAGTGCTTAATGAAAGATTTCAAATAAAATAGACATGAATCTAAGTACTTTAGGAGTTCAGAGTAGAATGAAAGGATTGTGTAAGTTACAACATCCATTTGAGTTCATGAGGGGTTTCTTGGTGGATGTATAAGGTTTGTAAAGGTTGAGAAGAGAAAAGAACAAGCTAAGTGAGAGAAGAAGCATGTACAAGCCTTAAGGTAACACTTGCAGGCATAGGAGACAGTGAGGCACCAGCCTATCTATAATAAAGGACTTATTTTAGGGAGTAAGTACCAGATAGATGGAGTGGAGCCATGTTGTGGAAAATGGCAAAGACCAAATTGTGGGATATTTATTTTCTTCTATGGGTAAAAGGTATTTTACAGCACTTCTGTAGAATGTTAACAGAAATTAAAACAAAAAAAAAAAAGGGGAAATAAATAAAAAGGACATTAAGGTTTGAGAAAAACTGATTTAAACAGATTTGTTTACTGCACACTTCTTTGAATCTTTAGCATGTGCATTGTGAATTTCGAAAAATTATTCAAACTCAGCATACTTTTGCTTATAAAGAAATAGTATTTCTTGGAACATACTTTGGGAAATTGGGATACGTGGGCATCGAGGAAACACTGACAGGAATATCATACTAGCATGAAAAGTTTATGAAAGCTGGAGCTTCTTGGTGTTGCTCACAGGTCTACCACTTGCACCAAGGAGATCACTTAGCACAAGTGTGTTCTCAGTATATGTTAATTGGGTGAGTTGTTGGTTGTAGTGGGTACAGGAAGAATGGGATCAGGATGAAATCAGTCTTTTGATTAATTTTTTAACGAGTATAATCTGATAACATAGTACAGGTTGGACTGTAGAGGAAATAGGGTAGGAGCTGAAATCCCAGAAAAGAAGGTGTTAAGATAGTCCAGACCTAAGGTTTGTTCTTAGACTGTGTTGACATCTTTAAAAATGGAAAATAAAATGGATAACAGTGATATTTTGTAAAGAGAACTGACAAATTTGGTGATATTTTAGATGAACAGGTAAGGAAGTTCTCAAGGTTCTCAAAGAGTTTGGATGGCTCTCAGGATGATGAAGTCACTGTAGGGAAGAAGGAATTTGTGTGTACAAGACTTCATTCTTGTAGCCAAATGATCTGATGGATGAAGTCATGAAGGAAATATCTAATTCCATGAAGTCTTACCTTGTGTTTGAGAACTTTTTGTATAGAAAAAGATCACCAGTTTTCAAACAGTAAAAGGTGGAGTTGGGAGAGACTTTGAATGAAAAATACAGAAAAAAAAACTTTAAAAAAATCATGCTGAGTTTATGAGTAAGTGTAAATATATTGTGTAAAGATTTTGATTTAGCCCATAAAGCATATTTTCTTTCAGCTCAATGATTTTGTGATATCTACATAAAAGTATGTTTATGAAAACATTTGAAATTTATGGTAATGAAGATCAGGTAACTATTTTGAGCTACTTCTTTCCTAAAAGAAAGCAGACTGTTCTAGGACCATCAACACGTAAAATAGTGAATCAGCTGTGAGAATAAAAATGTAGGTTCTGTCTGGTCTAGACATACCTAGAATAAAACCTAGGCAAACCCAGGCTACAACCATCATCCCCTATATCTAATCAAACCTAACAAACCCCAAGGAAATTGCTTTCCTCCTTGGAAGAGACAATGGGATGAAATGGAAACAGCACAGACTTCAGATTCACCCACTTAGATTTAAATCCTATGACGAATTAGTTGTTTCTTACCTCTTAGTCTACTTCTTTATAAAATAGAAATAGTAAATATCTCAGGGTATAGTGATGAGGATTAGATAAGATATAAAATAACTTCTACCATAGGCACTATGCATGTATGTGTACATCAATGAGTGAATATTGTGTTGTAGTCCCTTAAATATAACTTTATCCTCTCCATCAGATTTGCTTTCCAACTAAAATATTGTGTGTCCTTTAGTAGTGCATCTAGGGATCATGAGAAATGCTACATTTGTGGTGACTGCACTTAGGAATGATAATAAAATTGGTGTAAAAATGACTACAAGAAAATATGCAAAAATATTTTCAAAGGTTTTCTATGTAAGGTATGGTAGTTTATAAACTTCCAGGTATGGAAGTTTTTGGTGGGGCTAGGAAAAAAATTTATTCTTGCTGGAAAATTGTAAGCATATAGTTAGTAATATCAAGAAACAGAATAAAGTGGATTGAAATAGTAAAACATGATTTTCATTAATTTTAACTAACATCTCTTTTCTATTACACCAGTGAGAAGAAGCTCATTACAGATGCCCTTAATAAAAATCAGTTTCTGAAGAGACTGGATCCTCAGCAGATCAAAGACATGGTGGAATGCATGTATGGGAGAAACTACCAGCAAGGGAGTTACATTATTAAGCAAGGAGAACCAGGAAACCATATCTTTGTGCTGGCAGGTGGGTTTCACGGATTTTTCCAATTATCATATATCAAACATTTTGGCTATTGTCTTAGGATTTTTTGCAAACATTTATAAAAACGTAAAACTGGTTGGTCTATTTGTAGAAAATGTAACAGACTGAGTTCATGAAATAGCAACGTTGTTGATCTAATCGTTATGATTGTAATACTTAATATGTGCTGAATGGTTTCTATATATCAGGTATCCTGTTTATCACTTAATAGAGAGATCTTTCATCTTCTCACCAGCCCTCTAAGGCAAGTTCTATTATCTCCATGTTACTAATGTGGACTATGTCCAAGACAGGTTAAGTAATTTATCCAAGGCTGCACAGCTCATAAGTGGTGGAGGTAAAACACAAACTTAGGCAATCTGACTTAAGAATCCATACTTTTAATCACAATGCCACTCACTCAAAAAAGTGTTTCCATTCAAAATACTTCTGCTTGTGTTGACATTTTTAGGTCCTGTACCAGGGGAGAAAACGATTATTTGTGCAGTTCTGGAAATATTTTGATTTTGTACCAATGTTTTTGAGAGATAATTTGGGTACATTTCACTAGCAGATAAATCAAATGGAATGTCTTACAATTAAAACAGTTGTTTTTAGAATCATTTAAATGGTTTCCTTTATCTTTAATCACTTGAACATGCTTACATGCTGGGAAGATTATAATGGTTAGATAGGAAAAGGATTTATTTCTCAAATGCATATAGATCATATAATGGCTACTCCAAAAAATTTTTTTTAGATATAAAAGCAAGAAATTATTTGAATAGGGATTAAGGTTATTGAACACTTTGGCACATTCTAAATTGCCCCAACTTTTTGAATTGTAGGGAAAACAGTTAAAACTGGCTTACCCAGATGGAAAGGTGACCTGAGATGTGCTATGGCCTTCTGTTTTGCATTATAGTTCCTGATTATCTAAGTAATGCTTTCATTCTTGTTCTGTTGGGGCCTTAGGTGTGGGGCAGAAGTTGCCTATCTAAATAAATTAATAAATATGTATTATTTTATTTGTAGTGTAGAAAAATTGTTTTCTTATACTTTCATTCTTTAAACATGCTGATTTTATGATTATTTGTGTATTATTTGTCATACACATCTTTGTAGGCGCCTTTAAAAGTATCTGGTCATTTCCAAGTAATAATTCTACTCCTCAAGTAGGGAGTTACATTCTTAATTTAGCCAGCCTTCAATGTTTTAGGGACAGGTAATTTAGAATAATTTTTTCCTCTTGCAACTTTGCTCTTGGCAATTTCAATTCTGCTTTAGCAACACTAGAGCATTCTGGCGAGAGAAGATAGGTCATTAAATTAATAAATATTTATTGAACCTGCTAGGAGAGGATGAGAAACTTGTGTCAGCCCATCTTGTTCCTTGCCAGTAGTTCTGATGAAAGGCTCAGGGAGAGAAGAGGTTGAACAGAAGTCAGCATCAATACGGCTATTGAGATCAGAGCTATAGCACACATAGAAGTGAAAGCTGGATGATTTCTTATTTGCATTAATTATGGTGCCATCTAAGGACTGAATTGCCTGGTTTAATTACCTGGTTGAGCAAATTAATTTGATAATTAAAAATCTCCCCTTTATAAAACATAGCATGAATAGCAATAGTAAAAGCATATTGAGCTTAAATTTTTGATATCCCATACAATTCTTCAGCATTACTCAGGTCCCCCAAGCCATAACCAATTAGAAAAAAAACTTTGAAATGCATTAAGAGTCATGATATATCAACTGGACAGTACCATTAAGTGGCTTTGATGGAATAGAATTCAGCTGTAATGAGAAATTGTTAAATTGCATATCTAGCCTGTAGGATTTGGAACCAAAGCAGGTTTTTTTTTTCTTACTAGAATATGATTTGTATTAGAATAAGTATCTTTTCTCTTTCATCCTCTCTAATTCTCTGGCAACTGGTATAGTTCGTACACAACATAGGTACTCAGATCAGATTTGTTGAATGAATGGATGGACAGAGAAGACCCAGAGCTACTTAGTGGTGAATTAGGAAAAGGAAAGACGAATTCTTTAAGGGAAAGAGATATTACCCCACCATTTTTCTTCCTCTGCGAAATTAGATCTTTTTTGCTTATGCTTTTAGTTAGATAAGGTTTTGTTGATATTTGTTCGAAGGGAAAGGAGAAGAAAGTTGCCAGGGTAAAAGAATTGTGAAAGGGTTGCTTGAAGTGCTGCCTAGGCAAAGGTAAGTGCCAAGCACTGTACTTAGTGATTTCTATTTATAATTAATATATATTACATCTAAATGAATGACAGGTTACATAACAACTGAGGTACCATGAAGTAACTTGCCTAAGGTCACACAGCCAAAAATGAGTATAGCCAGGTCTTAGAGTGATGCAGTGTGACTCCAGGGCCAGTGCACTTACTAGTTACATCAAGTTGTCGTCCATCAGTGTGAACAGCTGTGCTGTGCTTTTAAGACACACAGTGATTGTTGGGCTCCCGCTAAAAGAGAAGTAGTTTCATGTACTACATTTTTCACAGGGTAGAATGAATTTTAAACAAAACGCTTGTCATATACTGCTTCAGGGAAAGAGCTTTGTAACAGTGATAATATAATAACATTAACAAAAGCTAATACTTACATAGAAATTACCATGTGCTAGCCATTGTTATATGTTCCTTAACTATATTAACTTATTTAAATAATTCTCACAACTGTATGAAATAATGATTATTATTATTATCCCTGTTAACGATGAGGAACTTCAAGTAGAAAGGGTAACTTTCTCAAAGTGACCCCACTAATAGTAAGTGGTTCCACTAATAGTAAGTGGCAGAGCTAGTTTCAGTCTACACTCTTAACCACTATTTTATAATGAGAATCATAAAATATCTTATCTGTATGCTTTGTGTACGTTCTGATTATTTTATTTTTCTAATTTATGGAATCTGGGTGGATTTTGATTATTTGCATTTTTAAAAAATTCTACTCCATAGAGGGTCGACTTGAGGTGTTCCAAGGGGAAAAACTGCTATCATCCATCCCTATGTGGACCACATTTGGGGAACTCGCCATTTTATACAACTGTACAAGGACTGCCTCTGTGAAAGGTAATAGGAAATGAAATGCTCTAACTTTGAATTGTTACAAAATGTTAATCTAGTTAAGTCATAGTTGCATCCTGCTTCAGAGTCTTTTTGTCTGCCATTTTGCCCCTTATGTTCTTATTAATAGAAATGCTATGCTTTTAAAAGGATTTATATTGAAGTACTTGCCTCAATAATTTACATTAAAAAGAACTTTTCCATCAGATAATTGTATATAAAATATAAAAATGGCTTATACTGAATGATTCCAATATTTGCTTTAATTGCCACTTCAGTTTTTACTACGTAGACATCTGCCTTCGGCTCATCCAGAATGTTTTCTTCCTAGTCTCTATGAGGTTCTGACCATATTATAAACCAGAAAAATTAATAAGCCGATGAAAATGTATAAATATCAAAAGGAACGTGAGTTCGAGTAATGAGAGTTTTCATGAATGACTTTTGGGGTTAGTGTAGTTGCTTCTTCTAAAGATTCCTGTTTTGTTGACTTTGTGGTAATCTTGGGTTTTCTTCGGAATCACGTAGATGTGACGTTTCTCAGTGTTTGGGATGGGGTTATGTGTATTAGCCTCGCTGACATATTTGATAAAAATGCAGATTCTGGGGCTCTACTCCCGACCCAAATCAGAATCTCTGGCGACGGGGCCCAGGAATCTGTATTTTTAACAAGAAGATCAAGATGATTCTAATTTACCTTAAAATTTGGTAATCCAGAGCTTCAGATTTGGATCTACTTTGTTGGCGGTCATTACTCTTTCTAAAAAATTTTACAACCGTGTTTTCATCTAGGAGTTTTTAGAACAGCCACTTCTCCACTTTCTTTTTACATCTTATGCTCACCTTTAATGTCTTTCCTATAAAAAATTACCTCATAAACTTTCCTTCGTAACCTCTTAAAAATTATTTGTGTGCATTTTATACGAAAGTAACCATAGATATTCATAAATTATATTTGCTCCCTTTAGCAACGACGTCTATACATCATAAAAAGACACATAAAAGCACACACGTACATACAGAGATCTTTAACTTTCGATTAGCTGCTTGTGAGTTTTTCACTCTCTGTACTAGCTACAAATTGACTGGCTTTCTCTTGTATCACAGCATGAATCTGGAGTACATCTTGATGATGTAGTGCGTAATTGGGAATTACAAACTAATTTGAATATCGTCCTAATGAAAACACAACTGGAAAGGAAATCTTTTGCTACTCACTTCCAAATCTTGGTGTATTTCAAAGACAAAGTGATTTATAAAATTACTTACTATTTATTTTGCTGTCTTCTTCCATTTGCATGTTTAAAGAATGCATTTTCCAAGAAATATCATTTTATGAGAACATATAATAAATTCATCAATTTACATTTTGGAATGGTTTCTCAATGTGGTGCTAAACAATGTTTTATTGTTTTCCTGATTTTTTTCCTAAAGCGATTACCAATGTTAAAACTTGGGCACTAGATCGAGAGGTATTCCAGAATATAATGAGGAGAACAGCCCAAGCTAGAGATGAACAGTACAGAAATTTCCTCAGAAGGTAAGAATGACACATTGGGAGAAAATACAGATGCTGGGGTAGCCATATTGCAGATATGTTGGCTTTACTAGAATAATTATTTTACTATAGCTTCTTCCATTTAAGCATTTTCCACATGATTAAACCAAAGGAACAAAAGCATTCCCTTGCAGTAAATACCATTATGTATCAAAAGTTATATTTAATTCTCGTTAGTCTTGTGCACTGGTTTATTTCTCTAGCTAATTTTTGCCCTTGTATTCATGAAGTCATAGTGTATAGTATAGAAAAATGTGCAATAAACCTGAAATATTCACTGGTTTGCTCAGTTGGCTTTGGAACACATTTGGAATTTGAAAGTGGTTAGCAAAAAGATAACCTTTTTAATAATGCTTTGCTTAGAATATTAAAAATAATTTTTACTATCCTTTCTTGCTTTACCTGAGACATTCTTTTTGTTATTTGCATCGCCACACCATCTTCCAAATTACTATTATTTGTAGCAAATTTACTTGCTAAAAATGTTGCTATACTTGTCATAATGACAGGGATCCTTGGAATATACTCATTTGGGGAGCTATTCTGTACCTTAACAACTTGGATGCATCAATTTATAAGGAAACAAATGTCTATGTAAATGAAAAAGCCAGTCCCACACTAAAATTTTTTTTTGAGAGTGTAAGTTCTTTATTTAAACTATTTCTATGTCTTTTGTGGGAGTTTTGAAAGTCTTTAAAGCTGCAATATATACTGTAATGAAATGTTTTCTATGATAAGTGATGATAATAATAATAATGTATCATGTGATTTCCAAAAATAAATTCTAAGTTCTCTTTAAGTATGGTGATTTTATCAGGCATAAAAAGCCTTCAAAACCAATGATTTTAGGGCTGGACAGTGCCTTACTTAGAGGGAGGGCTCAGTAAACATTGAAAGAACACATTGTTAATCAGTAGAACATTGCAGATGTTAAGTTTTCTCATATAGAATCTTACTGATTTGCCCTCCCAGAGACAATCATAACTCCTGGCAGATAGCTGCAATAATGATAAGCAGGTGCCTTAACCATCATATTGTGGCATCTACCTGAATCTAGGTGATCACAAAATCCAACAACTGAGCAACACAGGTCAGCATGTAAAGTTAATAAGCCACACTTATGCAAGGGCCAAAAAGGGACACACAAATAAACCACTGCCCCTGGGTTGTGTTTGAATGTCTGAGATAAAACCTGGACCACTAGACATAGCAGTTCATTCCCTTGGAGTCTACTATGTTCTGTCTTGTAGAAAAAGCTCAGATAATCTACTAGTGCACATTCCTTTTTTATTTCATTCATTCATTCATTCAACAAATACTTACTACCAGGCATTAAACATTGTAGATTCTGTGGTGAAAAAAATAAACCTCATTCCTGCTTTCATAATGGGGAGACAGATAAAAGATTTTTCCTGTTATCTCTTTCCCCACCAATCCCCAAAGGCAATAGGTTTACAGGAGAGAATTTTCATTAACATTACAGATCCCAGTAAAAGTAGAAGTAAAACCTTTCATGACAACCTGGGTTAATCAATGGCAAGTTCTGATTTCCCTTTTACAATTTCATCCATAGGGAGATATATTGGGGAAATTTATTTCTCTTTGTTTCATAATATACAGTGAGCTCTTTCCATTTACATTTTTTATTATGAAGTATGTGATGTTCTATGTAAGATATGTAGTACATATGTAAGTTATAAAACATCATTAACAAAATAAACGCCCATGAGGCTACTGCCCAACCTAAGGAATAGAAAGTTAGCAATGTTGTTGAAGTTCTCATGTACTCCCCCATGTTATTTCCAGGCTCCCCCTTTCCCTCTCCTTGGGGGTAGTCTGCACTCTGAAGTTTAGTGATCATTCCCTTGATATTCTTTATAATTTTGCCTGTAGCTTGATTTAACCTGTATTTGAACTTTATACATGCCTCTGGCTACCATTAATTTTAAAGATTGTATAGTATGACCAATAATCAAAGATAACTTCAGTGCTAATTCCCACTTTCTTCCGCACTCCGGGATTTAGTCTTTACTTAATTACAAGGCTGTAGACAAAAGTCTGATACTCCACTGGAAGCAGAGCTCCTTACCCAAGCTAATAGAGGAGATATTAAGATGTGGAAAGGAACGCATTTCTGGGTGTGATTCACTTTGAGAACCAACAACAAATGCTGGGTTTTTTTTTCCCCTAAGTAGACAAAAATGTGATTACCCCCACCCCCCATATGGTATCTTAGTATGTTCATGTATTTGCCTGTGACATTTGTCTGTGATTATATATATCTATAATTTCCAATGGATATGAAATTCAGTTATTTATGTGTTTTCCGTTATTTGGATGTTTACTTTGGAAACATTAAAATGCATTCTATTTTTAAAATTGTATGTAAAGATTTTGGAATCTACATATATGTGTGTATTTATAGTTTAATTCGGGAAGATAATTAAAGGTTTCTTTTTAATTTTGAAGTGTATCCTTGCTGAAGAATTTACCTGAAGATAAATTAACCAAGATCATTGACTGCTTGGAAGTGGTAAGAAATTTTTAAGTAAAAAATAAAATTTTATTAGAATATTTTAGAATGTGGTCATATTATTAGCACTGTAAATAAATAAAGAGGAAAAGATGGTAGATCACCAGTCTACAGAGATGAAGAGCATTTTTCTATTGTGAAAAACCTTAGGCCAACTCGCACTGAAATAGAGGCTGGAAAGGGTTTAGATTCTTGAAGTGTATAAATGGAAATTGGATTTGCATGTGTAAAGTGAAATTTGATTTACATATTTTAATCTTTTAGTATATTTTATAAACTAATCTGCCTTACTCAAGAGGCATTTGATTTTCTACAATTAACATCACAATCTCTTACAGAGTTTTCGTAGTATAAAAGAGTCAGTGATGCATAATTAGGAAATGGAGCAGAGAAAGGGTATGTTGGTCCTTTTGGTGACAAGCCTCTGAATCAGACTATGAAACACTTTATACTTGAACACTCTAGTCTACAATAATATATTTAAAAAAACTGTACTTAAGAAGCACTTTATCTATTTTAACATCTACGGGGAAACGGCATATTGGAATGTGTTCAGAAAGTCATTTTAGGCATCACCCAGATGGTTGGTTCTAGTCCAAGATTAGTCAAGTCTTTTCATGAATAATGCTTTTACAACATGTACCTTGGATTCTAATGATATGCATTTTCTGAAAGTCTCTTCAGATTTCAGAGATTAAAATTCAAAGCAAATAAGCTCTCTAACTTTTTGGGGGGTCAGTTTCATTGAAACCCAAATGGCTTTTATGGAATTTAAAGGAGGTAAGGAATAGTAAAGGAATTGCATATAGACTTTAAGCTTTTATAAAGCTGTTCTCAGTGGGAGGAAAAAAAAAAACCCTGCAAGGATGATTGTTGACAGATTCATGCCTCTGTCAATCACAATATACAATGTAACTAATATCTGTTAAGAAGGGAGCAGGGACCACTTTATCCTTAAGTGTAAGTGACACCAGCAATGTTTTCACTTACAATTCGTGGAACCCATCCAGCAGTGTATCAAGGATAGGCTATGATGACACGGTGCCTGGCCTGTGTCCGCAGGGGATTCAGATATGAAGTCATTTTCTAGAAGACTGCTCACCCTGCCTCTCTTGGGATTTTCCCAATGTAACATAACCCAATCACAGATGTTACAAATTAATAATTCATCTTAATTTCTGAGGGTTTTTGTTTAAGCCAGAGAGGCCCTATATTTTTTTGTTAACCAAGGAAATCTGTTTTTAATATAATACTAATAGAGTAGATTCACCAGAGGGGAATTCTCTGCTGACAGCAAATTCGAAAATTTAGTATCATAAAATATAAATGGTAAATTAGACATATTTATAGCAACCACAGGCAATAGCTACAGAATATATAGATGGGGGCTCAAATACAGTATTAATTAACACGCAATTCAAGTTTGAAAGTCTCATCTTTTCAAACACCATGGAAAGGCTTTGCTGTATCTCAGCATTTGCAGACAGCAGCACCATTTATAAAGGACTCTTTATTCATACCTGGCAAACAAATGTTTGTCTGTAATGTGTGAAAATTCTCAAATGCAAAAGTGATTAACAAGGGAGTAATGGGATCTATTTAGCTCTAAGAAAAGCATATAATTTACCAGCATAGCTTGGACTAATGACCCACCAACTTGGTCCTGACAACAGCCAATCACTAATGCATTGGAGTTATGACAGAGTGCCTGCTGAGTTCTAGGACCAACTGTCCCACATATTGGCCCCACAATCTTTGAGAAAAACAGGCTGAATCTGTCTTGCTATTTAGAAGTTGACTTGGGAGTTTTGTGTGGGCGGCGTGGGGGTGGAGAAGGGAGGATTAGAATTTCCCATCACCGAGCAGTTGATCTAATGTGTTTAAGACTTAGACTGTTGAACTCCTAGACCAAATGGCCCTGATTGTGCAGTGTTCCAATGGCGTTTCTTGCTTTAGCTTAAGTCACCCAGAACATTCAGTTCTAGAGGCAGCTATTGCCTTTGAGCCTCTTCCTGTTTCGTGTTCTGATGGGAAAATGAGAGTGGGAATAATACCAACATACTCACTGGTGTGCTTTAAGAGTTAACTAGTGAAAATCGTAAAGCATTGATACAGATTCGAAATGGAGTGCAAAGATTAATGATAATAAAAATGATATTGTGACTTACGCCCCTGGCAGTTGTGCAGTGTAGAAGACAGGAGTGGGAGGAGTTTCTGCTCCCACATACGGTGATCAATCCAGGAAGCATAGGATTTGACTGTGCCATCCTCCTGAATTATAAACATTGTGATGAATCATAGTCACCTAACTCTTTGTTGCAGGGCTCTGGCATTCTACCCAGTGGCCTTATGCACTGTGACTTTGACCTGCCATCTTTCACAAAGCTGGAGGTGTAGTGGGGGAGGGAGAGGGGTGTAGTGTGTGATGTCCTGGCCCTTATTCAGATCAGCTGGTGATGCCAGTTAGAAGGCAGATTCCCAGGTACCACCTCACACTTAACTGAATCAGAAACTCAGGTAGAGGTTCCCAAGTCCACCTTTTGACATTTTAACGATGAGATTCTTATGCTCATTAAATTTTGAAAGGCACTGGTTTAGTTATGAATAGAATACATATATTTAGAGTTTGCCACAGTCTGCCTCATCATTCAGGAATTTTCCATTTTTAATCATTTTTTAAAAGTCCAGTCTTTCTGTCTTGTAGTCCCTACTAATGCTTACATAAGCCAGGTTTTTTTTTTCTTTTTCCTCATTTTAATGGTTATATCCAGAGCCATAAAGAAAGTTGAGGTAATTGTGGATTTTGCCTCAGTTTATGGACCAGTGAGCTAAAGGCGGGGCAGCCAGGTGTTGCAGAAGGTTCACTAGTTCAAAGTCTGGACATTAGAGTGAGTGATTCTGCCTCTGTCACTACCAGGTGTCAATAATTGTGGTAGGTATTAACACATAATCTCATCTACAAAATAAGGGCGTGATGGGCCACATCTTAATGGGCTCTTTCAAAGTTTAAATAACAGAATTCTATACGGTTGGCTTACCCAAATAGGAATAATTTCTGTTGGTTTTCATTTTGTAGGATCTAGTTCCTTGAAAATAATGAGGTACTAATTTATGCCTGGATGGTTGATAGGACCCACCTGATCCAGGTGTGTGTCCTTTAAAATTTCTGAGATGTTTTAACTATTATACTTGGAAAACGAAAATTAACTGGTAACAATCCAAATAACTGTAGACAATTTTTTAAACAACACACTTGTGTATAAATGATGCACAGAGGGGTGTGTGTATATGTGTATTGTACATCTGGTTGTATATCATCAATATTTCTTTGTAATGAAGATTTTTAGCCATAAACTAGACTCTAAGGAAGTCATAGTCTTGCTTCTTTGTCTTTGTCCTCCATCACCTTGGAGTTTTCTTCTGGTTTTATATATTCTATTTACAGGCACTCATGCTCTGGCATTTTGCTAGATTATCACAGAATGAACATTTTCTTTACAGCAAAAATGGGTCACAAGTCACAACTAGGTTATGAAACCAAATTAGAGGAATATTTTTTTAAAAATCAGAGCAGTAAGTATTGTTTCAAAAATATGTTTCAATTTTATATAAATGTATTGTGCATGCTCTTGTGTGTGTATTGGGTGCATATATAAAATGTATTTCTTACTCTGGGTCAGAATAAAGAATGCTTGAAAACCGTTGCTCTACAGGATAGGGTCTATGGCTTCTTGACCCTCTAAGGGACCCCTTTGCAATGTAACCACAAGGACGATAACCACACTATTTGCATTTCTCTTTTTGGTCTTGGTGACCACCCTGGCTCGACTGGCTGAACTCCCCATTTGACCAACACTGGGCAGTCTAGCATTATAGCCAGTACTTACCACAATATATTTTTGGTCTGACCTATTTCCACAGCCTTTTTTGATCTATGAAGTTACTGTCAACACACTGGGAGGTATTATTTATCTTCCACCCATGGTTTTGGATGACAAAGAATCATCCCTGGGAAAAATACCACCAGGAAGGTCATCCCTTAAGAAAGAACAAAGCTCTTCCTCAATGCCCGCTTTCAAACTTTTCCTCCTTTATCTGGTTGACAGGAATTAAAGCCACTCCTTTGCATACATCAAAGGCTTTATAATAACTGAAGAACAACCTGATAGCACTTCAGAAATTCTCCCTGCTCCTTCTGCTCCATGTGGGTAATAGGGACTGGGTTTGCCAAGGGACTGGAAAAGATTGAAGAGCAAACTGTCTGAAAGGGAACATCTAACAGGGCCCCCGTGGTTGTAGCAAAGAGAATCGAACACTAGCTACACAGTGAAGACGCCTGCACTGTGGGGTCCTCGCCACCCCGTAAGGGCTGTAGTCATTTCCGCTACAAAATCGAGCTTGTCTATAGTCAAGATTTGTGATAAAGCTAAAATGAGAAAGAATGAAGAGTTTGAATAAGCAAACTGTGAGGGAAAGAAACTCAAAATGTCATCGTTCAAATAAAATAGAAGTTTGTTTCTTGTTCACGTAACAGTCCGGGGAGGATGGTCCCGGTTGGTTCCACACAGTCATTCACAAACCCAAGCTGATGGCTCCTCTGTCATTTTCAACATGTGGTTTTTACAGTCCCTGTGGGCCATGCCATTATAACTGGGAAAAAAGTATGAAGACACATGTGTGAAAGGGTTCATGGGCTTGGCCTGGAAGTGGAACAGATCACTTCTGCTCAGATTCTTTTAGATAGAAGTTAATCATATGGCCACAGCTAACAGCAGGGAGGCTGTGGAGTATAATTTACTTGGATATCCTGTGGAAGACTTTGATGATCATCTCACAACTTCTTTCATGGGAATTAACAGTCGCCAGTTGCCTGCTGTGTATCAAATGATCCACCAGATGGATGTTAGGTGTGGTAGATAATACCATATTAATTTTACAGAAAAGGAAACTGGGGTCTAGAAGATGTAACAGTGAAGCAAACCATTATCATCCTCCTCCTTAACATGGCAATCATTAATTGAACAGTTACTGTGTTTTAGATGCTCTTAGTGCTTCAGAAAGCATTATCTTTAATTGGCTTATTGTAGTAGGCAGAATGGTCCCCCAGAATGCCCAGACCCTAATCCCTGGAGTGTGTGAATATGTTACATTATATGGCAAAAGGGACTTTGCTCATGTAATTAAGGTTTGGGACTTTAAAATAGGAGATTATCCTGAATTGGCTAGGTGGGCTGGATATAATTACATGAACAGAGAATTTGCTTTGGCTGGGGACAGAGAGATGCTGCAGAAGTGGGAGCCAGAGAGACTCGAGGGTAAGAATTCGATACACATTTGCTGGTTCTGAGACGTAGGGGGCTCTGTGCATGGACAGTCAGAGGCCTCTGAGAGCCAAGGTGCAGCTTCAACTGATGGCCAATAAGGAAATGGGGACCTTATTCTACAGCTGAGTTCTGCCAACAACCTGAATGAGGCTGGAAGTGGATTTTCCCATGAGCTTCCAGAAAGGAACACAGCCCTAATGATACTTTGAGTTCAGTCTTGAGAGAGTAAGCAGAGAACCCCACTTGAGCAATGCTGTACCTGGACTTTCTGACCCACAGGAACTGTGAGATAGCAAAAGGTTGTTGTTGCAAGCCAGTAAGTTCGTGGTTGTTATAGCAGCAATAGAAAACTAATGCAATTCTCTAAATCTTTGAAGGCAAATATTATTATTTTAATTTTATGGGTTGACGAAAGTAAAATTCGGTGTAAAACTGAGATTTGAATCTAGATCTATTTGTCTTCAAAGTACTTTTCCTCCCTAAGATATTATGCTTCCTTCCAGGAGATGTTGAAATGTCTTGTAAAATTTACATAGTGCTGTAAAAATAAAAGATATGTTTATTAATATTAGAAGTAATATTTATTCCATAAATGTAAATAGGTTTTAAGTGTAAATGACCAGGAAGACATTTAAAAACAGCGAAAGAAAGTAGTTTAGTTTGGAATTTATTTTCAAGCCTAAAAGAAAAACAAGAGAGAGCTATTATGTGGTTAATTATAACTTTCTTTTTAAATTTTTTTATTTATTATTTCATAATATTATGGGGGTACAAACATTTTGGTTACATGAATTGCTTTTGTACCATTTGAGTCAAAGTTATGTGTGCCCTTCCCCCAAATAGTGTGCATTGTACCCATTAGGTGTGAATTTATCCAGCCCTCCTTCCCCCTCCTACCTGCTTGATTTCCAATGAATGTTATTTCCATATTTGCACGTAAGTGTTGATGGATTAGTTCCAATTTAATGATGAGTACCTGTGGTGTTTGTTTTTCCATTCTTGTGATATTTTACTTAGAAAAATGGTCTCCAGCTCCATTCAGGTTATACAAGAGGTATTAGTTCACCATTTTTTTTATGGCTGAGTAGTACTCCATGGTATATGTATGCCACATTTTATTAATCCACTCGTGGATTGATGGGCACTTGGGTTGTTTCCACATCTTTCCAATTGTGAATTGTGCTGCTATAAACATTTGAGTGCAGGTGTTCTTTTTATAGACTGTCTTTTTTTCCTCTGGGTAAATACCCAGTAGTGGGATTGCTGGATCAAATGGTAGTTCTACTTTTAGTTCTTTGAGGTATCTCCGTATTACTTTCCATAGAGGTTGTACTAGTTTGCAGTCCCACCAGCAGTGTATGAATGTTCCTATCTCTCCACATCTCCACCAGCATTTGTTGTTTTGGGACTTTTTGATATAAGCCATTCTCACTGGAGTTAAGTGATATCTCATTGTGATTTTGATTTGCATTTCCCTGATGATTAGCGATGTTGAGCATTTTTTCGTATTTCTTGGCCATTAGTCTACATTCTTTTGAAAAGTTTCTGTTCATGTCTTTTGCCCCCTTTTTAATGGGGTTGTTTGATTTTTTCTAGCTGATTTGCTTGAGTTCTTTATAGATTCTAGTTATCAGCTGTTTATTGGATGTATAGCATGCAAATATTTCCTTCCATTCTGTAGGTTGTCTATTCGCTCTAATGCCTTTCTAAAAGATTAAACAAGATATTTTTGTTTGTATAAATAATTAAGAGATCCACTTTAGTTCTATGACTTTGAGACAAGATCAAATGAAAGCAAAGTAGGGGCAGACAGTTTAATCCATCTTTTATTTTCTTAAGGTACTGAATTGCTCTTTTTGTCTGACAGGAGAATAGATTACTTTTCCCTGCCCAAGAATCCTCTAATCACACGAGCATATGCAAAGGATATGAACATTGATAAATAAAAAGAAATGTGATAACTTGAGATTTCCTAAGGATAAGCCTACATTAAATAATATAATTTACATGTAAAAATTCTAATGTTGATCATTTATGATGACAAATATTTGGAAATAATACATATGACAGAGCTACTTGGTGCGTATGTTGAATCTTGTCAGCAATTGCTTTTCAAGGAATTAGAAATTGAGGCCAATATTCCTAATGTCCATTGGGGGTAATATTTTCAATTTGTTATTATAATTATTTGTCCTTTTTCTAAACTCTAGACTCAATTTTCAGACTGTTTCCAATTACTAAACAGTTTATATTTAGATTGTGCAGGTGAAAGCCCACCTGTATATGTGACTGTCGCCTGGCTTGCATTTCTTTTCATGTCTTTGGTCTCAATGCCTGAAATTCAGTACTCCAGGTGAATTTTCTCTGTGAAAGAAAAACATAAGTGCAGATAAAAAAAGCAAAAGTTTCCTTACTTTTCCACAGTTTATAACTGCAATGTATGAAAAGCTTACAGTAATAGTAAGCTATATATAAAAGAAACAGGTGTGGAACACTCATTTCAAAGACACAAGAAGTTCATTTCCTTTATATCTTCAGTTGTATGTCTCCACTTGATCTAACATTTTCTTTCTCTCTCATCCCAATAGGAATACTATGACAAAGGAGATTACATCATTAGAGAGGGTGAGGAAGGAAGTACCTTTTTCATTTTGGCAAAAGGAAAGGTAAATGTTAATTAAAGCTTACTAAATCAAAAATGTTATTTTAAACCAGTTTTCCAAAAACTCAACAATGCTTTGCATTGCAACATAGTCCTCTACATTGAACAGATAAAGGAGCTTCTACCAGTAGAGTCCCATGGGGTCTCAAACCCATAAGTTTGAGGTGGAGGCCACAGGAGACTAGTGATGGATTCCAGCTGAGATGATAACTTCGTAGTGACCTTACGTGGTCACTTGACTTTTTGTGGGCCTAGATTAAACTGTGTATAAGATGGCTGTATTATTTCACACACTTCTAGCTTTGAGTGTGTGATTCTCAGTCAGCTCCAAGGTCCAAGATCACTACTGAAACATTTTCCCATCCAATAGATATGGCAAGCACCAGGTAGAAGAGATTGAGTTCAGTAATTGAGGACTGCAATGATTAGACATCAAGCTATAGAACCAATATGGCTCAGAACTTCAATTCCTACACAATAGCTTAAGTGGATTTAAATGCTGATGCAAAATTTATACTAATATGTACCATAGGTCTTTTGCTCTACCTATATAGTGAATAGATAACATGTTTCCAGTTGTTCCTATGTTGACTCTTAACAATGTTCCTCAGAGATAAAAAACATTTGTGAAAGATCTGAAGGAAAAAGTCAATTCTTGAGTACCTGTGGCTATAAATTGTTATATTTTTACATATTTTCTCTCTTCCGTGGAAGAGTTTATCATCAGAGAGTCAGGTACTGCCCCTTGTAAACTGGTTTGTGGTTGAACTCTGAACAGGGCTCCCAGTGAAGGAAAAACATGAACAAAATAGTTGTTTTGGCTGTGTTTAGGTGTGCTATGGGGGTCCTTAAACTTCCTGGTCCGTGAATTGCTTTGAGATACCCATGAAAGTTGTAGACCCTTCTCCAGTCTACATTTTTGAGTTTCAGGGGGTACATAGGATTCAGCCAGTCCATCTGCAGATACCAGACTCAGATCTACTGATACTCGCTAACCTTATTCTTGGTTAATTTGTCAATTCTATTAGGCTTTTTAAAATAACAAATGCTCCCACAGGACCATTATTTGTTTTGAAGATCTCTCAGAAGAAATCACTGGATTCATATTAAAAATTTAACTTTGGGAGGTGGGGTTTGAATGGTGAGTTTTCCTCTTACAGTGGATAGAGTTATTTGATCATGTTTTAAACTACAAGATTTCCCACATGCAACAAAATGAGCTAAGTGTAGTTAATTGTCCTAACTACTGCAAAATTAAAGCAAAGTCTTGTCTTTTTCCTTGTTCATCAAGTGTATATAGCTCCACCTGGCAGGGGTGGGGAACCTGCAGCCTTAAGGCTGCATGTGGCCTTCTAGGTCCTTAAGTCCGGCCTTTTGACTGAATCCAAATTTTACAGAACAAATCCTTTTATTAAAAGGGGTGCAGCAGAGAAATATGAAGCTTTTCTTGCCTCCTTTGGTGCTTAAAAAAGAACAATCTTGAAATTGGAAGGCCACAGGTTCCCCACCCCTGCGAGGGTTTGGTTGAATGGATATGTGTTCAGAGTCTCCTTTTTATTCTTTCTCTTCTTAATTGTTTAACATTGTTTAGGTAAAAGTTACGCAGAGTACAGAGGGCCATGATCAACCGCAGCTGATAAAAACACTGCAGCAAGGAGAATATTTTGGAGAAAAAGCTCTTATCAGGTGAATCCATGAATATATATACCATACTTAAATAAAATGCTTTGATTGGTTTGCATATTAAACTATTCATTTAGAGTTGTCAAATTGAGCTACTAAATTAATGGCAACAAATATCCAGAAATTAAACAAAAATTTTAAACTGACTCCAAAAAAGTTCATTGTTATGCAGGAAATAAATATACTAATTTTGCACAGGAATAATTGGAAAGTCTGAAGTTTGCTAGTGAAAATAAAATTGGTGTTCTATTTGAATTTTTAGTTTAAAAAAAGAGTATGAGAACAAGATTTAATTGCAATTTTCTCTTATAAACAAGTTTGAAATATTGCCCTGTTTAGAGTTTTCACCCTTTTAAAAAAATAATCAAATATTGACTTTACATATTTTGGGTGCTTTTGAATCATCATGTTGAAAGTAGTATTTTCTTAAGAATTTTTATCAGTTCATTTTGCAAGTTTTAGAAACAACTCAAAATTGTATATTTAAAAATTCTACCTCAACCTTCAGTCTTTTGAGGTATGAGTTTATTTACTATTGATCTAATTTATGGAAGAAATATTTTTAAAGGCTAATGAAATGGCTCAGGGGATACTTTGCATTTCCTGGAACTCGTAAAACCTCAAGTCTGAAGAAATACATTTTACTAAATATAAGTAACTTTATAAAATATCAAGTTAAAGTTTGGGGCAACACACTTTTTTGGAGTAATATAAGTTTTTAAATGAATACTTGGAATTAGTTAAAAATCACTTAAAATTTATGTGTGATGACTAAATTCTTTTATTTTAAATTATGCTTATAGAAAAGGAGTAGTGTTTCTGTTCATTTATTTTCTTAACTTTAATCTTTGAAGCCCCAGTTCTGCTGATTTGTATGTCAGGTTTACATAAATACAGAGCAAAGAAAAAGCATTTAGAAATTACCTGAAGACAAATTTGGTTATTTAAAAATCATAAGGCTCTTATTTTTAAAGAAAATCCAACTACCAAAAATTAATAAACTAAGTTATAGCTATTATGTAGACAATTTAAAAGTGGAATTTAATGACAAGCTGAATTTTTTCCCCATTTTCTAGCTGGTAATAAATTTGTTCCAATAATAGGGAAATTATCCTTTTTTGTTTATTTGTCACAGAATATGAATACATTCATGTAATATAATGATGTAATGTTATTAGCCAAGACTTCAGTGGATTTGTTCTTACATTTATTGGTTATTTTTCTTATACTTTCAAGTAAAACAACTATAGTTTGAAAGTGCACAGAACTTTATGAATGCAGTGTAGAGTCAAAATAACTCTTGAAAGGAAATATGTTATCTGGTTTTGCTGGACCTGAAATAATTTATGCTATATGTTGTAGCTAGCCAATTATAGTGTTTTCCCATGAGAACCATGGGAACTTATGTTTAATATAGACACCCAACTCCTAAAGCATTTGAGTGCAAACAGCTAAAATCAGTGGGAAGGAAATTTGGAGACAAATATTTTTATATTTTTGTGCATTTTTATGCTATCACCTTTTGGGGCCACTGACTGTGACTCAATATTTTTTATATTCTGTATATTTCCATGACTTGACATTAAATAGTCCCAGGAGTTCTTTCAGAATTTTATGTACAAAAATAAATCCATGGTACTTACACAGTTACTATGAAAGAAACAAAAATGTATTTACATACGAGGGCTGTCCAGAAAGTATCCAGCCATTGTTCATATAATGAGAACAGTTACATGGCTGGATACTTTCTGGACAGCCCTTGTACATCTAATAGTTGTAAAGTATTTGCAGAGAATAGTCTCAGTCAAAATCATGACACCAACATTTAAAAGGAATACCATACCTCTTTGCTTTCTCTAAACTCACAAATCAAATAGTTGGCCCACAATCCAAGATCATATCTATGCCTATGTCTATGTCTGTCCATGTCTGTATCTATGTCTCTGTCCTTCGGACTATGTCTATGTCTAGATCTATCTGGCTCTATTTCTATAGTCTCTATCTCTAACTCTACCTCTACACATACAAGCTGAGTATAAACTCTCCTGCTTCTGACTCAAAAGTCCATGAAGCTGAAGTGTTTTCAACAATATCTTCTAGCAAGGGCCCTGTAAGCTTGGGAGGGACTGTGAGTCATGTCAGAAATGTCTCTGGATGTCAACTAGGTGGCTAGGGGACTTCTTTGGAATGGTAGAGATAGGCTGCCAAAGTTTTCCCTGTCCCAACACTAAGGGAAGATGAAGAAACTTTGTGTAATACTGTTTTTGATAAAGGTGCTAAGAGCAGTTTCAATGTTTACTACTCCAGGGAATGCTTGCCATTCCTAGGTCACCTTAAATGTATCTTAGAGCACTGGGTGCCATATAAGTATACCTTTTTAAGTGTCTTTTAGTTTATAATTAATAGAGGCAGGAAACTAATATAAGTAAAGAGCTCTAAAGAAATACTTTACCTGATGCTTGACCCATTGGTAATTACATTTACCATCATTAGATCATACACAGTACTTCATTATATCTAAGATATCAATTGCAAGATGCACCACTTTATTAGGTACCCCTAAGAATGAAAAACAATGCTGCTAATTACACTATGACTCATCATCAATTGTAAGACATGCTCTGATTTCAGATATTTTAATGGAAATATACATTTTATACTCTATGAACTGAAAGTGTTTTAGTATTTATTTAATTGAGTGATATGGCACTGAAAATGCTTTCTTTGGATATTATAATTGGTTTATCATATGTTAACTACTTAACTGTTTTCCCAATATATTTCTATGATCAGTTAATTTCAGTTTTGCCTCCTTGCTAATCAGTAATTCTCCTTTGATCAGGGAAGAGCTATTTTATTTTGGCTGTCAGAAAGCTCAGAATGAGATTCCATACACAGTTGCAGTCACTGATTCCTCTATGTTTCCAATGCAATTATCTTCTTTGAATTCTTTATGTACATAACCTTTATTGGGACACATTTCAAATCCTTTTTTTGAAAAGGGGTTGAGTATAAATTCTGATGTTAAAAAAAGAGCATAGTCTTAGAGGGTTTAAGAGATGGTTGTGTTTTAATACAAAGTAGTAGAGGCACTAATAATAGTGGATGTTTAATTTCTAACTGTAGTAAAAATTGACTTTCCTATTTTTGTTTGCAGTGATGATGTCAGGTCGGCTAACATCATTGCTGAAGAAAATGATGTCGCGTGCCTGGTTATAGATCGAGAGTGAGTATAGTGATGTTGTTGGAAAAGGCAGGCTGCTGCCACCTTTAAAGACTTGGCTTTCTGTTACTTGGAGGACAGATCTGTTTTCTCATATATCACCACTTGGAAATGCTGGCCAATCCTCAGCCGAGCGTACATTCTATTAAAATTCGTGGGAAGGAACAGGGCCTTCTGATCTGAATCTGTCTGTTGCAGTGGCAGATGCTGGCAGGCTAAATATTTTGTGTGCAAAGTTTGTACATAAATATCAGCAATAGAATGATTTAAATTCTGCATCTTTCAGAGAAATAAGCTTATTAGTATGCTTATGGATTTTTCACACACAACATAGTAAACAACTTCATAATTTATTTCTAAAATGCCCCAGTCAAAAAAGTTTTGAACAAAATTTCTATGAAAGTATGAAATATTTATTAGCTATACGTATTTCCAGAGAAGTTTTAATTTGACATTTGTAGTAATTTGTAAGTGATGTGTGTCATTATTAGTCTCTAAATGTCTTAGGTTATTTTTCAAATTAAATCTCATTTTATAGCTTTCACTCACCTTAAATCATGTTTGAATCTGGCCCCTTGAATCTCTCATTAATCAGTTAAATATTTATTGGTTATCTACTTGATGCAATAGAGGAAATCTAATTATACCAAAGTTAAGCCATTGTATAAGAAAAGTCATAGGGTAGTCGAAGAAATAGAGCATACTCATATGAAATATTAACAAAAAATAGTAAAATGACAAGCGGTATCACAATGGAGTGTATAGTTGACTGCTAATTGAATACATTTAGTGAACATAGAATTGTAGAGGTGTAGAGCTGGACAAAAAACTTCAGAGCATTTTAAAAAATCTTTTTATTATATAAAATTTCAAACATATTCAAAAATAGAATAGTGCCATCAACCCATAATACAAGTTTAACAATTATCAATCTGTGCCTGATCTATACCTCTTCAGCATGCCCCACAATATTCACACTATCTTCAAGCAAATTCCAAATATAAAATTATTTTATCTATAAATTTTGGTAGCATTACTTGTAGTGCACTACCACAATAATGTTAACATGCCTGAAAAGCTAACAATAATTATTAATATCACTTAGAATTATTTTAATTCTCTCCCTTACAGAGACAAAAAGTGACTCCCAGCTAAGTTATAGAATTGCCCCAACAGTGCCCTCTGGGATAAAGCAGCTCCTGCCGAAGCTTCCTGACCCATTTCAACTTTCTTTCTACCACATGCCTCTTGGCTTCCATAGCACGTGTGCAAAAAGAGAAGCAGTCACTATGCAGCAAAGTGGTTAAGGCTTTATTTTATTTTGTAAGTGTAGAAATGGGTTTTAAAGAATTAATAGGATTTTTCTAGGCAAAGAGGAAATGTGGAAGTCACCCCAGGTAAAGTAAAACTCACAAGCAAAGGTATAGGCCTAAAAAAGCACAAAGTATGTTCAGATAAAGGTAATCTTTGGATGCCAGCTCTCAAATGGAAAATATATTGGTACAATATATTGTCTTAATAATGCATTGTTTTGTATATGAGTTCCTTAAAGTATGTGCAGGCACTGAGGAGCATTTGCTGTATAGGAAAATCTTATAAATCAATCCAAAATCCTAGGACTAAGAATAGGATAGAAAGGAAGAACTCCTTTCCTTTTTCTTCATTATAATCACATATACTAAATATTCATTCAATATCTCATGTATTTATAATCCATGAAAAGGATGCAGTGGTTTCCTATAGTTTAAAAATTATTTAGAAGTTTATAATTTTTAAATGTTTAATTTATATGCGTACAGTTGAGAGTCTATAATATACAATGAATTGTGTTAGGCACTGTGAGACATAAAAAGTTATGTGAATTTATTCTATGGGTGAGAGAAGCTGAACATCAAGTATGACTAGGTTGATCTACATCCTGAATTTCCTGGGACAGTTTGGATTCTCCAAACATACTTATTATTGTAAATTTCACTCTGAAAAGTATTCCAGTTCAGATGATAAATTATATGATCATCCTAGCTATGACTTATAGACTGGATTGAGATCACATGATAATGCTGCCATAGCCCATCCTATAGACCCTTATCATACCATTATTCACACTTTGATTGCTTTATTTGACATCTGTTTCCCCACTCTTGTAAGCTTCATGAATACAGAAGCATGTAAGTTGTTCACTGCTGCTGCAGTGCCAGCCTCTGACATAGGCCTTGGCATATGGGACGTGCTCACCAGGTGGTGGCTGAATAAAGGACACCATCCTGACAATGAAATGTAGTGAATGAAAACCCATAGCTTTGTATTTCTCCTTTCTTAATTCATGATTTTAAAAAATGCTTAGAATGAATACAATGCAAGAAGGAGAGTTAAAGTTTGAGCTATATTTCCTGTATTTAAATGTGATAAAATGTGAAATAATGGTATGGCATGAACTCTAAACGAATGGGAAATGCAATTTGTGACATCTCTATTATTGTTTGATTGTTGGGACAAATCTCAAATTGTTTAGTTATCCCTGAGGCTGTAAGATCTGAATGAATACAGGCTGTTTGAATGCAGCTTTGACTTTAGGATTAATTAGCGGAGACCAGTGTCACATTTAAAAAATAAGATTTGTTTACAACAATACTTCAATTAGTTTAATAGCAAGCAAAATAATGGCAAAGTGTAGAGTAAATAAAAATAAAACAAAGTTCAAGTATTTTCTTTTTAATTGAAAATTTCAACTATTGGAAATTAGAATGCCTCACTACTTTATAGTCAACAAAGGTCAGTCCATAGAACAGGGTAGAATGTACTGGAGTGTAGATCTGGTAGGGAAAATGGAAAATACCCAGCACAGTATGTAATATGTGCTTAATAAGTTAGATATAGATTGGTTGTCAATTAAACGTGGGTAGAGGCAGTAAGTTGAGACAGTAAATTATTGAGGTGACTCTGGTTTATTAGTTTTAGGTATTTTGAGGTAAATTTTTGTTCTTTTCATTCTACTGTGTACCAGATGATTAAAATGTTATCGAGGTGATTAAAACATCGTTTCTACTTTCAAGAAGGATACTATTTTGTAGTAGGGAAGAGAAGTACCCTAATAATCACAGGTCAAGGTAGATTATTAGGTGTGGGAGTGGGAAACGTTGGAAGGATAATAAAGAAAATTATCCTTTCACTGGTAAGGAAGCAGGTTATTTTTTCTCATGAGTAGCACAGTGTGTTAAAATTCCCAGAGACAATGGACTGGGGACTGGGAGATTAGATCAAGCCAACAACAAACCCGTGATCCCTGAGGGATGAGAGAGGTAAGATGGTGGCTGAGCCTCAGACACAGAACTGCTAAGTAAAGGTAAAAATTTATGGATTTGATTTTGAAAGAATGTGAAATGGGGAATTTATCTAGAGACAAAGATGAGATCAATTTTATCCTTGCTTTTAAAAATAAATAGCTTAATTTAATTAAACAGAATTAGGGGAGTCTGTAACCTGTTGATTCAGTAAACAGATCACGTAAGACTGTTTCCTTTCCACTGTCTTCTTACAAAAAACAAAACAGAACAAAACAAAAATAATTGTTGGTAAACCTGAGATACAAGGCAGAAAACTATAAAAAAGTGTTTTCTGTTCTCACTGATAGCCCCTTTGCTTTCATAAACTCAAAGGATCAATTATATAGCATCTAATAACTCTTCTACATATTACAGCAACTTTAGTAATCCATAAATTATTGAAAAACAATTTACAAAGCTAGGAATAACCATACAAATAGTATTTTATGAGCTTAAGAAGAATGTCAAGTTGCCTTGGTAACTATCAGCACAAAGCATTTTATTTTATCTATTTAGAACATTCAACCAAACTGTTGGGACATTTGAAGAACTCCAAAAATACCTTGAAGGGTATGTGGCAAACCTGAACCGTGATGATGAAAAAAGACATGCAAAGTAAGTGAAAGAACATTTTCCTAAGCTGGATATGACTTCTAGCAGCTGATAAAGAAGGGGTCAAAGTGCAACTTGTGGTGTGGACGCTTTTAATGTGCTTTCACTAAGAAAATTCTGGAGAGTTCTTTTTAATTGTTCTTCTACAAAGACAACACCACTTACCACTAAAATGGGAATTATTTATTAAAAAGTCTATAAGTATTCAGCTCCTTGATTTTGGGTGATACATAGTAATGTTAGGGAGAAATTTCCCAATAGGGGGATTTAGGAAAGGGATTTTTTCACATTGCCTTGGGACTTAGCTCAAAAGGACATTAATATCTGATTACAGGTAAAGAGCAGGGTTATACTTAGAATTTTTCAAACTATAAGGGAGCTATTGCCCAGGAGTGTGTGTGTGTGTATGTGTGTGTGTGGAAGAGGGGGTTGGGTAGGGCTCTAAATGTAGTAATAGTGATGAAAAAGATTTTTATTTACTAGAAAACTCTACTTTGTTCAATGAAAATTATTTGCTAATACATTTATTAGAGTAAATGATTAAGCATATATTTGACAGATAGTGCTATTAAAGCTGTATGGTCAAAATTTCTAGAAAACTGAATTAGAGCGTTCAATCAGTAGTACTTCATAAGTTTTGCAAATTTTTATGCCGAAGGCCTTTTTTGGTAACAATTTATGAATACATAACCTAAACCAGTAAACCTTACTTAAAAGAGAAAAAAAGGGTGTTTCTAGACAACAATACTTGGACATAGAGTAAGAAATGTACTTTTCATGTTGCACAAAGCAGTTATTTTGGTTCAGTCATAGAAACTTCAAGATCTGACAAAAGTAGCAAAACATGGCAAAGATTTTCAGTGTGGCATTCTCATATATATGCAGCAAAGGAAATGGCTCTCTGGTTTTATTTCCTTCTATTGACTCCTTTTTTTGGTTGTTTCTAACAGCTTTATGTAAGTATATTTTAGATAGCACAAAATTCAGCCATTTTACCTTTCACTTATTCAATTTGACATTTGTCTGTTTCTTGGGGGGGGTGTAAGTTTTATGTTTCTATATTATATTTTTTTTCTCCCTGGATGTGTCTGAATCTGATCCTGTAAAAGTTGAGATAGCCTTTGTGGCAGCTATGGATAGTAGTTACAGGCAGAAATGACTGTTGTAAGTGTGGAATTTATATGTGGCATGACACCTGCTTGACAAAGGGTGGATGTGTAAAGTTTCACTTCTCTTGTACAGGCGGTCCATGTCTAACTGGAAACTGTCCAAAGCACTCTCTCTGGAAATGATTCAGCTGAAGGAGAAGGTGGCCAGATTTTCCTCATCATCCCCATTCCAGAACCTTGAGATTATTGCAACACTGGGCGTTGGTGGGTTCGGAAGAGTTGAGCTTGTAAGGGGTTTACGTTTCAAGCATCTGAGAGAAGCCTTTTGACTTTTTTTCTTTTATATTCCAGCACATCTTGGAGGAATATATGAATTGTTATTGCTATCTTAAATGTTGCTTTGAACCGAAATTGAGAAAGTATATTGTGTATTGTATAGTAGCATGTCTGTGCTAGTAAGTAATTTGTAATAATTAGCTGGTATTTCAAGCTTCTTACATCACATCTTTGGTGTATATTTTATGGATGGTAATTTTCAGAGAATGTACCAAATAAGCATTTCCTAAAGGAAACATAAAAAATGTATTTCCTAACAACAAAATATGTGTTTGTATATGCTCATGACACATTAAATCTCTGTACGCTAAGGAAAAGAATGTGTCAACCAGAAATGCTATAGAAATGAAATCTTCAACGTTACAGTTATGATCCTTAAATAACTCTACTACCATGTCTGTATTTGGCTTTCATTATCCTCTTTTTGGGTTACTCAAATATTTGTATCTTAAAAACAAAAAAGAAAAGAAGATGAATGCAAGGGGATATTTGAAGAACAGCCTTCTGTAGTGTTGATCAGGATAGCTGGGAGAATGCAGCCTGATTTCAGTTGTATCTTTCAAATCGCCACCCAGTAGCAGAAGTGGTACTGTCAGATCAAGTGTTCTCAGGAAACAGTAGAATAGAGATCTGTGACCTTACTTGGTGCAGATGGCTCTGAACCCTTGGTAATTACCAAGTCCTTCTTTTCCATCAGATTTTTAAGGATTCACTATACATTAAGCTCAGGGAAATATGCTGACCCCTCCATCTGCTGGATGGTCCTAGGTGCAAGCAGATCTGAAATGCTGTCAGGAGACTGTGGAGAGTACACTTCACACCCAATCCGTACTTCATCTCTGATGGGTGAGGGGGAAAAATGGTTCCTTAGTAGGGAAAAGAATATTTATGATGTTTCTTATGCCATATGGACAGATAAGAATAATATCCATCTGCAGTGGTATTTTTCACCAAAGATTGTGGCAAAAGGATTGAATTAACAATGCTGAGACCTGTTTTCCTAGATAATAATAATTGAAGCAGTAAATCCACCATTGATTTAAAAGTCATGGCAGCACTAATGGCAAACGTGAGCAAAACATGGAGTGCAGACGTTTCTGCACAATCTAGTTACTTGTCAAGTATAATCTACTTATGGGGTTTGAAACCTACCTGGGAAGAAAAAACTATTTTAAAATCTTTATTTCCTTTTAAGGGAAAATTCTGATTGTGCATCTATAGTAGTGCTCTCTAACAGAAATTTCTGTTCTGAGGGAAATGTGCTATATCTGCACTGTCCAGGAGGGTAGCTGCTAGCTAGAAGTGGCCATTGAGCTTTTGAAATTGCTAGTGCAATTGAGAAACTGAATTTTTAATTTAAATTAATTTAAATTTAAATAACCTCATGTGATTAGTGGCTATCATATTGGATAGTGCAGATATAGATCTTGATATATTATGTTTTGCTTTGAAAATTAAAGAAATGAGTAATATTAGGTTATGAAGTATAAAATGTCCGATTTCCTTAAGTACTAAATTTGACAGTTGATATCTCTGACATTTCACTTTGACACTTCATGTTTTATTTTTATTGTGAAGGTATATCCTCATTCTTTCAAATGCATGGTTTGGATTGTGATTATCTTGCAAAATTTTTTAGAGCAATTTTTGTGA
Source organism: Daubentonia madagascariensis (assembly GCA_023783475.1). NCBI lineage: Eukaryota > Metazoa > Chordata > Mammalia > Primates > Daubentoniidae > Daubentonia > Daubentonia madagascariensis. The sequence continues at coordinate 10,170,809 of JAKFHU010001268.1, read as the reverse complement.
AACCATGGATAAGTAAAAAATTTGTATTATTTTCGGAATATGAGTTCCATCATGGAACCAATGCAGCACAGATAGCTCGAAGTATGAATGAAGTGTTTGGGAAGGATGTGGCTAATGAACTCACAGTATGTCAATGGTTTGAGAAGTTCTGGTGATTTTAATCTTGAAAATGAGCCATGTGGGGGACCTGAGACCAAGGTGGATAATGATGAGCGGAAAGCTCGTAGTGGAAGCAAGTCCATCTCAACCTATGCATGAATTAGCAGCAGGGTTTGACATTACTATTCCAACAATGTTGGACCATTTGAAACAAATTGGAAAGGTAAAAAAACTGGATAGATGACTACTGCTTGAATTAAACCAGCATCAGAAGAGAAATCATCTTGAAGCTTGCCTTTCTTTGCTGTCATGATGTAAAGGCAAACCATTTCTACACTGTATTGTTACATGTGATGAAAAATGGATTGTTTTTGATAATCGCAAGTGTTCAGCACAATGGTTGGATAAAGATGAAGTGCTGAAACACAGTCCAAAACCAAATATTCATCCAAAAAAACTGATGGTGTCTGTTTGGTGGTCCAGCGCTGGTATTTTCCACTACAGCTTCATGAAACCTGGTCAGTCAATTACAGTGGATGCCTACTACAACCAATTGGACCAAATGACGAGGATGCTTGTGATTAAGCGGCTGAGATTGGTCAACAGAGACAGGCCAATGCTCTTGTAAGACAATAGTCAACCACATGTTGCACAAACAATGTTGCTCAAACTACAGAGGCTGGACCTGGAAACTCTCTGTCATCCACAGTATTCACCAGACCTTGCACCAACTGACTGCCACTTCTTCCAGGCTTTGGACCACTTGTTGCAAGGAAAAATATTCAATTCTCAACAAGCTGTGGAAAATGCCTTTGGCGATTTCATTGTCACTCGCTCTCCGGCTTCTTCACTGCTGGCATAAACAAGCTACTGTTAAGATGGCAAAACTGTGTGGATAGTTTAGGTGCATACTTTGATTAACTGTACTGCTTCTTGTTTGAGATATAATAAACTACACTTTTGATTCGAAATCGGACATTTCATATTTAATGACCTAATAAGAAGAATTATGGGCAATTCTGGTCAAAGTTTTTCATGTTACTCAGTCAAAACTGAATAGATTCTTCATGATTTTAACTCTCATTAATTAACATGTTTTATATAGATATTGCAAATCTTTCCTAGTATGTTAATTTTGAGGGATCTTTCTATTTCCTATGTAGGTTAAAGTAAAAAATGAGAATGTTGCTTTTGCTATGAAGTGTATAAGGAAGAAGCACATAGTTGACACCAAGCAGCAGGAGCATGTCTACTCAGAAAAGAGGATTCTGGAGGAGCTGTGTTCCCCATTCATTGTGAAGTAAGTGAGCATTTTGGCTTCCCAGAACTTAGGATTTTAGGCTCTTCTTTTGATCGTTTTCATGCAAGAGGACAGAAAGAAGAGGAAGAGGAAGCTCCACTTTGAATTTTCCATCCCAGTCACAGCAACAGTACCTAAAATGTGAGAAGTTTGAGGTCTGGGGTCAGAAGTTTTCCAGCTGTTTTTATTCTTGAGCAGACCTCACAAAAGTGTGTGTGTGTGTGTGTGATTACAAAATTATTGTGAAATAATTCAAACGGATTATTTTATCTAGACCTAATGCCGAATTTGGGAATAAGGAACTAAGAATTCATAAGAAACCCCCAGAGGGAGTGCTGATGTTGCATTTCTTCAGGAAGTGGCATTTGGGCACATGTGGGCTACCAGGGGGGACATGCCCTGGTCCTAGCAGTGTCTGGGCCAAAAGATCCATCTCCTAATAGTTATTCTTTTTTCTATAGGTATCACCAGTTTTTGGAGATGAAATTTAAAGTATAATAGGCCACAGCTCTCTTTACTTGGGAATTCATGGGTTAGTGTCTTACACCAGTTTATATTTTCATATTTTTTTGTAGTGCCCCAAAGTGTATTTTTAGTGATTTCTGGTGATGTAAATTTTCCCTATAATGAATAGCACTTATACTTTTTGATCAAATGCTTTGAAAGAATCTTCCTTCCTATCCGTATTCCTAGATGTATTTTTTTTCCCAAGATTGAAAAGAAGTCTGAACCCAGGCAGTACTGGCATTAGAGAGTCATCCAATTATCTATATTAACTATGTTCCCAGAATATCCTTTTAAAATTAATATTTCATTGACAAACTATGATGAGTAGCTTTAGGCATGGATTAGATTGTATTTATTTTCTTATTTCCAGCTCTTTGCAAAGTGCCTGGCTGTCATATAGTAGGGCAATAATATTGAGAATAAATATTAATGACATTTATTGAGAAATTAACATGCACCAGGTAATCTTATAAGCTATCTATATGTGCAGACAATCATCACATTTACCTCACTGGTCTATTAGGATTAAATGAATATATATATATTTTTTCCCAATGAATATATACCATCAATATTATATAAATAAATAATATATAGTCAATAAGTAATCAAATATATATATATTCAATGAAAACAATGAGAAAACTGAGGTTTCATAGCTAATAAATGTTCCATCTGTAATTCAAGCCTGGGTGGCTTGGTTCCAGAGCCCACCTTCTGAATCACATTACCAGATTGCATCTTTTATCTGTACATGATATAACTGCTGTACTGTCTACTTTATCCTGGGCATGGTGCTAGGGAGTAAAAGGGGTCTCTTGATGATTAAGACCCAGAAACTGCTTTCATCCAATGTTGAAATACGGTGCCCTGTGCAGGTCCTACTTCAAGACTGAGGCTGCCTCACTGCCCCCTCCCTGGCCCTCTCTACCTCTGAGAGTGTTGAGGACTCTTGCTCAGTCTTTCTCTGGGCATTGTTCTTAGGTGAAGAGAACCACCTTGTTCAGGGTTATACTCTTTCTCTTTAGGGACATCTTGCATCTTGTGACTGTAGAGCCCCTTGAAGCTGAGGCTTTTGTTGAGACTAGATCATAGCCCAAATCTCCCTCTGCCCAAATCTGCTTCCTTCCTCCCCTACAGGTGTTGTTCCCAAGTGCACTCCCCACTAATTTTACTGCTTACAAATCTCAGTCTCAGAGTCTATCTCCAAGGGAATACAACATCAATTAACCAACTTGGGGACATAAGACATGGACATGAATAACTGTTATGCAAGACAGATCTTAAAGGTGATATAAGCAGAGGTCTATGGCTTTTTGGAGGAAGGAGAGTCTATATTTGGTAGGTAGGATAATGAGCTGCCTTATTAAGAAAGCAGCCTTGGAGCTTGGCCTTGAAGAATGATAAAACTTTTACAGTGAAACTGAGATTAAGAATTTCAGTCTTTGAGTAGAGGGAGGGCAGTCTAAGCAAAAGAATTCACATGAGCAAAAGCAAGGCAGTAGGAAAGAGCAAAGAGGATTTGGCAAGAATCCCAGTATAGCTGTAGGATATTTGTATGGGGATGAGGGTCATTGTTCAAAATGTTACGATTATAGTCTTCAGGAAATTTAAAAAGGTTTTAAAACTGGATTTCTAATAATAACCATGTTTTTATTTGTCTTTACAGATTATATCGTACTTTCAAGGATAATAAGTATGTATATATGCTTCTGGAGGCCTGTTTAGGTGGGGAGCTATGGAGTATACTAAGGGACAGGTAATGAAAAAGTGTTATAAAAAATAGCTTTTGTCTACCCATATCTGGTCTAGAGGATGCTATATTCGTGATCATTTAAAGAGGCATGAAGGAAATCAGTAGGAAATGACTATGAGAAAGTAACACTTGATTACATAAAATAGTAATAGTAATATTTTCTTAGCTAACATTATAATAATGTCATACACACCCTGTAAGGTAGTCATTGACATCCCTATTTTAGGGATTAAAGAATCCTAGGCTCAGAGAAGGTGTGAACTATCCAATGTCACATGGCTAGTATGAGGCAGAGTCAGGTATAAACCCAGATGTTTCTGATTCCAAATCTAACAAGGAGATAAAGAAAGGTAGGGGTGGGGAGTGGGTAAGTCCTCACTGAAAAGCAGAGTAATATGATCTGCAAAGATTCCATTTTACAAAAGGGTTGGTTTTCACACAATCAAAACCACAGATAATTACTGAGTACCTCCTATGTAAAAGGCTCCATAGTGGGCAGTGTGTGTGGGGGGATGGGAAAGGGAGGCAGGTTCTAGACAATGTAGACTTTTTTTAACCAAAAGAGTAAAATTTTATACTTTTCCTCCAATGAGTTTAGAGTTTACTTGAGGAGATGATTATGAAATTTTAAAAACATGTCATTATTTAATGCAAAAACTAAATAATGACAAAGAAGTTGGCAATTTGTAATTAAATACCAAGTGAGTACTATAGATAGTAAGCTTGGGGGAGGGGAGAGATAGAAAAAATGTGATGATAGAGGAATAATTTGAACTAACTCTAAAGATGACAAAAATTTGGAAAGGCAGAAACGCAGGGAAACATCCATATGACAAAGCAGGGAAGTTGGGGTAGTATAGGTGCCTTTGTGGATGATGAACAGAAGAATTTGAGTATAAGATAAGGGCAGCAGAAGAGGAAATGGGAAGGTGGGTTGGCATTACAGTGTGGGGGTTAATGCCGGGGCAAACATTTAGAGTCTTACCTGTGCCAGTGTTTCTCAACCCCGGCTGCATGTTGCAATCACGTAGGGAGCTTTTATAAAGTAAAAATGTTGGGCCCTAATGCCAGAGGTTATGATTCATTTGATCTGGGATGGTGTCCAATAAATGATTTTTAAAATGCTTCTCAGGAAATTTTAACATGGGTTTATGGTTGGAAATTACTGACGTAGGCAAGAAAAAGACCATTGAACAACTGAGTAGAAGATGAATGTGTTGTTAGGAGTGTTTTGTTGGATGGATTCAAATGGGGGCAAACTGGAAGGGTGAGGAGATTGTCATGATACCTGCAAAAGCATTAGCCTCTTCCATCTTTGCTTCAATAGGCAGATCTCTTTAGAAAAATCTAAATCTGTTTAGTAAAAGGAGTTCCCACTACCTGTTAGGCACTATGCTTAATCCTGAAAACAACCCTGTTAAGTAAGTAGCAAGCCCGTTTTACAGGTTTGAATCCTGAGGCTCAGAACAGTTTAACAGCTTGCCCAAGGATATAGTAAGTAGAAGAAGCAGAAGTCAAACCTAGTTTCTGTCACTCCAAAGTCACGTACTTCTGTGATACCATGCAGCAAATCACCACCACACTTAAAAAATTTACTGTGTAAAACTACACACAGTGCTGACAGAAGGAACTCTAATCAAAGATCAAGGGGCATCAAACAGGAAAGAGTTATGGCCCCATTTCTACCTGGGTTACTGTTACATGCTGTACAAACAGGAAATTAAAATAATCATTTGAGTCACTTTTTAGTCGAGCAATAAATTACAAAAGTCCAGTTCAAGCTTTCCACTGAAATAGTTGCATTTCCTCTAGAGTGTGATTGATATCTAAAAAAGTCTTTGTTTTATTTTTCTATTTTGTATGTTCATGTGTGATTACCAGAAACAATTGTGTGGATGTAGACATTTTAATTTTAGTGAAGTAGTTCATGTTTGCATCAGGAATCCTCCTGAATTGCTTTATGATCAGTAGTGTAATTCATGGGCAGTATAAAATACATTTTAGTGTTGATGTCTTGCAAAATATTTATGTTGCATAAATTTATCATTACCATAATTGACACCTAGAACAGCACTAAAGATGTGCATCCAGAGTATTAAGAAGGAAAATGATTTCATTGCAGAGGCAGCTTTGACGAACCCACCTCCAAATTCTGCGTTGCTTGTGTGACAGAAGCGTTTGATTACCTGCATCGACTAGGTATTATCTACAGAGACCTGAAGCCAGAAAACTTAATTCTAGATGCTGAGGGTTACCTTAAATTGGTAAGACAAGTTTCTCATTTATAGTATCATTATGAGATATTCCCCCCCAAAAATGTTGTGTTATAATTGCAATTTTCAATTTTCTTTTTAATTTTGTTTGGTATAGCTGTTATTTTCACTTTGGAGGGTATGGTCTTTGAAACTGGCACACCTAATACAGGGAGCAGTGTTATGAGCACATTCTTTTTGGCCTAACAATTTAATGTTTCAACCATATTTGTGACTCCTACAAAAGAGTCACATAATAGAATGCCTTTAAAATTGGATTTTGCTTAATAATTTTTAAAATAATTTTTATTTCAAATATTAGGGGGTACAAGCGTTCTTGTTACATGGATGAATTGTATAATGCAGGAGTCAGGACATTCAGTGCCCATCACCAGAATAGTGTACATTGTACCCAGTATATAAGTTTTTATACCTCACCCTTAGGTTTTAGTTGATTCTTGCTATAGATCGGAACTAGCTATAAGGAATACGGAGGCTGGGCACGGTGGCTCACACCTGTTATCCTAGCACTTTGGGAGGCTGAGGTGGGAAGATTGCTTGAGGCCAGGACTTCAAGACCAGCCTGGGCAACATAGAGAGACCCTATCTTTACAAAAATTTTAAAAAAAAAATTAGCTGGGTGTGGTGGTGCATGCCTGTAGTTTTAGCTACTTGGGAGGCTGAGGCAAATGGATCACTTGAGCCCAGGAGTGCAAGGCTGCAGTGAGTCCTGATTGTGCCACTGCACTCCAGCCTGGGCGACAGAGTGAGACCCTCTCTCAAAAAAAAAAAAAAAAAAAAGGAATAAGGAAAGATGATAGTATAGCTCCTGCCACAAAATATCCACTGTCTATAGAAGGAGAGAAGATAAACTTATAAACATTGGTAGTTTTTTTGAAATCTTTCAAGGTGGTTCTAATGTGCAACCAAGGTTGAGAATCACATCACTGGACGATAGGCTCCTTGTGAACAGAGACTTTCCTTGCTACCCATCTTTGTAACCCACTAATGCCTCACATGAATTCCCTTGCATGCCGCACTAGAGAAAAAAATGCTACAAGTCACATAAACTGCTTTCAGTGAGAAACTATAATAAAACTGTCATATATAATATGACAGTTATCACTGAGGAGAAAACAAGACCCTTCAGACCTCAGGAGGGAACCCCACCAGGATGGGGAACACAGGCTGAGTTTTCCTGAGTCTATTTTGATAGTACTTCAAGGACATTAAACCTCTCAGAACTTGATATTTACAAAGATATTAAAAGTTTCTCACCTCAGAACTTTTTTTATATGGAAATAAGAACAGCTACCATGTAAGCCGTTACTATGTGTAGAGCTACCGTGCTAAACCTTTTACAATTAACCTATTTAACAATCTATAAAATAGATTTTATCATCTGCATGTTGTAGTTGTGTAATTTAGACTTAGGAATCAAATTTATTATGTGTAATTGCTAAGAGATTTCTCTCCATGGTAAAGGAGTAAATAAAGCCCTTTTATGGGAAATCTGGCTAACTTCCAAAAAACATTTTAATTGATTCAACCTTTATTTTACCCATGAAAGACAGCTTTGAGAACTGGTGAGGCACAAACACAAGGCCTCAATCACTTCTCTTCTTCACAATTCCTTCATTGACTATGCCTCCCACAGCTCTTTAGGGAAACCCTTTGGAGTACTATAGAAGTAAAATCATCATGAGGGATGTAGACAATCTATTAGATTCATCTCTTCCTTCTCATAGCTATTTTATAAAAACATCAGATAGCATATTCTGTATTTATAAGCATAGATGTCAATGAATAACTTTTGGCCAGGCATGGTTGCTCATGCCTGTAATCCCAGCAATTTGGGAGGCCGAGGTAGGAGGATCGATTGAGGCCAGGAGTTTGAGACCAGCCAAAGCAACATAATGAGACCACCATCTCTATAAAAAATAAAAAAAAATTTAGCAATACACGGTGGTACATGCCTATAGTCCCAACTACTTAGGAGACTGAGGGAGGAGGATCCCTTGAGCCCAGGAGTTCAAGGCGGCAATGAGCTATGATTGCACCACTGTACTCCAGCCTGGGCAACAGAGTGAGACCCTGTCTCTAAAAAATAAATAAATAACTTTCCTGTTAGCCATTGTTATCCATTCTGCTAATTTATTTGCCAACTAGCTAAATGAAGAGTAAGAACTACAGCCGTTAGAGATTAAAAAGGAAATGCTGAGTATTTCCATTTCTAACTATATATTAAACTAGATATCCTGAAATCCTCTCACTATAAAATGTCTACTGAATGAAACATGAAAAGCAGTATTAAATGCATGGCTGAGTTTATAAGACAGCATGGGAATTCCTTTGGGGCTGGGAACCAAGCTTAAGCAGTAGTGTCTGGTGGAAATTAAACTTGAAGCTGCCATCTTGTGTGCACCCGGCAATCCTAGGTGGCCTAGAAGTCTGATTTTAGTAATTGTGCCCTGTAAACACAGCAGACCAAGCTTTGGATCTGAGCAGTGTGGGTAGTTGAATCAGACAATACTGCATAAGACCAAGAGTCACATAGATTAAACTCTTGGAGAAATAAAAAACAAGAAAAAAAATTTAAATTTGTAATGACAGAGTAAATGCAAGGAAACATGCTTTTCTCATTACTGGCTCTTGGTAGAAGAACAAAAAGTTCTTTTCTAAGAATTCTTGGCCACAGGCTGGTCTTAATGGAGGTTGGGTGCCCAGTCTACAAGGTTGGAAAAATCCAAGCAAGGATTTAAATGAAAATGAATCCATGTTGGTAGCATGCCCAAGATCCCAAGAATGAATGTATATTCTCTCTGGAAGAATGTACTTTCAAATCAGGACACAAAGAACTGCTGGAGATAACGTTCCAGGGAACATGAGCTCACATTTTAAAAAATAAAATAAATGTATAAGGAAAAAAACTACCATAATCATTAGTTGCCAGGAACAAAAAGAGCAAAAGCAGACACATAAGTGCCTCATATATTGGAGTAATCAGATACAGAATGTAAAATGAATACATCTCGTGTGTTTTAAAACTGAGAGAGGGATAAAAAATGAGTAAGGATAAGAAATTCTTAGAAAGATACAACAATTTTGGAAAAAACTAACAAAGCATTTATTAATAAATTAAGAATATAATAATTGAAATTATACAATGCAAGTTTTTATTAATGGTGTAATAGCTTGCATTTGACTATCTTCTTGATGGGATTAATTATAATATATGTATAAACATGTGTGAAGGCATTGGAGAGCAACAAAAGTAGATATTCAAGCCCTAAGAAAAGGAAATCACTTGGGTGATATCCACATTTACACAGCTGATCACTTCAGGACACTCCTCAGTATATAAGGAATGGGGAATAAACCTTTAGTTAACATCATACCTAATGGTGATATATTGAACATTTTTTCATTAGATTGTGAACAAGACAAGAATATCTGTTCTTACCACTTTTGTTTAACATTGTAACAGAGGTCTTAGCAAATGAAATAAAGTAAGAAAGAGAAATGAAAGGCCAAAGACTAGAAAGGAAGAAGTTACCTGTCTTTATTTGCAGACAACATGAATTTTTATGTAGGAAAGCCTTAAGAATCTACCAAAGAAGTACTAGAAAGAATAAGTGAATTAAACATGATTGTAGGTAAAAAGTCAAGATATAAATAAAAATTATATTTTTATATGCTAACAATTACAATTTATAAATGAAATAAAAATAACATTTATCATAATGTCAAAAATTATGAAATAATTTTGAGTGAGTTTAATGTATAAAGATGTATAAAACCACTACATTGACGACCACAAAATATTACTGAGAAAATGGTAGCTAAATGGCAAGGTATACTATCCTCATGGATTAGGTAACTAATATTTGATAAGATGTCCACTGTTGCCAAATTGATCTACAGAGTCAATATCATTGCAATCAAAATCTGAGCAGCCTTTTTAGAAATGGAGATGTTTATTTTAAAATTTACATGGAAATGTAGAATGTTTAGAAGGGTCAATAACTACTTTGACAAAGGACGAAATTGAATAATTTATACTATCTGATATCAAGACTTACTATAAAGCTACAGTGATTGAGGCAGTGTGATGTTGGTATAGGATAGACAAAAAACTCAATCTAATAGAATAAAGCCCAGAAATAAACATACACATTCAGCAAAAGAGGAAAGGCTAGTCTTTTCAAAGGCATTGCTAAAACAACTGAATATCCATATGTGGAAAAAAAATAACCTGAATTCCACCCCACACTATATACAAAAATTAATTCAACATGGGTTATAGACCTATAAATCACCTAGAAGTAAACATAGGGTAATATATTTACAACTTGGTGTAGACAGAGATTTCTTAGAAAACAAATAGTATTAATCTTGAAAGAAAAAAGGATAAATTGGACTTTACCAAAATAAAAAAAATTTCTGAATATCAAAATAAACTGTTGAGAAAATGAATAATTATGCCATAAACAGAGAGAAAATATTTGCAATATGTATTTACATGATAGAATATATACAGAACCCCTATTTTTAAAAATGGCCAAAGGTCTTGAAAACCACTTCACAAGGGAAAATATAGGAATGGTTGCTAAGCCATTTCAGTAGTCATCAAGGAAATGCAAATTAAAACCACAAAGAGGTGCCATTTCACACCCACTAGAATTACTATAATTAAAAAGTTTCACAATACCATGTGTTGGTGAGATTGTCCCCCTACATTTCTGTGAGAAAAGAAAACTATAAACCATTTTGAAGAATGGTTAGTCAGTTTCTCACAGATTCAAGCATATGTCTATTCTATGACAAGAAATTCCACTCCTTGGTATTTATCCAGGAAAATTAAAATCATGTCTTCAAAAATCTTGGGCACCAATATTTATAACAACTGTATTCCTAATAACCCCCAAACAAGAAACAGCCTAAATACCCATCATCAATTGAATGTATGCATTTATGTAGTAGTGCATTCAGCAGTGGAATGTTGTTCAGAATTAAAAAGGAATTAATTACTTTAGGCAACAACATGAATAAATCTTTAATACCATGTTGAGCAAAAGAACCCACACACAAAAGAGTACCTTCTGCATGACTACATTTATCAAAGTTCTAGAAGACATGGTAGAAATAATATATAATGGATGCCTCTGGGATGGGCATTTGACTGGAAAGAAGCATGGGGGAATTTTCTGAGATGATGGGAATGCTTTGATCTTGACCTTTTAGTGGTTGTGGTTACATCAGTATAATCTGCATCAAAATTCAATGAACTGTATGCCAAAAATATGTGCATATTAGGGAAACCCTTTGCTTGTAAATCAATTTTAAAAATGTAGTGGAAAGGATAAATAGCAGATGATTGACAAAAATAAAAAGAGAGAAACTCAGTGAACTGAAAGATAAATGTAAGTAATTTACATAGAATGCAGCATAGAGACATAAAAAAATGGAAAATAAGAAAGAGAAATGAGAAGACTTGGGGAATAGAATGAGAAGTTCTTAAAAAGCTTAATTGGAGCCCCAGACAAAAATCATATAGAGAATAAGGGAAAAGTAATATTTAAAAAAATAATGAAAAAATTTTCCGAAATTATAAAAGATACCAACTCTCAAGTAATGGGACTCCAACAAATCCAAACTGGGACATATTGTATTTGTTCAAGCTCCCATTTTTACATAACCAATCACTTCAAAACATAATGGCTTAAAACCATGATAATCATTTATGATCTTACAGTTTCTGTGGGTCAGGAATTTGGAAAAGGTTCAGTTAGGTGGTTCTGACTTGAGGTCTCTGATGCAGTTTTAGTCAGATATTGGCTGGGGCTGCAGTCACCTGGAGGCTTGCAGATCCACTAGGATGAGAGGGTCCAATCCATGACTCACTCATGTGCTGGCAAGTTGATGCTGGCAGTGGTTGGCACCCTTATTTCTTCCCCACATCAGCCTCTTCCTGGGACTGGTTGAGTGTCCTCAGGGCATGGCAGGTGATTCACCTCAGAGTGAGTCATCCAAGAGACCAGGGTAAAGCTATAGGCCTTTTTTAAAACCTACTCTGGGAAGTCACAACAGCACTTCCACTATATTCTGTTGGGCACACAAGGCCAGCCCTGATTTGTTGTGGAAGAGGACACTTCTGAATACCAGGAGAAGTGTATCTTTGGGGCTTTCTTGGATGTTGGCTATTGTGGTAGTGAAAAACCAAAACAAAGATAAAGTCTTAAAAGTTATCTAAGAGAAAAGATAGTTTACATATAAAGAAATAAAAATTAAGCTTTCAGTTGACATGTCAACAGCAGCAATAGATGCTAGAATGTAGTGGAATAATATCTTAAAAGTTCTGAAAGAAAATAAATGACAAACTTGAATTATAAGTCCAGGGAAACTATCTTTCAAGAAGGGTGAAATAAAGATGTTTTTAAACAAAGATAAAGGATATTTACTCCTATATACAAAGGATATGCTTAAGGGAGAAGAAAAATGATCCCTGATGAAGGGTTTCAGATGCAGCAAGGCGTGGTGACCACAGAGAAATAGTAAATGTGTTCAATCATTTAAAAATTATGGCATGAAGTAATAATTATCATTCTAATATATGGTATTAAAATGAGAAAATGCTAAATAACTGAAGAACAACAGCATGTATACTGAGAGTAGGCATAATTAGAATTAAAATTGGAGGAGAAAATGTCATTTTAAAAGAAAGCATCAAAGGAGAAACAGGAAATCCAGAAAACAATCAAAGAGAAAGCACAAATTAAGGGAGTAAAAAATAAATCTAACATATGTAAATGGACTTAACCTTCTAGATAAAAAATGATTGTCAAATAGATTTTAAAAAATAAAAATCAACTATGTGATGCTTGCAAAAGACAGACCTAAAATATGAGGATGCACAAAAGTTAGAATTAAGAGGATGGAGAAAGATATGTCTGGGAAATAATAAATAAATTTAAATGCAGGTTTCATCATGTTAATATCAGGGAATAAATATTCCTTGAGATAAATAGGATTATTTGTAGGATGATGAAAGGGCCTATTTCATCGAGGTGATATAAAAATCCTAATCTTTCAGTTACCTAATAAAATGCTTCAAAAATAAAAAGCAGAATTTGACAGAATAAAGAGATATGAACAGTTACAGAAATTATAATATACCTCTCTCAGAAATGGATAGAATATTTAGACCAAAAATCACTAAAGCTTTAGAAGATGCATACAACCCAATTAATAAACTTGATCTAATGGGCTTGTAGAATATTATTCCCAATAGGTGGAGAATACACATTAATAAGATTTTATCATCTCCTGGGCCATTAAGCAAGTTTCATCAAATAGCAAAAGTAGGAATTGGGCAGGCAGCCCAGCAGAGCTGCTTAAGCTGAGGCTCCTGAGGGGACTGCAGTAGGGGTGGAGGTGCCTGGTGATAGCACAATAGGAATGCCATCTGGGTGATGGACACTGTGGGCAGTCCAGTCTTGGACACAAGTGTCTTTAAGGATGAAAGACTCCTTGTTGGAGTGAGCTTAGTCTCATTCCACAAATTCTGATAAGTAGTATTTTCAACCTTCTTCATCAACTCTTGGCAATATCTGTGAGGAAGCAAAGTAAAGAAAAGTTTTTTTTTGTTTTTTTTTTTTTCAGCAGAGAAAAAATAGGGGAAGTCTGGAAAAAGACCTAAATATGAGAAAGGTCTGGAGTTTGGAAGTGTGTCTCTGGAGGCTGTAGAGGTGTGCTCTTCCATGATAATTAAAAACAATGAGTTTGTTGTGAGGGATGAAGACCCCATTCTATTCTTCTTCTCCAAGTCATGATTGAAATTGTCACCCTGATTTGTTCCAAAATGGATCCCACCTGGGTCTAAGTTGTCTTTATCAGAAAACACAGTGGGTGGGGTTTAAGGATTAAAGAACTAAAGGACCATGAAGACTCTCACATCATTATCTCTCACCTACCCATCTCATAATTTTCTAAGTCTTTCTTCACTTTCCAGGCCAAGGAGTACTGATGAAGGCAATATTGGTTGAGAACCCTTCTGGTTATAATGAATGAATCAAGAACAATATTAAGATGTAGGACAGTTTAAAGAAAAACCCACCTTGTTCTCAGCTGAAGCAAAGTTTATATGATAGCTAGCCTTCTTGGGATTGCTCAGGAGAAAACTTGCTTATAATCCAATAAATCTCAGCTGCCCCTTATCAATAAATGTTCTGTATGATTGTGCTATTACCTCATGTGAGTGATATACCTCAACCAAATTCAGTCTGCCTAGATGCTTTTGTAGAGGATGAGTAACAGAACAACTTAATCTTATGTATAAAGAAGATATAGTATAAAGCATATAAAATGTTTATATTGTTGCCTGATTCTTTATGATCTATCTATTTCTCTATGCTGATATCCCATGATGGCAAACTGTGCTAAAGTGTTTACTGGTGAACTTAGCATATTGCTTAGCATGTAAGAATGAATGAAGGGCCAATGAGCCAAACTCAAAATAGGAACATATAGTTTTTGTTCACTGTTCTCAATGTATTTAAAGTAGAAATCCATATTGAAATAAAAAAATAGAAAAAACCCACAAAAATCATAATTCAGCTCATTGGAATTTTAAAGGTACTTTAAAATAATTCAAGGGCCAGTGAAATTTTAATGAATATTAAAAAACAGAGTTGCACAACTGAGAATAAAGTGCATATCAACACATGTGGATTGCAACTAAAGTGATAGCTTTATAGCCTAAAATGTTTCAAAGAGGAAATAGGAAAGGTTAAAATTAATGAGCTAAGCATCCAACTTAAGAAGTTGGAAAAGAAGGGGACAAAATAAAATCAAAGAAAGGATAAGAAAAAAATAGTAAAATTAAGAACATGAATTAAATATAAAATAAAAAGGATAGAGATGGACAAAAGTTGGCTTTTTGAAAAGATTAATTAAATTTAAAAATCTGTGGAAATATTGGTCAAAAGAAAAAGACAAGAGGTATATATAATGCTATTATAAATAAACATTATTGTACTTAAAGCAGAAATTTACATGGATTAGGAAGTATTTGGGCTTTCTGTATACTATATACTCTGTACTACATGTGAAATCTCTAAATTCTGTACTACATGTGAAATCTCAGGTAACATAGAAAAGATCTAAAAAAAAAAACCTAACCAAACTAATCAAAGGAGATATAGAAAATCTGAATGGTCTTGTACATTGAAAAATTATTAACTCCAAGTACTTAAAATGTTAAACTTATGCAAATTCTTTCATAAAACAGTCAAAATAATTTCCATCTTATTCTATGGGGCTAGTGTAAACTCGATTCTCCAAAGGAAACTCCTAAGAAAGGCAAATTAATGTCAATTCACATTCATGAATTTAGTACATAAATCATGAGCAGAATATTAGCAAACTGACTACTACAATGAATACAAATTCATAGCAATACATCATAACCAGGTTGGATATATTTCAAGAAGGTAAGCATAGTTTAACATTAAAAATTCTATTAAAAAAGCCTTTGGTTTTCTAGTTCTACATGTAAGGAGCTTGGAAGTCACAACTCCTCCTATAACATGTAAAAAGCTGAACAGACTGAAAAATCAACAACTCTTCTTGGGTCTGTAAGAGAGGTGAGAACACAGGGTAAACCACTGCTTTCAGGATTGGAGAGGCTGAATACAGGGAGTCACAACTTATCAGAGCAGAGACTCAAGGGAGAAACCAGTGCTGGGCTAGGGAAACCTGAACTGTAACTAATGAATTGCTGGAGACTCAGTGCAGAGTTAAAAACTCCAGGGGGACCTGGTCATAGGGAGGTCCCCACCCCTTTGTAAGTTTCACTTCCATGAGCTTGACTAGGTTCTTACAGTAAATATCACAGAAAAATCCTCTCATACTTCCAGCAGGAGGAGGGAAAAAGGAACCATTTAAAAATATGACACAGCATTCTGTTCTTATTAACAAGGCCTACCCTCAGAAGAAACTAGTTAACCAGAGCCTGGCCTCCTGGGGTATTATCAGAGTGCAACTGACCTGGAGGAAGGAAAGTACTCATTTTCACTCCACTCTAGCCATCTTGCCCCACTTTAGAGGGGAGAAAAAAACTGACAAACGCTTGTGAAGTTCATAGTCCAGAGGCATAGGCTCACTAAAACACTGATACTTACTCATAGGACCATAGAATTCTTCCCCTACACATTACTAGCACACTATTAAAGGCCTATTTACAGCAGTTCCTTTTGCCAGAACATCATGTCTGGCAATCAAGTAAAAATTACAAGGCACACTAAAAGGCAAAAAACAATTTGAAAAGGCAGAGCAAGCATAAGAACCAGACATGGCAGGATGTTTGAATTATCAAAACAAGGAATTTAAAACAGCTATGATTCATATGCTAAAGGCTCTAATGAATAAAGTTGACAGTGTGCAAGAGCAGATGGGCAATGTAAGCAGATGTAAATACTAAAAAAAATAAATAAATATTAGATATCAAAAACAATGTAACAGAAGTGAAGAATGCCTTTTATGGCCTTATTAGTAAACTCAACACTGCTGAGGCAAGAATCTCTGCCTCAAGATCTACTTTAAGGATATAGCAATAGAAATCTGTAAAACCAAAAATCAAAGAGAACAAAAATTAAAAAACCAGAATATCCCCAGACTGTGGGACAACTACAAAAGGTATAATATACGCATAATGGGAATACTTAGAGAAGATAGAGTGAAAGGAACAGAAGCAATATTTGAAACAATTATGACTGAGAATTTCTCCAAATTAATATCAGACACCAAATCAAAGATCTGGGAAGCTCAGAGAACACCAAACAGAATAAATCCCCCTGCCTAAAAAAACCCCTATACCTAGGCATATTATTTTCAAACTGTAGAAAATCAAGGATAAAGAAAAAAATCCAGGTAAAAGCCAGATGGGGGAAAACACTTTACCTATAGGGGAACAAAGGTAAGAATTACATCCAACTTTTCAGAAACACACAACCAAGAAGAGGGTGGAATGAAATACTTAAAGTGTTAAGTGAAAAGACCACCAACCTAGAATTCTGTACCCTGCAAAATTATCCTTCAAAAATGAAAGAGAAATAAAGACTTTCACAGAGAAACAAAAATTGAGGGAATTTGTTGCCAGCAGACCTGCCTTGCAAGAAATGTTAAAACAGTTCTTTAGCAAGAAGGAAAATAATATATTACGGCAGAAACTCAGATCTACAAAAAGAAAGGAAGAGCATCAAAGATGGAATGAATGAAGGTAAGATAAAAACCTTTATTTTTTTAACTGATCTAACAGATAACAGTTTGTTCAAAATAATAGCAACACTGTACTCAATTGTGTATGTTCATATATGTACACACACATATATATGTTTATGTATAAGTGAAAGGAATAACAGCAATGATATAAGGGATGGGAGGGAGGAATTAGGATTATTTTGTTATTATAAGGTACTTGCACTGCCCATGAAGTGGTATAGTGTCATTTGAAAGTGGACTTGAATTAATTGTACATGTATACTGGAAGCTCTAGGACAAACACTAATGAAAGTTAAAAAAAAGTACAATTGATATGCTTAGAAAGGGGATAAAATTAAATCATATAAAATGCTCAGTTAAAATCACAAAAGGCAGAAAATAGTGTATAACAAAAATAGGAACAAAGAACAAGGGCACCAAATAGGAAATAGTAAAAAATATGATAAATATTAATACAATTGTATCGACTATTACTTTGAATGTCAATGGTCTAAATGCATGAATTAAAAGACAGAGCCTGTCAGAATGAATCAAAAAACAAGACCCAACTATGTGTTCTTTACATAAAATTCACTTTAAATATAAAGACACATATAGGTTAAAGCTAAATGGATGGAGAAAAAATACCATGTCAACACTAATCTAAAGAAAGCAGTAGTAGTTATATTAATTTCAAACAGAGCAGACTTAAAAGCAGCAAGAGTTATCAGGGATAAAGAAGGGCATTACACAATAATAAAGGGCTTAATTCTCCAAGAAGACATAGAAATTCTTAATGTTTATGTGCCTAACAACAAAGCATCAAAATACATGAGACAAAGCCTGCTAGACCTGCAAGAAGAATAGATTAATCCACTATCTTAAGTGGAAACTTCAATACCACTCTGTCAGAAATGGACAGATCTAGCAGACAGAACATCAGTAAGGACACAGTTGAACCAAACAATGCCATCAATCAACTGGATATAATTGACATCTATAGTCTACTTTATCCAACAACAACAGGCTACACATTTTTTCTTAAACTCACATGAAACATTAACCAAGATAGACCACATTCTGGGCCATAGGACACACCTTAACACATTTAAAAGAATAGAAACACAATGTCTGCTCTTAGACCACATGGGAATAAACTAGAAATCAATAACAGAAAGATAATTGGAAAACCCCAAAAAACGTGGAGATTAAACAACACACTTTTAAATAACACATAAGTCTAAGAAGAAACATCAACAGAAATTTAAAAATATTTTGAACTATGGCCAGGCACAATGGCTCACACCTGTAGTCCTAGTACTCTGGGAAGCTGAGGCAGGAGGATTGGTTGAGCTCAGGAGTTCAGGACCAGCAAGACTCCATCTCTACAAAAAATAAAAAAAATTAGCCAGGTATGGTGGTGCATGCCTATAGTCCCAGCTATTTGGGAGGCTGAGGCAGGAGGATCACTTGAGTCCAGGAGTTTGAGGTTGCAGTGAGCTATGATGATGCCACTGCACTCTAGCCAGGGTCACAGAGTGAGACCTGTCTCAAAATATATATATATACATATATATTTTGAACTAAATGGAAATGAAAACACAACTTATCAAAATTTGTGGGATGCAGCTAAAGCATTGCTTAGAGGGAAATTTATAGCATTGAATGCATGTATTAGAAAAGAAGAAAGATCTAAAATCAATTGTCTATGCTTCTACCTTAGGTAACTAGAAAAAAAGGGCAAATTAAATACAAAGTAAGCAGAAGAAAATAAATAATAACAATTAGAGCAGAAATCAATGAAATTGAAACAGGAAATTAAGAAAGAAAATCAATCTAACCAAAAGATGCCTCTTTGAAAAGATCAATAAAATCACTAAGTTTCTAGCCAAACTAGCTAAGAAAAAAAAGTGAGGACATAAATTATTACTATTAAACATGAAAGAGGAGACATCACTACAGAGTTGATGGATATTAAAAGGATAATAAAGAATACTATGAACAGCTTTATGTCCACAAATTTTATAACCTAGATGAAATGGACTAATTCTTTGAAAGACACAATCTGTCAAAAGTCACACAAAAAGAAATAGACAGTCTGAATAGACCTGTATCTATTAAAGAAATTGAATTAATAATTAATAACCTTGTGAAGCAGAATGCACCAGGCTCAGATAGGTTCACTGGTGGATTCCAGCCCACATTTAAGGAAGAAATTATACAAATTCTTTACAATGTCTTTCAGAAGACAAAGCAGAGGGAATACTCCCTAACTCATTTTATGAGGTCATCATTACCTACCCTAATACTGAAAGCAGACAGAGACATTACAGGAATAGAAAACTACAAATCAATATCTCTCATGAACGTAGATGCAGAAGTCCACTACAAAATATTAGCAAATAGGATCCAACAATGTATAAAAAGAATTACACACTACAACCAAATAAAGTTTATTCAAGGTATGCAAGGCTGGTTCATCATTTGAAAGCCGATTAATATAATCCATCACATCAAGAGACTGCAAATGCAAAATTACATGATCATGTTAATAAATGCAGAAAAACCATTTGACAAAATCCAACACTGTTCCATGATAAAAACTCTCAGTAAACTAGGGGTAGAGAGGAACTTCCTCAACTTGATAAAGAATATCTTCAAAATCCTACAGCTAACGTCATACTTAATGGGAGAGACTAGAAACTTTCTAAGACAGGAGTAAGGCAAGGACAACCCCTCTTATCACTCCTTTCCAACATCATACTGGAAGTTTTTGTTAAGGCAACAAGACAAGAAATAAAAGGTATGCAGATTGAGAAAGAAGCAAGCTCTCTTTGCTTACAGATGACATGATTGTCTGTATGGAAAATCTATAAGAATCAACAGAAAAGTCTCCTGGAACTAATAAGTGATTATAGCAAGGTTGCAGGATACAAAGTTAACATACAAAAGTCAGTTGCTTTCCTACATATTAGCAATGAATAAGTGGAATTTTAAATTAAAAACACTGTATCATTTACATTGATAGCCTCAAAAAATGAAATACTTAGGTTTAAGTATAACAAAATATATGCAAGGTCTATATAAGGAAAACTACAAAATTCTGATGACAGAAATCAAAGAACTAAATAAATGGAAAGATATTTCATGTTCATGGATAGGAAGACTCAGTGTCCTCAAGATGTCAGTTCTTCCCAACATGATCTATGGAGTCAATGTAATTCATATCAAAATCCCAGAAAGTTATTTTGTGGGTAGTGATAAAATGGTTCTAAAGTTTATATGGAGAGGCAAAAGATCCAGAATCGCCAACACAGTATTGAAGAACAAAGTTGGAGGACTGACCTACCCAACATCAAGACGTACTATATATCTACAGTACTGAACTCAGTGTGGTATTGGCAAAATAATAGATAAATAGATCATGGAACAGAATATAGAACCCAGAAATAGACACACATAGTCAACTAATCTTTGACAATAAGCAAAGGTAATACATGGAGCAGAGTTAGTCTTTTCAACAAATGGTGCTGGAACAATGGGACATCCACATGCAAAAACGTGAATCTACATACAGACTTTGCACCCTTTAAAAAAATTATCTCAAAATGCATCACAGACCTTAATGTAAAATGCAAAACTGTAAAACTCCTAGAAGATAACATAGAAGAAAACCTAGATGACCTTGAATATGGCAATGACTTTTTAGATCCAACACCAAAGACATGATCCATGAGAGAAATAATTGGTAAGCTGGACTTCATTAAAATTAAAAATGTCTACTCTGTTAAAGGCAATGTCAAGATAATGAGAAGACAAGTCACAGACTGGGAGAAAATATTTGTAAAAGACATATCTGATAAAGGACTGTTGTCAAAATATACAAAAAGCACTTAAAACTAAACATTAAGAAAATACACAGCTTGATTAAATAATGAGCAAAAACCTGAATAGACACCTCATCGCAGAAGATATACAGATGTCAGATAAGCATATGAAAAGATGTTCATATAGGGCATTGCAAATTAAAATGATATACCACTATACATGCATTAGAGTGGCTAAATTCTGGGACTCTGACAACACCAGTGCTGGTGAGGATGTGGAGCAACAGAAACTACCATTCATTGTTGGTGGGAATTCAAATGGTACAGCCGCTTTGGAAGACAGTTTGGCATTTTTTTACAAAACAAAACATACTTTTACCTTATGATCCAGCAATCATGTTCCTTGATTTTTACCCAAGGGAGTTGAAAACTTCTGTCCACACAAAAACCTGCACACAGGTATGTATAGTAGCTTTGTTTATAATTGCCCAAACTTGGAAGCAACCAAGATGTCCTTCAGTAGGTGAATAGATAAATTGTACTAAATCCAGACAATGGAGTATTTTTCAGTGCAAAAAAATGCACTATCAAACCGTGAAAAGACATGGAGGAAACTTACATGCATATTACTGAGTGAAAAAGGCTACATAACTGTATTATTCCAACTATATGACATTTTGTAAATGGCAAAACTATTGGAGACAGTAAAAAGATCAGTGGTTGCCAGTGTTTGGAGAGGGGCAGAGGGATGAATAGGCAGAACACAGAGGATTTTTAGGGCAGTGAAAATATTTTATATGAATCTATAATGATAGATACATGTTATTATACATTTGTTCAAACTCATAGGCTATATAACACCAAGAGTGAGCCCTAGTGTAATATGGACTTTGGGTGTGATTATAATATGTCAATGTAGGTTTGTCAATTATAACAAATGTTCCACTCTGGTGGGGGATGTTGATGATGGGGAAAGCTATTCATGTATGGGAGCAAGAAGTATACGGGCAATCTCTGTACCATTTCTTTCAATTTCACTGACTGCTCTAGAAAAATAAAAAAAAAAATTTAAATTTTATTAGATTACTACCTGAACAGGTTAAAAGAGAAAAACAATTATATAATCACCTCAACAGATGCCAAGAAAATTTTAATACACTTCTACATTCACTTATGATAAAATTTCTTAGTAAACTATGAAGAGAAATAAATTTTATTATTCCAATGAAAGGGACCTAACAAAATTTAGAGCAAACACTGTACGTAATTATGAAACATTAGAAGTATTCTCTTAAAAGTCAGTGCTATTTAGTATTTTACAGGTGGTCCTATCTCATGCAGCAAGATGTAGATAAAATCCAGGTGATATGATTAAAGCTATAGAAATTCAAAATGTAACAACAACTTAATAGAATTAAGTAGAGAGTTTAGTATGGTTGTGGATGTAAGATTAATAATACAAGAACTCGGTGTATTTTTAAATACCAGAAACATAGTTGATAAGTAGGAATAAAAATGCCATTTATAAAAAGCGTGAAAATATAATGTATTTATGACTAAATTTAACAAAAGTGTGTAAAAGCTTTATTGAGAAACTTATAAAAATTTATGGAAAGATATTTAAAAGACCTAAATTAATAGGTAACATGGCTCATTCTCTCTTCTGTTGGGCACAGAGCTAGACAACATATTTCGGCCTTCTTTCTGGTTAGTTGTGACCATGTGGCATAGTTCTAACAAGTGAAATGTTAGCCAACGTGATGTGCATCACAGTTAGACCCGGTCTATAAAGATTTTGTGCAGTTGATCTCTATGCACTCTTTATAGCTTGTTGCCAGTGAATGCAGTTGATTTGAAGTTGACAGAACCCTAAGATGGAAGGAACCTGTGTCTTTGAATCATTTTCTGCTTAGCTACAGATTTAATACACTTCCAGTGGGAATTCCAGCAGAGCTTTTCATGAAGCTTAGAAAGCTGATTCTAAACCTTTACATAGAATAACCAAGGGCCAAAAATAGCCAAGACATTTTTGAAGACAAAAAAGGAGAAGAGGATGGAAGGAAATTGCTCCCTCAGATATGAGAACTAATTATTATGCTATAGCTCAACTAATTATTAATGGAGGAAATGCAAGTTCAAACCACAGTGACTTTATACTTACAGATGGCAAAAAATAAAAAGTTTATATTATTAATACTAAATGATGGTGCGAATGTAGAGCAATCGGAACTCTTATACATTGCTGGTGAATGGGGTGGCAATGTAATACATTCCCTTTAGAAAATAATTTGGCAATATCTACTAAAGTTGAAGATACCATATCTCTGACCCAGCATTTTTACTCTCCTACACATGTCCACTAAGTAACATAGAAAACGATGCCAATAGAAGCATTTTTGTAACAGCACACAGTTAGAAATAACACCAATGCCCATTAACAGCATAATGGACAAAAAATCATGGTGTGTTAATTCAATGGGGGTGTGATACAGCAGTGAAAATAAATGGACTCCCATATGGGTTAAGTTCACTAATATAATTTTTGAGTGAAAAAGGCAATTTGCCCAAGAATAGATATGTTAAGATTTATGTAAAAATTAAAAAAATAAGAACTATAAAGTATTTAGGGATATCAGGTATGTGGTTAAATTAGAAATGAATGCAAACAAATGATAAACACAAAAGTCAGAGTAATGGTGACCTCTTAGCAGTGGGCAGGAGGGCACTGTGGGAGAAGCACAGAGGGCTTCTGTATTGGTTCTGTTCTAGTTATTAAACTAGTGGCAGGTGCAGGGCTGTTTTTATTCTCACACTTTATAACTTGTTTGTGTGTCACATTATTTTATATGTACCAAGTATTTCTAACTTGAAAAATAAAAATAATCATGAACTACAAACATATTCTTATTGCCAGACCATTATTAGCTACACTTATTAAGTGACAGTTAAGTTTTTCCCACCAATGTGCTTAATACATGCTGTTGCTTCTCCCTTAAATAGCTTCTACTTCCTCATTAATTTACCTGTAATAAGAAGGTTCCTTTTGAAACCTGGTTCAAATCTCACCTCATACAAGTTTCCGTGACCTTCCTAGACCTCAACATACCTTATTGAAACTGATTAATGGTTATCTCTTCAGTCAGTTTTTTCAAACATTGGTTGAACATTTGCTATGGTACAAATGCTGCATGTGTACAAGATGAATAGTATATAATGCCTCTTCTCAAGGAGCTAGATTTATTCACAAACAATTAGACAGTACTGCCATTAGGGATGTAATTGTAGAAAACAAACGGTGTTAAAGAATCTCATAGGAGAGAGGAATTGATTCTGTAAATTCACAGAAGGCTTCAAAGAGGTGGTGGCATGTGAAATGAGTCTCAAAAATTTTTCCAGTTTGTCCATGTGTACACAAAGCTTCCCTTCATCTTGCCCACCTTCTACTAAATACTCTTAAATATTTCAGCTGAATCACCATGTCCGTATAAAGAATGGGTCATTGCTATGAAAGACTCATCCACCCCATACCTCAGCCTCTCCCACTCACATCTACTCCATCGAAACCATCATGGTTACCTCTTTTAGTGGATGGATGTTAGCAGAAGGACACTAAGTCAACTTTGGTTGTTGGTGGATAGGATAAACAGATTCCATTTTACCCTTGTCTAGACTTGGGTAAAGTAAGTGCACTAAATTTGCCACATAAATTTTTTTTGGAATGTTATGTCTCCATGAATCATCTGGCTTAATTAGACTGGTTATTTTGTGTCTATTTTTATGTGACCGAGAGAACCAATATCTGACAAATTTACTGACCCTGAGAGAAATTTCTGGGAAAAAGCTCATACTTACTGGACACCAGCTCCGGCAAACCACAATGCTAATTTTTCTATTTCTGAATGGTGCAATCATCATGCAGATTTAGAGTCATTTTAAAACCTTCTAGTTTGTTAAAATCTTTGGCAACAATGTTTTTAAGCTTTCAGCATAACATAAGCCATCTTTAATGGTGGGAATTTAAATGAGACAAGGGAAAACCTGTGTACAGCTTTTCCAGATATTCTTCTTAAAAACCCAGTTTTGCCAGTAGAATTTCGAAAAAAAAAAAGGGTTGGGGGGAAAGTCTATTTCCTTGTCTCCTAGATTGATCCTTGTAAAATTTAAGTCATTTCATGCCACATCTCTTCTCTTAATCCTACAATGACTTTTTAGAAAACAGAGTTCTTTCTGTGGCTTAAAAACCACTCTACAGCTGGGTACAGTGGCTCATACCTATAATCCCAGCATTTTGGGAGGAGGGAGGATTGCTTGAGCCCAGAAATTCAAGACCAGCCTGGGCAACATAGTGAGATCCTGTCTCTAAAAGAACAAACAAACAAACAAACCAAACAAACCACTCCATAATGTGCTCTCACTTCCTGCCTTTCTCTCCCTCACACATTATGGCCCAGCCACTCCGGCCTTCTTGCCAGTTCTCAAGCCTAAGTGCATGTTCCCATCTCGGGGCTTTGCACTAGCTCTTCCTTCTGGCAGGATCACTCTTGTTCAGATACTTACAAGAGCTCTCATCTTATTTACTCAGATTTCCACTCAAATCTGTTCCAGTGCCACCTCCTCGGAAAGTCTTTTGATATGTAATGGTATTCAATAAATATGTGTTTAATGAATAAATGGAGGGACTTACCTTTGCTTAGAGGAGATGGGGTGAAAAAAAGACTGCGGTTTTGTGGTGGTATCCATGGTGGCATAAGACAGAAGTAGCATAATTTTTGTAGAAAACACATAGAACTTGACATAAAAGATTTGGGACCTTCTCTATCAGGCGTATGACTTTGTTGTTTTTTTTTTTTATGTTGATTCAGTGATTTTTCTTTCTTTCTTTCTTTCCTTTCCTTTCTTTCCTTTCTTCTTTCTTTCTTATTACAGGGGTGCAGACGTTTAGGTTACATGCATTGCCTTTACTCTGCCCGAATCAGAGCTTCAAGCGTGCCCATCTCCAGAGAGTGGGCTCTGCACCCCTTAGGCGTGAATTTACCCATCCCCTCCTCCCTGCTCTGACCTGACCGACACCCGATGAATGGTACTTCCATATGTGCATGTAAAAGTTGATCAATTAATATGTTACTTCCATATGTGCACATATAAGTTGATCAATTAGTATCAACTTGATGGTGAGTACATGTGGTGCTTGTTTTTCCGTTCTTGAGATACTTCACTTAAAAGAATAGGCTCCAGTTCCATCCAGGATAATACAAGAGGTGTTAGTTCACCATTTTTTTTTTTTGGTTGAGTAGTACTCCGTGGTGTATATATACCACATTTTTTTAACCCACTCATGTATTGATGGGCACTTGGGTTGTTGCCACATCTTTGCAATTGTGAATTGTGCTGCTATAAACATTCGAGTGCAGATGTCTTTATTATAGAATGTCTTTTTTTCCTTTGGGTAAATACCCAGTAGTGGGATTACTGGATCAAATGGTAGTTCTACTTTTAGTTCTTTGAGGTATCTCCATACTACCTTCCATAGAGGTTGTACTAGTTTGCAGTCCCACCAGCAATGTATAAGTGTTCCTGTCTCTCTGCATCCATGCCAACATTTATTGTTTGGGGACTTTTTGATATAAGCCATTCTCACTGGAGTTAAGTGGTATCTCATTGTGGTTTTGATTTGCATTTCCCTGATGATTAGAGATGTTGAGCGTTTTTCCATATGTTTCTTAGCCATTAGTCTATCTTTCTTTTGACATGTTTCTATTCATGTCCTTTGCCCATTTTTTAATGGGGTTGTTTGATTTTTTTCTTGTTGATTTTCCTGAGTTCTGTATAGATTCTAGTTATTAGTCCTTTGTCGGATGTGTATCAGGCACATGACTTTGTATAGGTCTGAATGTCCACTTCCTCTGCCAAATGGATTAGACCAAAGTTGATATGATCAATGGAGAAAAAGAAAGTGATGTTTTAATAAATTTTAAAACTTTAATATAATTATTGCCATCTCTTTGGGCCAATATGCAAATATTACAAAAGCTAAACCAGCAATTCAAATGAAAATATACCACTTTCAGAGCTAGAAAAACTCTCCTGAATAGCTAATGAACTTCTAGTCATCCTTAAAAGAAAAACTTAAATACAATTAAAAAAATGAGCTGAAAGGCTGTTATAAACTAACAAAATATAATATTTTCATATACGTGTGCATACAAATACAGTTATAAGCATTGCTTTCTTTTCTTTTAAATTTCAGTCTTCATAAAATTAGCTAGGATTTTCATATTGACTCTTTCTCTGAGGAATAAGTAGATGTGCTCATCTCAGCTGGTTACAGATTTTAATTTTGTAATATCTCCAGTCATCTCTTAGATATAATCTTTGTGAGTCATTCTGTGTGGATGAAAGAAAACAGTAAAAGCCCACTTCAAATTAGGTCTTTTAAATCCCTCTTTTCCAATAAGAAAATCCTTGCAGTTGTGTTATAAATACTAAAAAGTGTCAGTAAAAAGGTAAATTTCTAAGAAATTTATTTAAGGTAAAACAAAGATTTTAAATATTAGTATTTGAATAAATAAATGGGGGCTGGATTTTATAGTTCACTGACTCATACATTTTTAGGTGAGGGCTTATTTTAATATGTTACCTTTTTTATTTAGTTTTTTAGCCAAGATTCTTGCTGTATTATTGAGATATTCCATTTGTAATAAAGCTATGAAAATGTGCACATTGAAGTCCAGGAATAATTCATGTGCCTGTTTATTTGAGAAATGTGAAGGGTGGTGTTTTAAATATGAGATCTGTATATATTGGGGATGAAAAGTATGTGCTAAGTACTCCTGTGGAAGGAAACCAACTGTTTGTTTTGCAAGGCGGGATGTCAGTCATATACACTGCTTCAATTCAATGGGGGGGCTTCTGTAGCTCCAGCCTTTTTTCTTATCTGTTCTGTGCATGGAGTTCATTGAATAGAGTCTCAGAGAAGTGGAAGGACCTATTCTGTAAAGACAGAGGAGGGTAGCACTAATTCATTAACCTGGGAGATTTCCTAATCCTTAGTCAGGGCCAAGCTCAAATGTCACCTCCTAATAACATCTTCCCCAAACATCTTCTTCCTAATGTTCCAGAAATATATGTTTTTTTTTTTCCTTCTGAGTTTATATTTTGTTCTGTTATGTCATACACACATTTTTGGTCATGTTGAGGGGTGGGGAACTTGCAGCCTGAAGGCCACATGTGGCCTTGTAGGTCCTTAAGTGCGACCTTTCGACTAAATCCAAATTTTACAGAACAAATCCTAGATTTGTTTTTAAAATAAAATAAAAATATAAAAGATGAACAAAAATGTATTGATAAAAATATTAAAAAAAGGAGTTTATTAAAATAGAAGGCTGCAGGTTCCCCACCCCAAAGCCCGACCTCTGCTGGGTGCTGAATGTATGTTTTTAGAATAAATACAGTAGTGTAGACGCTCCTTACCACTCACCTCCCTAGAGAGACTGAAAGTGTACAGAGCCCAGCTGAAGTTGGGATGGGATTGCACTGGCTTTGCTCTGGACTGATGAAAAGTATAGGGTACAAACATTGTGTATAATGGTTTTTAAAGACTCCAGAGTTTTAAGCTCCACTTCTTCTTAGTAGTAGCCCCTTTCCCCAACTCTCAATTTTGGTATTATTTTTACGTCCATGAAGGAGCTTTAAGTGCACAGGGGTCCATCATATCCCCCTTGTCTCCTCTTCCCAATAAATACCACCATTGAATTGAAAATGTTTTTGGTCTTGCTTGCCCTGAGCTTCAGATTGCTGATACGGCTCCTCTTTGCTAAACCATTCCTCTCGTCTTTTAGGGGCCGTGGGCATAGAGGTGTGTGCATGGAACTTTCTCCAGTGCAACTAGATGCACACCTGATCCTGTAAAGGAATATATGAGAGGGTCTATGTGTGCATGTGTGTGTATGTGTGTGTGTGTGTGTTCATGGTGTGAAAGGAAGGGTGGAGGTGTAGAAAGAAGATTTGGGAAGTTAGGAGGAGACTTAAAGAAGAACATGGATTTTATGGTCTCTAAAAAATTTCTTTGACATTCTTTGCCAGGTTGACTTTGGATTTGCTAAGAAAATAGGATCTGGACAGAAAACATGGACATTCTGTGGGACTCCAGAGTATGTAGCTCCTGAGGTCATTCTCAACAAAGGACATGACTTCAGTGTGGATTTTTGGTCACTGGGTATTCTAGTGTATGAGCTCCTAACGGGCAAGTATGTACCTTCAAGTTTCATATAGCCTCTTTTTCAGAGAAATGCAAAAGTAACTTACTAGTGATAAAGTATATATTAATATAATTTAGGAGTTTAACATTTTGGAAATGTTTTAAACTATGATGCCTTTTCCTCTTTACATTATTTCATGTACAATGAGCTTACTAGCTTATAACATGGAGAAAAGATTCAGGAAGGTGAAGGAGAGGGATATAGAATTGCTATGGTTTACCTAAAATGGCAAGGCCCATTATGATAGATAACATATTAAGTATGTGAAGGTTTTGATAATCTAGCATAAAAATAAGAGAAGGAATGAAAGTTGTAGGCTACATTATTATTTCTTTTTTTAATAGTTGAGAAAAGAGCAATCCTAATTCAGTTAAATCCATTGATCAATTAAACTAAATTTATCCATGCTTTTCCATCTTCCCAACATATCATTAACCAGAAATGCTAAGAGAAAGCCCCATTGCTGGATTTAAATTTTGTTCTGCTTGTCAGCTCCTTTCTAAAGGTGCTAATGAGCAAAGACAAGACACCACAGGGGTTTTAGCAGTTAAAATTGAATTGCCATTCCTGAAGAGATTAAAGGACTATATTAATGAATCCAGGATCTCAAATATTTAATGCACATACACATACATTCACATACACATACATAGGCTAGATGTAATATTACCTCACATTTGTAAAGTACTTTACAAAGCACTTACATGTGTATCATCTAGTTTAGTTTTCACAAACCTGTATGGAAGATAAGACAGGAATTTTTATTATTAGTTTATGATTTAAATTTTTATTATGATTATTTTATGACTTAAATGTTATAGATTAGAAAACCAGGTGAGAGAACTACCTGCCTACGATCAGTAATTTGATCCCAGGTCTTCTGATTCTAAATGTGACGCACTTTCCATTACATAGTGTGCCATATATATATGTTTATGATATAAAGCATGGACACACACGCACATGATTTAAATTAATGTTCTTTATAGTTTTCTATTTCTCCTTCTCATTAACTGATTTGATTATTCCTGTAACCCTTTATAATCAAATATTCTCAATCTTAATTTCAGAGAGGATTTGCATATGAAATAATTTAAGAAATATGGGAATGAGTCCATTGGTGGGGATACAGTCTTAACATATACTTTACAAAAAGAGAGTTTCATAGAATCTTTTTGAACTTTTTACACTACAAACTTCAATGTTTGATTTCCCGTGGCTACATTTAACATCTTCGTCCACATGCATTGAGCAAACAGATATGAAAGATCATTTTATATTATCTGTAATCATTTTGAAATATTCATTGCTTAAGATTCTGAAGGAAAGAAGAGAAAATTTCCAGACAGTCATTCAGAGAGAAAAGCCATTTAAGGTTTTGGGCACAAGGAATTCTATTTCAAGAATTTGTTTCCTCCTCCCTGGGAAATTTGTCAGCTGCATTTCTAAGAGATACTCGATGGTTAGTGCAGGTAGCTGGAGAATATACATCTTGTTCTTCATCAGCTGGAATCAATTGTTAGAAGGAGTAAGGAAATAAAGTGAGGGAATAAGGAAGGGGGAAAAACCCAATAACTTAGATTTGCTAAGGTGGCCTTGAGTTGTCATAAAGAAGTTGGGAAATTGTTTTTGTAAATGTTTTTAGGGTAGGGCATGAGAAAAATTAATTTTAAATGCCCTGAATTCCAGAGTGTCAGAAGGTAAATGAAAATGAAAACATGACTAAAGAACAGAATAAAACAAAGAAACAAAGGAAAATAATTCAGTTGTAAATATGTAAATAAGTTGAAAATAACATAGCAATAAGTTTTTCCTACCTCATTTTCTTTATAAGTGAAACAGATTATTGAAAAGTTGGTGCACTGACCTTGTTTCAAGTTTATTACCAAGGGTGGGAACTCTCAGTATCAAAAGGTCTCGAGCATGGCTGAGATACAGCAGAGTAGTTCATGCAGGTCATCTTTAATTCTCAAAAATTAAATAGCATGATAGAATAGATGTGGAAGGGATTTTAAAAACAAAGTGTATGCATTAAAATGTTATCCAAATTCAGTGGTCAATTCGTAATAATTTTTTACTCATCTTAGCAACACTTTCTTCAAAATACTCTCTTTTGCTTGGTTTGTAGGACCTTCTTTTCTTTCCTTTTCCCACACTGGTGGTTCCTTCTCAGTCTCCATTGATGGTTTCTTCCCATCTTCCTAAGCTCTTAGCATTGGACCACTTCAGTCCTTGACCTCTTTCCTACCCACTCACTTCCTGGGTGATATCATCAAGCCCCATGGCCATAAATACTGTATGGTGACTCCCAAATTATATCTCCATCTCTAACCTCTTCCCTGAATGCCAGACTCATAAATCCAACCCTGCCTGCTTAGCATCTCCATTTGGATGTTCAAAACATAACTCTTGATTCCCTTCCACATACCCTGCTATGCACCACCCCCGTTTTCTCCTTTTAGTAAATGACAGCTCCACTCTATTGTCACCTAGGCCAAAACACTAGCATCATTCTTGAATCCATTCTTTCTGCCACATGCCACATTCATCCCATTAGCAAATACTGTTGGCTTTACCATCTGTCTTAGTCAGCTCTGGCTGCTATAACGAAATACCACAAACTGGGTGGATTAGACAGCAAACAGTTACTTCTCACTGTTCTGGAGGTTGGAAGTCCCAGATCAGAGTGCCAGAGGGTTCAGGTGAGGGCCCTCTTCCAAGTTGCAGACTGCCAACTTCTCCTTGTATCCTCAAATGGTGGAAAGACAGCCAGCTAGCTCTCTGACCTCTCCTTAGAAGGGCATTAATCCCATTCATGAGGGCTCCACCTCATGACCTAATTATCTCCCACAGGCCCCACCTTCAAACACCATCACATTGGGATTAGGGTTTCAGCATATGAATTTGGGGGGATACAAACATTCATTCCATTGCACAGTCTAAATAGCTCTAGAATCCAGCCACATCTCACCACTTTCACCATTACTGTCCTGGGCAAGGCTAGGCCTTCTCCCCGCCCCTCACTACCGCTATCACAGTTTATCCTCCACATATTATAAAAAAGCTTACCCTGGCTGTCATAAATTAGATCGTCCTACTCAGAATATATTCCCAGGTCCTTACCATAGTCCATTAGTTCTATGTGATGTTTCCCTCATCTCTTAGAGTCCTCTCTTGCTTCCTTACTCCACCAGCCACATTGCCCACCCCACTGCTCCAAGACTGCCCAGGCCCACTCCTGACTTCTGGCCTTTGTACTTTCTGTCTTGGAACCCTATGCCACAGATAACAGTGTGGCTCATTTGCTCCCTGTCTTTACTCATACCTCTGCTCAATTGTCACCTTATGAGACAGGATTTTCCTATCCCCTCTGTCTCAAAAAACATACCTTCTCTCTGTCACTCTCTGCCCCTTCCTTGTTTCCCTTTTTAGTGATCATCACCACCTGATCAATTACCTGTATGTGTGTGTATGTCCCTTGCTAAGTGATAGGAAATTAATGAAATGATTTTCTAGGTTATATCCAGATTTGTTATAAAACAACTGATGAGAGAGAGAGACACAAAGAGAAAAAGAGAGAGAGACAGAAAGAGAGAGAGGAAGGAAGGAAGGAGAAAGAAGGGAAGGGAAGGGAGGAAAGAAGAAAAGGAAGAAGGAAGGAAGGAAAGGAAGGATGGATGGAAGGAAGGAAGAAAGAAAAGAAAGAAAATAAGTTCCAGACGTGTCCCAGGTTCTGGTCTTAATGTGTCCTCTTTTGAATTTTCCCTAGCCCACCCTTTTCTGGGATTGATCAAATGATGACCTACAATTTGATTCTCAAAGGAATTGAAAAAATGGATTTTCCTAGAAAGATAACAAGGCGACCTGAGGATTTGATCCGGAGGCTTTGCAGGTGAGAATGACAGTTGGTAACCCCTTGTCTTGTAAAAAAGTGTGAGGGCTTCGGTTTCTGTTTCTACACATATTAAAATTAGGTAAATATTTACTTTTTGTATTTCTCTATGTAGCTAAATTATATTTAAGGAAAATCATCTTCTGATTTGCAGTCTAAGTTAGGCTTTGAGTTTACCTCATGTTACAGAATTACAATACCTACTTATACTTCAAAAAGAGATCTAACTTTTCAAGTAACTTTTGGGAATCATCTTTATCTGTTATACACCAAAATAGAACCATAAACCATAGGTTAAAAAAGGAGAAATAATCTCATTATTTTGATAGAAAATCAGTGGTGATGATGAAGTGTTACTATATGGCCTCTTTCATCTCCATTTCTAAAAAAGGACTCCTTTAGTCTTATTTTAAATTACCCCCAAATTTCTAATGGCCATTGAAGATCACTTATTAGATAATAGGAGACTTCTAGATTCTTTGCTTAAACTTCGTTTTGCTGCTTTTTTTTCTGGCCATTTGAACCTTTTTTAGTGTTTTTTTTTTTTTTGAGACAGGGTCTTGCTCTGTCACCTGGGCTAGAGTGCACTGGCATCATCATAGCTCACTGTAACCTCAAACTCCTGGACTCAAGCGATACTCCTGCCTCAGCTTCCCAAGTGGCTGTCACTGCAGGTGCATGCCACCACGCCCGGCTAATTTTTCTATTTTTTTTTGTAGCGATGAGGTAACACTCTTGCTCGGGTTGATCATGAACTCCTGGATTCAAGCAATCCTCCCTCCAGTCTCGGCCTCCCAACGTGCTAGGATTACAGGCATGAGCCACCGCACCCGGGCGTGAACTGTTTTTGAGCACTAAAATTTAATAAATTTAGAGGGTAATTCCTAGTTGTGGGTTGCCAATAGGAATTCCTGCATGCTTCTAAGATTCCAGCTTAGAAGTAAATGATTCCCTTCAGCTTTTTCTAGTTTTCTTAGCAGAGTTAGCAAGATAGTGTCCTCCTGTCCTTTTAAACATTTATTCATAGTTCATTTAAAGCACTAGTTTATATATATATATGTGTATGTGTGTGTATATGTGTATATATATATATGTTCCTAACTCTAATTCAATTGTGGCTCCTCCAGGAAGGGGGCCATGTCTTTTTTATCTGCCTATACTCAGATGTCTGGTCTATAGTAGAAACTCAATGAATGTTGTTAAATATATTAATTAATAACAAATAAATGTTAAATTTTAATTTAAAATTTACTCAAGTATAATCATTATAAATTGTCTTTTAAAAATTATTATTTTAGGCAAAATCCAACAGAAAGGCTGGGAAATCTGAAGAATGGAATCAATGACATTAAGAAACACAGGTATATAGTTACTACTTTGCCCAGAAAAACAGAAATTTATAGAACAATGTGGTAATCTTGACAGCTTCTCTCAGGAGGCCACAGAGGTTCCTTTACAGACTCAATTTTTTTTTTTTCTTTTGGTGCTTTGGCTTTTATGTATCTTTTACTAGTTGTAGTTAAAACAATCAATCTCAAAGTGATTTCTCTAATGCTGGAAATTCATATCAAGAATGAGTGAAGTTATACAACAACATACAAAATCATATTCAAGTCATAGAAACTTAGCTTTTTAGCCAT
Organism: Daubentonia madagascariensis; assembly: GCA_023783475.1. Lineage (NCBI taxonomy): Eukaryota > Metazoa > Chordata > Mammalia > Primates > Daubentoniidae > Daubentonia > Daubentonia madagascariensis. Next base: position 10,136,019 of record JAKFHU010001268.1, on the reverse strand, counting down.
TGCTATCTTTGTTATTATTTCTTAACATCAACTTGGATTCTGTAAAGGAATTAAGTTCAAATTATGGCATTTAATTTGTAAGTAAAGTAGGATATAGTCAGTCATTGTCAATATTTAAGAGAATGGGTCAGCTAAATCAACTGTTAAATAGTATTCTATTTCAGTTTTAATTAATAATATATATTTATTTTAAATGTAATTTTCCTTTGAATATCTCTCTAGATTCTGAAGCCTCATGTTGTATTTTACTTTTTGGGTAAGGGACATCGATTTCCACAGAACCTCAAACCATGTTTTATCCTTATGCAGTAATGTAACACGTATCTTTCCACTTCTGTGAGTTTTTAAAGCTGGCCTTCAGAACCATTGATAACTTCCGTAAGATACCCTCTCTGATTTGATTAAATATTCAAATATGGCAGTTCAAACCTTCAAGATTTTTGTTTGTTAGATCAGTGCCTGTCTAAATCCTGCAATCTTCAAGATGTTTTCATTTTGTTTACGATTTGCAGATATAAAAATATCACTTATAAGAATACATTTGTGATACAAAAATACATTTGAGAATTTCATTATTGAAAACCCTTGAATACACTGATGTTCACTTTTAGAAGTGAAAGCACCTCCTGATATTTCATTACTCTGTGGATATTTTCACTGAAGAATTAGGAGCACATCAACACAGTGTGAAAATAAAGGGAAAGACGCTGTTGCCGAATAGAAACACCATTCATTTTCCTTAACAGTAGTGGTACAGCTTCAAAAAAAGAAAAAAAAAATCCCCAAGCTGCCAACCCTGCTCTCTGTATTCATGAACTTACTTGAAATAAAGCCATGTATTCAACATTGTAAATTCACATCGAGCTCTGTCTTAAGGGTGTATTAGGAAGAAAACAGACACGTGTAGATTTTATAGACATCAAAATGCTTTTAGTACTTTTATATTCTTTGTCATACTTTGGATTGACTTCAGTTGGAAAGCTCATTATTTGTCTTAGATTCCATCTTCTTCCTGCACTGCTTGCTGTTATCAAAATTTCTTTTCTCATTATAAAATGACACACAAATACACCATTCATAATGAGAAAACAAGTGTCTTGTCAATTAAAGCCATTCTTCCAATATACTTTCCCCTTTTCTCTCATTAAAGAAGAGTCTTCATGTTTTGCTCTGTCATTGCTAGGAAATAAAAGTGATACAATTGTTAACAGGCTCCAGCTTTATCTTTTACTCTTATTTACCTGAGGCTCATTTAAATGTAGCTATCAAATTGTGATAGGATACACATGCAAATTGATGCTAAAGGATTTTCTCACCTCAGCATGGTAGTAAAGAATTCTGAATTTCCTTCCCTGTAGGGATTAATTTGCCTATTCCTTCTTACTAGGCCAGACAGTCTTTGCCACATACATGTAAGGTAGAGTCTGAGTGCAGCCCCTGTAGAGGTGACTAATAAGATATACCAAATTTACACTGTGCCTTCAGGTGAGCCCAAAGAGCTCAAAAACATTATTTCATTCTATTTTCATGGTGCTTTTTAAGCTATAAAGCTAGAGGGGGAAAAATCCAGAAAAATAGATTTCTCTCTCTGCCTCCAAATAGGAGTGTTTGAAAACCTTCCACAAGTCTTTAAGGTTTATACCTTCTCTACCTAGTATATTCTTAAATTAAAAAAATTATTCCTAAAGTTTGCCATCAGATTTCCCACTCTCCTTTAAAGTAAAACTTCTATTTTTTTCTTAGAGAACTATTCACTTTAATTTTGTATTTAAAAACAATCCATTTAAACATGCATATTGTTATAATATATGGATTTGTCCATTCTGTGTTAAATCATCTTTCCTGAAAACAATTATAGGACTGTTATAAATTCTATTCATAAGCTAACTTAAAACTAGTCATCAATCATGTCTCCCAATGCTTATCTTAAAAAAAGGCTAAGGTACTATATAATTAAATCTTTCCTGATTGGAAGAGGAAAAATTTGTTTCAGTTACAGACCTACCCATTTTATTGCACTTTGCTTTATTGCACTTCGCAGATACTGCATCAAGCAAGTATATGGGTGCCATTTATCTAACAGCATGTGCTCACTTCAGGTCTCTGTGTTATATTTTGGTAATTCTCACAATATTTCAAAGTTTTTCTTTATTATATCTGTTATAGTGATCTGTGATCAGTGATCTTTGATGTTACTGTTGTAATTGTTTTGGGGTGCCATGATCCATGCACATAAAAGAAGGCAAACTTAATTGATAAATGTAGTATGTGTTCTGACTGCTCCACTGACCAGCCATTCCCCTACCACTTGCCCTTCCCTCAGGCCTCCCTATTCCTTGAGACACAAAAATATTGAAATTAGGCCAATTAATAACCCTACAATGGCTTCTAAATGTTCAAGTAAAATGAGGGGTCACACATCTCTCACTTTAAATCAAAAGCTGGAAATGATTAAGCTTAGTTAGGAAGGCCATATCAAAAGGTGAGATAGATTGAAAAGTAGGCCTCTTGTGCCAAACAGCCAAGTTATGAATGTGAAGGAAGAGTTCTTGAAGGAAATTAAAAGTGCTACTCCAGTGAACACACAAATGATAAGACAGCAGAACAGCCTTATTGCTGAGATGGAGACAATTTTAGTGATCTGTATAGAAGATCAAACCAGCCACAATATTTCTTTAAGCCAAAACTAATCCACAGCAAAGTGCTAACTGTTTTCAATTCTAGCAAGGCTGAGAGAGGTGAGGAAGCTGCAGAAGAAAAGTTTGATGCTGGCAGAGGTTGATTCTTGAGGTTTAAGGAAAGAAGCCATCTCCATAACATGAAAGTATATGGTGAAGCAGTAAGTGATGATGTAGAAGCTGCAGCAAGTTACCAGGAAGATCTATCTAAGATGATTAATAAAAGGTGGCTACACTAAACAACAGATTTGCAATGGAGACAAAACAGTGTTATATTGGAAGAAGATGCCATCTAGGAATTTTTATAGCTAGAGAGGAGAAGTCAATGCCTGGCTTTGAAGCTTCAAAGGATAGGTTGACTTTCTTGTTAGAGGCTTAATGCAGCTGGTGACTTTAAGTAGATGCCAATGCTCATTTTCCATTCCAAATATCCTAGGGCCCTTTAGAATCATGCTAAATCTACTCTGCCCATGCTCAATAAATGAGTCTATAAATCAACAAAGTCTGGATGACAGCACATCTGTTTGTAGCATGGTTTACTGAATATTTTAAGCCTACTGTTGAGATTTACTGCTCAGAAAAAAAGATTCCTTTCAAAATGTTACTGCTCATTGACAATATACCTAGTCATCCAAGAGTTCTGACGGAGATGTATAAGGAGATTAATGTTGTTTTCATGCCTGCTAACACAATATCCATTCTGTAGTCCATGGACCAAGGAGTAATTTTGACTTTCAAGTCTTATTATTTAAGAAATACATTTCATAAGGCTGTAGCTGCCATAATGATTCCTCTGATGGCTCTAGGCAAAGTAAATTGAAAACCTTCTGGAAAGGATTTTCCATTCTACATGTCATCAGGAATATTTGTGATTCATGGAAAGAGGTCAAAATAACAACATTAACAGGAGTTTGGAAGAAGTTGATTGCAACCCTAATGAATTGGACTTTGAGAGGTTCAAGACTTCAGTGGAGGAAGTAACTACAGATGTGGTAGAAATAGCAAGAGAACCTGGGATTAGAAGTGAGACCTGAAGATGTGACTGAATTGCTGCAATCTCATGATAAAACTTGAATGGATGAGTTCTTGTTTCTTATGGATGAACAAAGAAAGTAGTTTCTTTAGATGGAATCTACTCCTGGTGAAGATGCTATAAACGTAGTTGAGATGACAACAAAGAATTTAGAATATTACATCAATTAGCTGGTAAAGCAGCAGCAGGGTTTGAGAGGATTGACCTCAATTTTTAAAGAAGTTCTACACTAGGTAAAAATGCTATCAAACAGCACCACATACTACAGAGAAATCTTTTGTGAAAGGAAAAGTCAACCAATGTGGCAAATTCCGTTGTTGTGTTATTTTTAAAAATTGCCACAGCCACCCCATCCTTCAGCAACCATCACCCTAATCAGTCAGCAGCCATCAACATTGAGGCAAGACATTCCACCAGCAAAACAATTATGATTCACTGAAGGCTCAGATGATTGTTAGCATTTTTTAGCAGTAAAGTATTTTTTAACTAAGGTATGTATATCTTTTGGGCATAATGCTATTGCACACTTAATAGACTATGGTTTAGTGTAAACGTAATTTTTATATGCCCTGGGAACCAAAACATTTTTGTGACTCACTTTATTACAGTGGTCTGGAACTAAACCCTCTCTATGTCCAAGGTATACCTGTATTTTAACATTACCTTTAATATTTCTAGTCTCTGAAAGGTTTTCAAGCGTAGCTTCTACAAATCTTCTGAAAATGAAGAAGGAATTTTTGTGCTGTTGCTGCTAATATTTCTTTGGTGAATATTTTTCACACACGAGTGCATGCTGGCACTTTGCATTACAAAATGTGGTTGGTGTCAAAAGGCCAAGTGTTAAGTGAATAGCCACTCATGTTAAGTAAATATTGCCATAAGTCAGGTTGTAACAAGTACTCTGCAAGAAACACATAGGCTTTTTTCAGTCGAGTAACAATAATGATTTTTCTTAATATTTATGTAGTACCTTCTGGGTAGAAAGCATGGTAAAATATGTTAAAAGGAATTGTTGCAGTATTTGGTGGCAAAAGAAAAGAATCCACAGAACTGTGTACCTAGAAATTCCTAAAAATGGAGCTTCGTTCTGTGTGAAGAAGCAATGGATCAAGGAGAGGACTCTAGTTTCACAGCAAGGGCAGAGGAGGGATATAAAACAGCTGGGGCTGCTGTCTGACTCTCCGTATTTGACCGGTTTTTCAGCAGCTCTTGCCAAAATGACGTTTTGGTTAGGAATGGCATCTGAGATGGAATGTACTGGAGCCTGCCCTTTCCGTTTTTTGTTCCTTTTCTGTTGCTAAGCTTAGACTTGGAATAGGAAATCCAGTCAGGGACTGAACCAAAACCAACTCCGAAGGTGAGAAGAGATTGAAAAAGGTAAGAGAGCCTGACTTCCGGTATGGCCAACAGGCAGGAATGCGACAGCCTGCCTCAGTCTCCCCCATCCTGGCCCCGCGGCCATTCTCCCCACAGAAGCCAGGATTATCTTTGGAAAACAGATTGTATCATTTCCTTAGAACTTTTTAATTGTTTCCCATCACACATAAAAATCCTGATTCCTTACTATGCCCTACAAAGTCCTACATGATCTAGGGTCTGGCTATTTCTCAGATATCATTTTTTTTTTCTAGTTTCCTCTGCATTCACCACACTTCAGCTCATTCCTGCCACTTCCTTCCATCTTCTTTGCCATAGATGTTTCCGTGGGTTCCTCCTACTCTTCATTCTGGCCTTAATGCAAATGTCACTTCCTAAAACACCATCCTAGCTAAAATCAGCCCCTCCCAACATATCCCCATTCCAACCATCATCTACCACTTTATTCTTTTACTTTCTAGTACTTCCCAGTATCTGAAGTTAATTTAAATATTTGTATTGTTTACTTTTTTTTTTTTTTTGTCTATCACCTTCCTCCAAAATAAAAACAACTTAAAAGCAGGGTCTTTGTTTTTCTTGATACCTGGGACCAGGTTGACTTTCCATAAATATCTGTTGGCTGGCAGAGCTGACTTCAGTGTCCTAATAGAAAAGATCAGTAGATAGAGAACAGTATTATTCCATTTTCTTAGTAAGATCCTGAGAGACAGAGTAGATTGTGTTCAAGAGAAACAAGGCCTCCTGACTTCTGTTGTCACATTTCTAGCCCATCAAGCTTGAGATATTTATTGAGATATATATGTGTGTGTATACATACAGTCCTTTTAGATTAATTATACAGAAGCAGTAAATGAAAGAACTTCATCTGGCCCTCAGCTTAATCCCATATTTTCACAGATTATTGTAAAATATTTTTTTATCTGGGAGCTTTTTAGATCTAAATCACCAGGAACATCACCGCCATGACAGTGTAATGTTATAAAACATAATAGTATGAGCTCTTGTGTAAGGTGTTTGTTCTCTTACAGAGTCATTCAGTCACTCAAAAACATTTATTGAGCCCCTGTTCTGTGTCAAGCACTGCCCCAAGTGTTAGGGACACAGAAGGGAAAAAAATAGACAAAAATCCCTGCCTTCATAGAGCTTGTGTTCTAGTGGGGAGACAGAAAATAAACAGGATAACGAAGTCAAGTAGTATATTAGATAGTGGTGAGTGCTAAGGAGATAAAACACAGCAGTGAAGGAGGATAAGAAGTGGGTGTGTGGGGGCTGTTTGCAATTTTAGATTAGATGGCCAGTGAAGGCCTCAATGAGAAGATGAACTCTGAGAAAAGACCTGAAGGTATTGAGGGAGTGAGCCACGTGAAAATCTGGAGAAAGAACAATCCAGCCTTTAGTGCAAAGGCCTTTAAGGTGGGAGCACACCTAGATTGTTGGAAGAATGGTGAGGAGATAAATGAGGAAGAAAGAGAGAATTAGGACAGTGGTATGGTAGGGGAAGAGTGGCGGTGGTGGAAGTGACTTCGTAAGGCCATGTAGGTTCCAGTAAAGACATGGTGAAGACTTCGCCTTTTACACAGTGTGGTGGGAGACACTGAGGAGTTTTGAACAAAGGCATGATGTGACCTGACTTTTTTTTTTTTAAATGACCAGGTTTTATCCTACAAGACTTATATTTGAATGATCAATCTTGCTGCTGGGTTGTTTCCCCAGCACTAAAGTGGGGCTTGGCCCATGCTGGCAGAGTAAAAGTATTGAGGATTCGTCAGATTCTGAATACAGATAGAATTTGAAGGTAGCACTGCTAGAATTATGGACTGAGGTAGGATGTGAGAGAGAAAATAACTCCAATACCTTTGGTTTGAGCAAGTGAAAGGGTTGAGTCAAGTTTGGTGGAGAAAATTTGGAGTTCTGATTTGAACCTGATACATGCTAGATGCCTATTAGATATCTAGTTGGGAGATGATGAATATCAGTTGTAGGTATTAGCCTGTAAACCAATGGGGAGGTCTTGGTTGGGAATAGAAATTTGGGAGTAATCGGTATATAAGAGCTGTTTAAAGCCGTGAAACTGAACGAGATTACCTAGAAATTGAGAGTAGTTGAAAAAAGAAGAGGTCCCAGGACTGAGCTTTGGAGTACACCATCTTCATTAGAAAACAGCAGTGGAAAATTAGGGAAAGCACTGAAGAAGGTAGGAAGAAAACCCGGACAGTAATGTGTTCTGAAAGCCAAGTGAAGAAAGCGTTTCAGGAAGTGAGTGTGATGAACTGTGGCAAATGCTACTAAGAGGTCTAGTGAGCTGAGAGCTGAGAATTGAGGTGATTCAATGGAGTGGAGAGAGTGACACCTGACTGCAGTGTGGTGAGGAGACAATGAAGTGCATAGAGTGTTAAATCAGTCTTTCAAGAAATGTTTCTCCAGTGGGAAGGAGAGAAGTGGAGTGAGAGTTGGAAAGGAAGTCAGGAAAAGGGAGGGTGTTTTGTTGTTGGAAGAAATAAAGTGTTTCTATATTGATGGGAATGATCCAGCAGGGAAGACATTGAAGATTTGGGAGAGGGGAGAACTGCAGGAGTATGTCTTTGAATAGAGAAGAGTCAATGGGGTATACAGGGGAGGAATTGACCTTAGCTAGGAGCAGAAGCAGTTAGTTCATGGTACAGGAGAAATGGTAACATGCAGATGTGGGTGGATGGGCAGATATGCTGGAGGGAGATTGCGGAAGTTCTCTTTTTGTGTTTCAGTTTTCTCAGTGAAATAGCAAGCAAGGTCATCATTTGGGTGTGAGGACGCGAGGAGGATGTGGAAGTTTGGGGAGAGAGGACCAAGTATGAATCATGAATCTAAGGCAGTATGAGAGTGAGTGGACCAGGGAAATCCAGAATGATTGCTGGGCAGCATTGAGTGCCTGCCTGAGGTTCGTGGACATGGATTTAACGTGAGACCAGACGACCAGCATGGTTGTGTGTTTTCCCCCAGCCACTCGCAGCTGCACTGTTGCAGGAAGGGAGCAGGTGACAAAATGGATTGACAGCTTGACATGATAATAGTTTATCAGGCAAATAATATCCCTCTCTACTTTCTTCATTTCTCAGGTGGTTAAATGGTTTTAATTGGGAGGGACTGAAAGCACGGAGCCTTCCATCACCTTTACGAAGAGAGGTATGGTATTTACTATATTACTCTCTTAATTTTTTTTCTAGGGATTTGATTTTGTAAAAAGATTTTGGGATGTGTGTGCATGTAATAGATTTTAGGTGTTTTTTTAAACTGTTTTCTTTTTAATTAAGTGAAACTGTCATAGTAATATAGTGATTATAGGGATTAAATTGCATTGCCAATTTGATGGGTATTAATTAGCTCACTTCTTAGGAGCCAATTACCATGAAAATACCACCTAAATCCCGAAGTAGTCAGTATTGGTCAGGCTGATAGATCACTCTAGAAATTAATGTGAACCATATATATAATTTAAAATTTAAAATTTTAAACACTAAAAAGGTTAAGAAAACCCGTAAAATTAATTTCAAATATTTATCACAATATATACAAAATATTATCACTTCAATATGTAAACCATGTAAAATATTAATGAGATATGTTACATTTACTTTTTCATACTAAATTTTAAAAATCCCAAGTGAATTTAACTCTTACAGCACATCTCAAGTGCTGACAAACTATATTTCAAGTGCTCAGTCATCGTACATACTGGTTACCTTATTGAACATCACAGTTCCAGAGGAAGCAGAACATCAGCTAACTTGAGGGGAAAATGACTCAGTAATGATCTAGGTCAACACTCTGCCAACTTTATGATAGTGTTTTCTTTAAAAGAATTGTGAAGCTCTGTGTCTGCTCTTGCACATTTGTAGATTGACATCTGATTTTTACATCCAAGTTTAAATAATTGTAGAGAATGTCATTTCTAGTGTGTTATAAATATTGACATTTTAAAAGAAAATATTATTGTCGCTTAATTCCTTTAAATATATCTACTGTAATCTAAATACCATTGAGATTTAAAATGCCACGAGGCATTTTAAAAATACACACAGGAATATTATGTCAGTCCCTCTTCTCTCCACATTTCCACTCCATTTTCCTGATAAAATTTCATCCTAATGTGAAATACTTCTATGCTTGACAATCTTCCTTGACCATTCTTTAAGTGCCTTTAAAATTTAGTTTTAAAGTTTTAAAAATTTCTGTGACAACAGAAATTTCTGTGATAACACAAATGTTTCTTCTGTATTCAGTTATAATTACATTTTTATAGCATGCATGTAAAATGAAATCACTATATTACAAATTTCTAAAGATAATTATAAAATAAAATTTTTGAGAAAAAATGATTTTATGTACCTATCAATAAATATTATTTTTTAAAAATGGGATCAGATTCAGTATCGATTGTGTCCATTTTTAAAATTGTCATTATGCACCTGCAAGTGGTGAGAGTTATGTTTACATATACATGGGAGTGGATGGTTTTATTATGGCACTGTCACTTGAGCTCCTTTGGGATGATCTCTCCCCTGGGCCCCAAACACATTCTTGCCTACCATAAATAGTATTTTTAATGATTTTTCAGCTGGTAATTCCATTAGGTACTACTTAAATTTGTTTGAAAGCAGAATTGGAAACCACTTGGTTTGCAAAATAATTTAATACCAGAGTCATTTCACTCTTTCAACAGGGTCACTAATATTTTGAATTGTTCCTTTCGCATTCTGGATACTTTATAAAGATCCATTAACCATATAAAAATTCAAGATTGGTAAGAAACTTTTGTAAAGTGGAAGAAGGACTCTGGCAAAATTTGATTTTTAATATTTACTTTTAAAATATTTTTTCAGTTTGAAAAAAAGACATAATTTCTGTCACCTTTTCTTTAGGAAATAACTCCTCATACCAAGTAGCTCCTATTGAATGTAATCCAGTGACCAAATGCATGTGGTTCTAAAGGGGAGAGTTCATGAAGCTGAGACTGTGACTTAAGAATGATAATTGGTCATCTTCCTCTAGTATGTAACTTGCAAGTGGTTGCAGTATGAAATCAGTGTCCAGACATTAAAAGCATTGTCCATATATGATAGCATGCTTAGTCAACGTTATCCTTACTTTGTTTTAACCCTTTCTATATTAGCTCAGTGGACCCATAGACCACAGCTACTTTGACAAGTATCCTCCTGAAAAGGGAGTACCTCCGGATGAGCTATCAGGCTGGGATAAGGACTTCTGACAGAAGGAAAGTTGATTACTGCCTGTACACTACAGAAGAGGACTATAAGGACCAATAATCCAACACTGATTCTTTTTCTCTTCAGAGTTTTACAACATCTTTTGGAAGACCATTAGAGAAAAGAAATCTCGGCACAGGGGTTAAGAGGAGAATGGTATGGATGTGGTCCTGAATCACAATGTCTCATTTAGATGCTGTGAATTATCCATGTATTTCATTCTTTGCTTTTCTCAAATGTTGAAGGCTATCCCGTTTCCTTTCCACAATCAGAACCATTTTTGTTGAAGAGCCATGGTTTTCTCTGCAGTCTATTGCTCCATCCCAATCGTACTCTTCTCCTTTGAGACTACTAAGGTTTGAAAAAGGGCTTGCCCTTGAACAACTAAGTCATGCAAATAGAAAGAAGAACAGAGTGAATTTGGGAAGATTTCCCCAGCTCTCAACAACTCCATATAAGCATTATGGCACCTTAAAATGGTGGTTTGCAGAATCATGGTAATCAATAGATTACTCTTGACTTCCACCTGGACTCAACCAAGAAATACACTGGTATGCTTCTGATACTAGTCTGAAGAAAGGCAAGTTTGAGTATTAGTCAGTGGTACTTCATTGTAAAGTAAATGAGTCGAGTAATCCAACCAGGAAATTATATTCTATCAGGGAGCTTAGAAAAAATAATCAAGTAAAAACTATTTTTCTTTTTTTGATGATCAGCTGTGATATCTCAAAGACTTTTCAAAAACCTTGCTAAAGGTGGTTATAATGTGTGGTTAAATAAAGGGCCTTTGGAAAGTTTTTACCTTATATGCTAAAATATTTTTGCAACCAAAGTAGAAAATATGCTGGAACGTAATTGTGAAGGCTTTTCCTTCCCATTAAATATACAGGAGAATAAATTCTAATAGGTAAGGCTGCTGACTTTTTGAAACTCTGAGGTATTTTGGCCAATTGTGTGATTGTTGCTATTAATAAACCAAAAGAGTATAAAATAACCATGATTAATTTTTAATGAAAATCTCATTGGCAAATGTTGATGCACTGTAATCACTGCTAAGTTAATAGCTCTTTTTAAAGACATTTGAGTCATGGATGTGTTTATAATTTTAGATTGTTAAGGCAGCAAGCCACCAGAAAAGTGATAGGATTTTAGAAGTAAAAGGAACATCCAGCATCTGCTCTCCTCCTGTCTCTTCCTTGCAGTCTTCCAAATAATAAACAGGATAGTTTCCATAGCATTGGACCCCAGTACCTAAGAACTGTACTGGTGAATGTTTATATGTACTGACCATGATCATCCCTTACCCTCTTTCCAAAATGGATGGAAGCAGAGCTTTCTTTTTATCTTTTTAATCTGGCAAAGTAAAAATAATGTTTAAGTTCTGGCATTATCCAAGCTTCTGGTTATATTTTCATATGATAATGTCCTATGTGAAAAGTAACCTCTAGTTAGTCCCCACCCATAATTTCATCATTCAGAGAAAGTCAGCTTTATTTCTATAATTCCTGAAGAAGTAACAAGATTTCAACCTAAATTTCCCATCTTAGATCTTTTTATGAACCAAAGAGTTTTATTCTTGGATAGATTTTAAATTCCATATTGACTTAGATGAACCAATTTTATGTGATTGAATAACTACTTAAGAATTTCTAAGATTTGTAAAAGATTTTTTTGCATTTGGTTGTTATACTGTATGTTTCCATGATATTTTTAAAATTACTAACTTATAGATGGAATTATGTATTGGGTGGATGTTAGAACTGTACAGTTACAATAGCAATGATATTCTCAAAGGAGTTTAATAGTTGTAATTTAAAAAACCCTACATATATAGAAATAAAAACCACCGTAGGGTATTACAGATTTATTTTGCTTGTGATTGGCCACATGTAATCCCCACATGTGATTTTGTTGAGTTTCCTTTATAAAGATGAGGAAATGGATTGATTATTCCTATATAATCCCAACTCCATCTTCAGCTGGGGACCTGAAACATGATTTCACTCATTTTAACCTAGATTTCTTACCTATAGAAAGAGGCATAGTAAAGTAATACTTTAGAGGCTTGTTTTAGGGATTAAATAAGATACATGGAATGTCTTTTGCCCGGTTTCTGTGAAATAATCAATGCTGCATAGATGGGAGCTACTGTTACTATCTCTGTTAAAGTTAAAGAAGCCTTAATAACCATTTAGTTCTGAACCTTATGTGTCATTGGTATCTGTATGCAGAATTATACCAATTAAATCCAGTATCTGTCTTTTTTTTCTTTTAAATCATGAAGTAAAGATGATTGCTCAGATGTCAATGTGTAAGACAAAGGGTTAACCCTCACCAAAATGAAGTGCTTTATTAAGCTAATCTAAATTTTAATTTTTATGAATTAAGGATGCACACACACACACACACATACACACAAAAGGAAATACAGAAAATTATCCCTGTGTGTACAAACCCATCATATTCCTAATCATTAAATCATTCCTAATCTCTCTTTTCTAGGGTGTAAAGTTAATTTGTCATTCTTGAGCTTCATCCGTGTAGGGTCAACTTTTTATGGTTTTAGTTGTTTAATGTTTTCTTTAAATATGAAAATGTCTAGAGGGAGGGGAGGAGAAGGTAGTAGTGAAAAGTAAGAGATTTAGCGTCAAAAATATTTGGATTTGAATTCCAGCTCTGCCCAGATTTTTGTGACCTTGAACAATAAACCACATTTTTATTCTTCTGTAATTTGGAGATATATATTTAAAGCTTTGAAACATTGGGCCAGAATATTATTGCTAGTAGGTCATTGATGATAATCATTTGGAAATAAATATACACATGTATTTCTTTTGGCACAATAATAAATCCTGTTCTTTATTGCTGGGCATTGTGTTAGGAGTACTTATATCCATTATCTCATTCACACAAGATTCTAAATTATAAATACACTGACTGTTCTCAAAATATTTTATTTATTGGCCTCAAATATGCATTTTATTCATAATTTGACTGTGATGGTTTTGCATGGCTTAGTCCCAGTTACTACCACTATATTACAAACTACCCCAAAACTTGGTTGCTTGGAACAACCATTTTGTTATTCTCCTGGATTCTGTGGGTCAGGAATTCAGACAACACATGGCAAGGTTGGTTTGTCTCTGCACCACAATATCTGGAGCATCAGTTGGAAAGACCCAAATACTGCAGATTCTAGTTAGGAGCTAGAATTACCTGAAATCTTGTCTATTCATGTATTGGCTATCTGGCTGGAACTACTCAAAGACTAGGACTGCAGACCAGGTTGCCTATACATGTCCTCTGCATCTCTTGAGTTCCTCACATCATGGTGTCTTTAAAATAGTCAGACTTATATCTTGGCATACTCCAAGAGCGAGTATTCTAGCTAAGAAAGCAGAAGTTGTACTATCCTTTATGAACTAGCCTTGGAAGTCAAATAGCATCACTTTTGCCCTTCTCTATTGGTGGGAACACAAGCTACCCAGATTTGAAAGAAGGGAATGTAGACTCAACTTCTTAATGAAGAGAGTTTCAAAGAATTTGCAAGCAAGTTTTCAAACTGCCACAATTCATCTTCTGACCACACATTACTTACATTATTCCCATAAGCAGAACAAATTCATTACTTCCCCAAGAGTCTCCCTAAAATGTCATCAGGCTCATAGTTCAGGATCTTCTCCTCTAAATCCAATTCAGGTGTGGATGACACTCCTCAGGTGTAACTCCTTGGATGCATTCTTTTAGCTCTAAAAGCCTGTGAAGTAAGTAAACAAGTAATCTGCCCTGACACTCACACGTTGGATGGTGAAATGAGCAAGAGGTCACCACAACAGATCTTCACATTAGGAGAGGGAGAAGATGGGAGGCACAAAGCAGTCACGAGTCTATAGTAATTCTGAAATGTGGCTTGACACATGTTACCATTTCTCTGCTTAGAGTTCAGTCCTACTCCCTGTAAGTCGTTCTTTATAGTTCTTTGCTTCACTGTCTAGAATCTTGGTTCTGCCTTCTGAGCCATCCTTCATTTTCCATAACATACAGCTGGTATTTGCAACTGTGTAGACTTCTTAGCTGATTTCCTGTCGATAAAAGTTTGGTGGTAAAAATGCCTCTTTTCAGTTTGTCTGTCTCTGTCTCTTTATTCCAAGCTGATATATTTCCTTTAAAAAATTTGTGAGTTTTCTGTGTATGAATTCGTAGTCCACTCCATCAGACAAAAGCCAGTCACAAATCTTTTCTGTAAGGATGATGTGAACATTCTCTCAAGATTCTTAGGAGTTCTATATTTTTTTAAAAAAGAGGGTATGCACAGCCCATACTTAAGATACTTCAAAGGTCTGTTTGAAAGAGTGTGGTGGGCAGCTTTGAAGATGGCTTCTAATGATCCTGCTTATAATAGTTATGCTCTTTCATAATCCCCTCCTCTTGAGTATTGGCTGAACTTAGTGACTTCCTTCTAACAAAGAACATAACAAAAGTAAAGGACAGTCACTTCTGAGATTAGATTACTAAGTCACTCTGCTTCTATCCTACTGATGCTTTATTGCCCTCTTCTCTGTGTGCTCTGATGGAAGCCAGCTGACACAATGTGAGCTTCCCTGTGGAGAACACCATGTGGCAAATAACTGAGGGAGCTTCTGGCCAGCAGCCAGTGAGGAAATGAGGCACTCGGTCCAACAACATGTGATGATCCAGATCCTGTCAACAGCCACATGAGTGAACTTAAAGGCAGATCCTCCCCCAGTTGACCCTTCAGATGAGACTGCAGTCCCAGCCAACTCTTTGATTGCAGACTAATAAGAGTCCATGAGTCAGAGGACCCAGATAAACTGCTCTCAAGTTCCTGACCCACAGAAACTGTGAGATAGTAAGTGTTTGTTGTTTTAAACTACTAACTTGGGAAAGGAAGATGGAGATAAAGTGGGGGAAGTAAGGACAAAATGGGCAGAAGAGAAGAAAATTGAATACTTGAGAAAAATCAAATTTCTGCTGACAAACTAGAACCCATGAGGCCAAACTGGAACCTGCATCTGTCTTTCATGGTTGCCAACTTTGGTCATAGAGGTGACTGCAGGATAAGCTGGCACCTTTCACATATACCTGGCATAGGATTTGAAGATCCTGAAGAATAAATCTGGTTGGAGCTGGAGGAGCCATAGGCCCAGCTGCTGCTCTACACCAACAGGGTGGGCCAACAGATCAGCAACAATGTGTTTGAGCTG
Source organism: Daubentonia madagascariensis (assembly GCA_023783475.1). Taxonomy (NCBI): domain Eukaryota; kingdom Metazoa; phylum Chordata; class Mammalia; order Primates; family Daubentoniidae; genus Daubentonia; species Daubentonia madagascariensis. The sequence continues at coordinate 10,120,463 of JAKFHU010001268.1, read as the reverse complement.
AAGCAGTGCTTGTCTTGTACTGACCTCCAGAGTGCAAACATAGCTGCTTCCCATGTCTGCCTTTCAGATCTTAAGCAAATTTCTCTTGTGGAAAGGCCCATACTGAGGGAATTCTGGGAAACCTATTTCTGGCTTAGAGAAACTGACACAGTACAAAGTCACCCTGTTTGAAAACTAGTAAAATAACATATATATTATTATTACATATAAAGTATATAATTATTCTTATGTAATTTATTTAGTTTGAATTTTTAAGTAATGAGATTTGCCTTCTCTCTTTCTACCCAATATTTATCAAAATGTATTTAGAGTATAGGCCACATGACTCAGTTGAAAACAGCAATAAAAGTTTGTCTCAAGTGATTTACAAGTAAGTGCTAAACTGAATTATAGCTGGAGAATTTTCAATTTTGGAAGACATAAAACCAAGATATTTTTGTTTATTTAATTGTTGGTTGTTAAATTAAAAATGGTACAATGAAAAGTAACATGAAATTTGTTTTGTTTGAGGAAGTATAAACTTCCTCAGGAAAATACAAGTAGACAATGCACTGAGCAAAAAAGCAGAAGAAAGTATGATGTGCAAAAGGAAAAACACTGGCAATTCACAATCTGGTAACCCAAGTGGAGCAAATGGGGCTTACTGTCTAGGTAGAAGGAAGAAAGCTAGGTGTCACACTGGACCACAAGCTGACTATGAGTCAACTATCCAATCCTGCTATGTAAAATCCAGCAAGAACCTCAGATTGCTAAGTGGATCATAAAAGGCAAGATCTGAAATGTTTCGCTCTTCTGTATTCCGCTTGGTTAGCCCCTTTAAAATGTCTTTTGTTCAGTTTTACATTTAGGAAGGATGGTCAAAATATTAACGTGTGCCTAGAAATACCTAAAAATTAGATCTATGAGCCAAAGCTAAAGAAAGTGAAGAAAAGCCAATAAAAATTTAAACACATAGGTTTTTCTTTTTGAGGGCCCATAAATATCAAAGGGTGTAAAAGGAACCTCTTATTCAAATGGGTAGTGAATGTGAAGAAAAATATTTAATATATGTCCTAATTAATTCACTCAACAATTATTAATTGAGCACTTATATCCTAAGTATTTTTCTAGGTGCTAAGAATAAAGCAGAGGGACAAAAATTATAGTCTTAATACATACTCATATTTATTAGACAACTGTATTAACAGTGATGATCTCTAGGTGGTATGATCATGAATATTTTTCTTCTATATCTATTTTCTAAGTTTTATTCATTGAACTTACATTTTATAATAATGAACAAAACTTACTTTACAAAAGAAATTTGAATCAGAGAGGTAGGCTTGATATCAGAAAGATCATTGGAAAACAAGGGACTGTTGAATATTTACTACTAATTTCACTATATCAGATCAGTTTATAGGCACCAAACTGAAATAACCTCAGAATGGCCTCTACAGCATTATGCACCTTTCTTTACTTGAATCTTTGAATAAAACTTCTACAGACTTTCTGGTGACTCTCTTTGTTGCCTACCTCTCATTTCTGATGTATTTCCACACATAAGTATGTAAATTAAGCCTTCCACTTGGTAGCAGCAGACAATTTACTTCTTTAGGTATTTTTGGCTATTTTTAAGAAATGTTTAGTTCTGATTCTGCCAGACTTTCTGTGCCTTGTTCCTCCACCTTCTCTCTCAACCCAGGCAGAGAATCTCCTGACTCCAAATTGTCTCTGCTAAATGTACATGAATTAATTAATTAGTTAATTAATTCACTGATTGATTGATTCTCTCAACTAATATTTGTGTTACTACTCTGTGCCAGGCACAATTCCAGGCATTGGTGTTCAGCCATGAACAACGTATGCTTTCATTATAAAGCACATATTTTAATTGCAAGAGGATGACAGTAAATAGTTAAACAAATGAAAGGCCTTACAAAATTTTACTCAACATAAAATTTGTGCATAGAAAAAAATTTTTAAATAGTACCTGTGGTTTATCTCATCTCCTTTGAGCTTCTACCTACTAGTTAGAGGGGAGGAAAGGGGAATTAAAAGTTTCATCCAGTTTAAAGTTGATTCAATCAAATAATTTAAATAGTTCCTCTAGGGCAGTGGGTATTAACTTGTGATAGGTACAAATTTTGGTGGGGAAGGTGATACACATAGCCCACTTCAAGGAGCCTGGGCCTCTGTAGGCTCTATTAACAACTTAGGCAGTTCTGATAAACCACAAAGTATGAAAACCATTGCTCTATTAAATTTTCAGTCCCTCTTCGACAAAAATGCTCAGATTCTCATTTAGCATCTCTTGTAATTATATTCCTCCCCAAGATGGAGGATGTGTCAAGGCTCAAGGCAGATTGTCTCCTTGGCTGCTCTTTGGTTGATATGCATGGACAAAGTCTGGAGAACATCATCACTTGTCCTCTTCGGGCTGGGACAGGGCCCAAGTCTTCCCTCAATGGCTCAGATTCCCCTTGGTTACTGTTGGCACTAGAGACCTTTAGGGATTTCCTGTGGTTCCTTTCAGCTCTAGCCGAGATCTGCTTTGCAGAACTCATTGCAAAGCCACCTGCTCTAAGGGAATCCCCTCGGGATCAGCTCCCTAGCTAGACCCTCAGAAAATTATGGGCTCTGTTTTCACAATGGAAAAGCCCAGGGGATTCATGGTAACTATAGCTCAGGGCCTTCTACTGCCCGGCTATGCTGCACCCCCAAGATTACTATGCTGCAATCTGCTCCAGGAAAGCCTGTGAGGAGCCATAAACACAGGGAAAAGGGAGGGACTTCTTCTTTCTCTTTCTTTACACCTTTCTCTAAGGGTAGAAAAGTGCAGGGTATCTACTCTTTCTGTTATGTATGAACTTCCCTTACATACATAAAACTCTCTGGTCTCTTCTACAAAGCTTGATCCTTTGTAAGCTAAATGAAGAGATACGGAAATTTAGATAATCCTCTCTCAGGACCAAAGCTTGCCCTTTGAATTTCCAAAGCTTAATGTTCCATAGTACTTTCTCAGTGCAACCCTACTGGAACTAATCCTAATCAGCAGGTGGATGATTCTAGAAAAGAACCGAGATTTTGCTCAGGAAGCAAAAACAAGAGCACATTAATAAAAAAGAAAATTATTTCCCCTTTGCAAAAATATATAAGCCAGAAACTTTCTTCATAGTGATAAACACTATTAAAACAACTAAACAGGATCATTTTGGGATAGAGGTTGGCTGAGGGAAGTGGGAATGGCTTTGAATCAGTGGTAAGGAAATGCCTTCCTGAGTCAGTGACATTTGAGCCGAGGCTTGAATGATGAAAAGGAAACAAGCTTGAGGCAGTCTAGGAAAAAGTGTTCCAGGCAGAGAAATCAAATGCAAAAGCTATGGGATATTAATGAATTTGGCATGTTTCAGAAACAGAAAGAAGTCTTGTAAGTTTCCAGAGTTGTGAGAGCTCAGAGAGGTAGACAGGCCCAGACTGTGATAGTCTCATTGGCCACAGTAAAGAGTTTGGGTTTTATTCCAAATGAAATATGAAGCCATTTGATCTTTTTTTTTTCCCCTTGTAGAGCAGAGGAAGGATCTGATTTATGTTTTTGAATGATTACTCTAGTGGCTATGCTGATGGAGCATAGAGCGAGGAATAAAGGAAGCAAGCAGGCCACTGGGCCGGCAGGGGAGAACGAGGAGGGATGGCTCAGACCAGAGCGTCAGGTGGGTCAGGGACAAGGAGTGCTGGGTGGATTGGGGCTGTGTTTGGAGAGAGGCAACACGATGGGATGTGAGAGCGAGGGAAAGTGAGGAAACAAGCCAGGACGATTCTCAGAGTTTTCTAGCTTCTAGGTGGGTAATTATATGTAAACAAATATATGTATGTGTGTATATCTGTGTGTGGTGTGTGTGTGTGTGTGTAAAATACCCTTTCTTCATCTAATAACAGTTTTCAGCCTGTGGTTTCAGCTGTTTTTTGAGTATGATTGCTAGATATTGGTGATTCCAACTGTACAAGGTTAAAAAAAAAAGGGGATTCACATTTTGAGCCCTTATGTGACAGGCAGTGTGCTAAGTACTTTATATATGTTATCTCACTTGAAATTTTTGCCTCAGCTTTATGAGGTTATTATTATATTTCTACCATGTAACAGATGAGGAAACTTGACCCAGGAAGGAAAAGAAACTAACACACTTCAAAGATTTATTCAACTAACATTTTTAAAGGACCTCCTGTGTGCATTATATTCATTGTTGATGTTCAGAATAAGTGACATCATTACTATTACTATGACCATTTATGGGAGAAAAAAGAGTTTTAAATCCTTGTTGGTGTGTGGTATATTTTCTGGCAAAACAGCTTAAAACAAAAGACCTTGCCTTTCATGCACTAACTTAACCCAGACATAACAGCTATGGTCAAAAATATTCTCATGTATACACTGTACCAGACTGTCAGTCAAAATATGTATATTACATACGAGTAATGTTGTAAAGGTTTTATTATAGATGGTGGAGTGTGACCAGAGTGAGAGAGTATTTTAAACTTAGCTTTTTAATCTCTCTTCATACCAAATTCAACAAATGCTACCTTTTAAATTTTCATTAGAACAAAACAGTTGGGAATACCAGCTCTTTTTTTTTTTTTGTCCTTTAGCCTATTTTAATTTTTTTAACATCGGAATTCAACATTCATTCAACGTTTTTGATCATCTATAAGCACATAAAATGATCCGTAGAGCAACTGAAATCAAATACCACAAAGAATTTCTTGGTTATGGTTGTTTTCCAAGGTTCTATGATTTTGTATTACATATTAATGCCTTGGCCTTGGTTCAGTACACTTTTTATATTATAGAGGAATATTGGACATCATATAAAAAGAATCATTGTATAATACTATGGAGAAGAAAATAAAGTTTAAACTTCAGGGTTGCCACAAATGTTCTAAATATATTTGTGTATAAAGAAGAGAAAAGACCAAAAGAAAATAACAGAAAAATGAATGTTGACCTCTGAATGGTAGAATTATGGGTTTTTTCCCATGTTTACTACCTTCTTTATATTTTTCTAAATTATCCAAAATTTCTGCAATAAACATTTTGTAATGAGTAAGATTTCTATTTTTTTATTGTAAGAACACTTAACATGAGATCTATCCTCTTAAATTTTTAAGTGCGTAATACGGTATTGTTAACTGTAGGCACAACATTGTACAGCAGATCTCTAGAACTTGTTCATCTTGCATAACTGAAAGTTTATATCCATTGAACAGCTACTCCCCATTTCCCCGTCACTCCAGCCCAGGTAACCACCATTTTAATCTATTTCTGAGTTTGACTATTTAGATACCTCATGTGAGTGGAATCATGCAGTTTTTGTCATTCTGTGACTGGCTTATTTCACGTAGCATAATGTCTCCCAGGTTCATCCATGTTGTCACATATGGAAAGCTTTTCTTTCTTTATTCCATTGTATGGACATACCACATTTTCTTTATCCATTCATTCATCAGTGGACATTTATATGGTTTCCATATCTTGACTATTGTGAATAATGCTGCAATGAACATGGGAATGCAGATATCTCTTTGAAATCCTGCTTTTAATTATTTTGGATGTATACCCAGAAAGGGGATTGCTGAATCATATGGTAGTTCTATTTTTAATTTTTTGAGAAACCTCCATACTGTTTTTCATAGCAGCTGCACCATTTTCCATTCCTATCAACAGTAAACAAGGGTTCAGATTTCTCCACATCCTCACCAACAATTATTATTATTATTTTGATAATAGCCATCCTAACACGTGAGGTGATATCTCATTGTGATTTTGATTTGCATTTCCCTGATGATTGCTGACATTGAGCATCTTTTCTTATGCCTGTTGGCCATTTGTGTATCTTCTTTGGAGAAATGTCTATTCAATTCTTGCCCATTTTCTCATTGGATTTTGTGGTTTTTTCCTATTGAGTTTTAGGGCTCAAATAAGTAAATCAGAAATGAAGAAGAGAATATTACAACTCATGCCACAGAAATAAGGACTATAAGAGACTACTGTAAACAATTATATTCCAACAAATTGGAAAACCTGGAAAAAACAGATAAACTCCTAGCATCATATAACTTACCAAGACTGAATCATGAAGAAACAGAAAATCTGAACAGACATACAATAATGAGTAAGGAGACTGAATCAGTAATAAAAATTTCCCAACAAAGAAAAGCCCAGAACCAAATGTCTTTGCTAGTGATCCTACCAAACAATTTAAAGAAGAATTAACACCAATATTTTTCAAACTATTCCAAAAAACTTGAAGAAAGGAACACTTATAAACTCATTTTATGAATCTAGCATTACCCTGATACCAAAGCCAGACAAAGATACCACAAAAAAAGACAACTATGGACCAATATCCCTGATGAATCTAAATGTAAAAAGCCTCAACAAAATACTAGCAAACCAAATTCAACAGCATGTTAAAAGGACCATACACCAGGACCAAGTGAGATTTATTCCTGGGATGCAAGGATGATTCAACATATGCAAATCAATTGATGTGATGCACCACATTAATAGAATCAAGGATAAAAATCACATTATCATCTTAATGATGCAGAAAAGGCACTTGACAAAACTCAACACCCTTTCACTATAAAAGTTAAAAAATTAGGCATAGAAGGAATTTTCCTCAGCATAATAAAGGCCACATATGACAAACTCACAGTTTACATAATACTGGATGGTGAAAAAATGAAAGCTTTTTAAGATCAGGAACAAGATAAAGATACTCACTCTTACCACTTCTATTCAATATAGTATGGGAAGTCCTAGCCAGAGCAATTAGGCAAGAAAAAGAAATCAAAGTCATCTAAATTGGAAAGGAAGAAGTAAAATTGTCACTGTTTGTAGATGACATGATCTCATACTTAGAAAAACCTAAAGACTCCACAAAACAAAAAAAATTTAAAAACCTGTTAGAACTAATAAACAAATTCAGTAAAGTTTCAAATACAAAATGAAGATATAAAAGTCAATTGTGTTTCTATACACTAACAACAAGCTACCTGAAAAGGCAATTAAGAAAACAACCTCATTTACAATAGCATCAAAAAGAATTAAATATTTAGGAATAAACAGGTGAAAAACATATACTGAAAAATATAAAACATTGATGAAATGAATTGAAGAAGACAAAAATGTTCCAAATTCATGTATTGGAAGACTTATATTATTAAAATGTCCATACTACCCAAAGCAATCTCCTGATTCAATGCAGTCCCTATCAAAATCCCATGGCATTTTTTGTGGAAATAGAAAAATCAATTCTAAACTCCATATGGAATGACAAAAGATCCCAAACAGCCAAAGAAATCTTGAGAAAAAACAACAAAGTGGAAGGCATCACACTTCCTGATTTAAAAATATATTACAAAGCTACAATAATTAAAACAGTATGGTACTGACACAAAAACAGACATATTGACCAATGGAACAGAATAGAGAGCCCAGAAATGAACCCAAGCTTGAAAGGTCAACTGATGTTTGACAAGGGTGCCAAGCACGCATGATGGGGAAGGATAATCTCTCAACAAATGGTGTTGAGAAAACTGGATATCCATATACAAAAGAATTAAATTGGATATATGGAAACAAATCAGAAATTCATATAAGCCAAGTCTGAGAATATAGATTAGTAGGAAAGATTCTGTTAAATATAAGCCAGATAATAACACTTCTCTCTATGAAATTCTATGATGACTTCCCATCTAACTCAAGGGAAAGGCCACAATCACTCATAACCTATAGCCTAAGCCACCCCACTTCCATCTCTGTTACCTCCCTGACTTCATGTCCTACTTCTCTCTCTCTCTCTCTCTCACTCCAACCATACTGGCCTCCTTGTTCTTCCTCAAACATGGTGGCTATACCCTCACCTCATGGTTTTTGCACACACTGCTTCCTCTGCCAGGAATTTAGGTATTTACTTCTAGATATTTTACCTCCTTTAAATTTTGACTCAATCTCACCTTCTCAGTGTGGTTTTTTTTGATGACCCTATTTAGAATTACAAGCACTCTAGTAATTTTTATTTTTCTTCCCCTTGTTAATGTATTCCTTAGCACTTATTGCTCTCTAATATCATATACATTTTATATATTTACCTACATAATTTGCTTATTTTCTGTCTTCCTACAATAGAATGTAACTTTGATGAGGACAGGATGCTGTATCCCTGGTATCTAGAACAATTCTTGGCATATTGTAGGCAATCAGCAAATATTTCTTGGATGAATGAATGACTGATTGAATTACAAATGACATAACAACCCAGAAGAGTTAAGCAATTTCACCCAATGTTAGCAAAACTTCATTAGAGCTTCCACCTTCTGAATCTCAGTCCAATACATTTTTCCAGCATACTGCTTTGCACCTATGATATCCATATATCGAATTGAATTTGAATTTTTTTTGGTTGTCTGTTACTTTTAAATGCTTAAAAATGAGTAGTTTTTTTTCTCACTTAATTTAGAGTATGGCTTGGACCTGTTGATTTCTCAAATAATCTCTTTTTAGGATATGACTGCCTTTTAAAAAAAAACCGGAGCTATAACCTAACAAAGACCTAAAATGTCCAAATTAGCATGTTAAACAGGACAGCACATTAGACCAAGTTGTGCATAGATATGCAAAAATCCATTTTCATGTATGTGATGAGATATAAATTATCCAGCCCAATTTACAGCAAATTTAGGGAATGTTTGTTTAAATTTTTACATGACTGTTAATTATCATTATCCAACATTCTGACCCTCTCCCCAAGCTTCAAGACCTCGTACATTTTTGCCTGAGAATTTTAGTGTTTATCAGGGAATTAGGGAGAGAGAAAATGAAAATGTTAGATTATTTTTCTACATGAACTATATATGTAAAAAGGAAACCTATACGGTGGGCAACATTATATATTCTTTAAAGTATCAAAAATATGCCAGGGGACTTTTGTTTTAACCTGGGATCTTACTCTGTTTTGTAGGTCACACTTATGGGACTCTACTAATAACCAGTTAAATGATTGGTTATTTTCTCAATTCTGTCTTTTAAATGTCTCAATTATTCTCCTGTGAACTGATGTGAAGGTTGATTCAGGGGAGCTCTGGAACATTTGTTATGAACTTGAGCTGTGGGTGGGAGAGCAATATTTAGATATATTAGGATAAATCTGTAAGGTGCTATTTTCTTTATTTCTAAATGAAGATTTGGTTAATTTGACTAATGGTGAGCATCCTGGCAAAGCTTAGGTGATTCATTTTATACAAGTGAAGATGAGTGATCTTAAATTTTAAGAATGTGATCCATTTGACATTTAATCCTTTGGATTAAATTAAAGAGTGAAACTATCTTAATGTTTCCTATTTCAGTGTAGCAACATCCCTCACCAGACAAGTGTAGTAGCTCAGAGTGCTTTTTGGGCAGAAATACCTAACTGTGAATAGGGATGTACAGATTACTCTTTCTCTTTAAAACATACAAAGAAGAGAGAGAGGGAGGGAGGGAAGGAGGGAGGTGTGAGAGAGAGGGGTAAAGAGAGAGAGAGAGAGAATTAGGAACATCTAAATGCAACTTCAAAATTCCACTGAAGAGCCTCACAAATGGATAATTAGCTCACAACACAGAGAAAGACAAAACCCTACGATCTCCAACCTTGTTTGGGATTGTACCCTCTGGAAGAAAGGGCTAAGTGTTTCTACACAGTAGCAGGGTCACATTCTGCTTAACCTGGGGTCACTGGGTCCACACAGAAGCTAGCATGTAATCAGCCTGCAGTCTTGTCCTTTCCAGCTAGTGGCTGGACTCCCTCTAGTGGTCACAATAACAAACTGGGATCTAGCTGCTTAGATAAAGAGACTTTAAACCAAAGTTCATAGACTGCTGCTGTTTGTGATATGTGGCTGCTGCAGCTGTCAGAGCATCTGAGGGTGACTAAATAAAACAACAAAACACAGAGCCTCTAGGCTCTTCTGTATCAGATGCTCTGATACCTCCGTTTTGCAGGCAGGAGTCTGCACAGCTGAGGCCTTTGTAGGCCAGGGGTGCTTTTGCTCACTTTAAGCCAGTTCCACACAGATGGCTGTTGTGTGGTGCGTTTTATTGTTATTGGAAGCAAGAGAGGATAGTGGAAAGGGTACTGTGTGGAGTGTCAGGAAAATTGTCTCTGCTTTGTGACCTTGGGCAGGTCCATGGGACTAAACCTCTGTGGGACAGTTTCCTCATGTCTAAGACGAGAGGATGAGACACAAAGCGTTCCTTCGTTTATTTAATACCTGCCATGTGCTAGGTTGTGTGGTTTGTGGGCCTCAAGGGGTTTAAAGTTCAAGCGAAGAGATAAAATTTCAATGTAAATATCTAAAATATATAATAGAAAGTGCTAAATTCCATACCAGAAGTCCACAAGAGAGTTACACATAGAAGACTAAGGGTTAATTACTTGTAGGTGGTAGGAATGAGGAGGTGTCATGAATGTTGATCTGTGTCTGTGTCTTGTCTATCCTTGGCTGTATCTATGCCTGTATCTATTCTGTGTGTATATACATATGTAAATACATACACACATAAATATATACATGCATAGTCAATAAAATAAAATATGTAATCAATAAAAGACAGATGACCACTTGGGGAAAAAGTTTATGACATAAAAATAGATTAAGTGCTATATTTTTAATGTGTAAAGAATTCTTACAAATGAATAACAAAAATTCTAACTTCTTGGTGACAAAATGGCAAAAGGATATGACCAGGCCATTCTCAAAAAAAACAAACTAAAATATGTAACAAATGCATTTAAGCTTAGTAGAAATTAGATAAATCAATTCTTAATTAATTAAATTAGTTTTAAATACTATTTATTATTCAATTATAATAACTCAATTTAATTGTTTTAAATGATAAATTTTAAAACTCTGGTTAGAGCAGTAAAGTTTAAAAAGTTTGATAATCACTAGTATGGGATGGGCCATGGAGAAAACAGGATTTTAGACACTGATAACGGGAGTGTGCATTGGTAATCCATTGGGAGAAAAGCCTGAGGGTATGAATCAAATGTAAGAGATTTTATTTTTAGGAGTGTATCCAAATGAAACAACTAGATGAACAACTATACAGAACTCTCTGTGTAATAATATTCATTGTAGCATTTTGTACAATAGCAAAAGAAACAGTAAAAGAAAAACAACCAACCATAAATATCTTGCTCTTTGGGAGTGGTTAAATAATTGGAGGGTAGTCACATAATAGAGTAATTGCACTGTAAAGAAAATTTAAATAGATCTACGTTTATAACATAAAATATTTATAATATGTTATGGAGAAAATAGCTTACAAAAGAATATATACAATATGGCATTATTTTATTAAAATACTAAACTGTGTGTGCATGTGAATTAGCATGGAAAAATATCCAGAAGGATATATATTAAAACATTACTAGTGGTTATCTCTCGATGCTGGAATTACAGGCAAGTATTACTTTCTTTGTATACCTTTTTCTGTTGTCTATGTTTTCTACAATTATGATAAATTTGTTTTGTTAGCAGATAAAGCAATTAAGCAATTTTTATTGAGGATGAGAAAGTCTGAGCAACTGGGGCAAATTCCCATGAAAATCTCTATCTTCTACAATGTTTCCTAATCTGAAAGTATAATTTCCTGCTTCGGTTTATAGTACTGCAGAGGTAAATAAAGGGACTAACATAAGAGATGCATCTTTTCACAGACCATAAAAGTTTCATTTCACTGGTGGAAAATTCCCTTTTTTCATATCCCTTAGGCACCATATTAAGGCTCCATATGGAAGGAAGTAAAAAGGAAATTTACAAAGACACAAAGGGCCTCTCTGAAGGGAGTATGTCAACAGAGAGCTGACACGGACAGGACACATTCTCTTCTGCCTGCAGCCTGTGGGCCTGGTGCATGTGTTGCCGTCAGCATCAGGGTGTGAAAGCTGAAGAAATGGTCAGCGAGAGCTAAGCTTAGCAGAGGTGGGGGTGACTGAGGAATACTGTGCAGGTCTTTCATGGGTCAATGACCTCCTATTGACCTCCTATTGCTATACTTAGAGTCCACGTCCTGACTGTCTCCCCATTGAGCAAGTAGCATGTTATCCTCAGCTTCTTTGAGGGAGCCTTTCTCAAATCCTCACTATTGTTGTCACACTTAACTCCATCTGCTGCTACAGTGGAGGAGCCAGACAGACTTGTGCTTGAATCCTAGCATTACTGTTTAGTATTCGTGTGACCCTTGGGCAAGTAACTGAACTCTCTAAAATTTCAGTTTCCTCATCTTTAGAGCAGGGATAATATCATCACATTTAATTCTTGTAAAGGATGGGGTGGCACAAATATAGTGCCTAGTCAGTGTTCCAGAAATGAAAATTAAGCCATTCCCTATATATTAAAGCAAAGAGGGTGTTAACCTCCATTAGTCATAAGTTGGGTGATCATATAACTTATTAAATAAACAAGATTACTTTTGACAGTGAAGGGTGGGGGGCTTTAGTTATGCTGAGGCAAAGTATACTCTAAAACTGGTCTGGGCAAATTGAGATGGATGGTCATTCTACTTATAAGGTTCTTAATTTAATTTTCTGAAGTTGAACAGTGTTTGCAATGGTAGGTGCTTTATTATCAGCGCTGAATCTGGAAAACTTCTTTAGGGGCCATGGGTTGGGAAAATCTGATGATTCCCTGAGCACATATCCACAGTGTACTTTGTTGCATTACTATTATTTGCACGCACAGCAGTGTTCCCATGGTATGTTATGTGATTTTACATCTTTGGTGCCTAGCATACTGTACACACTAAATAAATGTTTAGTGAATGAATGACTAGATGCCCTAGAACTATTAGTCTCAGATGCCAGGAAATGGCCCCTGCACTTTCTGGGTGGTTCCTGGCAGTGAGCCCAGCTTTCTAGCAGTTGGATAATTATGCTGTTATGGTCCGCCTAAGGCAGCGACAATCATCCTACTGTCTGTTGGGTCAAGAATAGAGATTGCTCAAAAATAAATACATGGGACCTGATCAAATTGAAAAGCTTCTGCACAGCCAAGGAAACTATCACTAGAGTGAACAGACAACCTACAGAATGGGAGAAAATATTTGCATGCTACACCTCTGATAAAGGGCTGATAACCAGAATCTATACAGAACTTAGGAAAATCAACAAGAAAAAATCAAACAACCCTATTAAAAAATGGGCAAAGGACATGAACAAAAACTTTTCCAAAGAAGACAGAATGATGGCCAGCAAACATATAAAAAAGTGCTCAACTTCTCTAATCATCAGGGAAATGCAAATCAAAACCACAATGAGATATCACTTAACTCCAGTGAGATTGGCTCATATCAAAAAATCCCCAAATAACAAATGTTGGCGGGGATGTGGACAGATAGGAACACTCATACACTGCTGGTGGGACTGCAAATTAGTACAACCTCTATGGAAAAGAATATGGAGATACCTCAAAGAATTAAAAGTAGAATTACCATTTGACCCAGCAATCCCACTACTGGGTATCTATCCAAAAGAAAAAAAGACATTTTATAATAAAGACATCTGCTCTCAAATGTTCATAGCAGCACAATTCACAATTGCAAAGTTGTGGAAACAACCCAGGTGCCCATCAATACACGAGTGGATTAATAAAATGTGGTATATGTATACCATGGAGTATTACTCAGCAATAAGGAACAACAGTGAATTAACACATCTGGTATTATCCTGGTGGAGCTAGAACCCATTCTTCGAAGCGAAGTGTCACAGGATTGGAAAAACAAGCACCACTGGTACTCACCATCAAACTGGTACTAACTGATGAACACTTACATCACACAGGGCAATAACATTCATCAGAGGGCGGGCGGGCGGGAGGGGGGTGGAAGGGATGGGAAAAACTCTCACTGAATGGATGTGGGGAGCACAGTTTGGGAGATGACCACGATTGTGGCTCTGACACGGGCAGAACAGGGGCAACGTGTATGGCCAAAGTGTTGTACCCCCATGATATTCTGAAATTAAAAAAATAAATAAAAAAAAAAAATAAAAAGAATGGGAAAAAAAAAAGAAAAAAGAATAGAGGTTGCTGATTGCTGCTGTCCATAAGATGCACTGGGAATTTCTGAAGGAGGTGGGACATCACCTGGCTTTCTTGACATACTGTGGTGTCACTCTGCCTTGCTTGCTGAATCACGTGTTGAGTCTACTAGGCTGTGAGACCTTTGAGAGCAAGCACTAAGATAGTCTTGTTTATCTTATATTCCCAGCCCTTATAACGTGCCCAGTACAGAGCTCAATAAATATTTGCAGAATGAATAAATAAAAAGTGGTAATAATGAAATAATTATGAAATAAAGAATAAAAAATAAAGAATCAAACTGGGTGTGGTGGTGCGTGTGCACCTGTAGTCCCAGTCACTCTAGAGGCTGAGGCAGGAGGATCACTTGAGCCCAAGAGTTGGAGGCTGCAGGGAGCTATGATTGTGCCACTGCACTCCAGCCTGGGCAACAAAGTGAAATCCTGTCTTTAAAAAAAAATGGTAAGATCATTGTAATTTGCCCAAGAAATTTACTTATCTTTGGGAATGATAATAATACCCCACAGCATGGTATCGTGCATGCCAGTCATCGTAAGTCTTAAGCACTATTAACAGAGTAAGTCTGTAAACTATAGAGCTATGCTATTAGTGTTGGATTCAGAAGAATCAGGGTTTGAATATAGCTTTTATTAACTGTTATATCTTGAAAAAATTACTTAGCTTCTTCAAGTCTCAGTTTCCACTTTCCACTGCTATAAAGATTGAACTACATGTTGTGAAATGAAATTAGTATTGTCTATTGCTCAATAAATGAAATATATTATTATCATATTATTATTTATGTCTAAAGTTACTTCAAGGCCTTAGAATCTTATGGTTTTTGTTTCTATCATATATATAACACATGTAAAATGAAAGAGTACTTTAACATTCTTCTTCACAATTAGAAAACCAGGCAGATTTATTAGGTTTGGATTATTGGGAATTGAGAGTGAATTGATAGACACAATATATAGAAACCAACAATAACTAAAAGCTGAATAGTACTTTATGGTGCACACAACCACAAGGTTCACAATGCAGGAATAAACTATGGGCTGTTGGTATGTATCCATGCATCACTGTGGATTGCATTTGTTCCTCATCATATTATTTGGGAGTTCCCGTGAACACTAAAAGCCATGTGTAACTCATTTACCTGGCTGATTTAAGAGGAGTTTGATAGCTTCCAAAAGTTTCCACTCTCTCTTTCCTAGCCAGAAAATCAGAATGCAGGTGCATCAGAGAGACTGAAGAGAGTTTAGTGTAGATTTGTCGGGTGTTGGGAGAATGTTTGGAGAACAATTTTCTATAACCATGTGTGTGTGTGTGTGTGCACGCACATATACACAGCCACGTCTGTCTGTCTACACACTACACATGAGAAAGAGGTAATGGACTGGGAAGCACTTTTCTTGCATTCAATGAGAGAGACTGGACGAATAACATCAGAATGACTCATTCTGAGCCATGGAAGAATTTCAAAGCAAGTGCTTAGAACTCTTTACTTTCCAGTGTTTGGAAGTCTCTCATTTACTTATTTACTAGTTTCTCAAACAGAATTTATGAACACTTGTCATAAGTGTCCTTAACACTCTGTGTATCATCTTCTTGATTACTTATTGCTCACAGTTTCCATTTTACAAATCTTACTTTAGTTGTTAAATTTTCATTCAAAACTGGGTTGGAAGCAAGAATGAATAATTCAGTACTCACTTTCATTTATCCATCCATCTCTGTAGATGGCATACTGAGAAAAATATCTTAGAGCATCCTACACATTTTGAAAAACATAACTAACATATATTTCATGCACATGATCTGTGAGTCCCATCCTAAGTGCCAGAAACACTTGTGGTCAGTTGACAACAACTTTTCTACCTTGGAAAGCTAAAAAACCTTTTAAAAAATGTTTTAGAGAGACACAAGTGCTTTAGAAAACAGAAAGCAAATATATTGTCTGGGTTACAGAGACTGAAGATTTCCCCTCTAAAACTGTGACTTTTCCAGGCAAACACTCATCACAGGCAGAAGTAGCTGGGGAGTCTAAAACTGAATGCTTTTGTCTAGCTTATATCCACAACTTTATATTTTTGCTTTGCAAATAGTGACTTTTCTGACCTAATTGTTTTTAAATGTTTACTACTTATATTGGTAAAAATATATCCATCTCAAAGGAAGGTGGACTGATAAATTCAGGGGAACATTTCACACATTTATGAGATATAAATATATAGTATACTTTTTATCATACTTCTATATAATATTGTAATTTTTTCTACAGTATTTTATGTGGTTGTAACTACTGTCTTTGATTTGTAAAGTGATTTGCTTGTATAGAAGAATTATTGAACTTTTTGTCAAAAAGGAATTGAAATAATTGATTATGAAAAACAGGGGAAACTGGTTTAATACTGTTTAACTTGTTCTATCTATCCATCCATCCATCTATCTGCACATGTTCTAAATATTCAGAAAGGGCAAAAAGACCAGTTTCTCAGTTTCTTGTAAAAGTGGGCCTGAATGACAATTAGAAATAACTGCAGGCAGATTTAGTGTCATCATAATAAGTTGTTTAGAATCAAAAGAAAGATGTGTTGGAAAGTTTCTTCGTCATGTAAGGCTGGAATGAGTAGCACAGCTGTGTTTGAATGGTAATTAACATCTGTATTATAAAGCACAGTTGAGTCAAGACTGGACCCAGTGCCCCAGAAATGTCCTGAGGTAGTTTATATGTCAGAGAATGATTAACAAATAATCTTAAAGAAGTATGGGTTATAAGTTTGTAATAGTTTTTCAATTTTTAGTCAGCCACGAGGACACTGAGTCTTCTATTGCTTTTCTGAACCTACGTATTGACCAAGGATCTCCATATTTGATAGTGTATCTATTCAGATGAGGGACACATGACAGACATTTCTTCTGAGGAGTCAAAGTCAAACTACTTCCTGTTTATCTTTCCAAGAGCATTCTCTGTGGTAATGAAAATGTTTTATATCTGTGTGATCCAGTAAAGGTAATCCTTAGTCACATGTGGCTATTGAGCAGTTGAAATGTGGTTAGTTGGACTGAGAAACTGAATTTTTAATTTTATTCAATTTTAATTAATGTAAAATTAAATAGCTTCATACAGCTAGTGGTTACGGTGTTAGTGCAGTCATAGATTCAAGATCTCCCAACTCTTTTGTCCACTGAGGAAATTTCTGAGTGGTTCAGCATTATCAGATGTTAGGCCTTTAAACCCTAGGCCAAACTAAAACTCAAGCTGCCTGTTATTCAAACTGCTGAAGGACTACTTATTTAGGGTCTCTTCACTGATATCCATTGCTATTTATGTCAATTAATGAATAAATTACTATTCAGGACCTCTTGTCTCTGATGGTAGTCATGGTAACACTCTTCAAATTCCCAGTGGTTCAAAACAGACATTTTTATTTTCTTTTGGGTAAGAGGCTTTACAGTCCAAGTAATTATTTTTCATCTGTTATAAAAGTCTAGGATTTGTCATTTCTCCATAAATTCAATAAACAAAAAATTCCTTTCAATAAATAAATGTTCAATGAGTAGACTCACTCATTCCATTTTTCCATTTTGTATTCTAGAAATTACTTTGTATCCGAATCCTGGTCTGTAGGCTATCATCTACTTGTGCCTCACAACCATTCTAGAGGCTATTGAGCCTTCTCTCAAATTCAAGTTTTATTCCACAGAGCTACAAGACAAACAATAATAACAAAGTCCAAGATTCTTTTTTTCATGTAAGTAAAAACCAACCCCTACTTAGATTTTATTTAAATCAATATATTCATTTTAGGTGTTTTTTTCTCTTGTTCTCAAAGCGTAGGGTCATTTTCTTAGGTGTATGATAGGCAGTTCAAAAGAGAATATAGTAGAGGAGTTTGCCTTCTACAAGACAGAAATCTTGTTCATCTAATGATAAATTCTAGATCTCAGTTCTGCAACTAGTTGGAGTGGGATAGAATTTAAAAACAACCACCCCTGTAACACCATGCAAGAGGAAATGGGAACTACTGATGACATTAGGGGCAACTGAAGTTTGAAATGCTCTCAGCCTAACCTATCCAATGTGAAACAGCTCTTTGTAACATGCTGCTATCCCTTGGAGATGTTAGAAGGTGAGCTTCAAATCAAAGAAAGTAGAAAGCACTGTTTCACAGGGCCCAGTTATCTCTTGATACACACCCCCTAGACAGGCAGGCAATCTACCTCTGCATTAGAAAATCATCCAAAGATTACTAATAGCTCCAAGTTTCCATGTTATTCACACCATTGTATGGGCTTCAGCTTCCATTTAGCATTTGTCTATGTGACTGTCTCAGCTGCCAAAATTTTGATATTGTGTCATTAATTTTTTCCATTTCTAACAAATAAGATGATTTAATGAAATTACATATGCTAGACTCATTTTTAAAAATCCATGTATGTTCATGTGTATATGCGTCAGTGTTTATAGTGATGGAAAATCTCCAGAAAGCAGGGCTAAAGTCCTATAAACACCAAAATGTTTTTCTTAACTAAATCCAGTTTAGAGAATGTTCTGTCACATGGTTCTTGCACATAATTGCCTCACCTCTGGACTGCTGCGTTCACATCTGGCCTGAGACCCCATGAGGTAGGGGTTGGTTTTGACTGTAACCTGATGGCAGTTTGCCTGTGTGCAGAATCTGAAAATGTAGTTGGCTGATATTTTGAGCAAGGGGTTGGATCATGACCATACCTCCCTCCCTGCTCCAGTGATGTTCTGGTGGAGCTCAGTCTTTCTCTCTCTCTCTCTCTCCCCCCATCTCCAGTCCCCAATTTTGCACAGGTTGGGATGAGGGGAATGTGGGGGAAGAAAACACCTGCTACTCTCTGATTTAACTTTCTCTAGGATTGGTGTGTGTGTGTGTGTGTGTGTGTGTGTGTGTGTGTGTCTGAGTATGGGGCTGGGATGAAGGGAATGTAGGGGAAAAAAATACCTGCTACTCTCGTTGGATTTCTTACTGCTCTCAGGGCAGTGTTTCAACGCCCCAGAAGAAAATGAGGACTAAATGAACACCAAGTTGCCACCAACTAAAATTAACAACATTGAGCAGAGGGAATAAAATGCAATGCTTCACATTCTGATCTTGTTAATTACCGACAGCCTCCAAGTGTCTTGCAGAATAAAGTTTTCATTCTCTACAGGCTGTAGTTCAAATATCCAGAAAACCATGCTTTGGAGGCAAACCAAAGATGGATTTTCCTCCCACATCCTCTGTTGGCTTGGAGAAAATAGGCATAGTAAACTGGACAGGGGAATTCTTACCAATAAAAAATATCCCAACAACTACCTGAAATAATTGCTGTATGTAGTGTTCACTCCTTTTAGGTACATAATAAATGTTCATTTATACTTAGAAAGTGATAGGAGACAGTTCATATTATAAGATATGATAGGGGAGTCACTTTTACCCATTCCTCACCTTTCCATGAAGGTGGCTCAGCTTCTACCCCACTGGGTAAGAAGGAAGAGTCCTGGGAGACACTTTCTGTTTCTTTCTCCTCCTCTCATGGCTCTTCTCCATGGGAGGAGGAGCAATGATTCCAGGGTGAGACGGTAAAAATTGGCCATTCGCCCATTGGTCTACATTTCTCAGTGGAGCCATGATAAGAGTTAGGGTTACAGTCACTTGTACTCTTGCTCTTTTGGGCTTTCCAAACTTAATAGGATGTCCGGGAGGCCAGAATTTCCCAAAAGTCAGAATTGCGGGGATGAGCAGGAGGCTCTTAATAATATCCCACTTCTAGTCTCCTCATATAGGGAACAGGAGTGTCCTGGGACACTCCTGTTTTTTTACTCTCCCTTTTTACTCCTCCCTTTTTACTCCTTCCTGGGACACTCCTGTTTTTTTACTCTCCCTTTTTACTCCTCCCTTTTTACTCTCTGGGAGGAAACAGTATTGGAGCAACATTTCCTGTGCCTGTCCCCATCCTTTCTTTTTAAGGGGAGAAACTTATCTGATTGATGATGTTAAGAAATGGAAACTGAGGGTACAGAGTTCAGCCCTTCTTTCCCTTTCTCGGACCTTTGCTACCAAGACACACATTTCTCTATCTTCCAGAGATTTCGCTCACTGTGATAGTCTCTATACTACTTGTGGTTGGCCTGAAGGTGGTCAGGGAAGTTCAACTCCTTGGGAAAGTTTTCAGATACAAAGACTTATCAAACATTGCCACTATTAAAACTTTCTTTAAGTAGAGGCATCTGAAGCAAAGTGGAAAAGGACAATTAGGGTTCCATTACCACTGCTTGAGCTGCAGCCCTGACACTACTAGCATGGCTCTGACCTAGGCCTAGTCAATTACTGTCCTTGGTCAGTCAGATGAGGATAATAGCCACCACCACTTTTCAACGTCAAATGAGAATTCATTCATGGAAATGTATGAAGTGCATTTAATAAATCAAAAAGCTAATTTTATAGAACATTTACTTTGTGTTATGAACATTTGTAAGTGTTTCATGTGTAATAACTCAAGTAATCGTCACAACACTGTAAGGTAGGTTCTGTGTTTTGTTCTCATTTTACACACGAGGACATGGAAACATAGAGGGGCTTAATAACTTGCCCAAGGTCACAGAGCCAGTAAGTGACAGAGTTGGTGGGAATCTAATGCAAATTGCCTGACTCCTAGCCTGAGCTCCTAACTCCTATACAATACTCTCTTTCTAACTAATAATAGATGAATCTAGTTTTTTTAACAACAATTTTTTTTACTATTTAAATGAGGGGATGAATTCTTTAAGTCAAATACAGGTATGAATGGTAGAACAGTCTCATAAACCCTATCGTATGACAGAGGTGAGATAGAACCTACAACCTCCTTCTGAGTTGAAGCATGGGTGATCCATTTCCCTGGTCCTTTTCCATGTTCCTCCTGTTTTCCTTCCTATGATGATTTTGTTGTTGTTTTTTTTCCTAAGACATGATCAGGAGAAAAATGCTTATGAGTTGTGATTTAATATGGATGTTTGGATCATAGAATCTGGCATACTAGAGCAAGAAGGGATTTTAAAGGCCTCCTGGAGAAAATTAAGACTTCCAGGAGGTAGATGAACTTCGCAAAGTGCTCAACCTCAGAGCTTTGCATTGTCAGGGCTAGAATACAAGGTTGTACCACATGCAATTGAAGAAACAAATATAAACCAAATTAAATTTTAAAAATCATACCATGAGAACGTCTTTTTCTGTGACTAAAAGAGTATGAGGTAAAGGCTCATGGATTCTTAAATTTTGTGTGTTGTGAATCTAAATATATAACCGCATGACACTGTGCTTTTTTCTATCGTGAATATGTTTTAATTTTACTGGTTGATATTCATTTATTAATAGTTACATATAGCTAACTTCCAGTTCTGAGACTGTGACAGTTTAGACATTGATGCTTTATATTATCAAGCACATATTTACCAATTAAAATAGGATTTTGTGCTGTGTGAACAATCCTTGACAATACTAAGTGGATGTGTACTCAGAGTTTCTATTCTCAACTCTATTCTCCACCATATCTCCTAATAGCTACAAAGATTAATCCTAGGTGGTATATTGAGGCAATCCTCTGATATGAGAACTGAGGCAACTTTTACCACAGTATTGGAAGTATTTATTAGCCACAGAACTGACCACACCAATGGTATGATGATCCCATCAATATTCCTCAAGGCGCACATCACTCTGGTAGTAATTGGCAGAACCAGGATTCAAACCCAAGACTGCTTGACCTCAAATACCATGCTCTCTCCATAATGTTACAAAGGGTTCTAATATCAATTTTTCCAGTAGCTAGTCCTATGATATTGGGCATACTTAACAGTTCAGTATGTCATAATTAAGCATCTTTTGGTTGCACGTTACAGATATCAACTCAAACCAGTTTGAGTAAGAGTGGATAATTTGTTGAGTTTTCAGGGATAGCTTGTGCAATCTGAGAACAGGAAGCAAGGTTTACAAGAGACAGGTACAGACCAGAATATCATCAGGAAATAAGGCAGCTACTCTCTTTACACTGCAAGGCCCAGTGTTCTATCTGTGACCAGTTTATTCTTCCTTCTCTGCAACTGGCTTTTAAAATGTTCCACATGCCTGTTCAAAATCAGTTATAGCCCCCATCACCAGTCTTGCTGCTAAATAACCTTCCAGCTTTACCAACATTCATCCAGCTTCTGACAGATGTGCACTTTTGTCATGTGTCAAGGAACCCATTTCTGTTGGTGGGGGCCAGTTTCTAAAGGGGGGCATAATGGGTAGACGTCCAAATAGGTGTGTACTATAGCATGTCTGTATTTCATCACTTGGAAAATGAAAAGACTACACTAGATAATACTAATAATAATAATTGATATTAACTAAGTCTTTATTCTGTTTCAGGCACTTTGCTGAGTCATTTTACATGTATTATCTCATTAAAACTTGTAACAACCCTATAAGGCAGGAAGTTTATTGCCCTATTTTTTAGGTGAGATATATGAGGCACTGAGAGGTTAAGGAACTTGTTTGAGATGATCTCTAAAAGTGACTTGCAGTTCCAAAATGCAAACATCACAGCCTAACAGAGATATATTAAAAGAGTGAAAATAATATGAAAGCATAAATCTCGCAGAGATAAAAGAGTAGAAATAATATATAAGCATATTTTATTTCTTACCCTCAGGTCATTTTTTTCCATAAGGAGAAAACTATCACCTAAACAAAAATGGCTAAATATATCTCAATGATTGGATTAATTAAATTTAGATACTTATCATTCTAAAATGGATAGGACATGGTAATGGCTAATGAAATAAAGTTACTGTCAAAATAGTAAGTCAGACATTCAGAAAGAAAAAAATCTCCAAGTCCAAAATGTGGAGTTTGTGGTTACAAACCAAAAGAAAATGTTAAAAAATTCAAATTTGAGTTTCTCAAGTTTAGATGATATAAGATATTTCTCATTATGGGTATATTTCAACATTATTCCACAACATTAATCATGTTTTGTTAATAGTAGGTTATGATGCTCCATTCATGATACCACTTGAAAAAGTTCAACTCTGTGCCTAAGCTTTATTACCTCTTTTCAAATGCAGGTCAGTTGAAAATGTTTTAGAAATACCATCTTTCCCAATAAGAAGAAAAGAATGGGGAAATGGTCAATTAAGCAATTTTTATTTCCATACTGTGTAATGAATAGCTCTTCATTACTGAAAGAAAATGATACAAATGCAGCAAAGCTTATACATTGGTAGTGAAGTGTCCTTCACAGTTTCACTCCAATATGCCCTTTACATGGATTGGACTAAAGAACCAAATTTCATTTTGCATCCAATAACTATAGTAAAAAGTTTTTCTCATCATATGGTAATTATGAAATTATGAAATGATTATGAAATAATGAAAATTATTACCATTATAGGAAGGCAACAGTCATTAAATAAATTAAAAGCATCTTTAAAGTTTTTCCATATACATATATAATATATATATTTAAATTGCCATTGACTGTACAAGCATTAAATTCTCAACTAAATCATTTACAGAAACGAGTGTAGAAAGCTGAAAGGAAAGACTGGTTTTAAGAAAAAAGGGATCATTTTGTCACCTATCAATTACATTAAAATACATTTTCAGGGGGAAAAAAAGAGCTATACAAATAAGTCGGACTTACCAAAGATTTCTTACTTAATTTCTTATTTAATCTTACACATCAGGTGCGCATAGCTATTCTCCAACCCAACCTTGATTCAACAGGAAGTCAATGTCCAGACGTTAGTTACTTATTAGCACAGAGAAAAGTGAAAGAAAGACTAAATTGAATAATGTAATTATATAATTTTTTTATAAATCAGACTGATAATAGTATTACATATGATTGCCTAGGAAAATATTAAATGGGAAATAAGAGTGTTATTCAGAAATATTAAGGTAAAAAATATAGCTATGACAGTTGAATGTAAAAATTTATCTGGAATATTGTATTCCTAAGATCTGAGTAATCCAATTTTCCAGTTTAAGTAAGTTCTATAACCCCAATTCCTGTAAACTATATGTTATTTACACAGGTTACAACAAAGTACTTTTAAAATACTGTATTGACATTGGCAGTTCGTTAATTTGAATTCCAGAGAATAGTTATTTAGAAAAGAATTCCTTTTTAAAATGACTAACTGGGTTTATGTGTGTGCATGTCCCACATCTGGAAATGGGGGTAAGGAGGTGGTTGGGAGGGAGAGGGGGGAGAGAATGAGAGAGAGAGAGAGAGGAGAGGGATGCATGACTCAGAAAGTGGCATTTATAAATGTAGTTCCTCTTCTTTTTGAAGTCAATTTAATGTCAGGAAATTTCTAAAAAGTCTATGTAGGAATTATACAGAAACTAGTACCTAACAAATAGTGAGATAGGCATTCAGTTTTTAACTATTGTTAAAAAATTTTTATTAATTAAAATATTAATCCATTTACTTCAACCTCCACTACTGAAAAGTAATCTTCCTTTATGCTTTAAGAATAAAATTTTTCCCATTTATACCATAATATATCCTCAATTCAGCAGTGAAATGATGGTTACAAGGTCACTCAGAAGTAACCACTGGTTAAAACCTATTTCCATTGCTAAGAGAATACCCAAGCTCTTTCATTGTGTTGTAATTTTATCACATCAATTCCTACTTAAAATAAAATCTTAATTCGTTCGTATTTGGAACTTTTATTACTTAGAGAGATTTTTGGACATTGCAGGATTTAATCTGTAATAAGTAAGTATTGATTCAAATTAAGAAAGGTAATAAACTGGCATTTGGATACAAGAAGGCTGAAAAATGATACTGGGAATTGCCAGAAATTTTGGTTGACACATGTCTAGAACAAAACTAATTTAAGAATTTTGTCAAATCTACCAATGAAAGAGTTTTCCTTATTGAAAAGACAGTATGACCAGGATATGGTGACCACACGCTGGCCCACTTCTAGTATATAATTTCATTTTCAAATTTTTGAGAAAATTTATTAAAAAGTAATTTTATTCCCCATCTCACTTTGAATCTTTATCTTTGTGCTACCACAACAAAAAATAAACTAGAAGTAACTTAGGCACCTGAACTTAATTCATTTTTCTAGAACTGGTGTTTCTCATTCACGGAGTTAACACACACCCACACCAACCTTTGTGCACTCCAAAAGTATCAAAGAGCTTCTTTTCATGGTAGTCTTCTTTTAATGGATTTCCCATTAAAAAAAAAAAACAGTTAAACCAAAGAGAATGCCATACTCATTTACAAAAGTTGAAATGTAGGATGTTTTTCCATTTGGTTTATGAACAGAGGTACTTGCAGTGTTTTTATATCTATCACTATCATCACTTCAAGGAAGATGTGTATCAAATAGCTAGTTTTATAAACCCAACCTTTCAGTGCCAAAGGGCCTTCAAGCTCAAGTGGCCAGCCTCTTAACTTTACCAGTGAGGACACTAAAGATGCACATTTAACACAGTGCCTCTTACAAAATAGATGCTCAATAAATATTTATTAAATGACTGAACCACCATAGATAGCTACAGGCTGAGACAGAACAAAACCCCGCATCTTCTGATACTGCATAGCCTCTGATGTGGCTTAGCTGTTTCTAACCATCAGGTAAGACCAAACTAAGATGAGGATTAACCACAGATACAACACCAACAATGATCTATGGCCTAAAATCATTTCTGTCACACAAGTAAATATAGGAAGTAAAAGATCTTCGCAACAATTCTCAAAGGCAAAAGTATAAGAGGAGATATTTGTAACACATGGAAATGGATAAAAACAAACAAGTATCTATATTTGACTCCCTTCCTGGTGGATAATTTTTAGTGAGCTTTGCAAAAGTGTAGATTCTATGACTGAGCCAAAAGCCCTGATCTATGTGAAAAAATGCCTAGACCTGGATGTGGCTGAAGAATGATATTCAATAAGTGATTATGATTAAATTGATCATTTAAGGACAGCTCCAATATTCCATCAATTTTCGAGCCTCAACATCTATTGATAACTTTACAGGAAATAAAGGCATATCAAGAGAACTAAAAAGCTAATGGTGTCAGGAAGGATTTTTGAATTTAATTTAGAAGAATAAATGAAAGCAATTGTGAAATAGCAGTACAGAAGAATTACATTTGGGTTTTCAAAAACTGGGTTGCTGATTTCCTTTTCTGGGAGGCAGTGGAATGAAAACAACTGTATTTGCAATTAAATGGCGGGTCAAGTGGTAACGCTCTGTATATGCTCTTGGATTATTCTGTCATTTTTGGTAAAGTTCTTGTAAGTGAATGGTGCTTGCCGGAATATGAAAGTGAAAAAACAAAGAACCCATGTAAACTGAATTATAAGACCTTCCTACAGAGGGTACAGGCACCTGGCACATGTACACACATACATATACACTGACACTCAGCACACACTCTCTACTCAACTCACACAATGACTTGTGGAGGGAAAGCAAAGGTAAACAAGAGTTTCAAAAACTTTGAAGATAAACATCAAAGTTGATTGGATTATTTAGCACTTGCTGAATTACTCAGGAATCTAACGCAGTAAGCCTACTTGAAAACATTAAATTACTATTTCCCTTTAGCCATTAGATGAGTAGAGATTAATGATAAGCTATTGCTGTTTTTCCAATCTATTTTCAAAGACCATTACAAAAATAAATCAGTGTGTTCTCTAACAGTTCTAAAAACAATGAGTGATAACTTTTTGTGTGTGATTAAAAAAAAGAGAAATAGATGTCCATATTTACGAAAATCTTGCTTTTAGTTACATTCAAAAACAAATACAGTCCAGTTCTCCTTGACGGAAATCTTCAGTCTATTTGCTCATTCTCTTTTGACTACAGAAAAAATCTTTTGGAGCAAAATGCATTGGCAGTGCAAAAAAAAGTCCACGAAAATAAACTAATGATTGAATTCAGCATTCAAATGAGTTCTTTGCCAGGTTATCTGCAAGCACAAGACTCTACTGTCATGTTAGGATATACTTTAAGCACGACATTCTTATTTTCATCAAAGAATAAGATACTGAGTGAAGACATCTTTTCTGGTACACAGCAAGGCTCAGGAATCCCAGGAACAACCCCCACAGCTCTCACTATACTCTGGATGGTAGCATGATTTGATGGCTTCAAAGACTAGAAAAAAATGGAAGAAGAACACGTGTGTTAGGTGGAACTGCTTTTCCACTCCTCACTCATCATATAAAACACTTACCTAATGATTTAGTTTCAACAATTTAATAAAGCCTGTGGCATCGTTATACATTCAATACAATCTCCTATCCTCCCCCCCAGCAAAATGGTTATTACTTGTTCAGTGCCTGCTACATTCTAGGCATGTGATATGTA
This sequence comes from Daubentonia madagascariensis, assembly GCA_023783475.1. Taxonomy (NCBI): domain Eukaryota; kingdom Metazoa; phylum Chordata; class Mammalia; order Primates; family Daubentoniidae; genus Daubentonia; species Daubentonia madagascariensis. The sequence continues at coordinate 10,092,973 of JAKFHU010001268.1, read as the reverse complement.
ATATCTCTACTCCTTGCCATAAAGCTAACATTTCTTACATTTTACAAAGATTCAAAAAATTTAAATGACATGTCTAATGTCAAATAGCTTAAGTGATACAGTGAGGATTTAAACCCAGTTATCTCAGCAAGAATAACTTAATTACAAACAACTGAGCGCCCAAGCATGGAATTAATACATTATAGGATGTTTTCAATAACAACATTGCAACAAAAATGATTTGTTCTTGACTCTACATTAATTACGAAGAACCCTAACAAGCATCCTATTTAACAAAGATGCATAATCGCCACTGTTATAGTGATATTTATGCATTGTTGCTAAAAATAAAACCAAGTAAGTCAGAGGGGCATTGATTTATTTAATTTATTTAATAGTTGCTAAGAGGATGAATTGGATGGTGACTATTCCACTATGTGATTATTCAACTCTCTTTAGAAGCACAAACTGGGGTTAAGAAGACCACACCATTGGCCACTGGGGGCCACTGTTGCGCCATGGGTTTGGAATTAAACTGTTAGAGACGGTTCTAAGAGTGGGCCATGTCCTCTGGGAATAAACTAGGGGGCCTAAGGTTATGGTATGGATGGCAGGAGCTTCACCAGAGAAGCCTGGGTAAAATCTCTTCCCTAAGAAAATGCCAAATGGGACCATTAACATCCATGTGAAATAAGTGGTTTTATTTAGAGCGCCCCATACAGCTCTGCTCTACCTAAAAGCACTGAAGGGACCTTTGTAAGCCCAGAATGTTAGGTATTGCAAGAGTGGTAGTAAGAACTTCATAAGAGATGCCATACTTTTCAACATCAGTTTTCCTCAATGCTTCTTTTAGGGAGGTGTAAGTAGTTTTGTTTTAAACACATTGAGAAACAGAAATTTGGTAACTTGCCAGAGATCAAGTCAGGAATAGGATTTAGACCAAAACTCTGGCTTTTTAATTTCAGGACTTTGAGCCATGTTTCTCACAGCACAGAGGCACCCTTGCCACAATGAATCGGTACTTTAATTTCAAAAATTCCTACAACTCTTATCATGGGAAGCTGGAACAAGTTAAAAAGTTAAGGGTATATACAAGCCAAGGGAGACGCAAATCATAGAGAAAGCTGGCATACTTAAAAAAAAAATTCCCTTTGGCAGAGAAAGGGCAAATTTAATTTATCTCTCCCATTTTTCAATTTCAATGAAAAAAAATTATACACACATTAGACTTCAACTTTATTGTGAAGAGTCATAAATAACTTAAAAAGTAGTCTTAATGATGAGCAACTGTTCTTACCCTTTTTTTATCCTAGAAATTTAAATGTATGTTAAAAAGAACAGTTGACTTTTAATTAGTTTTAATTAATTGCAAAGCAGGCTATTCTCTCCTTAAGGAAAGGAAGTCTATGCTGTTCTATTTTGCATATTATATGCCCTGCATCATCAATAATGTATGTGTAACTTACACAAACTGCAGTCAATATTGTACAATAGACGTCAGTAGCCATTACTTGTTATTTAATCATGGTTGGTAATTTCTGCAGAAAACTTTTGTGGTCATCCACGTTTCTCTATTGATTTAATCCAAACAGCTTGTCATAAAGCCCAAAAGGATTTTTCGAACCAGATTTTCAGACACTATTCTGTTATTTTAATGTTTAATGACTCCTATAATATTTAAATTTCATACAAAGTGGATCTACTTAATTAGATGAGGCCCTGGGTGATAAATACTGCTGTGCATTGCTGTTCCTCAGTGTCAAGAGCAGTGTGTACTCTAGGCACTGACTAAATACTTGCTAAATGGATGAAATACTTATAAGAACTAGCATACCCTCCGTTTTACCTATTTCTGTGGAAATAATTCCCATCAACAAAAATAAAAGTTTCTGTCCAAATGACCTGGTGTAGATATGGAAAATATTCATGGGTGTTTCCTAGGAAAATTCCTGTCCTTTTTTTTCAAGCTCCAACTCAGAAATGACAGATTCAGAAACTATGATTATATAAGCAGTCTCTAGTGGGCTTGCTGGAATTCAGGCACAAGACCTTGATTCTGGGTTGGTGTGTTTTATCAGGAACCTTCCAGATTACTAGGGAGTTCCCTCCCTTTTTTCTTCACTATGGAATCCTCTGATCAAGCTGCCATTACCAGGAATAATTATGTCATGCACAAAAGATCGGTGCAGTAATTTGCTGGTGTAAAGCATATTGCCAGTACATAATTTTTGTTTGTTTCTGAGTTCAGATCATGTTACTCATGACTTTCCTTACTGGGCAAGAAATTAAGAAATATATCAATCACAAATGCATATCTGTGCTATTGCTGTCACTGGTCTCTCTTTCTAAGGAGGGTGAAACATGATTTCAACATCAGTTTAGGTAAATTTTTGCTTAGGTAACTCAGTACATCAAGGTTTAATATTTTTAGAGTTCATCTTAGAATGGAAAGATTTGGGTAACTAATTGAAGGTGTGTCATTTTGAACTCACTAAATGTGAATTTCTTCTTTATATGGGATACTTGGTTCAATGTGTTTAGATTCTTTGCTGCCTAATTCTATGTCTTGGCTATTCCTAGCTTTTGCACAGTTCCTTGAAAAAATAACTTCATTCCTCTAATCCTTGTTAGTTCCCTTGGATCTCTGTCAGCAACAACAGCTCAATCATTTTCATCTGAAATTTCTGTTTTCCATCTCTGTTAAGGTGGTGAGGAGAGGCAAAGGCATAGAACTTGGCTTTAGCTGTATGGGTATTTTTCATCTCATGGCAGAATTCCAAGAGTCTCTCCCTAGGAGAACAGATTGGCTGTAAGGGCTAGAAATGAGAAAAATTCAAGCTGTCGTGTTTGCGAATGAAATCTACGGTGGTCAGGCCTGCACCTGCCAAGCTGTGTATGATGTCCTTGAGTCGAATTTGATTACAAATGCATTAGGAGGGGAAAGTATCTCAGCAGCAAAGAGCCTTCATTCCTGACCTGGGCCATGGGGTTTTGCTCCATACTCTTCTAGTCCAGCCCACATGGGTGTGATAGCCCAGAAAATATCTAATTGGAATGAGTGAAAGGGCAAAGCCTGGAATTTGGGAAAGGCAGAACACAGCTGTTCTGAATTACAGAACAGGTTGTCAACTTTTGCAGACAAAGAGCCCCGCCATATAGAGCAGGCTTTTACTCAGGAGGCCGAGAGAGACGAGGGCCAACAGAGGAGTCTAGCCTGGGAGAACTTTTCTCTAGGGCAAAAAGTGTATCTAAAGTCTGAAAGTTTTTTGGCACTTCAGTTACTCCACATGTGTTGTACTGATCTGGTCAGAGACCTTTATTATCCTCTGTTGCTTAGACTATATTTTTATTTAAATAGTTCACTCTGGTTGCCATATTGGACACTGTGCTGATAAAAGTGATGCTATTAATTACCCCTAATGTAGCAGCTTCATACTGCTTCACGGTTCCCATTCTTTTAGTTACTGTACCACTTGAAAGACACAAAGCCTGGAAGGCTTGAAGGGAACCACTAGAAAGCTTTAAAAGTTAAGCAAAGCCACACAAGTGATGAGAGACTGAGAACTCTATGTAACAGCCAAACTTCCACTCTCAACTTGGCAAAAGGAAATCTCAAGCTCAGAGAGAAAACTCCATACTCATCCCTGTTACGTCTCCTTGGAGCTCTGATGCCATTCCAAGTTTTGACAAATATTATGATGAGTTCAGTTGCTGCAACTGATGCTCTCCTGATTCTATTACTTTCCAGAGAAACTTCACTGGCCCGTAGGCTGTTGAACCCACAGGGAGAATCCTACTTCAGCTTTGTGATGTTTGAAAAGGGACTGGAAACATCCAGAAAACTTTTTCTTGCCTTATGACCATTATTCTCTTGATCCATTTTCCTCTATTGTCTTTCTTCAGCTTTCAGCACTTAGTTTTCCACTCTTCTCAGTCTCAGCAATGGCCACTAATAACAATGTCAATAACAAGTATTCATGAATGCCTACTAAGTGCAAGGAGCTCTACTATCACATTTGCCCACAGTTTTTATGATGTAGAAACTATTATCTTTATTTTTTTATTTTTTTTAATTTTTGAGACAGAGTCTTGCTCTTTTGCCCTGGGTAGAGTGCAGTGGTGTCATCATAGCTCACTGCAACCTCAAACTCCTGGGCTCAAGCCATCCTCCTGCCTCAGCCTTCAGAGTAGGTGGGACTACAGGCACAGGCCACCATGCCCAGCTACTTTTTTCTATTTTTAGCAGAGATGGGGTCTTGCTCTTGCTCAGGGCTCAGGCTGGTCTTGAAGTCCTGAGCTCAAGCAATCCTCCTGCCTCGGCCTCCCAGAGTGCTGGGATTACAGATGTGAGCCACCACGCCTGGCCTATTATCTTTATTTACTATCTTACCAATTTCAAAAATGATAAAGCCAACATGTAGAGAGTTTTAGTAACTTCTCCAAAGAACTAAGGCTAGTAAGTGGTGAAACCAAGATTCAAGCCAAAAGGGTTTGACTCTCAATTGTGCTGCTCAAAGTGCAATCTGTATATTAGCAGCATCATTATCACCTAGGAGCTTGTTAGATATGCAGAATCTTAGGCTCTATCCCCACATCCACTGGATCAAAAACTACATATCAATAAGACTCCAGGCAATTTGAAGGTATACTAATGTTTAAGAACCCCTGCTGTGACCAAAAATATACAATTAATTATTCTGCAGTACTACCTTAAATTTATCTCTGCTATTCTTATCTCTCAGTTTTTAAATTATTATTCTTTAGGTCACTGAGAACCACGATGACGCTCTTCTGAAGCAGCCGTGGGTTTTTGAACAATAAAAGCAGGTAAACAGATGAGCAGGACAAGTTGGAAGTAATTGTGGAGTGCAGGATTCCAAGCCAGTTCTCCAGAGTTAGGGGCTGAAAAGCCAACCATCTCCACATTATCTTGGCTCCCCGGGGTCCTGAAAGTTGGAGTCAACAGGGAAGAGAAAAATTCCTTCTCCAGGCTACCCAGAAGAAATTAGTTTATAAGAGTGAGAGGGATTATTTGGAAAACTCTGAGACCCACCTAAAATCAGTCGTCTTGGGTGTAAAGACAGACTTGGAATCCATCCTTACCTCTCAATACCACAAGGCAAGCCACACTGTAAAATAAAGATTCATCACTGCTTGTTATACTTGTCATCTTTGTTGTGTGCGTATTTTTAAATGTCATCCCAGTTGAATGAGTTTTGTTTGATCAGTAAAATGTCCTTCATGAATATGTAGACAAGATAAGGCTCTTTATATCATTGTAAATGCATATAATTCTCTCTTTGTTTTTGGGTTCACACAACATGAAATAATAAGAAATCCTTGGGAAAGAAAATGCCTTAGAAAATGTAGAAAGCTCATCTTTCTGAGATATTCAAACAAGAAACTGGGATTTCAATCAAATTTCTGGCCCTGAAGGTAACTTGGCTTTGTGCAGTTGGACCTTTGCTTTTATGTGTCTGTTACACTTGGCATCCCAATGATCACAGGGCTAGAATATGAAAACGCCATTTTAAACACCTACAAGCAAAAATTGGTCACTGTTTGGGGCAAAGGATTTTTTTCCTCTATTATCATACAATAGCAAAAATTGATTCACTTGCAGTTTTGCAAAAACAAATTCTGTTCTTCCTCTGACTTCTGTTCCTTGAACCACTTTTTATCGTATAATAGAGATTCGAACTGTCACAAGATGAGAGTGGCAGTGCAGCAGTAAGCTCAACTGACGGCCGGAGGGCACCACTATATTTCTAGCCCTATTTACATTCTGAATTCAAAGAGAATAGTCACTTGGACTTTCTGTGCAAGATGGAGGTGAAGTTGAAGAGACTTCTGCAATACATTTGTCAGGATACTGAGTACAAATATAATAAAGTACAGTTCCTATTGATTTTGGAAGAGACACAGGTAAGCGCTGATGGGTTGAAACAGGTCTTGGAAGAAGTTTACAGAGTCATTGTATCCTATTTTGATTTCCTTGTTAATGTTTAGCAGGGAAGCAAATGAATAAACATCTGGTGAATTTCATGAGGCCAGTTAACCCGGCTCAATCCTGATCCTGACCTCTGTAGGGACAACTCGTCTCACAAGACACTATTTATCAAAAATTTTTCTGCATCAGGGCATCAATTCTATTAGCCCTTCTCTTTGCTCCCATGGCATCCACTCATTCCTTGAATGCCCCTTAAAAGGTCAGCCTTCTACCATCTGGGGCTTACTTATTATAGACAGGTGTAGATTCACACATAACCATGTAGCTGAATATGCACCATGTTTGGAAGCAATGCAAAAAGCATTTTGCATATACATTTTTTCTCATATCCTTCTTTATATCAATACTAACGTCATATTACTTTAGCAACCATTAAAGAAAAAACAAGTATATTAGCTACCTTACATAAGTTTAGTAAATAAGAGTCCAGATGGATTTTGTAAATGAAAACACACACGTCACCCACACTCAACTTAGTCAGCATGTCTTTCTACCCTATGGAAATAGGAAGTAGGTACAGGACAAAGACCAATGGCTACCTTTGGCATGGGGAACTGGCATGCTCCAGAGCAATAATAGGCATCAAAGGACTTGGGGGAGATAATCCATTCACTCCAGCCAATATCTGCAAAGTCTACTTTAAGGTATCTCCTGGCACAATTTCGAGGTTCATTCCATTGCTTTCTTCTTGCCTTCTTCAGAGTCTGTTCATCAAACTGGAGTGTCTGACTCTTCTGGTGAGGTCCCTTTCTCTGTTTCTTTTTGTTTTTACTCTTTTCAGGGGGCTGAGTCTGCAGGGCCTTGTAAGGCTTTGTATCCTCCCAGACCCCATCCTTCTTATACTGATATTCTGCCCCAGGAAGCTCGTTGTTCTGCAGAGGCAGCAAGACCCCAGTAGAGCGCTTCTTCCTCCGTTCAATAGAAAGGGCAGCTTTGATGTGGCTATCCAGTTGGGGCACAGCTCCAGTAAGAAGATTCTGGTGTCCCTGTAAGTTTGATACCACACTTTCTGGCTCAGAAATGGCAACATCATTGGCATACACCAAGATATAAGGCTCTGGAAAAGGTAACATCCTCTTTGGCAGTTGGTGTCCTTTGGTAGTAATATTAAATCCTATGAGGAACTCCTCATTTTCCTTGGCCTTCCTTAAGAGTTGAGTGATGTCTTTAGATAGCCAGGACATGATATCTCCATGAGGTTTGGCGCTATCAGCTGACAGATGACCCAGGAGTTGACTTTTGTTTCTGTTGGATTTGAGGATCCATGCAGAGAGATCTATCTGAATGTGTTTCCTCTGAGCATGATGTGAGCACCCTTGAGACACTGGACAACTCAGGCTGATGTTTACTAACTCTCCAATATAGAAATACAGTGTGGCAGACAAAATGCTTTCAGACTTGGTTAGAGAAGTCAGATTAAAAATATGCAGTCCCTTGCTTTCAGGGATTCCTAGGAAGAAAAAGAAAAGAAAGTAAATAGGAGTAAACCGGATCTTTACCTTACTATGCAACAACCAACTGAAAATGAATCAGAGACCTAAATATAAGAACTAAAACCATGAAAGTCTTAGAATAAAATATAGGGGTAAATCTTCACAACCTTGAATTTGGCAATGGCCTCTTAAATATGACACCAAAGTGCAAGCACCAAAAGAAAAAATAGATACATCAATAAAATAGATAAATTTATAAAATGGATAAACTGAACTTCATCAAAATTTAAAACTTTAAAAAAAATTCCTTATGTTGAAAATGTTTTATAATGCAAAGGTGAGGAAAAAAACCCACCCTAAGTTTATCATATAAACAAAGTCTATAATTTTGTTTTGTTTTAAAAATATCATCATTCCATTTTGAAATAATCTCTATGGATAAGTCAAGTGAAAGAGGTTTATTCAATAAACAGATTTTAAAGGAAAAGGCATTCAAGCAAACAAAAAAAAACTACAAATACAATAGTGTCCAATCATTTTTCTAGTTAACAGTACATCTTCTCTAATCCTATCCTTAGCTGAAAAGTTCCATTCGCCATCCTCCTCATGGTACTCTTTCTATAATGGAATGCGTGTATTAAGGCTTCTCTGAATGCTATATCACTGGTTTTGCAATTCTACATGTAATAGTTTCCATCAGAACAGAAATGTAGTATGACTTTTGTCAGGAAAACAACATGATCCTTTATAAAATTTGTCCTTAAAAAAATTGTGCATCAAAGAACATTATCAAGAAAGGAAAAAGACAACCTACAGAATGAGAGAACATATTTGCAAATCATATATCTGATAAATCTAGTATCCAGAATATATAAATAACAATTACAACTCAACAATAAACAGACCCAACAAAACAATTAAAAATGGGAAAAAGAACTCAAACAGATATTTCTCCAAAGAAGATATACACACGGCCAACAGACGTATGAAAAGATGCTCAACATCATTAATCATTAAGGTAACAAATCAAAGCCATAATCATTAGTGTAACAAATCAAAACCACATACTGCTTGACACAGACTAGTATGGCTATAACAACAACAACAACAACAACAAAAGAACCCAGAAAGTTACTGAGCATGTAGAGAAATTGGAAAACTCTCTCACATTGCTAGTGGGAATGTAAAATGATCCAGCTTCTGTGGAAAACAGTATGCCAGTTCTTCAAAACGTTAAACATAAAATTACCAAGTGACCTAGCAATTCCATTCCTAGGCAAAGAATTGAAAAAGGAACTTACATAAGTACATATTTATAGAAGCATTATTCACAGTAGCCAAAAGGTAGAAACAGCTCAAATGACCACCAATAGATAAATGCATAAACAAATTGTGGTATATCCACACGATGGGATATTATTCTCCTAAGAAAAGGAATGAAGTACTGATACATGCTGCAATGTGGATGAACCTTGAAAACATTATGCTAAATGAAAGCCAGACCTACAAAAGGTCACATATTGTTTGATTCCACGTATGTGAAATATCCAGAATAGTTAAATACATAAAGACAGATGCACATTGGTGTTTGCCAGAGGCTAGAAGCAGGGGATAATGAAGACAAACTCCTTAATGGTTACAGGATTTCACTTTGGAATGGCAGAAAGATTTTGGACCTAGATAGACTTGGTGATAGCATAACATTGGGAGGATGTTAATTGCCACTGTATTGTTTACTGTAACATAGTTAATATGATATTATATGAATTTCACCTCACTTAAAAACATAAAACTACCGTATGACCCAGCAATTCCACTTTAAAAAAAACAAAAAAAAAATGTAATCTTTTGCTTTTGAGGGTTCCTGGAAGGGGAAAAGAAAAGAGAGTAAATAGGAGTAATTTTAGGAGACAGACAAAGATTAAAGCAAGGATCAGCTATTTTATACTAATTTGCTCTTTCCTTTACTGAAGCACCATAAATGTGTGAAAATTGTAACACAGTGATAAACTTAATGGAATGAGAGCTGAGAGTTATGGAGACTACCGAGACCTATAAATTTGGCAAAGTATTGTAATAGCTTTTTATCTGAGGCACGTATAGTTTACTGGTTACATACACGGGGTTTGGAATTAGACTCACCTGGATTCAGGTACTGGCTCAGCCATTTACTAAGTTCATAACATTGGGAAAGTTAATTTTCTTATTCATAAAATGAGAAAATATCTACCTCCATGTCATCAGAACTAAGTAAGATATGTATAAAGCAGTTTGTAAAGGTCCTAGTAAGTGTTTCTTAAATATAAATTCTTATTGTTATTAGTTCTGGTATTAACAGTATTACAGGGATTATATCTTCTATCTGTTTCACAAAATGTAGAGTGCATGATAAGGGTTGGGTAAACGGGAACCAATATATCTCAAAATTCAGATAATATACCTGAAAAAATGAGCCACACATCAAACATGTCAAAAAAATAGTGCTGTTGTGAAGCTTGTCTGAAGTTTATGTCATTCCATAAATTTGAGAGTGACATTTCTGTACAGCTCAACAAAAATGATTGAAATTGTTCAAGTATATTTCTAATTCTTCAAACCCAGAAATGAGAGAGTAAGAGAACAAGAGATTGATTAGTAAGGGCAGAAGGTGGCTCTTTCCCTTAAGATCATCTAACAAGTTCTCGATAAAGCTAAAGTTAGAATTCAAGAATCTCCAGTTCCTCGGATTGGTCACCAAAACCCAAACTCTCCTCCATGCACTTGTTCCTTATACATATTTGTTTCAGAAACACACACGCAATCGTGAAATTATGTTCTTGATCAAAAACATGTTTCTGTAAAAACAAAACATTTTTATAAAGACATGGAAACTTAAAACGAGTTCATTGAGTCCCCAAGCACAAGGAAAGTGCGATGGGAAACATATTTTATTCATTTTTAACATTGTGTGAAGGAAAAGGAGGAAACTGCCATTTGTGCACATTTGTATAATCCAGGCCAACAGGATAATATTTTACAGACCTTTATAACAAAACCATGGCATCAGGATTGTTCAGAGACTCTAGCCTTAATTCATACCAGTCACCATAGCATATACTTTACCCAAACTTCATGTAGCAGTTGGAAGTTTAAAGCGGAAGGAAGAGAAGTCACTCTGTTCTAATTATGTGGCAATTGAATGGTTGCCAAACAAACACACTGGCAGGGATTAAATGAACTCCAAGGGATATGGGTGGCAGTGTCTGAATGAATAAACCAATCCTGTGCCTTGCTCCCACATTTTGCTTCAAATATTTCCTTCTTTCAAACATGTTTCCGGTCACCATCTGACCTGCTGTTAACTAGCCTCCGCCCTTGCGTCTGATCTCCGGCATCTTCTAAAAGTCTCATAATCTGTCATACTGCTTCTCCCCATGGCTCAGTGCATCATTTTGAAGTCAAAGCCCTATTGCCCAGTCCCAGCTCCACTACACCCAAAAGCAGTCCTCAGGCAAATAACCGAAGCTCTTTAAGTCCCAGTTTGCTCATCTGTAAAATGGGTAGTACCAACTGCAGAGTTGTTGTAAGGATTAATTGAAAGAATGCAGGTAAAACACATAGAAAATATTCAATAAATGTTAGCTAATGGGAATTGTACTGTCCAGTATGACAGTAAGTAGCCACTTAAGTTCGAATTGAGATGTACTGTAAGTATAAAATACACACTGAATTTCAAAGACTTAGTACAAAAATGAATATAAAACATCACAATATATTTTATATTGAGTATGTGTTGAAATGACAATATTTGAATATATTGGGTTACATATAACATATTATTAAAATTAAGTTCACTTGTTGCTTTTTACATTTTTAAATGTGGCTACTAAAATTTTTCTATAAATTACATGTGTGGCTAACATTTGTGGCTCACATTAAATCTCTACTGGACAGTGGTGGTCTAGAATAACCACTAGTTTTGCAGTCAAAAAGGAAAGAAAAAAAGGGTTTTTTTCCTAATACAGTAAAGAATAAGAATTTTGCTAAATGTGAATATGCAAACCAAACAGTAAACAGGGCAAAAGATTCTCTTCTTGAAATGCAACATTCTTTCCTTATGAAGGACATATTAGATAATTTTAGTGATTACTTTTTAATTTTTCCTCCAGCTGTAGCTAATCATTTCAATTTGTAATCAAAAGTCTAAGACCAACAAACTGCTCTTACAAAAAGCCAAATGGGTAGTTCAGCAATAGTTCCTTCTGGTATAGAGATTATATACATAGCTTCAATTGTGTTATTTGTGTATTATACACATAAACACACTGCAACCAGCAAAGAACAGAGTCCAAAACAAAATAAATGTTTTACTTTAACAAATTTGAATTGAACACCTTCTAGGTGCTGTACCCTGGGCTGGATCACAGGGCTGCACAAATGGATGATCCAGTTCACATTGTGATGGGGGAAAGGATTCATGAGCAATAGTCAGGTAGCTATCCCATGATGGTAATACTAGCTGTCAAGGGTGTTAACTATGCTTGGAATAGAATAGGGAGCCATAAACTTTGCCCAGGTAGAGGGCGGAGGGACACCCAGGGAAGAGGTGACTTTTGAATTAGACTTTTTAAAAAAATTTCAGAATATTATGGGGGTATAACTCTTTGGTTACATATATTGCCTATGCACTGCCCAAGTCAGAGTTACAATCGTGGTCATCCCCCAAACTGTGCGCCCAGCACCCATTAGGTGACAGTTTTCCCATCCCTTCCACTCCCCTCCCACCTGCCCAACCCCTGATGAATATTATTGCCATGTGTGCACATAAGTATTGATCAGTTAGTACCAATTTGATGGTGAGTACCAGGGGTGCTTGTTTTTCCATCCTTGTGATACTTCGCTTCTAAGAATGGGCTCTAGCTCCATCCAGGATAATATGAGATGTGTTAATTCACTGTTGATTTTTATTGCTGAGTTATACTCCATTGTATACATTTACCACATTTTATTAATCCATTCGTGTATTGATGGGCACCTGGGTTGTTTCCACATCTTTGCAATTGTGAATTGTGCTGCTATAAACATTCCAGTGCATATGTCTTTATTATAGAATATCTTTTTTCCCTTTGTGTAAATACCCAGTAGTGGGATTACTGGATCAAATGGTAGTTCTACTTTTAGTTCTTTGAGGTATCTCCATATTACTTTCTATAGAGGTTGTACTAATTTGCAGTCCAGATTTTACAATGGCTCAAGAGGTAAAACAAAACAAGATTCTACCCAACAGGATAAACAGAAATCCACCCCAAATATCAATTCTCTCAATAAATGGGAATAGCTTGAATTGCCCATTGAAAAGACATAGGCTGGCTGAATGGATTAAAAAATACAAGCCAAGTATGTGCTGAATTAGACTTTTAAAGCTGAAGGGAGAGGGGGATGTTGAAGAGGAGACGGAAGGAATGCATTTTAGCAGGATGCAATGCTGTGTATCTGGAAGCTTTTATAAAAGGAATGTTGCCAATGATTTAAATAGAAATTATAAAAATACTTCTAATTAATTTAGTTGTTTGAAGTCCTAGCAAACATCTAAGCTATCCAAGTTCAGAAAATGAATGCCCAATTCACATTTAGCTCCTAACCAAAGGTGTTATGTTATGCCCAGCACGTGATGTCTTTGCTCTTGATATTTCCACCCGGGCTAGGGATCTCTGCCTGTTCTGGATCTCCTCTGTCCTGCACTTTTTGTCTTTTTTTAAACAATAAAGTCGACTTGTCAGCCATTCCACAAAACATTCCTTGACTTCTCTCACCCATACTTAACCTATACTTTTTTTTGCCTTCTCTGATTTTTTTTTTTTTTTTTTTTTTTTTGTAGAGACAGGGTCTCACTCTGTTGCTCAGGCTGGGATGTGGTGGTGTGATCATAGCTCACTGCAACCTCAAATTCCTGGGCTCAAGCAGACCTCCCGCCTCAGCCTTCTGACTAGCTAGGACAACAGGCATGTGCCACCATATCTGGCTAATTTTCTCTGATCTTAATACATTTAATTTCTGTGCAAGTCAAGGCTCTTCTCCCCAAAGCAACCCAACAAATATTTATTGAGCTTTTACAATTGACAAAAATAATATGAGAGTTGCTTGGAATTCAGCAAATGAGTACAGAGAAATAAATAAGAATGAAATAAATACCTTCTTGCACCTAGAAATACATGATAATATCTATTCAATTATTTTCATGTTTTCTATTTTTTAGATTTTATATTAATTTAACTTTTCAAATGAGTATCTTCCCATACTTAAGAACAGGAGTTTTGCATTAGGTTTCTCCCTCTTCCTCATAAGTTGTAGCACAGATTTATCCATACACATATATACCTACGCTTAAATATCAGTGAATGAAAAATGCCTTCGTGTTCACTTTTCTTGTTCTTCTGAAATATTTAGATACTTATATATTTGTAATTATTGCCTGAGAAACTTGAGGTAGACTTTCTGATTAATAAGAACAAACTGATATAATAATAATATAAAAAACAAGGGTGGATTTTATCACACTACAAAAATATAGCTTATGCATTTTTAAGCTAGGTGCTTTCATTTTAGCTAGTTTATTGATACAGAAGAGAGCAATGAAGAAACTAACCAAGATGTTGAGTGATCTGGAAATTACTCAGAAGGTTGAGTTGAATAAATAAAAATACATAGCCTGGAGGAAGAAAAAAAGGTTTAGCAATGACATGAGATTTATTTTCAAATACTTGAGGGGTTTCAGAGTGATCAAGGTTTTTCTTTCCAGTGTCAAAGGTGATAGTTGAATGGAGGCTGAATTCAGGCCAGTATAAGTCATGACTTTCTTTTACTTAACTTAGGGAGACCCATCTGTGGGACTGGGAAAACTGGTCATAAGTCAAGACTATATTATGGGAAGATTCCTTTATGGTAGAGTGGGTAAGATGTGAAAGGTAAACTGGAGAACCTGTTAGATCCCTTGGAAGTAACTACAACTGGCTGTTTCCAGCTCTTCCCAAAGAAATATTTTTGATGCTGAAATGTAACTACCAATAGGTGGTGCTATTTTCTTACTGTTTGCTGACACTAGCACAAGCCTGAATTTTCCTTGCTGGTAATATATCTGCTGCAGCCTAGTTAGGGTTTGTCATTGGCATTATGATCTTACATTTTGAACTCTCTAGAATTATAACACCTGAGAATTGAAAATGGGTTTAGAAGTCAGGTGAGTTACTGAGCAAGCCACACTCTCTCTTACACACTTGGGACTTTGTACCTGTTGCTGCTTCTCTCTAGAATGGCTTTACCCACCCTTTTAATCCTTGATAATTCAGATTTGTTTTTTAAGGCAAGGCTGAGTTACCACCCCTGAAGGCAAGCTTGTCATGATAATCCACTTCCTTGGTTAAGACCCTGCCTCTATTACCATTTTTATTACATTGTTACTCCTTCCTAAGACCATAAACTCCTTAAAGACAAGGCTCTGTATTATATCAGACTCTTCAGCCCCTGGCATAGGGCTGGACCCTTAAACAGTACTCAGTAAATATTTCTTTTATGTATAAACAAGTTTAGTTCAACCTACTCATTAGAGAAATGCAAACACGAAGGAAGGTGCATAGAAGTCAGCCAGCTAGTTAGCAACTGATTTTGAAGAGAAACCCAGGTCTTCTATTACTTATATATGTTTTTTAGGAGTTTGATTATTAAATAAACGTAAAAGATTTATTTCTGTTTTTATCTGAAAACAAAGCACTTGCACCTGATGAAACCGAGGACTTAGCTCAGGAAGTCAGGCTATGACTTAGAGACTTAGGACCAGCCATGCTATTGCAACAGTTCAGCTTCTCTCCAGGAGCAGCCGAGGCAGTCGGTGTCCAGGGAGCGGTAAGAAGTTCACCTTCATGCTGGCCCACACAAAACGTTTTCAATGGGAATTAGAACATATAATGGAAAGCTTTCTATGTAAAGTCTGATTTTAAAACAAATAGACTAAATGAAATCTTGATGATTAGTTAAATCCCCTGGAAGCAGGGAAAACATTTTTGTCATCCAGAAAATATGTAGCTAAGAACAATTTTTCTCCCCACTTCTTTCTCCAAACAAAGTACAGGTGCTACAAACGCCAGGGGTGCCTAGGACAGGGACACATACACCCGTAGTTACTGGCTGAATATTTGCTGCTGATTACTTAGTCAAGACTGCAGTTTCTCTATGTTGCCTTCAACTTTCAGACACAGACAAGATGGAGAATTTCTAAATAGACCACAAAGTCATAAAATTTTGTTTTTCTTACAGAGTTCCAGTTGAATAACTGAGTTGTATGGGATCTCAAAAGAACCATTCTGTGTATCCAAAGTAAAAACATGGCCAAAGATGATAGAATGTATGTTTTTCTAGAGTAGCAAAATGTTCATTAAACAGTTTATCTGCTCTTAGTCCCTACCCAATGGCATTCTTAGACTGTAAGCTTTCAGAGGGCAAACCCATGGCCTATAAATCTTTGAATTCCTAGTACTTCACATAGTCTGGAGGACTTATATCCTGAAAAAATATCTGTTAAACTTGTTGCATGAACAACTGTGTAAACTTACCAGATTCAAAAATGTTTCTTATTTAACACCCAAGTGTAAAATCTTTTCAAGTAGGTTCAAGTTCCCTAAGTTAGCAAAAGCCCTTCTTGGGTATAAGTACCATATAGTATTCCTTCCAGTTCATTAGAAAAGAAGAATTATTAGAACAGTTGCATATGAAACAGAAGAGTATTGACATTCAATATATAGATGATAAAATGTCCCATGGGAAATTCTTTCAAGGCAAGTTTATTTTTAAAGGATACCTTGCCTGGCTGATAGCCTTTATATTATCCCTTGTTATCTTGTCTCTGAACATCTAATTCAACTGAAGTATTTACAGAGTGCAAAGCATGTGGCAAACTGTGCCAGGCATAGGAATATGAGGATGAAATGAAATAGACTCCCTACACTCCAGGGACTTCTGTGTAGGCCCTGCTCATATCATCCTTTTTCTAGCAAATCTATTAGGTTACAAACTCTTTGCAGCTGTGAGAGAAAGGTAAGCAATCTTGATTAACTGACTTCAAAGCCTTCTCCAGGGCAAAAACTGTCATAAAGGCAGTAATATACCTTCTAAAGTAAAAGAAGCTTACCACTATATAAGTTAATAAACCATTTGTCCATGGAGAGGCCCCCTAAATGGGCCAGATGAGACCACCAATAGCATATCAATCACCCTAGATTTCAGATGCTGGTTATGATGTAAAATAGTCAAAACTCCAGGGTCACGATTTTAGAGCAGGATTTCTCAAATATGGATCAAAATTACCTGTATGACTGGTTAAAACACAGATTTGTGAGCCCCACCCTCCAGAGCTTGATTCAAAAGGTCTGGTGCAGGCTGGAGAATTTCTACCAAGGTTCTAGGTAATATTGATTCTGCTAATCCAGGGACCATATTTTGAGAGCAGCTAACTTCAACAAATCTCTATAAAAAGGTACAACCCTGCTCCACTTAGCCACCATGGTCAGGACAGAAATAGTAACTTGTTAAATGTAGGTTTGGCATATAGATTGTATTAAAAAATTACTACCACCTCTTTATTTTTACATTGTCACCCAAGTATTCTTTGTACTATAAAAAACACATATTATCAACTTTTGAGATATGCTTAAGGCTTTGTGGGAAGCGAGAGGGAGGAAATCTTTCAAAATATTAAGAATATTAATAATACTTAATTTATATCTGGATTTTAGACTTTTAATGCATCTTCACATTCACTTTTTCAATTGAGTTTCAGCATTTTTCTGTGAGACAGACACAGTACGTACGATTCAACCCATCTGATAGATAAGGAAACTGAGAATAACAATACTAGTTGACTTGACTTATCAGCAGTTCAGCCAAGATTAGAATTTAGATCTAACTCTTAGCCTTAGGTAATAGAAAACCCAAAACTCCAGTAATTTTTTCTCTGCTTGAAAACCATTTCTCTTAATCCACACCTATATGCAGCAATTACACTGAATTCAGTCTTTTGATTAATTCCATGCAATTAAAATAAATGTTCTTTCAAGGAAAAGCAAATAAGAGTATGTTGGTCTTCAGTTGCTTTAACTGTAAAATAATAGGGCTAAACAAAGAACCAAAGAACCATTTCTAAAGTTATTTCATAAAAGGAATATATAAAAGTACCTTACTTAGTAAAGTAGGAACTAACTGAAACTGGTAATACAGTGGGATCATTTTGCCCAAACACTTTTATTCATAATGTACTCAAAGATAATAAAAGCCCTGCATTTACTGTGGTCCTGTTGCCCAGCAAAGATGGATCTTAAACAAAGGTAGACCATTGAAGGACTCAATAAATACACCACGGTCATTTGACTCTATGACCTATGTGCTGATTTTTATATAAATAAAGAGAAATCTATGCCTTTAAAAATATCATCCCTGAAAATGTATGTTACTAGGAGTATTGCTTTTTATGCCAGTATGCTAAGACACAGCCACTACTAACATGTGAATAGACTAGCAATATTATTGGTTACTAAATATATTCCATATACGAGAGCTCTTTGGTTACACTGTCATCATGTACTACTGTCCAGAGTAGAAATTATCCTAGTATAATTGTGTCACTTGATTAATACTATATCAATATTTCCATTAAAATTCTATTTTCATGGATTTATAACATAATCATAAAATTTCACTCAATTGAAACTTGACATAGGAAAACTCAATGTAAGACTATTTATGATACCAAACTTCTTTCCACTACTCTCCCCAAAATAAAGTTATTAAGACACTAACTGATCACTAGGATATTCAAATTTAATAGGAAAACTATCAAAATTTTGGGAGAAAAGTTCTAATATTGCAGCACAAAAATCCTGACTAGCCAATAGAAAATATATGCCAAGTTGCTCAATAATTTTCATGAGGCTTTTTAATAGGTATGAGTTTTTATTATATCTATTAAATACAACAAATATTGGGGATTATATAAGGGATTTGATAGATGTCTAGAGTAAATGTGTCTTTCGTCAAGGTAACAGAGATTATAAAACATTAACAAAGTGATATGTATGATCTCTAGTGAATTTTTCCACAAACAACTTTCTTTTTAAAGTATAATTAATACCTGTTGTGAAATAATAAATATTAATCCTACAGAAGAGAACAATGAAGGAGAACTCATAAAGATACAGGGAAAATGAAATTTAATGAAAGAGAATCTCTAAAATTACATTCAGAGAAGTTTTATAACATAAAAACAGGAAGATGGTACAATGCCAATTGGACCCAAGTCCAAAAAGTATAAGTATAACATACTTATTATATAAGTAAACATACTGAGATAGGTACTAAATAGGAAATGAGAAATGAAACAGTGTTCAGTTGAACCAGCGTTTTCCCAGCTAGACATCTTAGAACAACAATTCTCTAAAACGTTTTCTCCAAGAGAAAGTATTCCCATTTTAAGGGGACTCATCAGCATTTAAAGGCCCTGAAAGGTCCCACAGCAAAGAAAACTGATCACTTTTTCCAAACTTATTTGACCATGGAACCCAATTTTATGTAACACCTGTTAACATCTTCCAAAGACCTCTTTTTTGTGAAATTTTCTCCTAGAAAATTAGATCAGGCTACTAGAAATAACAGGTTTGGAGATAAGTTCAGCATGTTTGGAAAATTGTCTGGCAAATAAATTATGATGCCCATTTCTGCTTTCATTAAAGGAAGGAGATGTATTTGTTTTCTTGAATACTTCTTCCAAATACAAAATTCTCTAATGCAAAAATGCTTAAAAGCAGATTTGACATTCTTGTCTCTAATTTTCAGAAAAACCTGAACCCATTCAATCAAGTACTTCTGAACTCCCACTGCTTAGGCAAAATGTATGCAACCCTCCTAATTCATTCTTAATTATGTATATATTTTTAGTGTACAAATACTCCTTGAGTGAATTATCTGCTTAAGGGATTTTTTTCATTGATTCTCCATGGTCTCTTGGTCTCTTCGAGTGTTCCTAACTATATTACAAAGCTAAATTTAAATTACTTTTTATGTAATACATTCACTTTCTCCTTTCCATTAGCATAGACAATCAAGAATCCACGGTATTATGTATTTTTAAATGTCAGAGATTGTAAAGCTATCTTGACTATTACAGTAAAAAAGTTCATTAAAGGCTATCATGTATTCAAAGTAGAATGTAATTCAAAGCAGCAGCACATGCAGCTCTTCCTCTCCAGATGTACTATTGTCCTTTGAATAAAAACATCAGATAATCCAAGTACTTTTTAATTTCAAGCCTAGTCTAGGTGCTAGGCATTTCAAGGTAACTACATTTTAATAAAGTTATTCTAGTCCCTTGCTATCAAAACTACCAAAAATGATGCTTTCCCATTGGTCCATGTATTTTATAGGAATGGCCTCTATTGGAGTGATCATTCAGCCCTTAATTATATACCATCTTTCCCAAAGCCTTATATTTTAGCCTTGCACTTCAGAAATATGTCAAAATCATAATTCTTTATTTTTAAAGTTTTTTGAATAGTAGGAAAGAATCTCCTCTTCCTCAGTGAAGGAAAATATTCACTTTGGGTTTGGATTGCCTCAATTTTTTTTTAAGTCTATGAAATATGTAGGATTTTTTTTAAAGGCGATCCATATCCATTGAAACGTAATCTCTTTGTAGCTGTCTGTCATAAACTGTGATAGCTTCCTAATAACAACATGTGTGCTTTAATTGCTTTTCATAAAGAAGTTACATTTATGATTAATAAATATAAGATTAAGTGACTATGGGAATGAAGAGAAAACAACAAACTTAAATCACCTATCTTAAAAGATCAAGGAGGAGAAAACGTCATGTAAAATATTCTTATTTTATCACATAGAAGCCAAAGACAATTTAAACCAAGATTAAAATAAAAGCTGCTTTCAAATCCTTCTGTCTTCCTTCATGATGGTATGTTTTTATAAGGCTGAACTTCTCTGTCATCAATACTTTCGTAAAATTACCTTTCACAAAGGGAAAGACAAAACCTATCTTTATGTAAACCTTTCCACATGACAAAAAAACTCATAAGTGCTCCAAACTTACAGTTTTGGCACACCAACTGCATAGCATTGAGGGACGAGAAAAGGGGTTAGCAGAAAGTGTATTTAGGATGGATGCCACCCACCATCAAGTAATGGTTTAAGTAGAAAGTAATCAGAGGGAGACCACAGCAGCTAAATTTCAACCAAAAATATTCTAGGTTTAGAACAATAAATAATTTTAATCAAGCATGTTCCAAAGAGCAAATAGGGCTCTAAGGCTGTATCTCAGCCTGAATAAGCACCTAGAGTCTGCCAGATCAGCAGCTACTCCATATATACAACACAACACCTGACGTTTCATTAAAGTCTTTAACGTCTTTGGTACAGAGAAGCCTATATGTTGTGAAACTTAAACACTTTGGTCTGGAAAACATATCAATTTATTAATGTAGACAGCATCTTTCACCTACATCAGAACATATGTCACAAGGTGAAGGGTGTTATGGAAATGCTGATAAGTATGAACGGAGAGGGACACACATGAAAACCTTAGCACCTTCCTGGACTCCTGCCTTATTAGATCCAGAACTGCCTTATAACAAAGTCTTTAAGTGTGTTAGTAACTAAACACTCTTGGAAGGGGTCCAACAAGAACCACCTCTCCAGGAGTCTCCAATGAGGTAACATGACACTTAAGCTTCCACAAAAAACAGTGTCTACATTGGATGAATAAGTCATTAAGACAGTCTGTAGGATGCTAAAGGGATTACTTTTCTTATCAGAGCACACAGCCTTGTATATATGCATCAAGCTGCAATTCATCATGACAGGGGAACGTCTGGCCTCTGTATCAGAGTTTATCATTTGATGCTTTAAGACTACAGTGAAGCTGATAAGGGACACTCTGAAATTATAATGCAAGGAATTAGTTGAAGCCAAAAAGTATATGGTGCCTGAGTTATGCAAATCCTTATCCATGGTTCACAGCCTAAAACAAACAAAAGCTATGCAATATGTGAATGAAATAAACTCAAATTCCACCTCAAACCAAGTGGTTCATGTGATAAACAAAACTTGCTGGTACAAAAAAATACTGCTCATCTCTTGGGTGCCTCAGGTATTCCCTAAGGAATATAACCAAGAAAATGAATATCAAGGTAAGAGTGATTTGAGTATCTTCATTGTTGCCACCTGCCTTGGCCACACAACTTTCTTCCAATCTTTGTTACAACCACATGGCTCCTTTATTGAGCTGTGCCCTGAGGGTTGCACTAATGTAAACAAAGCATTCACTGGTGTGGTCAGCTGTCAGGACAGCCTCCTCAAATGGCTGGGATGCTGTGGATAACTCAGAGCAGGTTTCTGTCTCCTTAGCAGAGGCTAGCTCCTTACAGATCACGAGCATGGTTTTAAGAAGAAAGTGAAATCTGTTTCAGTTCAGACTCTAGCTAAAGACTTACATTAGAAAGCATAATTCACATTTATTGTAAATGTCATCATACCTATGAACTCTAGAGTGTATTTACAGTGTCAACCTAGGGCTTTCCTTGATTCATGCTTTAGTTTTCCTGTTTTCCAGGAGTCCTACATATCAAAGTTTTGGGAGATTTCTTTCTAGTGATTCTGACAGAATTGATTAAGGCATGGCCTCCTTCCTTAAAGATTCTTGGCTATTTTTCAACAGTTCAATGAAGACAGGCTTTGCAGTTATATTTTCCTTTATCATGGAATGTAGTGAACGAAAAAGCCTGGTGCATCCTCAAAGCATATAAACAGAGTTCGTGTCCAGGAAACTTTCCCTTAAGCTGTTAGCACAACAGAGGGAGGCTGTTAGCATAAGTTATTTGCTTCACTACAGGGGCTAGGAGAAACCTTGCTAAGTCATGAATTTCAGTCCGAAGTGATCTGTGCTGAAAAATGGGATGAGCAGATTTTCATGGGTAGATTCCAAGAGGTGTTTACATCCATGGCCTGCTGCTCCCTCCCCCTCTCTCCCAATTCCTCCCGGGATGGATGGTACACCCTCTGTTTGCCCAGATGGGTTTTAAATAATCAAAACACCAAAGCACCTGGTTTTGTTTGTGTTTTTGCCACCAAGGAAAACTATCGAGTAGAATGTGTCAGATATAGTAACACAAAGGGCGCGAGTTAAGAGCGGGTACAAAATTCAGCTCTTAGAAGAGAATATCTAAAAGGAGAGGCAAGGCTTCCAGTTCAAGTATGACTTCTTTCCGGGGCCCCGGGGTTGGCATAAAATGGCATCTACTCGTGGTAAACATGGCTAAAGCCCAGCCCAAGGGAATTTCCGCTGACCGATTTAGGAATCAGCAGAATAAGGTACTCCAGAGGTGCTCCAGACACCCAGGGCAGGAGGGCTATTTTTCCACGCAGTTCCTCTAGCCGATCCCCTCCATTGCTCCGCGCCCTTCTCTCCACTTTTCCCTCTTGCTGTAGGTTCGAAAACTAGGCTTACCAGAGGAGAGATGCTGGACGTGACAGGACAGAGGGACCCGGGAGGGCAGCTGCGGAGGGCGGGGAAAGGTCCCTGAGCAGCATATTGGAGCAGGGGGCCGACAAGGAAGCTGTGGGGGTCCAGGGAGAAGTTGGGGCGGGACTGTGGGAAGGGTGGGGGGTCACCTCGCGCACTCACCTGCTGCTCTGGCTCGAAAGCTGCGAACCGTGTTGCCTTCGCGCAGCACCTGGGGGCGCGGGGGCTGTGAGCCTCGCCCCGGGGACCCCAGTGTCCGCGTCTGGACCCTGCCGCCGCTGCCGCTGTACCTGTCATAGAGCCGCAGCATGTGCTCTGACACCTTGTCTCGCGGCTGCAGCTCGGGGTTCGGGCCACTACCTGCCGTGCGGTCACCTGGCACAGCTTTGTGGAGCTCCGGGAAATGCTGCTTCGGTCTTTCTCCCTGCGCCAGGCTCAGGCAGAAGCAACCCAGCCACAGATAGAGCAGCCTGCGCGCCCCAGCCATGGCGAGGTACCCGCACTGCGCGTCGGCTCCCAGCGCCGCAGGGGGACACTCCAAAGGCGCCAGGGGCGCGCGGCAGAGCCGATGGTTGAACTTCACACCAGCTGGGACGAGGGCGCCCGGAGTCCGGACACTGCCAGAACAGGATAGCGACGAGCCCCACTTTCTGCGCCGGCTGAGCGCCGACTGGCAGGTGGGCTCTTCCCCCCGCAGCCGCGCGGACCTCACCCGCGCAGAGCGCTGCCGGCACCGTCTCCACTCGAACGCCAGGAAAGAGCTGTAGGTCACGGCGTGTGTGGCTCGGGTGTATTCAGGATCTGGCTCTACCCTCCCTCCCGCTTTATTTTTGGGAACACCCCGCCGAACGGGCAGTGCTGGGGACAAGGACTAGCGCTGCGGTGGGCGCCCTCTTGGCGCGGGGGCGTGCGCAGCGCTCCGGAGGGTGCTGGATTGCCTGTTCCAGGGATTGGAGCAGCAGCGGCGCGGCCGGTCCGAGTTTTGAGTTTTGAGTGTACGTGTGTGTGTGTGTGTGTGTGTGTGTGTGTGTGAGAGAGAGAGAGAGAGAGAGAGAGAGAGAGAGAGAGAGAGAGAGAGACTAGACTGACTCTGACTTCTTCCTTCGTTCTCTGGCTGATCTGCACAGTCCGCAGCCAATCTCGCCCACTGGCTCGCCCGCGCCCTCCTAGGCCGTTTGCACTGGGCTTGAGAGAGGCAGGGGGGAGGTAACCAGAGCACCAGCAGGGGGAGGGAGAAAGGGGGAAGTAGGGGTGGGGATGGCTGGGGAGAGGAAGGGGAAAGGAGAACATCGAGGATGAAAGAAAGGGTAGGAGGGACGGTGTTATTTATTTATTTTCTTAATCGCTTCAAGAACAGTGGCTATATCCTGACTCGAATGAAGGCAGAGTAACCTTTAGAGCTTCTTCTTAGCTTTTTTTTTTTTTTTCTGTCTTCTGATTCCAAACAAAATCACCACGTGAACACCATTCTGGCTTCCTGTCCTGGGCCTCCTGACCGAGACTGGGGACTCCTGCATCTCTAAGCCGTTGCCATAGTCCTGTCTGTGTGAGAGCAACCCATCATACCTCCCCTCTCACCTTCATCTTCTCCTGAGGAGAGAAACGTGCGAGCCAATCGCATGTTAAAAACAAGTGAAAAAGTAAACACACCCCAGTCCCCTCCACTCCCCCCCTCAGTCGTTCCAGAGGCTTCTCTGTAGGATGGTGCAGTGGTGGTGAAGCACAAGGGCATCTGGAAGATCCTGGAGTTCAGAGCAGGCTTTTAGAGTTGCTAGCTCTGATAGTCTTCCTAATTCTCTCTTTTCTTGGCTTTACAATGGAGATTAAACTGCTAGCTAACGTTTTACCCCACACTTATGCTCTAGGCACTCCTTGTTCTTTATGTTTCACAGGTATTATCTTCAAAAAATTTTCACAACAAAGCCCGTTTTACAGACAAGGAAACTGAGGCAAAAGGACACACAAGCAGTTGGCAGAACTGAGCTCCATATTCAGGGAGTCTGATTTCTGGCCTCAGGCCCTTGATCACCACACTATTAATAATGAAACTATCCTTTAAACTGAAGTATCAATGTACAGTGCACGTAAATGTTCTTCACACAGTTCCTGGCCAGATGCAGTAAAATCCTCAGTAAATGTCTGTTGCAGCTGTCTGTTCCCTCTGTGGGGCAGTGGGGTTCATTGAAAAGAAGATAGGCTTGGGGGTCACACTGAGTCTCCAAATCTCAGTTTCTTCTTTGATGGTGAACAACACATTCCTTTTAGAGTTTTGTTTGGATGACATTAGAAAGCAGTGCTAAAGTGACTGGCACACTGACTAGCCTTTAGTAGGTACTCAATCCCTTTCTATCCCAAATTTATCCCAAATGCAGACTACGTTCTCCCCACTCAGTCATTTCTCAACCCACTGTGGTTTGGATTTTGCCCTTAGCCACCCCGGGAACTGTTCTGCAGATAATAACACATACTTCAAGAGCAGTGTGAGGATTAAATAAGATCATGTGTTTGATCTTTGCCTGGCATAAAGAACATAATAGCTTTTGTGATTAATAATGAAGATCTAATTGCAAAATTCAATAGGCACTGGAAACTCTCTCCCTCTTTGATTTTTCCCTGTGAATCTTTGGTTGTTTTTCCATTCCTTTCTGCTCTCAGTTCTGTGTGTTGCCTCCTCTTCCTAGGCCTGCCTCAAATAAATGTTCCTCGTATCTTTATACTTTGCCCTGGGAGCATGCCAAATGGAGAAGAAAATTCTTCTAAACTCCTGTTACTTTGGTAGTCACTTCTGACCTTTAAATATATAGTTCTGGGTCTCCCCCAGCTCCAGCCCTTACTACCAAACGTTCATCCTTTTTGTCTTTGAAACCATCCCTGAGACTTCCCTCCCTTTAGCTCCAGTGGCTATTTCTTTTGCAACATTTGCCATTCTGTACTCGACATAATTCTTCATTTTTAGGTTCTGAAGATGACAGCATATCTTCAATGCCTACCTTCAGATCTTCCTAGCTGTATGGACCTTTCCTTCTCTGTGCCTCCATTTTAAAAAATTTGAGTCATAAGTATAAAATAATGGAGTCTGTCTCACAGGGTTGTTGTAAAGAATATTTGGATAGTCCATGTCAAGAGATTAGCACAGGGCCTAGCACATAGCAAACGATTAAGAAGAGTCAGCTGAGACCTCAGAGAATTGCTTGTCTGTTTTTGTCTAAAGCAGAGGTCAAGCCATACCCATCTTTATATTTTAGTGACCAGCCATTATATTCAGAATAAGCAAAGTATCAAGGGGATGCTAAGCAGGTCAAATAATCCTTAGCAGGGACTCTCAGCTGTAATTGCAGGACCAGAAAAGAGAATCTGGATATGGAAGCCAGCACACAGGAAAACACTTGTAGGAGCTAAATCTTGGATTTCAAATGGCTCGTTTGCAACTAACATACACCCAGGAAGAGGGAGCAATGGATGAAATAGGTGAAGACAGCAGCAGCATGTCCAGCAATGACAAATAAATGGCACCCCTGACAGACGCTCTGAGTGACCTCTTGGTGAATTGAATTGAAAGCAAATTGGATTGGAAAGAAATAATTCCCTCATCAGAACACCTGGAGATGCCATCTCATGATACTCCAGGACAGTAGTGCAGTGTTTCTTTTATCAAAGGCTACAGAATCCCAGGTCTGGATGGATTAGTTTCAGAATGCTGGCATCTTTACCTCCCCCTGAAAAATAAATCACAGGCTTCATAATTCCGTCTGAGTATCTGGGTTCCTTGATGTATGGAGGATTCACAGCTTTTCAGAAAGAGGGACAGAGCTAAATATATTGATTGAACAAGTGCCTTGTATCTAATTTCTCTGTTGCGTCAGATTAATTTAATTAAAAGTTATTTTAGTTTTTAAAAAATAGGATTTTCCTATTTTATGTTAGAAAGTAAATGTTACTCTTAACAGCTAACTACTGAATCAGAGAACACTTATCATCATTATTATTATTTAGACTATTTTCCTAAACACAAAGAAAGTTAAAGGAAGGCATTTCTATAGTTGAAAACAGCAAACAAAAATTTGGAATTTTAGTGGATTCTGTTGAGTTGAGCTCTACTTTTGACTACAAAATCCTATGTATGTATGTATGTATGTGTATTATGCACGTCTTCATTAGCATTCTCAAGCATTATGTACATTTTTAGAAAATAAGTATTTTCTAAAAATCTCATTTATTATTGAATACTTATGTAAGGCTGTATTAGAAGTTGTGTGGCTCTGGTTCCTTCCAATCTTATTTTTTATTTCAAAATATTAAGGGAGTACAAATGTTTTTGTTACACGGATGGCTTTTATAATGCTCAAGTCAGGGCTATTAGTGTGCCCATCACCCGAATAGTGTTCATTGTACCTGTTAGGTAGGTTTGTACCTTCCCATCTTTTTGATTACTCCCATCTTTGTTTCATTCACTCAGTAAATATTTGGTGCTCTTGACACTTAATTTCATGTTGAGAATACAAAGATAAAATAAAATGGTCCCTGTGTTCTGAAAACTTAGTCTGCTGGGAAGATAGGAATATTACCACTTAAGAAACCCTAAGATAATTTTGTCTGGCTGAGTAAGGCAGGGAGCACTGCATGGAAGACATGATAGTTGGACTGAGATTTAAAAGTTAAGTAGATAGTTTTGCAGAAGATGGGACATTCCAGGCAGAGCAAGAATATCACCTACACAGAGGTGGGAGAGGCCTTTCTTTAGTGATCCTCTTCCAACTTCACAACAATCTTTCTCTCCACTTATTTCCTCAGTTAACTCACTTGAGCTATATACTTTTATTTATTAATAGTTGTCAGGAACTTCAAAAATATTTGTAACCTTAATTTCTCTACAGTATTTCATCCCTCCATTTTTGATAAACTGTGAATCTCCAGCTGGCATCATAAATTCAGTGCATCTAAAATGAAACTGATCATCCACCCCCTGTCATATTCTTGGTTTCCAAGCGCGTATGAACGACCCTTGTCCTTTCAGCCACCCAGGTTCCAAGTCTGAGACTTGTATTCCGCTTCTCCACTCTGACCTCCGTATCAGATTCACTCTAAGTCCTACAGAGGCGTCTCTTTGACATTTCCCCCCTCTGTCCTCTTAATGTTTATGGCAACCTCTTTCATTTAGTTATTTTACTTTAACCTGGACTAAATTTTTAGTCTGCTAAATAGCTTCCAGTTCTTCCCACGCCAAGTGAATTTGATTTCTATTGCTGCATAACGGCTCACCACGAACTTAGAGGCTTATAACGGCACCTATTTATTATCTCACAGTTCTTTGGGTCAGAAGTCCAGGTGGGCTTCTGACCTGTTGGCCAGGTGGTGTTCTTATCTAAAGGCTCTGGGTCGAAATCCTCTTCCAAGCTCACTCAAGTTTGGGCAGAATCCAGGTCCTTCTGTATAGTTGTAGGGCTGAAGTCTCATCTTCTTTCTGACTGTTAGCCAGGGCTTGTTATAAGCTACTAGAAGCCACCTGCCATTTCTACCGTGTGTTACCTTCCATCTTAAAACCAGCAATGAAGAATTTTTTTGCACGTTAAATGTAGTGCTTCCAATCTCTTTCTCCCGAAAGGGCTCCTATCCTTGTAAAGAGCTTGCCCGAGGTCAGGCCTACCAAGGAAAATCTCCGTTTCTTAAAGTCAACTTTGCCATTTAACAATATCCCATCATATCCGTAGCTTCCTCACACACTCAAAATGGAGGGGAACCTACAAGATCATGAATCACTGGGGGTCATTTTAGAATCCTGCCTACCATAGTAACCATGTAAATACTGGCACTAGATTTATGCTTTTAACACTTAGTCCACTAATGTTCTAAACTTTCTCAAAAAACAATAAGTAGCTGCTCATTATCAACTACATTAAAAAACAAAAAAAACCCACCTCAGTTTGGTACTCATAGCCTTCCACAATTTGTACTCGAGCTAATTTTCTGGTATATCTCTTCCCTTTCTCACATATTTCTTATGCTCCAACCATGCTAGATGGTTCTTTCCCACTTTGCTTCACTTGCCACGTTCCATTGCCTGGTTTGTCTTCCTTAAGACCCATCTGAAAACCTTTTCCATGAAGTGATGCCTAATCAATTCAATGGGTTGTAAGCTCTTAATCCTTTATCTCTTCATGGCATTTTGTACTTCTCTTACCGCACTTAAGAGATTCTGTGATATGCTGCTTTTGTGCACTTTTATAAAGAAATGACCGCTTCTCCAATAAAATAAAACCCAGCTCCTTCAGGGATAGCAGCAGTGGGCGAGCATCCACCTGGTGAGGGAGTGTTTGCACCTGTCACCTGACTCCTTCCCCAGAAGTTTTCCATCTGCCTTATCTCCCTCTGGCTGATGCCTATTTCTACTGCACTGCACTGAGGGATTCTGCTACTGTCTTCTCACTCATTCTGGCTTAAGTTTGAACACACAGCTCATCTTTAATTTGTGTCACAGAGTTGAGACAAACCTAGAACTTGCAAACAAAAATTGATAAAGGCTCATGGGAATAAACACACAGAGATTAACACACAACTACATAATATTCTTACACAACATCTTTGCTCTTGATTTTCTGCTTCTTAGGTCTTTTTATTTCTGACTCCTGTCCTATCATCATTTTTGCTAACAACTTTTTACTGAACATCCTCTATGTACCAGATATTCTTCTAGGTGCTGGAGATGCAGCTGGGAACGAGTGAATGTTTGTCTTTTTTTTTTTTAAGTTTAGGGTTAAAATAGTAAGATCCAGACAGGCAGAAGCAAGCTTTTCCTTTCATTTGTTCATAAATATTCATCAAATGTACATTATGAGCCACACACTATTCTAGAAGCTGGGGTATAGCTATACAAAAGACTTATGAAATACCTGCTCTCATGGAGTTTTATATTTTAAAAGAAATAGACAATAAACCCAAACAAAAAAAAAAAAGAATTTTCCAGAAGTACCATGAAGATAGTAAAACAAAGCAATAGGATGAAGAATGGTGTGTGCCTGTGTGGTAGGTGGGCTGTTGAGGGGGGCGGTGTTCTAGGACGGTGAGGTGGCCGGGAGACGCCTCTCTGAGGGCACAGCATTTGAACTGAGACCTGAATGATGTGAGAGACAACCATAAGAAGGTCTGGAAGGAAAATGTTCCAGACAACAGGGACAGCAATTGGAAAGGACAGCCTGCTGAACACTGTCCCATGACTGAGGGTCTCCCACTTTCTGAATGATTTACATTGAGAATAATAGGTCACTCAGAGGGGTTTACCTAAAGGCTTGGTCCTGTTCTCTGTCCTAAATAGGAAAATCAGACAAGAATCCAAGGCATCGAATTGGGATTGGAAAGAGGTGGAAGTGTCACTACATTTATTTACTTCTTTTTAGATGCAAGGACCTTAAAGGCAGGGATTGTCTTTCAACTTTTACTACCACTGCTGTCCCCTAATTTCCTTAACAAATATTTGCTAAACTGAATCCAATTGAACAGTGACAAACTGGGAGGCTGTGACATCAAATATCTCTTGCCAAACACATTTGTTTTTCAATATAAATATATAGAATAAAAAATAATATATGATCATATTCCTAAAGCACAAAATAATTTGATTTTAGCCTTTGCTTATTTCATCTTTTTTTCTGAATCCATTCCAACTGCTTTCAAC
The DNA here is from genome assembly GCA_023783475.1 of Daubentonia madagascariensis. Taxonomy (NCBI): domain Eukaryota; kingdom Metazoa; phylum Chordata; class Mammalia; order Primates; family Daubentoniidae; genus Daubentonia; species Daubentonia madagascariensis. The sequence goes on along the minus strand of JAKFHU010001268.1, from coordinate 10,062,332 downwards.
TAAGAGATTCTTTAAAATTTTAATGATATGAAAATTAAAGATGACTAAACAAATATAATCAGGGATAAGAATTAGTCAGCTCCGTGTGGGCAGAAGCTGTGTTTTGTATGTTTTTGCATCACTCATAGTCACGGGATCCAAACAAAACCAAAATTGGTATTTTGGGATATATTTTCCCAGTGTCCTCTTTTCTATGCCTAGGGCATAGAATATTTCCATGTGTTCATATCTTTTGTAATCATATAGCATTTTAATTTTTTCTATTTATTAGCAATAAAGAAATTCTATTATGAGGGGAGTGGATCCCTTTTTATGCTATTTTTTATTCTGGTTCACAATTAACGTATCAGAACAACATGAAAAACATAAGGTTTTATGACTAATTGACATAGTCATATTTTCCTTTGTATTATTCAATTCTACTTTTACTGAAAATTTCTACTGATAATGGTGCTATGAGAATTTACCAATACACCTCTTCTTACAAAAAAAATTTTTTTTACTTCCAATAATTGATGATTTCCCTTTTAGTAGAATGTTTTGAGTTATCCTTGAATTACGGCATGAGAAATTTTGCAAGCCCACCTTGAAGGTTTTTCCCCCACAGCCTGCATATTTATTACTTGTGATTGGGTAGTTGGAGAGTGTGCTCGGGCGCTCTTTATATTGTTTCCCACGTGCAGCCTACAGGAACCCTGTGGAACTCTACCCACTGTCCTCATCAGTTTCTTCCTTCAGGCAGTTCAGGTGGCATCCCTTTCCTCTGTAATTTGTGTTTAAATTCTTAATGGCCTCCGAAAGGCCTTCTTTTTTACTAGCAGATTACTGTGTCTTGGTCTTATCAGCCATTGCTGTACACAACAGTTTATTAAGTCTGATGCTTGTCTTTTGGAAAAAGTAGTTCCTTTAAAAAGTCTTTTCTTCTTAGAACTTATCTCTCTTTTTCCACCTCACCCCTTTGGTGATTATCTCCTAAATCGAGTTTCTAAAAACATAACACTTAATAAATTATTTTGTTCCCTGCCACCTGTGCTCTACACAATTCAATCAACATTTCCATTCATTTTTCTATAGTTGTTTTCTCCCAGATGGTCATGCCTCCAAGCCCCCCACAGGTAAGGATTAGCTGGCATTGCTGAAATACACTCAGAAAGCTCTTTCCTTCTTTCTTATCCTGCTTTCGGGTTCAATATCCTCTCTTTCCCTTCTTCCGCTTTTTAAATTTTCCTTTTTTGTCCCTCTCTCTTCCCACCAACCCTACCCCTAAATGCAGTCCAGGAGGTGGTTAGCAATGAGACTGTGGAATGAAGATGTTGCTAACCCTCCAGTAATCTGGAACTAAAAGGAATTTGAAGAAGATGATCTCATTTGTCACCTCAGCAACTCAGAGATCCATTCATTAGCATGGTTGCAAGTGTCTGCCTTTTCACCCTGCAAATTGCCAGGTGTAGATGCTCAGATGACCCATGTAAAACCTTAACAGGATCAATTAAAGTTGCTTAGGTATGGTGACGAATGCTTTAAAAATATGAACAGATGGGGGGTATAAATGATAAATATCACCACTGGGGACTAATTTTATTCTTTACTTGTGCTTCAGGGTTTCCAGGTGTTTTTCTGGCGTCTCTTCCTTGAGGGAAGTAGTTTAAAACTGCCCCTGGATATCTGCCCACGGAAAAGCAAACAGCTTTCTTTGACCACAAATGATCACCTACCAACAACTCCTCCACCCTGTTTTTCAATTTTTGAACTCTGGAGTAAATTCTTGCCTTATAAAATTAAGATCAAGATAACTCTGGCAAAGAGCCAAGTCCTGAAAACCAGTTCTTTTACTGGGCAATGAAGAATGATTGCATCAATACTATATAAATATTTCAAGTATCCATGTTGTCAATCCTGGTAACTATTGCTGAGCTGTATACAAAGCAGGAGTGTCTGGATAGTGCTGGGTGAGCTGTGTAGGATTTGACTGGACAGGAATTAAAATGGAGTGAAAGCTGACAGATACCAAACTCGGCAAGACCAAGGGCTGCTGCTTTTTTATTTTTGTAATCCCACACCTATAGTAAGCATCCAACACATTTTTGTTGAATTTGAAAGAAGTACAAATAATCAAAAATATTTGTGATTACCTTTGTAGCTAGTTCAGTATGTATTTTTGGATTCTGGGACATCAACAAGGAATACCTTCAAGGAATCTCTTGCTGTCCTGTGGCAGTGGTTCTTGCTTTAAAACACTCTAGAGCAAATTTCCTGGTAATATGACACACAACCACAACTAAAATGTTAATCCTGTCCAAATCAGTGAACTTAGATTATATTTTTTCATTATGATTTGATACATAAACATGAGAAGTTAAATGACAATATAAAATGGGCATTTGAGTATGTTTGTGTCTCTATTTAGATAGAATGTAGCTTCTTAAGGACAAGAATCACGCATAGCACCTGGAGAGCTCTTTGCCTACAGTAGGTATTTTGTAAATACCCTGTATAAGAGTGGCTGAAAGAAGAACATTGAGGCACAATTAGTGATATCCTAATTCTGCCATGGATATAAGTCCCAAGAAAGGGCAGTGGGCAACCAGGCATTTTCCTGGTGGTTTCAAATTGTTCCATTTTCCTCCTCTCAAGTAGGAAGAGATTTCAAATGTTTATATCCTTGGAAATGCCATGGAAAATCTCTTTCCTGCCAGGTGAAAGAAATCCCACCTGGTGGCACTGTTTGGATTGCATTCCCTGCAAATGTCAGAAAACAATTCACTTACTAACAATATTTCGACACAAAGAATGGCAATACAAAATGTTTTCAGGGATCTTGCCTCCCAATAGAGAGCTGGCTCAGACAGAACCAGACACATCATGATGTCAGGTAGTTCTGGTCATAAAGGTGATTCCTTTTGTTTCCATTTGCGTCCTTAAAACAAAGCCGAACCTCAGTGTACTGACTGATGTAGTAGGAGAGAAGGTTTCTCTCTGGAGGTGTCTCCAAGGTGGCAGGAGTGAATGGCCCCCTATGTAGTACACTCTGTCAGTTATGAGAAGGGAACAATCTTTCCATTAGTGATTCAAAGAGCTCCTTTCTTTGGTTCTTGACATTCAGCCAGCCTTCAAGGGCCCCCTAATAAAATGTAGATATCCCTGGGAAGGCTAACACCTTGAGCATTATCAACTGGTATCAGTTAACACCTTAAGGGAAACTTAGGACAAGTGCCAAAAGTTGGTAGAACAAAAAGGGGAAGTAGAAATAGTACCCAGTGTAAAGTATTGCCTACCTCACTGCTTTGTTCAGGATCAGCCCCACTTGAGTCTCCAGAACAAGTGGACTCTGCCTTACCTCAATGGCCTTGGGCAAGTCCTTCAGCTACACTAGTTTCTAGTTTACCTGTCAATTGAGGAGAGTAATTATTCTTTATCTCATGAAGGGTGTTGGGAGAATTTATGGTCTATAAAGGATTGGAAATTTTCAGTGTGAGGCAGTTCATAAGTACAAAGTGTTTTTATTGGTTTTATTACAGGATTGTAAATGTGATATAAGTAGCATCATACTGGTGTTATTTTGTAGAAGTACTTATCTCTAGTTCTGCGGAGAAGTGGACCTATTTTTATCTATTTACCAGGCCTTGGCAGAAGTCCTGCTAAATATTGATGAATATAGATTAAATCCTGATACAAAGGAAATGTTGTTGACTTTTATTACCCGACACAGGTGTTTTATAGTATTTCTTATCTAAAAGTAATATCTGAATGTATGGCCAAGCCCGGCTCAAAGTCAGCCTGGGTAGAAATTATTTTTTAAATCCTGTGAAAAAGCGTGAAGCCTTTCCTTTCTGTTTTCATAGTTACTATTATTATCCTACTCTTCAGTGAGGGCCACACTCTAGTCACGCTGGTATAGAGGCATTGGTTGTTTGTATCCCCTGTCTCTTTCCACATATAGAAATAGGACTAGAATAGCCGAGGATGGCCTTTCACTTCAGACTTGTTCAAGAATCCATGGTGACTCTACAGGGCCTAACGTATTTAGCATTTGAACCCCACAGTCCAGAATCCAAGGGCTTCTATCAGTTCACTCCATCAGCTTCATTTCCATTTTCCCATAAACTCAATTCATTTAATCTGTTTTCCACTAATGTCCTATCTACCCTCAACTGTAAACGCCAAGACTCTGAGGACAGTTATAGCCTCAGCACTATGAAGAATATCTGTTATATATTGGTTGTTCAATAAATAGTTTTTAAATTCATGAATACATGATTTAAACTCTAAAACCCTTTCCCTCATTCTCTCTCCTCCTGTGTGTTCCTTGATTCTTCAAAATTTGGCTCAAAACTCTGTTCCTTCAGGCAACCTTTTAATTCCATGTGATACATCACTGGACATATACTACATACTTAATACTATGATCTCCTTGACTGAACCCACCTGGTCATGTCCATCCTTCTATTTAGACTCCATAAAGTTTGAATTTAACTCCTTTGATTTATAAATCATATTTTATTTTAATTTTATAAAAATTAAGTGTTCATGTTTGATATATGTTTTGTATGTAAGAGAATGGGCTTAGGTGTCAGAGAAGAGCCATGGCTTTGCCCCTATCTAATTGTGATCTTGGGTAATTTACTGACAGTCCCTAAGCTTTAGTGTCTCTATGTATCTCTCTCACACACACACACAGCACACACTTACACTTGTGCATATTTGTATATAATATCATTTTGATATTTGAAAGATTAATTAAACCATTCTGTTAAATTTCTAAGCTTCCTTGGAAGTGGAAGAGGGTTGTTAAGTAGCTTCTGCAAAGATTGATACGTGGAAGGTACTGCTGTTATAGGGAAGCAACATGGTTAGGAGAGAACCTCTGCAAAATATATCTTGTGGTCCAGAATGAAAATTTTTTTTTGTTTTAATTCTTGTTTTGTATAGTCCTTTATAAAACCTAGTACACTTAGCATGATGTTTTCAAGGTTCATCCATGTCATAGCATGTATCGATACTTAATCATTTTCATTGCCCAATGTGATTTCTTGTATGGATATACTACATTTTGTTTATCCATACATTAATACCCAAACATTTGGGTTGTTTCCATGTTTTGGCTATAATAAAGTAGAGCTGCTATGAATATTTGTGTATAGTTTTTCTTGCACACAAAGGCCACATATTGTATGATTCCATTCATATGAAATACCCAGAATAGGCAAATCCATAGAGACCCACAGCAGATTAGTGATTGCCAGGAGCTGGATAGAGTAATTGTTTAATGGGTACAGGGTTTCCATTTGGAGTGATGAAAAGGTTCTGGAACTACCTTGCTTGCACATCATTGGCACACACACACACACGCAACCTAGTGCAGGGCTCAGTTAATATTGTTTGACTTATAATTGGCTGGATAACTTGCTTTAGAAATAGTTGGAAGGATCCTGAAAATCTGTGTAACACTTATGTTTCTTTTCACTAGGCAATATGCTGCAGGAAAGAGCCACTTTACTATAGTGTGATCAACTTGTCCTGGTTTGCTCAGAACTATCCTGGTCTGATAACTGAAATGTCCACCTCCCACACAACTTCTCTGTCCTGGGCAAACCAGGATGGGTGGTCACTGTATTTGTCAGCATTTCTCCAGAGAAACAGAACCAATAGGACTCCCCCCTCCCACCACACACACAGATAGATAGAGATATAGAGACCTCTATTTCCCTCTAGATTGATTAATGTATCTGTCTTTCTGTCTATCTGTCTACCTATCTATCTAAAGAGATTTATTTTAAGGATTTGGTTTCTGCGATGTGGGAGCTGGCATGTCTGATATTTGTAGGGAAGGTTGGCAGGATAAAAACTCAGGATGGAGATGGGGCAAGATGGCTAACTAGAGACATCACTTGCCAGACTGTCCCAGAGAGAAGGAAGGGTTTCAGATAGTGGAGATGGGAGAGGGGAAGCAGCACAGGTGAATTTCAGTGAGAGAAGTGCCAGAGCCTCCCAGGGACCTCATGGAGGAAAATTGCAAAGCAGAGAAGGAAGAGGATAAAGGAAAAAAAGATATTGGTGAGGACCAAGTACAGGGAGGCTTGGAGCCCAGCAAAGGGGTCAGACGGAAGCCCTTTCTTCCTGTCACAATCCTTTGGTGATCAGCAAGCTCCCATGTTACTGGGAACCTTTTCCACTCCCACAAACCCAAGCACTGCAGCAACCACAGAATTGTGGGGAGAACTTGTGTGATCCCAGAGCTTGGATATTCTGTGCAGGGTTCCCCTCCAAGGAGAATGACTAGAGAGGCCAGAGAGCAGGCTTTCTTCCATTCAGACTCTTATCTCTCCCTGCCCCTCCCAACCTACTGAAACTGGGAGAGTAGTTTGAGCCGAGAATTTGGTGAGCCGGCGCAGCCTGCAGTCTGACGTTTCCACAGAGACTGGGACCTATGCCTCTCCCCTTGGGGACCTGCAGGGGACCCAGGGCACCTAATCTAGGAGCTCTCTGCCCACTGGTGTTTCACAGATACGTACACCAGTAGGTCAGACACCTAGCCCAGATCCATGCCCCCAGAACTCCAGTGGGTTGCTTCTGGGGGACATGAGGGAGGTTTAGAAGCTGGACTTGGGAGACAAGGGAGCCCAGGTGGGTGGAACTGATGGGAAAAAACTGGCGGTCCGAGACATAATGAACTGTGGAAGTGCCCACCACCCCCACAGGAAAGCCTTACTGTCAGACCAGGGTGGATCTTCTGGTGGGGAAGATCCCAGCCTGTTGGCGCCATAGCAAATGAGTGCAATGCATTCAGTGCAATCAGGGCCCAAGGGCAGGGGCAATGCAAGTGGAGCTCACTCCTCACAGCCAGTCTGGGAAGTGTGGCACCTCCCTCACAAACAGCTTTTCTGCCCTAGAGAACCAGCCTTGATCCTCCTCCCAGTGGCTCCCCCTTGCCTCTGGGAGAACTACCTCTGAGCCATGCCAGGACTTTGCAAAGCCTTCCAGACTTGCACAACCTAACCACGTGAAGCCTTAACCCTCCACCCACCTCTGCTGTGAGTGGCCCCTCCCAAAGCCTGGGACATTCAAGCTCTCCACCTGAGGGATTAGAGCTTATCATAGGCACAAAAGAACATCTCAGCAGTTGGCTCTCTCCTGCAAGCCTCAAGCACTGACAGGGAGAGCAAATCTTTAGCTCATTGCAGCATCTATCAACTCAGTCAAACAGGACGTGGTTGATTCTTACTCACAACATCACCTACCATCTTGGAGATTAAGCTGGAAGTCCCAATACAATTCACACTGCTTGGAAGAGGGGAAGGCAGCAGGATAGAAGCAACCCGAGGGGACACTGTTTTTTAGGAGAGAAACAAAAATTATAGGCAGCTTGATCTGTGAGGGGTCTCCCTTCTCTACTGCAGACCTCTGGGCTGATCGGGGAGCTGCTCAGAGTCTGTGCAGAGACATTACACCGGAGAGCAGGTGCAGGAGAGAGCTACTGCCTGCCAATCCCAGGTTTCTGCAACTGACACCATCCTGATCATTCTGGTGCATGGAGCCAGGTCTGCACAGGACCCAGACTCCCAGCAATAGCCTTTGCATCATCCCTGCTGAACCACGGAGGGAAGAGATGCTCCCCTGTATAATGCCCTGTGACTGGGGGCCGAGAAGGCCTCCTCCCTGGTGTGGAAGCTGAACAGAGCAGGAGCCCCAGACACCGCAGGCCTGGAGTGACTGCATCAGTGGGTTTTAGATGTGTGGGGGGGAACCTGGGCCAAAAGCACTGCTGGCTTACCTACATGGACCCTAGGCTATTGAGATTGCACAACAGGGCATTAACGATTCCATGCTGGTGGAACAGTACCCCATAGGGTGGCTCTACCCCTGAAATCCCCAGAGCCAGCTCTGAAGCTCTCTCTGTGCCCAAGTCCAAGGCTCTGCCCCTGTAGCTCCAGGGCACCCACCAGGCCTGTGACTCCACTCCTGATACTCCAGAATTGTGTCTGGACCCCAAGACCCCCTTACTGACTCCCCACCACTACCGCCAAGCCAGAAGAACCTCCCTGAGGTCCAACACTTCACTCAGGCCCCCTCAGCCCTGAGCAGCCATCTCTCCTGGACTTGGTTTGAGAGAGTCCCCAGCAAAGAAGAAGAGGTGCCCAGCAATGCTATTAATGCAAAGCTGAGAGAAGGGGAGGCAGATGAGAAGACATCAGCAAAAGAACCCTGGCAACATAAAAGAACAAAATAGTTCAACACACTCAAGGGAACACAACGGAGGTACAGTAGTTGATGTTACCCCCAAGGAAATTGACAAAATGACAGAAATGGGATTCAGAATATGGATGGCAAATAAGATGAATGGACTTGAAGAGAAAGTTGAAAACCAACAAAAAGGATCCAAAAAGACTTCAGGAAATCAATGAAAAAAATGAAAAAGTTACCAGAGAGCTAGGCAACATAAGAAAGGATATAATATGACATACAGAAATGAAAGAGTCATTTAGGGAATTTCAAAACACAGCAGAAAACTTTAACAACAGAATTAACCAAGGAGAAGAAAGAATTTCAGAGCTTGAAGACAAGGCTCTCAAGACAACCCAGTCATTCAAAGAGGCAGAGAAGAATATAAAAAGTCTGAGCAATCACTGAGAGAGATATGGGACTATATGAAGTGAACTAACATTCAAATTATAGGTATCCCTGTAGGAAAAAAAGAAAGAACTAAATGCATGGAAAAACTATTTGAGGAAATTATTAAGAAAAACTTCCCTGGTATCACCAGAAATTCAGACCTACAGATGCAAGACGGACATCGAACATCGAGAAGATTCATAGCAAATAGATCATCTCCACAGCACATAGTAATCAACTTGGTGAGAGTCAAGATGAAGGAAAAATTCTGCAGGCAGCCAGAAGAAAGCATCAAATAACCTACAAAGGAAAACCCATCAGACTAACTGCAGACTTCTCAGCGGAAACCTTACCAGCCAGAAGGGATTGGGGCCCAATCTTCAATCAACTTAAACAGAATAACTACCAGCCTAGAATTGTGTATCCCGCAAAACTAAGTTTCATAATGAATGGAGAAATTAAGTCTTTTCCTGACAAGTGAACACTGAGGGAATTTGCCATGACCAGACTTGGCCCACATGAAATACTCAGAATAGCACTATACACAAATCAGCCCAACAGTTACCCACCAGTGTAAATTCACCTAAAAACAAAAAAACCTGAAAACGCACAACTTCTATAAAACAATAGAACAAGAGGTAAAACAAGGCAATAAGGGAATACCCAATGGGATGAACAGACCAACATCCCACATATCAGTGCTGTCAATCAATGTTAACAGACTGAGTGCACCTCTCAAAAAACAAAGGCTGGCTGAATGGATGAAAAAACTTAACCCAACTATCCGCTGTCTCCAAGAAACAGATCTAAATCAAAAGAACACACACAGACTCAATGTGAAAGGATGGAAAAAAATATTCCACACAAATGGAAATGAAAAGAGAGCAGGAGTAGCTATTCTTATATCAGATGAAATAGACTTTAAGCCAACAAAGGTAAAGAAAGACAAGGAGAGTCATTATATAATGGTAAAGGGAGCTATCCACCAAGAAGACATAACAATCTTAAATATATATGTGCCACAGGAGCATATATACTTATGGGACACAGGAGCTCCCAGATACACAAAGCAAATTTTACTAGAGCTAAGCAAAGAAATAAATAGCACCATCATAATTGCCAGGGACCTCAACACCCCACTGTCAGAGCTTGACAGATCATCAAAGCAAAAAATAAATACAGAGACAATGGACTTAAACCAAACTCTAAATCAAATGGACCTAACAGACATTTACAGAAGATTCTACCCAAAAACTAGAGAATATACATTCTTCTCAGTGGCACATGGGACATTCTCCAAGATTGGTCATATCTTAGGCCACAAAGCAGGTCTTAACAAATTAAAAAAAATTGATATCATACCATGTACCTTCTCAGAGCACAGTGGAATCAAACTAGAAATCAATTACAAGAGAAACACTCAAATCTACACAAAGTCATGGAAATTAAGCAACCTGCTGCTGGATGATTACTGGGTCAAGAATGAAATTAAGATGGAAATCAAAAAATTCTTTGAACTAAATGACAAAGGGGACTATCAAACTATCAAAATCTTTGGGACACAGCAGAAGAATTCCTCCGGAGAAAATTCATAGCCTTAAATGCCTACATAAAAAGACAGAAAGATTACAAATTAACAACCTATTGTCACATCTCAAGGAACTAGAAGAACAAATCAAACCCAAAGCCATCAGAAGAAAAGAAATAAAAAAGACCAGAGCAGAATTACATAATTTGGAAAACAAAGAAACAAACAAAAAACAATACAAAGGATTAACAAAACTAAAAGTTGGTTCATTGAAAACATAAACAAAATTGACAGACGTCTTGCTAGACTAACCAAGAACAGAAGACAAAGGATCCAAATATGTTCAATCAGAAATGAAAATGGTGACATTAAAAATGATATTGCAGAAATACAACATATCATCTGTGAATACTACATCAATCTCTATATGTGTAAAGTAGAGAATGTTGAGGAAATGGATAAGTTCCTGGAAACATACAACCTGGTAAGACTCAACCAGGAAGAAATAGATCAACAGCACATCAAAAAAATAATCCACCAGGACCAAGTGGGCTTCATGCCAGGGTCACAAGGATGGTGTAACATACATAAATCAATAAATGTGATTCACCACATAAACAAAAGCAAAACAAAGACCATATGATCCTCTCAATAGATGCAGAAAAAGCATTTGACCAAATCCAGCACCATTTCATGATAAAAACCCTCAATAAACTAGGCATAGAAGGAACATATCTCAAATTATAAAAGCTGTATATGACAAAATCACAGCCAACATCATACTGAATGGGGAAAAGTTGAAAGCATTCCCCCTAAGAACAGGAACAAGACAAGGATGCCCACTATCACCACTTCTATTCATCACAGTGCTGGAAGTCCTAGCCAGAGCAATCGGACAAAAGAAGAATATTAAGTGTATCCAAATCAGGAAAAAAGAGGTCAAACTATTGCTCTTTGCTGATGGTATGATCTTGTATCCAGAAAACCCCAAAGATTCCACCAAGAGTTTCCTGGAATTGATAAATAAATTCAGCAAAGTCTCAGTATACAAAATCAATGTACATAAATCAGTAGCATTTCTGTGTACTAATAACAGTTAAGCTAAGATTCAAATAAAAGACTCAATACCATTCACAATAGCTGCAAAGAAAATAAAATACCTAAGAATATACTTAACCAAGGAGGTGAAGGTTCTCTACAAGGAGAACTACAATACTCTGAGTAAAGAAATTGCAGAGGATACAAACAAATGGAAAAACATAGCATGCTCATGGATAGGTAGAATAATCATTGTTAAAATGTCCATACTACCCAAATTGATTTACAAATTCAATGCAATCCCCATCAAATTACCAAAGTCATACTTCGCAGATCTAGAAAAAATAATTCTACACTTAATTTGGAACCAGAAAAGAGCCTGAATAGCAAAAGCAATCTTAAATAAACAGAACAAAACTAGTGGCATCATGTTACCAGGCTTCAAACTATACTACAAAGCTATAGTTATCAAAGCAGCACGGTATTGGCACAAAAATAGAGATGTAGACCAATGGAATAGAACAGAAAACCCAGATATAAAACCATCTACCTATAATCAACTTATCTTTGACAAAGCAGACAACAATGTACACTGGGAAAAGAAGCCCTATTAAATAAACGGTGCTGGGAAAATTGCATAGCCAGTGCAGAAGAATGAAACCAGGACCCCTACCTCTCACCACTCACAAAAACTAACTCAAAATGGATAAAAAACTTAGACCTATGGCATGAAACTATAAGAATTCTAGAGGAAAATATAGGAATAACTCTTCTATATATTGGTCTAGGCAAAGAATTTATGAAGACCCCAGTGGCAATGATGGCAACAACATAAATTAATGAATGGGATTTAATTAAACTAAAAAGCTTCTGCACAGCTAAGGAAACAATCAACAGAGCAAATAGACAACCTACAGAACGGGAGAAAATATTCACAAGCTACACTTCTGATAAAGGGCTAATAACCAGAATTTATGAAGACCTCAAGCAAATCAGCAAGAAAAAAACAAACAACCCTATCAAAAAGTGGGCAAAAGACATGAACAGAAGCTTCTCAAAAGAAGAAAGACAAATGACCAATAAATATATGAAATAATGCTCAACATCACTAATCATCAGGGAAATGAAAATTAAAACCACATGAGATATCACCTTACCTCAGTTAGAATGACATTTATCAAAAAGTCCAAAAACAATAGATGCTGGCATGGATGCAGAAAGGAACACTTATACACTGTTGGTGGACTGCAAATTAGTACAACCTCTATGTAAAATAGTATGGAGATTCCTCAAAGAACTACAAGTAGACCTCCATTCAATCCAGCAATCCCACTATTGGGTGTGTACCAAAAGGAAAAAAAGACTTCTCATGAAAAAGTCACCTGTACTTGAATGTTTATTGCAGCACAATTCACAATTTCAAAGATGTGGAATCAGCCTAAGTGCCCATCAATTCATGAGTGGATTAATAAAATGTGGTGTATGTATACCATGGAATACTACTCAGCCATAAAAAAGAATGAATTAATGCCTTTTGCAACAATTTAGATGGAACTGGAGACCATTATCCTAACTGAAGTATCTAAAGAATGGAAAAACAAACACCACATGTACTCGTTATTAAATTGAAACTAACCGATGAACACACGTGGGCACAGAGGGAAGTAAAGCACAATGGAAATCAAGCCAAGGGGGAGGGGGAAAGGACGGGATGGGCAAAAACCTATCTAACAGGTACAAAGAACACTATTTGGGTGATGGGCACACTTACAGCCCTGACTCAAGAATAACAAAAGTGATCCATGTAACCAAAAACATTTGAGATTAAATATTAATATTTTGAGATTAAAAAAAAATAACTCAAGACTGATTTCTACGTTGCAGTCTCAAGACAGAATTCCTTCTTCCTCATGAAACTTCAATCTTTGCTCTTAAGGCCTTCAACTGATTGGATGAGGTCTATCCACATTATGTAGGGTAATCTGCTGTACTTAAAGTCAACTGATTGTAAATGTTTATCACATCCACAAATACCTTTACAGAAACATCTAGACTAGTGTTTGATACAATAATTGGGCACCATAACCTAGCCAAATTGATATATAAAATTAATCATCACAATCACCTATCTTTAATGCTTTTTTAAAACTTTGATATCTACAGCACTACAATCTTGAGAAAGCAATGGAAATAGATATTTCAAAAAGAAATCTGAAAAAATATTGTTCTGACTGTGTACTTTTCAGGACACAAAATATAAAGATGAGGCTTATTTATAAAATTGACATAAAGTTGTATATAATACTTCAGGGTGCTGAAATAGTTGTATTTTCAATTAGAAGATTTCTGATTCGTATTAAAGGATATATAAAAGCACAAAGCAGGTGGAAGGAGTTTTGTATTTTATTCTATGGTGTATGTAATTATTGTTAAATAATTATCCTCCAAACACAGATCCTGCAATGATGAACCAAAGAGACTGATGGGGTTGGAGGCAGGGGGACAGTTAAGGACATACCTTGCTGGAGTCAAAGAGTTAAATTTAAATTCTAGTTTTTCTACTAAATGTCTAGGGAACTTGGGCAAGTTATTTAACCTCTACAAGCCTCAGTTTACTTATTTATAAACTGTGTGGGATTATTTTAACTCTTTTAATATTTTTATTTTCCAATTTATTAAATATTACTTTCACATAAGTAAATGTGAAACATAATGTATAGATTCTTTTTGAAGGAAAGCTAAAAATAGAATGAACCCATAGCAATTTTCTTCTGATTTGAAATAGTGTACAAGAAGGTACTACAATTTCTAATCTAATATCAAATTCCTTTTTATTTATTGTGGTATGATTGAAAAACAAAAAAATTGTACATATTTGATGTACATATCTTGATATACTTAAATTCAGTATATATTCATGAAGGTATTACCATATACAGTGCCCTTATACTTAATCAATTCCTCTAGAAGTTTCCTCCCTCCCTTTTTTTGATAAGAACATTTAACATAAGATCTACCCTCTTAAATTTTTTCCCTTTTATTTTTAGTTGATATGTAATAACTGTATATATTTATGGAATATAGAGTGACATTTCAAAACATGTATATAATGTAGAATAATCAAGTTGGGGTAATTAGTATATCAATTACTTCAAATATTTATAATTTCTTTACATTGCAAACATTCAAAATTTTCTTTAGTTTTTTGAAAATATACAATAATAGTTATAGTAGTAAAATAGTATACAGTACTAGTATAATAGTATATAAAAATAGTTAACCATATTTACCCTACATTGCTGCAGAACACCAGAACTCATTCCTCCTATCTAGCTGTAACTTTCTATTCATTAAACTTGTACCATCTTCCCCTTCCATCTATCCTTCCCAGCCTTTTATACCCACAATTCTACTCTTTACTTCTATGAGTTCAAGCTTTTTTTAGCTTCTACATATGGGAGAACATGCAGTGTTTATCTCTCTGTGCCTAACTTACTTAGCTTAACATAGTGTCCCCCAGGCTCATCCATGTTGCCATAAATGACAAGATTTCATTCTTTTTTGATGGCTGAATAGAATTTCACCGGGTATATATGCCACATTTTTAATCCATTCATCTGTTGATGGACATTTAGGTTGATTCCACATCTTAGCTATTGTGAATAGTGCCTCAATAAACATAGGGGTGAAGGTTTCCCTTTGATATACTGATTTCCTTTTCTTTGGATAAAGACCCAGGAGTGGGATTGCTGGATTGCATGGTAGTTCTATTTTTTGAGAAACTTCCACACTGTTTTCCATAATGGCTGTGCTAATTTAATTTCCCACCAACAGTATACAAAAGTTCCCTTTTCGTTTCATCCTTGCCAGCATTTATTTTTTGTATTTTTGGTAACAGTCATTCTAACTGGGGTGAGATGATATCTCATTGTGGCTTTGATTTGCATTTCCCTGATGATTAATGATGTTGAATGGTTTTCATATATTTTTTGTCCATTTGTATAGGTCTTCTGTAGAGAAATGTCTATTCAGATTCTTTGCCCACTTTTTAATCAGATTATTTGGTTTTTTGCTATTGAGTTGTTTGAGTTCCTTCTATATTATGGATATTAATCCCATTTTGGATGTATAGTTTGTAAATATATTCTCCCATTCCATAGGTTGTCTCTTTACTCTGTTGATTGTTTCCATTGCCCTGCAGAAGCCTTTAAGAATAGTTTCATTTGTCTATTTTGTTTTTGTTGCCTATGCTGTTGAAGTCTCAGACACAAAATCTTTGCCTAGACCAATGTCCTGAATCCCTCTTAACAAATATTTAAGTAAACAATACAGTATTATTAACTATATGCACTAAGATATATGGTAGATCTCTAGGATTTATTCATCTTATGTAAGTGAAACTATGTACTTTTTGATCAAAGGGTACACAGTTTGATCTTATGTCAAATGTTCTTATCAGTACACAGAATACTGATGTCCCCCTTGTGTATAAATTATGTTTTAACTCTTGTCATAAGGTTGTTGGAAAGAGTACATAAAATATCATTTTCCTGGTTCAGTGTTTGATTCAGTTGATATTCAACATATAGTGGCTACCGAGAGGATAATAGAGTTTAAGCAGTTAACACTCACTAAGCACTTCCATATACTAAGACTGTGCTAATCACTTTACAAGCATTATGTATTTAATCCTCTCAAGTGTGTAGTGATTGTTATTATCCCCATTTTTCCAGTGAGATAATCAGACTTGGAGAAGTTAACTGATATTCCAAGGTCAAACAGCTAGTAAATGGTAAAATTAGCATTTGAACCCAGACGCTCATGTTCTAGAACCTATGTTCCTCCTAATCCTTCTGTCACACTATTTGGAAAAATAAATTAAAGTTAAAGTCCTTAGATGAGGATAAGTTTGGATAATTATTAAGCAAGTTACTTCCCAGACGGATGTCCTTGGGTGAATTATGTAAGTGGAATCTCTATTTCCCTATTAAACAGTAGTAATAACTACAGTCACAATCTTTATTCTTCACAGATTCCATATTTGCAAATTCTACTACTTGCTAAACTTTCTTTGCATCCCCCAAATCAATATTGGGGCACTTTTGCAGTCATTCTTGGACATGCACAGAGTAGTGAAAAATGTGTGTCTCCCAAACTGCACTTTCCCAGCTGAAGTTAAACAAGGCGACACTCTCCCATCTTGTTTCTGCTCTCATACTATAAATAGCTGTCCTTTTCACAGTCTACTAAGTGCCATGTTTTTTGAATTTTACATTTTTTTCTTGGTGATTTTGCTGTTTAAAATGACCTCCCAGCATAGTGCTGAGGTGCTAATGTTTTTAAGCACAAGAAGGCTGTGATGTGCCTTATGGAGAAAATAAGTATATTATATAAGCTCCATTCAGGCAGGAGTTATAGTGCTGTTGGCCATGAGTTCAGTGTTAATGAATCAATATTATATATTAAGTAAGCTGCCTTTAAACAAAAACATACATAAAATAAGTTTATATATTTATTGGTAGATGAAAATATTGTGACCAAAGGCTCCCAGGAACCTAATTCTGTATTTCCCCGAGGAGCAGTGATTCAGTATTTGCTAATTCAGTGCTCATGGTGTCTTTATAGAACATAACTACTGTGAATAATAAGAATTGACTGTATTTCATAACAGTATTAAATGGATTAATTAAGACAATATAATGTGCTTGGCACAAAGTTGCAACTCAGCAAATTGTAGATTTTTTTCTCTTTCAAGTGTACTATGTCACTCTAATTTAGAGGTCATTTAGTACAAATCTTAATATGTTGTTCCAATGTACCATTTCTAAAAGGTAATGTACCTTTAAAAATACATGTTATAACCTATATCTCAAGGAAATTACGGAAAACATTTTTGGGATGTTATAGTTGGAGGATATAGAGTAAAAACTGTTTCTTGTTAGATCTACTGGGAATCCTTATGTGTAGATAAACAGAAATATGGAGTAGAATCAAGCAATTACTATTTCAAAAGACACACTCTTATTACTCTAATTCTCCAAATCACAAGAATGAAATGTCAATAAATCAGTAAGCTTCTATATGTTCATACAGTTGAACAGAATCCTTTGTATTTTTTTAAAATTGAGATTATTAAGCCTTTTCAGTAGAATTAGCAAGAATAAAACGTTGAATAAACCTATAAAATCCATGTACTTTGTAAAAATATTGAATTTACAGGCCACCATTTTCAAACATCCTTTATCTGTCCATGTTACTCACATATCAGTGTGGGAATGTAAATCTTGCTCTACCGTTTTATGTTTTCATAAACTTTCTTAATAATTTCTGCCAAAGAGGGCAATTTCTACACATCCTTAACTCTCTTAACCTCTTCTCAAAAGAATATGTATTATTCTTTGGAAAGAAATATTTTTAAGTTTAAGATGTACAAGATTGGACAGGGCACAGTGGCTAATACCTATAATCCTAGCACTTTGGGAGGCTGAGGTGGGAGGATCACTTGAGGCCGGGAGTTCGAGACCAGCCTGAGCAAGAGCAAGACCCCATCTCTATAACAGATAGAAAAATCAGCCAGGCGTGGTGGCATTTACCTATAGTCCCACCTCCTCAGGAGGCTGAGGCAGGAGGATCACTCAAGCCCAAGAGTTTGACGTTGCAGTGAGCTATGATCATGCCACTGCACTCTAGCCAGGGCAACAGAGTGAGATACTATCTCAAAAAAAAAAAAAATTTATAAGATTGGTTTCAAGATATAACATTTAAATGCCAACCCAAGGGTTTTAGTGTGCTGATGATTGGTCAGTTCTTTCTACTGGGAAAGTCATCCTTAGAGGATACATGTGGCAAACTCCTGCTCAACCCTTGAGACAGTTCAGATTTTACTTCCTTCATGAAATTTTCGATAGCCAAGAGGAGTTTTCCTGTCTTCCCTGCTAGCACTCTCGATATACTGCACTGTGTTTCACTGTTATGACCTCATGTTACCTTCTACGTCTTTCCTACAGGGTTGTGAATGGCTCCTAGCACAAAGAGAATGTCCGAGGAAAGCTTGTTGAATGAGTGAATGTATAAATGAATGAATGTTACCCGAGTTCTCAGCTTAGTGTGTGTGTGTTTAACCCCAGTGTGTTGCCTTTCTTATCCAAGTTGCATAGCTAGTAAGTGGCATAGATGGGTTGGGGGGAAAAAAGTTTCTTTCTGATCCAATGCCCTTTACACTTTGTCTTTATTGTTTATCCTCTAATCTTAAATTTGGGATACTTGAGATCTTCATATAAGATCTTCTGGTCTGCGAAGGGAGGTGAGTCCATGTTCTTAATAATGAAAAAGGGGTCATTCTCAAATGTGTTTTTCTTCCTCCAACACTTATCTTTTTTCGTAGTGATGGAGGGTATCTCCACCAATTGTAAAACAAATTGTTTGCTCTAATGCAGTGTATTTAACATTAAGGATCTCACTGATGAGTTTAAGACAAGCAACATCGAAGTCTAAGCCCCACTCTTGACCCCAGTGCCCGGGGAGCTGTGAGCATCGTGACATGTCTTATCAGTTACCAACAGTTTGAGGAACACTTAATGAACCTACTGATTTCTTGATTTTCTGTGGTTCTTAGAATTATTTAAGTCATTTGTATTAGGAAATTAGTCTCTATTATGTGGACTTTCTTAACTAAAAGCTTCTCATTATTTCACACTCCTTCCTTCCTCTTTTATCCTCTGTCTCTAATTGTTCCCAACTTTTGCCAGTTCTTCTGACACAGGTCTGATCCTCTTTTTTATATTTTCTTTGACACCACTCTAGTTCACATTTCTCTGTTCTCATGAACATGTTAATGCAGAAGCTTCAAGAAATAAGTTTCCAACCTTTCAAATTCTTGATTCTCCCTCCCATCCATCCATCCATTTTGCACACAGCAAACACATTCATCTTTATGCAATATAAATTGATTCTGCCTTTTCCCCAAGAAGAATACGTTTAATGGTTTTTCATTGTCCATCTCATTAAGAATAAAAGGCCAGGGCAATGAACTATAAACTTCTGGAGAGACTCATGAGCACTTTCATGTTTCTATGATCTGGCCACAACATTTATGCTCTATATCCATCTTTGGTTCCTGATGTATCCTCAGGACCCAGTATGACATGTGGCACATTAGTAAACACTTATACATAATTTTTGGTTGAACAAACCAATTAAGAAAACTGATTTTAAATTCCATTTGATTTGGATTTGATCTCTAAATGAAATACATAGTTCTATGATACACATACTATGATATTAATATACATGGCATCACATACAAAAGCACTATGTATCTATAGGGAACATGAAGTTATTATGAGTTTAGTTCTAGCTCTGCTTTCTATCCAGCCTATATATATTTATGTTTCCTTATCATTTTGCCTTTACATATTAAACTGTCCAGAAATAGCAATGGTTCATTGATGATTATTTATTGTGTCTAAGTCTATAAGCATATCTAGCTGCTGTGTTTGTTCATATTCCAGGATGCCTTAAAGTGAGGAAGTGATGAAACAATGGGAGGTGTGATTATTTGGATTTTTCTCATTTCTTCCAGACCCATTGCTAGTAACTCTTCGATTTTCCCTTCTAACATCATTCAGTGGGTAGGAAAGGTTAGTGGGAAATCTCTCCAGTAAGTACTACCTCAGTTCAGACTTTTCTCTTCTCTATGGCACCTCTAGTGATGCTGCTACTCTGCTCTGTACGTGGGTTCTCTAAGTTTGCTTTGTTTCCAATCCAACTTTTACTACAAGGGGAGGGAATATCTGGTCTCTATCTCACCAGGTACAGCATAGATCAGTTTTAGCATTTTTGCTTCCATTGAAAAGAATCTTTCAATTCTCACTACTTGACCACTCTACCCATTGAACCCTGAAAATTCTTAAAGGCTGGGCTCAGCTGTGACCCTTTAATCAGCTCTCGTGGGATGTCCATGCTGGCCTTTTCTGTTTCTTTCTGGCACTTTTTTTCTTATCCCTACTCCCTTCTTGTCCTCCTTTTCTGTTTGTGCTCTTGCCCAACATCTGCCCTTGGCCCAGGGGGCAGTTTCCAGATCTGGGTAACATCTATTTTGTTTTTTTTTTTAACAACATCTCCCTCATGGCAATAAACACACATTTGCATGTCAATAGCAACTCCTGGCTATGTTTAAAAAATAACACCCAGGTATAATTAATATTTAACATAGGAGATTCTGGTTCCCCTTTCTGTTCTCTCTCCCCCTCCCCCACCCCCTACTTTCAGAAGGAGGCTACATTTCTCACACATCACCAGATGTGAGTGCAAGTGAAGCCTAACATAGCCAGGCTTGACTACCTTGTGCTTTTCACACTTTGAACTTGTGATGACTGTTCTTTAAATTATGGTTCTAACTGCTGTCTCCCACTTTTTTCCTCAGGGACTCACCACACCTTGTTCCATATAAACCATCCAGTGCTCCACTTAAAGAAGGAAACATTGATGACTCCTTTCTCTCGCTTTGCCCCTTCACCAGACCATTGCTCTGAATCATCGTAGAGAGAGAGGAAGAGTCTCTGATTCTGTACACCAATGCTCATGGCTCCCTTTTCCATTCTATCCTTAATCTCATCCCCACACCTTTGGGTATGTACAGGTAGACTGACAGGGGAAAAAATCAGTGGAAATATACCAATAGCTTTTTGTTTTTTCTAAGGAAGTAAAATAAAAATAACTTCATTGTGTATATCATTTGTAAATTTTAGAATACTCTCATTTGCAAGTCACAATAACCCTTTGGGATAGGAAGAATTATTAAATTATAATATTATTATATCCATTTTCCTAAAGAAGAAACCAAGGTTCAAAGAGGTTAATTATTATTTTTTCAACAAAGAAACAAACAAATGAAACACATATAGCACAGATTATTACGTATTTTCTATCCTCTTGCAGTCCAGGATCAAGCTCATTCATTTGTTTATTCATCCAGTTAGCCTTTCTTTAATTCCTACCATGAGTGAGGCTTAGGGGTGCTTGTATGTCTGGGCTGTGCTTGGGTTAGATAGTATGGTTTAAACTTGTTCTGCAGATGTCTTAATTAACCTTTATTTCTCCCCTTCTTAATACATTGACTCCAAGTCAGCATTACACAACTGATGATCTGGTGTTGTATACACGCCTTTCAAAGTGCTAACCATAGACCTTATGCATAAGATGCATATTTGATATTTCTCCTTACTATGGTCTGAATATTTTTGTCCCTCCAAAATTCATATCTTGAAACTTAATCCCCAATATGATAGTATTAAGAGGTGAGGCTCTTTGGGAAGTGACTAAAGCATAAGATCTCCATGCTCTTGAATGGGATTAGTGCCCTTATAAAAAAGGTCAAAGGGAGGTCCCCAGCTCCTTCCACCACATGAGGGTGCAGCAACAGCAGCACGGCACCATCTACGGAGCAGAAAGTGAGCCCTCACTAGACATCGAATCTATTAGCACCTTAATATTGGACTTCTCAGCCTCCTGAACTGTGATTTTATTCATAAATTACCCAGTCTGAAGTATTTTGTTATAGCAGCCTAAACAAATTAATACACTCCTCCAGAATGAAAGACTATTTGATATTCTTTTCAAGGGCTGTTGGCATCCAGTTAGTCATTCATCTACAACTGAATCATTTAATCTTTTTTTGACTTGGTTGTAACATTTGATATGATAATGCATGAATTGATGGAATGCTCTAGCAGGAATTCTAAAAAGGTCTTTGCATTATTTATAATTAACTTTAATCTAGGCTTGATGGAACATGATAGTGTATTTTACCATTCAATTGGGATAAGTTGCTGGAATTTTCCTTAAAGTGAAATATTGTAGACTGTGTTGCTATTTAGCAACCAAAAATATAATCAAAGCAATGGGAAGGAGGAAAAAAAGAGAGAAATTCTTGCACCTTTAATTTGTTTATAAAAATAAGGCAAACATTTCAAGAAGAAACATTGTCCAGTTCCAAACTTCAACAGAGGTTATACCTTCTAAATCACTTCTTTGGAAAATTCAAATCACCCTGTCTCTTTCTGACAGAGACCCATTGGTAAATACACAGTGTGGGTATTTCAGGCTGTTTGTTGTATTATATAAGTCAGGACTTCACACAAAAGAGGAGAAATGCAGTGGAAACACAGATTTTATCTGGCCTGTTATTCTTATAGACCCTCACCTGCTGATATCATGGATCTTCAAGGGAATATTTTAAAAATAAATGTAAACAGTATATATTAATTTAGCATCATGTTGTAGACTATAAATATACAGTTTTTATTTGTCAATTAAAAATAAAGACAGCAGAACAATAATAAACATACAAGTTAGTTTAGCTTGCTTGGAAGTCATCTTCAGCATCAGTAGCAATACCGTAAGGGTAGTACGATAATATAGGAAGTCTAAATTAACTTAAGTTCTGGTGATTCTGAAAAAATTTATCAGTAAAAAATCCAGACAAGTATCAGGAGGAATAAGGTAACCAGAGGAGAGAAGTGATATATTTATATCCCACTGTTTTACATAGTTGATTTAATATTCCCGGTGATATTTGTGTTTTGAATTTGCATTATGTAATTTAAAAATAATTACTGAATAAGGCTGGGTACTAGGCTCATGGACAAGTAGATGTCATAAAGACAACTTAGTTTTTTCAGGTCATTCTTCTGTGTGTGTGACAAATATAGTGCTGAGTCAGTTGTACCTTTGATTGTTAGGTTCATAATCTTTCTATAAAATGCCACTTGAGCTGAGCACATGCCTGTAGCCCCAGCTACTCGGGAGGCTGAAGCAGAAGGATCCCTAGAGCCCAGGAGTTTGAATCCAGCCTGGCAACATAGAGAGACCCTGTCTCTAAAAAAAAAAAAAAAAAAGTGAAAAAAGGCCACCTGAGTTTAGAGATGAGTTTGTCATCAACAAAGAACAAAACTAATAAAAATAAGCATATAAAATACTCTTAGAAGCAATATAGCAAGGGCACAAGCTGGGGCTTAGCTACATATGTTCAAATCCTGGCTCTGCTGCTTATAGCTGCTTGACCCTCAGAAATCTACTTACCCTCTTTGTGCCTCAGTTTCTGCATCTGTAAAATGAGCACAATGAACGGCATTTTCTTCATAGGGCTGCTGTGAAGATTAGTTAAGACAACACAAGTCAAGTTCTTAGAACAGTATGTGGGACTTGGTGTATATAGGATATTTATATTATCTACAAAACTACTCCTCGTTGAAGAAATAGTGTACAGGTATGCAATTAATGGAGGCAATAAGGAAAGGGTTCCACTCTAATTGAGGTATCTGAGCTCTTTCTTCAGAAGCTAAAAACAAGGACCATAACCTAGTCAATGTTATTGTGCCATGTGACTGATTAGAAGTATATTAATGGGAGATTGAGGTTGGCCAGGGGAGATAAAGAGCAAGAATTTATCAATAAAAGTAGATGTACCATTCGACCCAGCAATCCCACTGCTGGGTATCTACCCAAAGGAAAAGAAGTCATTTTATTTAAAAAAAAACCCCAGAAACCTGCACCCAAATGTTTATTGCAGCACAATTCATAATTTCAAAGATGTGGAATCAACCTAAGTACCCATCAATTCATGAGTGGATAAAGAAAATATGGTGTGTATATGTGTGTTTGTGATATATATATATATATATATATATATATACACACACCATGAAATACTACTCAGCCGTAAAAAGGAATGAAATAGTGTCATTTGCAGCAACTTGGATGGAACTGGAGACCATTATCCTAAGTGAAGGATCTCAGGAATGGAAAACCTGACACCACATGTTCTTACTAATAAGTGGGAGCTAATACAAGAGGTGTTAGTTCAATTTTTTTATGGCTGAGTAATACTCCATGGTATACATATACCACATTTTATTAATCCACTCGTGTATTGATGGGCACCTGGGTTGTTTCCACATCTTTGCAATTGTGAATTGTGCTGCTATAAACATTCGAGTGCAGATGTCTTTATTATAGAATGTCTTTTTTTCCTTTGGGTAAATACCCGGTAGTGGGATTGCTGGGTCAAATGGTAATTCTACTTTTAATTCTTTGAGGTATCTCCATATTACTTTCCATAGAGGTTGTACTAGTTTGCAGTCCCACCAGCAGTGAATGAGTATTCCTATCTGTCCGCATCCATGCCAATATTTGTTGTTTTGGGACTTTTTGATAAAAGCCATTCTCACTGGAGTTAAGTGATATCTCATTGTGGTTTTGATTTGCATTTCTCTGATGATTAGAGATGTTGAGCATTTTTTCATATGTTTTTTGGCCGTTAGTCTATCTTCTTTTGAAAAGTTTCTATTCATGTCTTTTGCCCACTTTTTAATGGGATTGTTTGATTTTTTCTTGATGATTTGCCTGAGTTCTTTATAGATTCTAGTTATCAGCGCTTTATTGGATGTATAGCATGCAAATATTTTCTCCCATTCTGTGGGTTGTCTATTCGCTCTAATGATTGTTTCCTTGGCTGTGCAGAAGCTTTTCAATTTGATCAGGTCCCATTTATTTATTTTTGATGTTGCTGTGATTGCTTTCGGGGTCTTCTTCATACATTTTTGCCTAGGCCAAATGGACACCATTCTTCTAAGTGAAATATCACAAAAATGGAAAAACAAACACCACATGTACTTACCATTTACTTGGTACTAATCAATCAACACTTATGTGCACATATGGAAGTAACATTCATCAGTGATCAGGCAGGTGGGAGGGGGAGAAGGGGATGGGTGAATTCACACTTAACAGGTGCGGTGTGCACTGTCTGGGGGATGGGCACACTTGTAGCTTTGACTTGCATGGCAAAGTCAATTTATGTGACCAAAGTGTTTGTAGCCCCATAATATTCTGAAATAAAAATGAATAAATAAAATAAAGTGAAAAAAAATAAGTGGGAGCTTAATGATGGGTACTCACGGGCACAAAAGATGGCAGTGGTCTCCACCTTTTTGGCATCAGGGACCAGTTTCATGGAAGACAATTTTTCCACAGACAGCTGGGGGCGGGGGTGGAGGTGGAGCTCAGTTGGTGATGCCAACAATGGGGAGCAGCTGTAAATACAGATGAAGTTTTGCTCGCTCACCTGCTACTCACCTCCTGCTGTGTGCCTCCCCTTCCTAAGTTTTATGGAAGACAATATTTCCACGGATTGGGGGGGGTGGGTGGTGGCAGAGCTCTGCGGCAGGTCCGTAGCATGCTGCAGAGAGGTACTGGTTCACAGCCCAGGGGTTGGGGACCACAGAGGTAAAGGACATTGTAAACCAAGAAGGGGGGAGGGTAGGAGGGGGGCTAAGGATAAAAACTTAGCTATTGGGTACAGTGAACACTATTCTAGTGATGGGCACACCAAAAGCCATGCCTTAAGCATTATGCAAGGTATCCATGTAACAAAAACACTTGTACGTCCCTTAATATTTTGAAATAAAAAAAAGAAAAAGGAAAAGAATTTATCAGTGTACTGTTAGCCTGGCCAATGTTGTGAGTGCAGTGCAAACTGGTTCCCTTGTGAGATTTAAGTCCCTTGTGGAGACAGGACAGCATGACTCTTGAACTAGTCAAAACCCCTTTGCACTTACTCTATGCTCTCTCTCCAGGCCCTTGAGAGAAGAGTTAAGTTTCTCATGTACTGGGGAGAGAATAGACTGGCCATCCAACGTGAGTATTACAATGCTCGTGGTATCTATATTTCTTGTTATAATTCCTTCTATATGCATTTTGGGTTCATATCAGGTTCTTGTGAGGTTTACTTAAAAAGGCACTATATAAGGTTATTAAGTATGAAATGTTTGATTTCCTTAAGCAGTAAGTTTGACATTTAACTTTGACACTTACTGTTTTATTTTTGTTGTGAAGGTACATCCTCATTCTTTCAAGCGCACTTTTTGTCTTGTGATTATCTTTCAAAATTTTTTTAGAGCAATTTTTGTGAAACCATGGATAAGTCAAAAATTCATGTTATTTTTGAATATGAGTTCTGTCATGGAACAAATGCAGTGTAGACAGCTGAAAATATCAACAGAGTGTTTCGGGAGGATGTGCCTAATGAATGCACAGTACCTTGATGGTTTGCAAAGTTCTGTTTTGGTGATTTTAATCTTGAAGGTGAGCCACATGGGCGACCTGAGAGCAAGGTGGATAATGATAAGCTAAAAGCTGTAGTGGAAGCAAATCCATCTCAACCTATGCGTGAATTAGTAGCAAGGTTTGATGTTACTATTCCAACAATATTGGACCATTTGAAACAAATCGGCAAGGTAAAGAAGCTGGATAAATGGGTTCCACATGAATTAAACGAGTGTCAGAAAAGAAATTGTCTTGAAGCTTGCCTTTCTTTGCTGTCATGACATAAAGGGGAACCATTTCTACACCATATCATTACATGTGATGAAAAACGAATTATTTTTGACAATCTCAAGCATTTGGCACAATGATTGGATAAAGATGAAGTGCCAAAACACAGTCCAAAACCGAATATTCATCAAAATAAGCTAATGGTGTCTGTTTCATGGTCCAGCAGTGGTATTATCCACTAGAGCTTCATGAAACCTGGTCAATCGATCACAGCGGATGTTTACTGCAACCAATTGGACCAAATGATGAAGATACTTGCGATTAAGCAGCTGAGATTGGTAACTAGACACAGGCCAATCCTCTTGCAAGACAATGCTTGACCACATGCTGCACAAATAACGCTGCTCAAACTAGACAGGCTGGACTTGGAAACTCTCTGTCATCCACCATATTCACCAGACCTTACACCAACTGACTACCACTTCTTCCAGGCTTTGGATCATTTCTTGCAAGGAAAAATAGTCCATTCTCAACAAGTTGTGGAAAATGACTTTCACTATTTCATCGCCACTTGCTCTCCAGGCTTCTTCGCTGCTGGCATAAACAAGCTACCGTTAAGATGGCAAAACTGTGTCGACAGTTTAAGTGCATTCTTTGATTAATTGTAGTGTTTCTTGTTTGAGATATAATAAACTAAATTTTGATTTGAAATCGGACATTTCATATTTAGTGTATTTTTTAAAAGTTCTCAAATTTGAATATGTAAAACAATCACTTGAGAAACTAGTTTCTTGAAAAAAAATCTAGATTCTTGTTCTTCCTT